>OZ014519.1:268756845-269960181 GCA_963966055.1 Lathyrus aphaca
GGCAGGTGCTGTAACCTCTACATTACACCAAAAGTTGAGATATCCGGTGGAAGGAAAGGTTGTTACTGTCTATGGAGAAGAAGAATACTTTGTCAGCCATGTAAATACTTTCAAGTATCTGGAAATGGAAGGTGAATACATTGAAACTCTGTGTCAGACATTTGAAGTGGTTCCCTGGATTGTTAATGATTATGTAGCTCCTCCTGTTGCGAAGAAAGTTCCTGTGGTCACCAGAAAACCTCCAACAATGGCAATGGCCTCCCTCAATGATGCTAGAGCTGTGGTGGATGAAGGTGGTTGTACTATTTGGGGTCAACTTCCTGATATTCCATACAAGTCTGACAAGTTTGGTTTGGGTTTCACTGCAGAGTCCCAGAAGGCTGTTCGTCGTGCTCGTGCTGTTCGTATCACCAATCAAGGGGTTATGAAAGATCAAATCAATGTTGCGGGAGACTATGGTGAAGACTGCAATCTGGATGCTTGGATATTTCCTACTGTGGGTGCTGGACTCAATAATTGGAAAGCTGAAGATGTTATCCCTATCTCCTTTAGTCAGGAGTAAATACTATTACTGTGTTGTTGCTTTTTAAGTTTGTAATTTCTTGAACAATAAAACTTTCAAGCCTTGTGCCTTACCCGGGGCACAATGGTGTGCTTGTTACGGGCTGTCATTTCATTTGCATACTTCCTTCAATAAAATCAGTGGACGTTTCGTTTTAGTAAATATTGTGTTCCTTGTCTTTCTTTTTCTTTTATTTTTGTTTTATCAGCTATGTGTTCTTACACACACCCACATCACTAAAATGCAGATCCTCATCCACTCTGGATCCTGTTGATAACAGTTCTACTATTGCCAATTATAATTTCGAGAATCCGATCTACCAAACTGAAGACGGAAATGAGGACGATTGTGAAATACCTGTAGAGCTTGCTAGGTTGTTACAACAAGAAGAGAAAGCTATACAGCCACATGAAGAGCCAGTCGAAGTTGTGAATCTGGGAACTGAAGAAAGCAGGAAAGAAGTCAAGATATGGGCTGATTTAGAGGATAGTGTCAAGAGCAGATTGGTTCAGATGTTACGTGACTATGTGGAGATCTTTGCTTGGTCTTATGAAGATATGCCAGGGTTGGATACAGACATTGTGGTTCACCGTTTACCAGTGAAAGAAGATTGTCGTCCAAAGAAGCAGAAGGTTCGTCGTATGCGTCCTGAAATGTCAGAGAAGATCAAAGTAGAAGTAATGAAACAGTTCAATGCAGGGTTCTTGGCAGTAACTTCATATCCTCAGTGGGTTGCAAATGTGGTACCAGTTCCTAAGAAAGATGGTAAGGTACGTATGTGTGTAGACTACAGAGATTTGAACAAAGCTAGCCCCAAAGATGACTTTCCACTTCCTCATATTGATATCCTGGTAGACAACACTGCTCAGCATAAGGTATTCTCTTTTATGGATGGTTTCTCTGGTTACAATCAAATCAAGATGGCACCTGAAGATATGGAGAAGACAACATTTGTGACACAGTGGGGCACTTTTTGCTATAAAGTGATGCCATTTGGTTTGAAGAATGCAGGGGCAACATATCAGCGTGCTATGGTGGCTTTGTTTCATGATATGATTCATCATGAGATAGAAGTATATGTGGATGATATGATAGCCATGTCCCAGAATGAAGAGCAACATCTTGATCATTTGCATAAATTGTTTGAGAGGTTGAAGAAATACAAGCTGAGATTGAACCCAAACAAGTGTACTTTTGGAGTTAGATCTGGAAAGCTCTTGGGTTTTATTGTCAGTGGAAAAGGTATTGAAGTGGATCCTGCAAAAGTGAAAGCTATACGAGAAATGCCAGCTCCCCGTACTGAAAAGGAGGTTAGAGGTTTCTTGGGACGATTGAATTACATTGCAAGATTTATTTCCCAGTTAACTACCATCTGTGAGCCAATCTTCAAGTTGTTGAAGAAAGATCGGGTGATGGAATGGAATGATGAGTGCCAGACTGCCTTTGATGAAATCAAGAGATATCTGCTAGAACCTCCAATTTTGATGCCACCAGTTGATGGAAGACCCTTGATTATGTACTTAACAGTGTTAGACAACTCAATGGGGTGTGTGTTGGGGCAACATGACGAGTCTGGTCGAAAAGAGCAGGCAATATACTACCTTAGCAAAAAGTTTACCGACTGTGAAACAAGATATTCACTGCTCGAGAAAACTTGCTGCGCTTTGGCATGGGCTGCTCGCCGACTAAGATAGTATATGTTGTCTCATACTACCTTATTGATTTCGAAGATGGATCCAATCAAGTACATATTTGAGAAACCTGCTCTCTCCGGAAGAATTGCAAGATGGCAAATGATCTTGACAGAATATGACATACAGTATACTACTCAGAAGGCTATTAAGGGAAGTGTTGTTGCTGATCATTTGGCTCATCAAGCAGTGGATGATTATCAGTCAATGAGTTTTGAGTTCCCTGATGAAGACATTATGATTATTACCAAAGAACCTGGACAATATGACGGACCTGAACAAGGATCCCGATGGACTATGGTTTTTGATGGTGCCTCTAATGCACTTGGTAATGGTGTTGGTGTTGTGATTAGTTCCCCTGAAGGTTGTCATACCCCGATTACTGCCAGACTTTGTTTTTATTGTACCAATAACATGGCTGAGTATGAGGCATGTATCCTGGGTATTAAAGTTGCCATTGATATGAAGATTCAGTTCCTTGATGTGTATGGAGATTCAGCCCTGGTAGTAAGTCAGATCAAAGGAGATTGGGATACCAAGCATGATAACCTCATTCCATACAGAGAGTATGTGTTGTCTTTGCCACCATGGCATCCATGTTTGAGATCAGTTGGGATGATGAAGCTCCCAAGATTACTATTGATAGATTTGAAAAGCCTGCATACTGCAATGAGATTGACACTGAAGGGGCAGAGGAGAAGCCTTGGTTCTACGAAGTGAAAAGATATCTTGAAGTTCAGGAGTTCCCTGAAGGGGCATCTGTCAAAGATAGGAAGTTTCTGAGGAGGTTTTCTGCCAAGTTCTTTTTGAGTAATGGGATTTTGTACAAGCGCAATCATGATTCAACTTTGCTTCGTTGTGTGGATAAGAAGGAAGCAAGTGAGATTATGGAAGATATGCATGATGGGATCTTTGGCACTCATTCTAGTGGTCATACTATGGCAAAGAAGATATTGAGAGCAGGTTACTATTGGTCTACCATGGAAGCTGATTGCTATCAACACTCCAGAACATGTCACAAATGTCAAATCTATGCTGATAAAGTACATATACCTCCATCACCCTTGAATGTGTTGACTGCTCCTTGGCCCTTTGCCATGTGGGGCATTGATATGATTGGTGAGATCAAGCCTACTACTTCTAATGGGCATCGTTTCATCCTGGTTGCTATTGATTACTTCACAAAGTGGGTAGAGGCAGCTTCATTTGCATCTATTACCAAGAATGGTGTGGCTCGATTCATTAAGAATTATCTTATATGTAGGTATGGCATCCCTGACAGGATTATTACTGACAATGGCTCTAATCTGAACAACACTATGATTACTGATCTCTGCACGCAGTTCAATATTAAGCATCACAACTCTTCTCCGTATCGTCCAAAGATGAATGGGGCAGTTGAAGCTGCTAATAAGAACATTAAGAAGATTTTACAGAAGATGACTGTTATTTACAAGGATTGGCATGAGATGTTACCATTTGCTCTTCATGGTTATCGTACTACAATACGTACTTCAACAGGGGCAACTCCATTCTCCTTAGTCTATGGTATGGAAGCAGTTCTGCCCATTGAAGTTCAGATTCCCTCCTTAAGAATTATGAAGGATGCAGGCTTGGATAAAGATGAGTGGATTCAGACTCGACTGGACCAAATAAACTTGATTAATGAGAAGAGGTTAGCAGCAGTTTGTCATGGCCAGATGTACCAGAAACGAATGATCAAAGCTTTTAACAAGAAGGTTAAGACAAAGGTATATCAGGTTGGTGACTTGGTGATCAAGCGTATCATATTACCACAAGGTGATCCTAGGGGCAAGTGGACTCCTACTTATGAAGGTCCATTTGTAGTCAAAACAGTGTTCTCAGGAGGTGCCATGATACTCACTACAATGGATGGTGAAGACTTCCCATAGCCTGTAAACGCAGACATAGTTAAAAAATACTACGCATGAAAAGAGACCCGCTAGGTTGGCAGGCCTAGGCAAAAATAAGGGCATCCCGGCAAACCAGAAGTGTTTGGGCAAAAATTAGGGATATATATAAAAAGATGTACACCCGGCAAGTCGAAAACCTGAAAAGGCGGCTTGGGCAAAAAAGGGTATCCCGGTGGATTGAAAACCTGAAAGGGCAATCCAGGCAAAAGTTAGGGATTAAAGCGTATGACTATATCTCGTTTGGATCACTCATGAAACTGCCACCAGTTGTATTACTTACTCAAGCTCAAACAGATAAAGATCAATCCAATCGTTTCCGTCTCAACAGCAGAAGATGAGATACTTGAAGATAATGGCAATAGTAGAATTGAAACTCAATAGGATTATTTCCCACATAGCTGATTTTCTTTGCTTTGTAAAAACTTTATGGCAAAATCCTCTTACTAGGGTTTATGTCTCTTTATACAAATTTACCCATGTATGGGTCACTTTTTGATATAAATAAATTCCATCTTTTGAATCCAGATTTACTTTTACCCTATTTACATAAGTGAAACGTCCATTGGTTGTGTTTGAATGTATGTATGCTTTTGAATATGATTGATGTTTACCAGAAACACATGTATGCTTAATATGATTAATGTTTACCAGAAATGCATGAAAATGCAGTAATAGTATTTACTAAGGACGAACGAGGGAAGGATTTCAACGAAGCTTCGCAGGTTCATCTCTACAAGACAGTTACAAAATCCTCAGTAGGACAAATCCATCTTCATAAAATCTCATCTCCCCAGGAATTTATATCCATCTCTTTTATCCTCATACGGATATACGGGAAATTACTTTCCAATAATGGTACGACGAACGAAGGCGAAGGTCATATATACCTTACTATCCCCAGCAGACGGGAGGTCATATATACCTTACTATCCCCAGCAGACGGGAGGTTATATATACCTTACTATCCTCAGCAGACGGGAGGTTATATATACCTTACTATCCTCAGCAGACGGGAGGTTATATATAACTTGTTATTCCCAGCAGGCGGGAGGTTATATATACCTTATTATCAAACAAGACAGGAACAAGTTCCTCATATTCTTCAGCAACAAACCGGGATTTATTTTCCCTGGCCAACAGTTGTTGTACGAAGATGTCCAGACTCTTCCGGCAGCATCATATCATACATACGTCATTTACATCATACCATAACATATACATCCATAAATACATACTACACTTATTTAGGTGCATCATACTATGCATGCATACATATTGCATAAACTAACATTTTCCTTGCAGGATAGTTATATGCAGATAAAACAGCATCAACAACTCACAAACAGGTCAGAAATGATCCATACATTACTCAAGATTTCCTCGGAGAGTAGGCAAACGGTCTGTAAGAAGATCCATTCCCTAATCCAGGATATTTCCAGAAGATTTCATCTATTGGCCCTTGAATAGCAGGAAAACGGTCTGTACGAAGATCCATTCCCTGGTTCAAGATATTTTCAGAAGATTTAATCTATTTCCTCGGAGAGTAGGCAAACGGCAAACGGTCTGTAAGAAGATCCATTCCCTAATCCAGGATATTTTCAGAAGATTTCATCTAGCTGATCTTGAATAGCAGGCAAACGATCTGTACAAAGATCCATTCCCTGGTTCAAGATACTTTCAGAAGATCTAATCTAATGGCCCTTGAATAGCAGGCAAACGGTCTGTACAAAGATCCATTCCCTGGTTCAAGATATTTTTCAGAAGAACAAATCCTGACGTTCTTTTGACCTTGGAGAGTAGGCAAACGGTCTGTAAAAAGATCTATTCCCTAATCCAAGATATTTCCAGAAGAGATAATCGTCATAAAGATTTATTTCTACTGGTTTATTCAACAAATTCAAATTATAAACGATTCAGAGACGGCCTATACAAAGACCTAGTACTGAGATCTAGTATCAACACAAAGCTATCATCACATCCAGTTCTTTAGATGGCATCTCTAAGCCCATCTCCAGTTCTTTAGATGGCATCTCTAAGCCCATCTCCAATTCTTCCAAGTGGCATCTTTAAGCCCACTCAAGCATATTCAACTAGCCATCTGTATCACTCTATGCACTGGTGAGTGCAAATTTTTGGGCTTTTGTGTTCAATCCCCTTCAACCTTCCAGGTCACGACTGGCAAATATACCAATCTAACCCCTCAGGTTTCAGAAAATTGAACAGGGGCAGCTGTTGCACCCCAAAATTTGCCCTCACAATACAAGACTTTGTGTTCTAAGAAGGTTCACAGGGTTCACAAGTTTCACAACAATTTCAAGGCCTTTCATGAGGTTCATGAAGTCTACAAGTTACTTTATGAAGATTCACAAGGTTCACAAGTTCCACAATGCTTTCAAAACCTTTCATGAGGTTCATGAAGTCTACAAGTCACTTTATGAAGGTTCACAAGGTTCACAAGCTTCCCAACACTTACAAGACCTTTTCATGAGGTTCATGAAGTCTACAAGTCACTTCTTGAAAGTTCACAAGGTTCACAAGATTCACAATGTTTACAAGACCTTTCATGAGGTTCATGAGGTATACAAGTCACTTTATGAAGGTTCACAAGGTTCACAAGGTTCACAATACCTCCCATGAGTATCACAAGACATCTTATGATGATTTACAAGGTTCACAAAGTTCACAATTGATCAGAAGAATTGACAATTCCCTCAGACAATGCACCTCCTAAGCAGTGCATCCAAAACTAGGGTTTTGACTTTAGTCAGGCTAAATGAACTTCCAAGACTTCAAGTGAGCTTCATAACATCTTATATGTGTTTAAGAACCCCCATGACAAGTTTCAAGACTTTTCTCAGAAGTTTGCTCAGTCAAATGATCAGATAAGTCAAAATCAGTCAATGTAGTTAAAAAGTCAAACTGAGGTCAACTGTGGTCAAACCAAAGTCAAACTTCATGATTTTTTGCCAACATCAAGTATATGAAGTAAAATTCATCATTTGATCAAGGGTTGATCATGAATCATCAAGGAGATTCCAAATCATCAAGAATCAGGAGTTTCTAAATTAGGGTTTCCTCAGTAAAAGTCAACTGAACTTTGACCAGCCATAACTTTCACATACTTCATCACCAAGTCTCCATCCAAATCTCATTTTGAAGGAAATTGAATTCTCTACAACTTTGTGTCTCACAAGCCAGGCCCAAAAATGCTTCATTTGGAAGGTATGAGCTAAGACATTATAGGTCCTTTTGAAAGTCAACAAAAAGTCAACAACTTCAAAAGGACATAACTTGAGATTGGTAAATGATATGGACATGAAACCAGTGGGGTTGGTTAGAGGACTCTTCAAGCTTTCCAAAATGTCCAAGAACACCCTCATACCATTAAAATTGAAGGATATATGCCCTTGCAAAGTTGGGAAATTTTGAGTTGGTTTATGATGAAAAAGGAGGTCTAAAACTAATTTCTTCCAAATGGGCTTGCCAAATTATGACCCAATCCATACAACAACATCATGCACGAACCAATTCATTAAAAAACAGAATTTTTATTATTGGGTTAATTATACGATTCCCCCCTGTCATTAGGGCGGAATTTGATTTTGCCCCCTTGAAGTTTTTTTTTTCTGAACGCCCCCTTATAAAATCAAAAATCAACTTTTACCACACCCTATCCCTTGTTTGGATGACTAGGTATATGGTAAATGGTTATGTGGCATTTCTATTATCCACGTGGATGATTTGACTTTATATTTATTTTTAATTTCATTTCCACGTAATATTTTAAATTAATTTTTAATTTAATTTATTTATATTTCGTATTAAATATTCAATAATTAAATTACTTTATTTATTTATTTTTCGTATTAAATATTTCTTAATTAAATGATTTCCACGTAATATTTTAAATTTCTTTAAAATTTGATTCATTTCCACGTAATATTTTAAATTAATTTTTAATTCAATTTATTTATTTTTTGTATTAAATATTTCTTAATTAAAAGACTTTATTAATTTTAATTATGAAAATATTCTAAAATTTCATTTGGGCTTAATGCTCAGAGTTTGTTAATGGCCCAATACATCAAATTCATTCAAAAAAGATTAATGTGAACTAATATATATACACTTATATTTTATCCCCACAAATCGATGTGGGACTAGTGAGAATGAGAAACAGTGGAGCTATAGCTTTTCTGCAATACCCATCACTGCCTCTTCTCTATGAGTTCTGGAATACCCATCAATACCCATCTTGCCCACAACCTAGTGTTTCATACTCCTAATTGAAAGGGCATATCAGTGCAATCTCATTATATTCCAACATGCAATTAAACACTATTGAAAGGGCATATGACGTTGTTTATGTTTTTCAATGTGGTTTTAACAGATTGATGGGGGTTCAAATTTATCAATTAAAATGCATTGGTCTCAGAAAGTAGAATGCTCCAATGGTGAGTACTCTTTGAATGTGCCATTCACTTTTCCAGATTTTATCAATCCTACTGGAAAGAGAATGTCGAAAAGAGAAAAGATACGACTGAATGTGGATGTTGTTGCTGGAAGTGAGCTTCTGTTCAAGACTACTAGCCATCCCCTACAGGTTCGTATTTGGTTGAGTTTTCACATATTTGGGTCCACTGCAGTCTTGTCGGTGATGAATTGCAGAAAATAGCTGTTTGTTCAATTTTCATAGTGCTATAATTGCTATTTGACAATACTTTGTACTTTAGAGTTTAGCAAAACAATATCGGTTTTTCACATTCTGCTACACTATAGCACTATAGCGCCACTACTGCCGATACTGAACAACACTCACCACTTTTAAATTTCACGGAAGTTATAACTGATTACCATTTTATTCTGGCTGTCCAGGAAGTGAGGCGTCATGCTGGGAGTATGGGTTTCGTATGTGATAACGAAGTTCTGTCGTGGTCAAAAGATGATTTTAGCTTTTCATATGCAGTAAGACTTCTGACTATTTTATTTAACTCCTTTCTTTGTAGCTTCTTCAGTGGTTAAAAGGTTATATCTTATTAGCTTGTTACATTGTTACCTGCACTTAGATTTCCTCAAGTCTTATAAACGGAGGTGTTCTCTTGGAATCTGCATCTGCGCATGATTTTGATCAAAGAGAGATGTTCTACATATATCTTTCTCCTGGAGATATTCAAAATAAGAAGGTTTGTACACTAACTCTAAACTTGGAGTGTGTTTTAAATGTTTTTCTTTTAATTCTTACTTCTAATCCTACTTCATATTTAGGTATTCAAAAAGGACATAATATTCATCATCGACATCAGCGGAAGCATGCAGGGAAAGCTGATGGATGACACAAAGAACGCACTACTGTCTGCTCTCTCTAAGCTTAATCCTGATGATTTGTTTACGATTATAGCTTTTAATGGAGAGAGTCATCTATTTTCGAAATCGATGGAATCAGCTTCCAATGATACTGTAGAAAGGGCCAGTGAGTGGATCAACACAAACTTTGTTGCCGGGGGCGGTACAGATATTTCACATCCCTTAAATACGGTATACCAAATAAATATATGCAGTTTTTCATAAACATAAAGATTATAAGATTGTTGAGTAGTAGTGATTAATACTGAACCAGATTTGAATTGCCAGATTTGATTGAGCCTCGAATGCTGGCATTGTTTGAAAAAGCTTCATCTCTCATTCTTGCAAATATCAAAATGGACATGTTGAATGAAATTGATCAAGTTGGTGTATCTATCTGACACGAAACACCGCACCTCTTGGGGATTTGTGGTATATATACAGTTTTGATCATCTGGTTTCTGTTTATAACTACTTTAGAATGTTGTTCCAAAATGAAAACCAATATACTCTGCCTTGAAGGAACTGAACTTTTGCATATCCTGGAAATTATTACTATATACTTTCTGTTACATATATCTTATTACTGTATACTTTCTTATGGCATTATCTGAAATTTCTCATGGTCCTTTCATCCTTAACTAGATGCTACTCTATGAATAAACTTTCTTTAGTTATTATTGCTCATTATGTTCTCTTCCACAGATTTCTGCCAGAGATCAAATAGAGCATCTTACTGCTCAAGCATGGCTTTCAGATAATAAACAATTAGAACCAAAGGTTGGTAAATATTTCCTATGTTATCACTCTACTCACTGTTTGTGTTATATTCAATAGATTTTCTTATGACATGTCATTTAATTGGCAGGTTGCAAAACTGATATGCACTGATATGCCCTTTCAATTGCATGTTGGAATATAATGAGATTGCACTGATATGCCCTTTCAATTAGGAGTATGAAACACTAGGTTGTGGGCAAGATGGGTATTGATGGGTATTCCAGAACTCATAGAGAAGAGGCAGTGATGGGTATTGCAGAAAAGTTATAGCTCCACTGTTTCTCATTCTCACTAGTCCCACATCGATTTGTGGGGATAAAATATAAGTGTATATATATTAGTTCACATTAAACTTTTTTGAATGAATTTGATGTATTGGGCCATTAACAAACTCTAAGCATTAAGCCCAAATGAAATTTTAGAATATTTTCATAATTAAAATTAATAAAGTCTTTTAATTAAGAAATATTTAATACAAAAAATAAATAAATTGAATTAAAAATTAATTTAAAATATTACGTGGAAATGAATCAAATTTTAAAGAAATTTAAAATATTACGTGGAAATCATTTAATTAAGAAATATTTAATACGAAAAATAAATAAATAAAGTAATTTAATTATTGAATATTTAATACGAAATATAAATAAATAAAATTAAAAATTAATTTAAAATATTACGTGGAAATGAAATTAAAAATAAATATAAAGTCAAATCATCCACGTGGATAATAGAAATGCCACATAACCATTTACCATATACCTAGTCATCCAAACAAGGGATAGGGTGTGGTAAAAGTTGATTTTTGATTTTATAAGGGGGCGTTCAGAAAAAAAAAACTTCAAGGGGGAAAAATCAAATTCCGCCCTAATGACAGGGGGGAATCGTATAATTAACCCTTTATTATTTTATTTCTATTTATTTTGATTTAATTCATTAAAAATCATTTTAAATAAAAATAAAATATGAAAATATGATATTTGATGGAGATTTGGTTTCTAGAATGTCTTCAATGTTGATTGGAATTGAAGAGGAAGGAAATCATAAGATTTGTCCCAAAATAGCAAGCCTTAATGCATGAATATTTGATTTTCAAAGCATGATCAATATGGATCTTTTCATATCAATTTTTCCACATGATCAATCAGTTTTATTGACCTAATTCACTCACCTATAAGTACTAAACATAACTCAATCACCAAGGGACGAATTCTCTGCCTCCAAAAGTAAGTTCCATTGTTCAAAATTTCTTCACAAAAGTCACATTCGGATTCTTGGATTTAGGGCTCTAGAAGGTAAAACAAGAACATGGAGAGACTCCCTGGACTTCCTTGATCATGAATCATCATTCATATGCATCAATATCATGCCATATTGCTCAACCCGAAGCTATCTTGTTCTTAAAAATATTTTTTTCGATTCCATTAATTCTTGGCTTTTCATTGAATTTTGCTTGGCTAATCTTGTTTATCATGTGATGTAGAACGTTTCTGGGCAAGAAAATCAAAGAAACCATGGCTAATCCGTGAAACACCATTGTTAGGGTTTGGACCTAGGTTTAGGGATTTCTGGTTTAAGGAACATAAATGGATTCTAAAAACATAGAATGAATCTCATGAATGTCTGGATCATATTGCTGTGTTTAATTTTGTGAAATTGTATGGTTTTGTTGGTCATTGATTTTTGTAGGTTTTGCTGCCAGTGTGTTTTCGCAGGAAAGACGGTAGGGGAATTCGTAGCAAATTTCATAGGTACACTGAAGAAGATGAAGTTGGTTTGGCGCGAATTCTGTATTTGAAATTTGGTTTTAAAATATTATCTTATTGTTCTGGATGTTTATCACCACATGTTGTGTGGTCCAATGGAAAGTGGCGTTGGTGTTTGGCTGCAAGACCTGTGTTCGAATCCTGTCTTGTACCATTATTTTTCTATTTTTTTCAGGTTAATTATGAAGCATAATATATTATGTTCTATTGCCATTCCAATATCAGATGGGCTCTTCCAGCCGGGTGGTTATGCGTGCGCTTGAGTGTTCAAAGGTCCTGGGTTCAATCCTCCCCCAGGCCTTTTGCTTTCTTTTATTTTCCTGATTTTTCCAGACAAGAAACAAAACCAACTGAAGCCTATTCTCTTTCACCTGCGTGCTGATGGTCCAGTGGTAGAGGCTGTTGTTGGCAAGCATAGGGGACTGGGTTCAAACCCCAGCCCCATCAGGTTTTGATTTTTCTTTTTCTTTTGCTTTATTTTTTTATTTAATTACTATTATATATAAAATAAATTAAAAATTATATTGTTTTATTATTTTCTATATTAAAAATATATATATATTATGTGTTCTAGTTCCTAAAAAATTATTTTTTAAAAAAAGGTTAGTTCTTGTTATTGTATATTTATTTAAATTATAAATATATATATATATATATATATATATATATATATATATATATATATATATATATATATATATATATATACTATTTAATTAAAGGAATTGTCATTATATTATAAACCTTAAAAAATATTTTCTAAGTAAACCTTAATCTATTTTTCCCTAAATAATTATTCAAAACCTAATTCTTATTTTTTTTTAATTTTGTAAATATAATTATCATGTACACATTTATTTAATATAATTAATTTTAATAAATAAAAATATAATTAAATTTTATGTTCATAATCTAAATTTTATTCTTTTATATATATATGTATAAAAATAATTAAATTTATGCTAATATTATAATTATAATTTTTTATGTCTAGAATTAATAAGTTGCATATAGTCTTAAATTTTATAATTAGATTGTTCGTATTTTCTTAATAATTTCTAATTCTTACTTATTATTTTATTTTGTTTATTATTACTAACTATATTATTACTAATTCATTTATTTTATTACACTTATTATTATTATTTCACTAACCTTATATATTTTTATTATTATTTTTCTAACCTTGTTTATTTTTATTACTAATCATATTATTTCTAATTTCATTTATTTTATTATTATTATTTCACTAATCCTATTTATTTTTTTAATTTTCATTATTACTAACCCTATTATATTATTGCCTATTTATTTATTTTTTGCTTATTATTTATTTATTTGCTATTTATTATAATTATGTAATTGCTCCTTGGTGTAAATTTTTGTAAATAGTTAATTTATTTAATTTTTATGCTATGGTTAGTAATTTAGGGAGTGTAAACATGTATTTATATTTAAAATTAAATTTAGATCATTTTAATTATAAGATAAATATAAATTAAACACTCACACACGTAAGTCGATTTTTAATCGCCATCTCACTTTCTAAGGCTATCCCTCAATGTTGCCTAATCATAAGGTCAAGTGGGGTGTATAAAGCAAGTCCCTTAAAAAAAAAATCATCAAGTCCCTAATGGTTGCCTTTAAAGATCAAGTCCCTTTTCGAATAATGATGATAGTCCCTCCCAAATGCTTAATACACCCCACAGTTGCCTTCACAAAACAGATGTCCCTCATATGTCCCTTACATCCAAGGTAATGACTACCTATTCCTTAATAATAGGGATAGTCTTACCACTTAAAAGGATAAAGAACAAGAAAGACTTAAACTTTAGAGTAGGTATCTCATAGTTGCTTGCTCACTTCATTCAAAAATTTCAAACACTTAACAAATTTCAAACAAATTTTCAAACACAAGTTTTTACGCATCCGTACATGGATCATTATTAACTCTTATGAAAATTTTTTATTCACACACTTCACATTTTCAAAAACAATTCAAAAGTGAGCTAAGTAACTAAGAGCCCATGGATAACCATGGATGTAAAGGGTGCTAACACCTTCCCTTTACATAACCTACCCCCCGGACCCAAAAATCTTTTAAAAGGTCTTTCCTGTTCTTTTATGCCTTTCCTTTGGATAAAATAAAAGTCGGTGGCGACTCTTGCTATCCGCAACATAACTAAAGTCAGTTCTCCCACCGTGTTACAGTAAGGTAGTAGCTTATTCTTCTCGGAAATTGAGAGTGCACGAAAGGAATTATCCTACTCATGATCTTGAGTTAGCTGCAGTGGTTTTTGTGTTGAAAATTTGGAGGCACTATTTGTACGGGTCAAGATTTGAAGTGTTCAGTGACCATAAAAGTTTGAAGTATTTGTTTCTTTCAGAAAGAGATAAATATGAGGCAAATGAGATGGTTAGAATTTCTGAAGGATTATGATTTTAATTTGAGTTATCATCCGGGTAAGGCTAATGTTATAGTAGATTCCTTGAGTCCCAAGGCAATTCATATGTCGGCGTTGATGGTGAAGGAATTTGAATTAATTGAACAATTTAGAGATTTGAGTATGGTTTGCGAGACGACACCTGAGAGTGTTAGACTTGGAATGTTGAAAGTGATTAATGAATTCTTAGATATTATTAAAGAGAATCAGAGAATTGATGTGAAGTTAGTTGACTTGATGCCTTCGGGAGACAATGATCCTGAAAGTGATTTCCAGGTAGATAATGCTGGTGTATTGAGGTTTTGGGGCATAATTTGTGTGCCGGATAATGATGATTTAAAGAAAGAAATTTTAGAAGAAAGTCATCGTAGTAGCTTGAGTATTCATACAGGTGCTACGAAGATGTATCAGGACTTAAAGAAGTTATTTTGGTGGTTTGGTATGAAGAGAGATATTGCACAATTTGTGTATGCTTGTTTAGTGTGTCAGAAGTCGAAAGTGGAGCATCAGAAACCTTCAGGGCTGATGCAACCATTGGAAATCCGAGAATGGAAGTGTGATAGTATTGCGATAGATTTTGTTACTAGTTTTCCGAATACGGCGAGAGGATTTGATGTTATTTGGGTAGTTGTGGATAGACTTACAAAATCTGCACATTTTATTCTATTAATATGAGTTTTCTGTTGACAAAGTTGGCTGAGATTTACATCAGGATAATTGTGAAACTACATGGTGTTCCATCAAGTATAGTGTCAGATAGAGATCCAAGATTTACATCTGAATTTTGGAAAAGTTTACAAGAGGCTTTGGGTTCAAAGTTGAAATTGAGTTCGGCTTATCATCCGCAGACGGATGGTCAGTCAGAAAGGACTATTCAGACTTTTGAAGATTTATTGAGAACGTGTGTGTTGGAACAAGGTGGTGCGTGGGATACTCATTTGCCATTTATTGAGTTCACGTACAATAATAGTTACCATTCTAGTATTTGAATGGCACCCTTTGAAGCTTTGTATGGTAAGAGGTGTAGAACACCTTTATGTTGGTATGAAACTAGTGAAAGTATGGTGCTTGGACCTAAAATTGTACAACTGACAACTGAGGAAATTTAGATGATCCGTGAAAAGATGAAAGCGTTTCAGAGTAGACAGAAAAGTTATCATGATAATCAGAGGAAAGAATTAGAATTTACTGAAGGAGATCATTTAGTTTTGAGGGTTAATCCAATGACATGTGTTGGTCGTGCTTTGAAATCAAAGGAGTTGGATCCTAATGTTTATTTAACCATATCAGATTTTGCATAGAGTTTGTACTGTTGCGTATAGGGTGGCGTTGCCTCCAGAGCTTTCGAATTTACATGATATGTTTCATGTATCGCAACTTCGGAAGTATGTGTCTGACTCATCTCATGTTATTCAGAGGGATGTGGTGCGGGTTAGAGAGAATCATACTGTGGAGGCGATGCCGATCAAAATTTAGGATCGCAAGATGAAGCAACTCAGAAGTAAAGAGATTCCTCTTGTGAGAGTAGCTTGGGGTGGAGCTGTTGGTGGGAGTGTAACCTGAAAGCTAGAAAGCAGGATGCGAGAGTCGTATCCGGAACTTTTCTCATCAGGTACATTTTCGAGGACGAAAATATTCTAAGTGGGGGAGAGTTGTAACACCCCATTTATAATATTTAATCGTCGGGTAATTTTTTTGTTATGTTGGCCTTAGTTAAGGCGTGTCTTAATATTGTTGGTGTTGTGTCCTAGTGGGACAAGTATAATCGAGTGCGATTAGTAATAGAGAGGGTGCAAATCGTAATAAGAATATTTACTTATTATTATTAGTATTATTATTATTATTAGTATTATTATTATTATTAGTATCATGTAATAAAAACGAGTAATTGAATTAATAGAATTAAAATAATAATAATTAGTATTAACTGGATTAAGGGGCGGTTTAGTAAAAGGTTAGTAAAGGGTTAATATTGAATTAGTCAAAATAGAAAAAAATTAGTAAAAGATTAATCGTAAAAAGTTTTAGTGAGAAGAACAAAGAGGCTAGGGAGGAAGAACACATCTAGGGCACCCAAATCATCCAAATTCGCAGGATTTTGCACTGAAGATCGAGGTAAGGGGGGAGAAAGGATTTAATTTCAGGTTATTTAACATGAGGGTAGTTTGGGGGTATCCTTCCCTCTTATGTTTTCTTATTGTTTATGATGAATATGACAACTCTGTGATTGTCTGATGATTGTGTAAATCTGTGAAAATATTGTTGTGTATTTGATGATTTTTGTTATCATGTTGTTGTTGCTTTTATGGATCATGAGATGTTTATGAATATTGTTGTTGCTGATGGATATGATGAACTGTAGATCTAGAACGAAAATTTAATCGGAATATAGTAACATAGGTGAAAGATAGATGAAAACTGGAGAGTAAAACTGGTGTAGAAATGATTTTAGGATAGATACGAATCATGGAATCAAGTGGAATGAGGTGTAGATTTGAAATTATGCAGAAAACCCAGAAAACACACTTATATTGCCCATACGCGTATGGACTAGGCCTATACGCGTATGGAGGGTTGAAGATTGGGCCAATATGCGTATGAGGAGGTTGATGCGCGTATTAGGGGGTGTATGGGGCGTAAGGGGCGTATGGCACAGGGCAATACGTGTATGGCCAGGCCAGTACGCGTATGGCCAGTGTGTGGTGCAAAAACACGTAGTTTTGTGATTTCTCTCCCGATATCGCGTGTGTAGCCGATTCTCTTGGTGTGAGGTATTGAAATGAATCTTAAAACATATTTAATCGAGATTTAATCTTGAGGATAAATAAATGTTGGAAATTAGGTGGATTAATTTAGTCGTAAAACCGAGTAAATCGCATGAAGTAATTATTGGTGATTACTGATGGGAATTTTGTTGTGTTTGATCGGATGGATCGTGTATATGTATAATATGGTGAATTATACATGATGTATGCTTTTACATTGACATGCATACATTTGTCGTTATTGCTGGGATGATTGGCCGGATGGGCGAATACGATCATCCGTACTCCATCATGGAGAGTGTTGGGATAATCATTGCCGGAACGGTGTATGTGATTATCCGTGTTGGATTGGATGAACAAAACCTGGTACCACATGCATTGTGCCATGTTGAGTCACATTACATATATTGTTGATTGTTGCTGCATAAGTATTGTTGTATTTGTTACTGTGGATTATTGTTGAATCATGATGATATTATTGTTGTTTGTGTGAGAAACTACCCTGTATATGTTATATGCGCCATTTATATTTGAATTTGTTTCTCACCCCTTTGTTGTTAATGTTGTGTCTGTACTTCCTTGGAAGTACAAATAATCCAGGTACTTAGAGTGCATGGAGTCGTGTTGTTGTATTTGATTCTTAGGATGCTTTGATACGTAACACGAGATGGGGAATTTCTGTTGTTATTTTATTTTCGTTACGTGTCTATTTTTATGGAATTAAACATATTAAGGATATTTTGTTGAAACTGACTTATTGCTTTGGTTGTTTTAAAACGATTATTATTCCACTGTTTCTAATGAAAGAACATTTTGTTGGTTATTATTGTTGGATACATGGCATTCCACTTTAAACTCTGATTTTTGATGTAAAAACATTATTTTAATTATAATGGAAAAGTGGGGTGTTACATGTCGCGTGACACTTCCCGTGTCAGGCTCACTGAAACAAAAAAATGTGTTTTTCCCATCCAAAAAGATGACACGGGTGCCCGTGACGTGTGACACGGCCCGTGTCTGAGCACGACAAAACCCCAATTTTCCCAAAATGTTTTTATGCTGCGTTTTGACTTCAAATACCACCAAAAACCAGTTTTCTATAACATCAAATTGCATCATTTGTTCACATAAATTGCATACAATAACACCTAACATTCTAAATCAGTCTAATTCATCAAACACCAAAATTCATTAACGATCTACAAGAACCTAATCTATTCCTAAACCAAGCCCTACAAAATTATAATAAGTTATGAAATCTCCCCATACCTTAGAGAATTTCGTCGATTGTTACTCTTCTCCAAACTCTTGGAAACTCCAAGACCTTAAGCCTCCTCTCCTTATTCTCTCAGAGCTTTTCTTCACAAAAACACGAAAATGAGAACTTTTGATCGTGTTCTCCTATTTGGGTAAAATTATCCCAGTTTATGATTTACCCAACTTATCATTACTCTTTTCTTTTACTACCACCTTGCCCTTTTCCTCAATATATATTTATTATTATTAATAACAATAGTATAATAATACACTAATTATTCATATTATTTAAAAATACTCTTATACTCCAAAATATCAAACATAACATGCATACTCTCACTTCTATTATTTTTAAATAATAAACAATAATTCGAATAATACTACATGATTATTCTTATTATTAATATTATTAAAATAATTTCACCACAATTCATCGGGCCACATAACCACCTATTGTCAAAATCATCATATATCCTCAAATAAGTAACACTTACTCATAATCGAATTTAGGGTGTTACGCATTCCGCCTTTCGAAGTTGGTTTCTCTGTAGAAGTACGTTCTCCTCCCCATTGGAAGTGATTTTAAGCCATGTTTTTATGAGTTCAACGACTTCCTCGTACCGTTTATCCATTAAAGCACCACCAACAACGACGCTTAAGTTCATTTTCATGTTATACAACAGATCATTATAGAAAGTATGGATTATCAGTCATTTTTCGAGTCCGTGATACGGGAAAAGCCTCATAATGTCTTTATATATTTCCCACGCATCAAAAAGAGATTCATTGTCTTTTAGTTTGAATCTGTTAATTTTGGACCTTAGCATAGTTGTCTTACTTGGAGGAAAATAGCGTGTCAAAAATACTCTTTTTAGATCGTCCTATGAGGTAACAGAATTTGCAGGCAGAGACTGAAGCCAAGCTCTAGCTCTATCACTTAAAGAATACGGAAAAAGACGGAGTCTAATTGCTTCTGGGCTAACACCATTTGCTTTCATAGTGTCGACCTATTGCACGAAAATAGATAAATGTAAGTTAGGGTCGTCTGTAGGACATCCTAAAAATTGGTTTTGCTGAACGACTTGTAATAGCGAAGGCTTCAACTTGAAATTGCATCTTACAATTTCTGGGGTAACAATGCTGCTATGCGGTTCATCTTGTGATGGAACAGTAAAATCCTTGAGAGGGCGATTTTGTGGTTGTTGGTCCATGTTTTTTTCTTGTTCGATCTCGGTTTTGGAATCTGAATAAGAAACAATAGGATCTAGAAGGTTATATCTTAAGCGGTAATCATTAATTCGACGCCTCAATAAAGCAAAGCACTCGATTTTGTCAATCGGTTCCACCGGCTCGTCACTTTGTGAGCGAGTGTTGGGCATACGATCGAAAAATTAAAAATGAAGGAAAATTTCCTTAGTCGTTACTATGCAACGAAAGAGACACATCAAGACTAATTCTATCCCCAACAACGACGCTAAAAACTTGGTCGTGGCTTTACGTGTTCAGCCGGATAGATACTCCAAGCATATAGGGTATCATGTAGTTTTAAAAGATTGTCGAACCTATAGGGATTGATAGTCAAAAGGGAGTGTCCTATAATTGCGGTGCAAGGCTAAGGAAAGAGGTTGTCATGGATACAGTGTTCCAGAAATAACTAAAATAAGAGGGTTTAAAACAAATAAGGGAAACGAGACCGTAGAATGATTTACGGGCTTCTTAGGGACTCTATAGGTTCAGGGGCTGAAATAGATGTTAAAGTTTCTCTGAACGAAATACCGATCTAAAGGCTTAATCTTACACTCTCGCACTATTGATAAAGCCATGCCTGATGACCCCAAGATTGTGCTCTCGCTCGCTCGGTAATTAAAATACGCTCTTTGAAAATGGGTAAGACCAAAAAGATTACCTAAAGCACTCTCGTTGTATTTAGGACTCAGTGTTTTGTGCCTACTATCTGACACATACCTCAAACATTCGCTCTGTTGGACTCGTCTTAGTGCATTTCTCACTGTCATGACTAAATGTTGTTAAGCAGCCTCTCGCCATTGCGACTAGTCTACTTAAAGTTAACTTAGACAACAAAACCAGGATTTCAAACATACAAACAGTGTCGATTATCCTATAGAGTCCCGTCGACACGATAGTCCTCAAACTACAGGCTCATGCAAATTTAGCCAGACATAATTAATCATAATATTAAATTACTTACATTTCTAAATTTTAAAGCATACATGTTACTTAGGTTTTTTTATAAATTTCTGTTCATAGATTTTTTTTATGAGTTTTTTTGATACGACCATACAAGTGTAATGAACAAAATGCAATAAACAGCAAATGGAACAATAAAGCAATAACCTGCAAATGCAATGAAATAAACAGAAGTAAATTTTTATTAATTTGAACTTGATCCAAATACAACAGCAGAATAAAAAAAAGGAAACAATAGATGTGATAATCACTCAGTGTGAGCAATTATCACTATGGCCAGTAATATGTAGTTTTGTAGAAAATCCGGCAGAGCTTCCGCAGGGTGTAGATAGATGTGAAATGCAGGGTTAGAAGGGGCTATATATAGAGAGAATTTGGATCCAAAACAGTTGGGTAATTTTGAATTCAAATTGCGTGCAACTGCTCAAAACTGCTTCTGGAAAACTGCTCCCGCGATGCATGGTGAACAACATTTGGCTAAAGAAGGTAATATGGAAATTTTAGGGAAATGGCGAACGCCATTTGGTTCCCCTTAGCGAATGGAGAATGCCATTCTTCTAGAGGAAGGTAGAAGGCTCTAATTCTTCTCTTTTTTAGTTGTTTTGCCATGGTTCTTGTCCTTTTCTTTGATCAAGCTGATATTGGTCATGAAAACACAAAGTAAAGAAAAATATGAGTAAATGATAGAAAATACGATGGAGAATCGATATAAATACGACTAAATATGCATGAAAGAATCGAAATAACCTATACGAAATCGAGTCATCAGAGCGCAATAAATGCCCATGTGTAGATGGGTTTAATTTTGCGTTTATTAAGGCCTACTGGTATGTTATAGGGGTGGATTTCTCAAACGGTATTACAGAGTTCTGTTATAGTGGAAAGCTGCCTAAGATGTTGGTCTCGTTATTCACCCGTTTGGTCCCGAAGGTGGTTAATCCCCAATATCTTAGAGAATTTTTACCTCTTAGCTTGGTGGGGTGTGTGCTTAAAGTGATCTCGAAACTGTTGGCTTCTATATTGCAGCGTGTCATTGATAAGTTGGTTTCTCCTTTGCAAACTTCCTTCATTCCCGAAAGACAACTTCTTGACGATGTTCGTTTAGCAAATGAAACAATTGATTTCTCGAAGAGAACTAAGTAGAAGTGTATTTTGTTCAAAGTAGATTTTGCCCAAGCATATGATTGTGTTGACTTGAGGTTTCTTAATGATATGCTAGTAGCTGTGGGGTTTGGTTATAATTGGAAGAGATGGATCCGAGGTACTCTTTGTGACAATTTAAGCTCTGTCCTTATTAATGATATTCCGTCGAAGGATTTTAAAGCGTCAAGAGGTCTAAAAAAGGGTGACCCTCTATCACCCTACTTGTTTGCTATTGTTGCGGAAGGATTGACACTTTTTGTGAGAAGAGCTGTTAATACGAGCATGCTTTTGGGGTTTAGTTTCAATGCTGATTTTTCTGTGGATCTCCTTTAGTTTGCTGACGATACGGTCCTTATCTGTGATGGAAACATGTCTAATTTAAAGGCTTTCAAAGAAATATTGTGTGGTTTTGAGATTCTTTCCAGTTTAAATATTAATTTTGCTAAAATTTGTTTATACAGGGAAGGGATTGATGTTGAAGTCTTGAATGTAGAAGCTAATTTCCTACACTGTAAGCTGAGAACTCTTCCTTTCAATTTCCTTGGGCTTGTCATGGGTGGAAACCAAAGGAGGCTTGCCTTTTGGAAGCCCTTTGTTAAGTGTATGCGTGCGCGACTTTCCTCGTGGATTTGTAGGAACCTTTCGATTGGTAGGCGTGTAGTTCTCATTAATTGTGTTCTAACTAACCTGCCAATTCACTACCTTGCATTTTTCAAGATGCCCGCAACCATTGTGAAAGAGATAATTTCTATTCAAAGGTGGTTCCTTTGGTTCGGGGCGACGAATAGGAAAGGGATTTCGGGTGAGTTGGAAATTGATTTTCCATCCTAAGAGCCATGGTGGTCTTGGTATTAAGCACATTGGTATTTTAAACAGTGCTTTAATTTCTAAATGGTTATGTAAGTTCCTACAAGATAAGAATGAATTGTGGAGGAATTTATTCAATTACAAGTATGACAACATTGCTGCCAAGATTCTGGACAGCAGAGATGTTAAGGTCAATTGGATTGGCAACTCCAGTCTTTGTGACAGAATTTCCGATCTGTTTGTTGCTGCATCTAACTGGAATTGTTTGGTTTCCAATATGGGATTTTGGGATGTTATTAATTGGAGGTGGAGGGTTAGTAATTCCATGTTCTCGGTTTATTCCAGTTTGGAGAATGATTCAGTTGAATTACACGAAGTTATGTCCCATGTTTTGCTGAATTTTAACGACACAACAAAGTGGAAGTGGAAGTTGGATCGTTGTTTTGGATTCTTAGTGAATTCATATTACAGGTTTATGTCGGAAAGGAGTTTTATGGTACGGTATAGGATTTGACGGAGTTAGACCTTGTGTGTATGACTAAAATTCCTTTGAAAGTTAAGATTTTTGCTTGGTGGTTGTTTCTTGACTGATTACCGACGCGTTCGAATCTTGCCATTCGTGGAGTGTTAGTGAAAAACCATGACTTTGTTTACGTCCTTTGTTTTCATGCGTTAGAAGATATTAATCATTTGTGTTTTGTGTGTCCCAAAGTGGTGCAAATTTGGAAGAAGTTGTTTAGTTGGGTAAACATGGATTATTTTAGTGAACAAAATGGTTGTAGTCATGCGTTGTTTTGGTTCCTTGCATTAAAAGGAAAATGCAATATCAAAAGTATTAGTTCCATTTGGTTTGCTACTTATTGGAATATTTGGAGAGCTAGAAATAATATTCTTTTTAGGGAAGAAATTGGTAATGTGGATGTAATCTTCCATAGAATAGTAGTTTCTTTGTGGAGTTGGTTGGCTATTGGAAAAAATGGTAGAATTAATTGTAATCTATATGAGTGGATGAAATATCTTTTAGATTTTATGCAATAGGAGTTTTCTGTTTGGGTGGGTGGTAGTGTTGTTTTGCTATTTGTTGTCCTTGTTGTTTTGGTTGGAGTTCCTGTATCTCTTTTTATTAGAAGTGTTTATAAAAAAAACGATATAACTAAGGAAAAAATAGTTTAAAATTACATTGAAAGTTAGAAGTCACTCTTTTTGACACTTGTTTTTTGCAATAATTTTGACTCATTAAGATGAAGATGATGAGATGGTAGTTGCAAAATAAATTTCAAAGCTTATGTAGACATATGATGGGTAGGTTCGATTTGCATTCTTAAATTTAGATAAATTAAATTAGATGCAAAAGAATAAACAGATAAATTTCCTTCAAAATATTTTAGATACTCTAACATGAATTATATTTATATTAAACATATATGTTAACAATGTTTTACAAGGTAAAAATGTTTTCAATTGGTCCTTTAAGTCATTGGTATAGGGACATTAAAAACAAAAAAATAAGGGTGCAGATTTAAACCAGTGACTTTTCATTTAAAAAAGAAAAAGAGTTTTCAATTATTTTTTGCACAACTTGAAAATACTTTTTTGGCAAAATTTTGTCTCATTAATTTAGACTTTTTCGATTGTATTCCACCCTATAAAGTGTGTATATTTTTTATAAAAAAAAAAACCTTTGATGAGGACAAAAACAACCATTTTTAGAGTTTCATCATTCTTCGTTCAAATGCTTATAAGCTTATATGTTTATATATGCATAACGTTAGGGTATTATCTTGGTTGGATGATTAAGAGTCTATTTGGTTCAAATGAGGAGAGGTGAGAAGAAAGATTTTAATTGTGGGAAGGAAAGGGAGGTGGAAGATTTGTTTTAATAAAAAAAAGTGTTGAGTTCAGAAGAGAAGAAGAGGAATTTTATCAATAGTTTGTATCAGCCTTAATATCCTCTTTAATTATTTATCTTAACTTTAACATTCATTTTGATCCCTTAACTTTAAAAATGCTCATATTGGTCCCTAAACTCTTCAAAACGTTACATATTAGTCATTTTCGTCTTATAAGCTATGAACATTTTAAGAATCAATCATTAAATTCATCACTAAAAAGACAAAAGGAATATAGAACGTTTTGAAGAGTTAAGGTAGCAATATGAACCTTTTTAAAGTTAAGGGAACAAAATGAATCCCGAGGTTAAGATGCGGGGCTTAAAAAGGTATTTTGCCTTTATATTTTAATCCTTATAAAAGTTATATGATATTCAAATGGAAGAAATTCATGGATTTTTTTATAATTAAAATTTATAATATTGAGGGACTAAAAAAGTATTAATTTACCATATAACATAAAAAAAAATTGAACACACTTAATTCAGATTATAACCCTCTAATACAAATTAAACCATATGTTGATAACAATGTTTAAATTGTGATGAATTATCTAAATATATATATATATATATATATATATATATATATATATATATATATATATATATATATATATATATATATATATATATATATATATATAATAACTTATTATTAAATAATAATCGTTCAAAATGTTTAATAAAACAAATAAGTAAAATGAATAATTTAAAATTTGATATAAAAGAAAATATGATAGTAACAAAATTAGTAGAAAAAAGGAATATAAATAAACATAAAGAATTTTATAAAATAAAGTGAAATGATTAAGGCTTATATTAAGTACAAAAATTCGAAAAATAATTTGAAGGTGGAGAACAATTATAATTAGTTGATGGAGGCAATTGAGAAAAACAAAGGATATTTTAATAAATATAATACTTTTTTAAATATCAAAACTCATATTCCCTCCTCTCCAAATCACCCCAATTTGGATGGACGCAAAAAGTATGTTTTAGAGGGATTTTTCCTCCCCATCCTCTCCTACCTTCCCTTCCTAAAATTTGAACCAAATATATTAAATTATGTTCTCTCTCTCTCTCTCTCTCTCTCTCTCTCTCTCTCCTCTCTAATCTATCCTGAACCAAATACACCATAAATAACACATCTTCTTACATAAAGTGTTATTTCCCTACTTATACATTTAATTTAATAAATCAAATAACAAGTATATAAATAGAAAAGTTAATTACTGTTATGGACTGGCCTAGCAGGTGCCTTATGCCCAATTGAGGTCCAATACAGTTTAACTTTGGGCATAAGCCTAACAAGGAATTCGCGACCTCACAACCGTTGGGAAATAGAATCGTTAACATATAGCCGTTGGGGATTTCCTCCACACGTGCTCTAACGTCTTTCACATGCCAACAACCCTTCGAATTTACAGGAATCAGTTACACCCAATCAAGGATCACGCGCCCGTAATGCATAGCCATATTCCCTTATAATCACTCACATTCTTTCTTAACGCATTGGTTTGTCTCACACTGAAACTTAAGCATCGGAGTACCTTGCAAGTACATCACCCCATCTCCTACAATCTTCGTTGCAGTCCCAACTGAAGACCATGAGGACCTGTCTGGATTATTTTTGTACAGTGGCGACGTCTGTGAGAAACAACAACTCCCTTGTCTTTCTTGAACAAGATCCTTTCTTTTCAACATAAGAACAAAGCTCATCTATTCTTTTTCGTCTTCATGGCTTCCTTGATCAACGAGACTGTGAACGACCTTCTCACCATTGTCATCAGCGATGGTGACAACCTCGACAATCATGGAGCAACCTATCTCGATGTCGACCATCACGAGGTAAATCCTCCCTCCCCATCTTCCAACAATCTGAAACAATCATTCGTCATTCGCGGAGATCATGTGATTAAACCAATACCCGTCCCATCCGACGCCGACACTAGTACATAGGCTCCCATCATTGCCCTTAATAAGGCTAACCTCTCTCTCTTAAAGTAAAACGAGCGCATCCAAATGCTCGAGGGTGATCATTTCTCCCCTTCTCCCACCAGGAGACATCACCGCAGAGACTCTCGCAGCCCTCCACAAGGCTCACGGTCTTCTCCGTAGAAGCACAAGAGGAAAGATACTAAACATCTTTCTCCCTCGACAGATCAAGACAGGCCAGAAGGATCACATCCAAAAAAGTTAAATAAAGGCACTCGATCTACTCCCCAAAGGCCGAGATTCTCACCAAACGAGAAAGATCAAGGTACCAAGAAGTCCAATTACGATGAGGACAATCGTCCCCGTCAATGTAGCAGGAGTCCCCGTCAAAGTCGGTCCCCATATCCTTCATCTGGAAACAGCGACGACAAGAATAATCGCGGGCTGTTGAGTCTCAAAATTATGGAAACCCGCATTCCTCGCGGTCTCGAGAAGCCCCCTCCGTTAGCCACTTATGACGGGACCATTGATCCTGATGACCATTTAGATAAACTCGAGGCCATGCTCCACTATCACAATGTCCAAGGAGCCATCAAGTGTAGGTTTTTCCCCCATCACATTGCGAAAAGGATCCATGTCATGGTACAAGCACCTCCCCACGGGATCTATCACGTCATGGAAAGTCCTGAAGAATCAATTCATCGGGAATTTCACCGGTCCAGGCGTCACCCCAAATCTGGGGCCACCCTCGAAGGGATCATCCATGGAAAATAATAACCTCTATAAGAATACATAGATAGGTTCAATAAAGAAGGTGTGGAAGTACACACTACTGACCGCATGAAGTGATACATCATGGAGAAGGGTTTACCCCCAAACAAGGAGTTCCGTAAAGCTGTGGGGATCGAGCCTCCTTAGTCACTCTCTGAAATCCTCCAAAAGACTCAAGTTTACATCCAGTATGAAGAGAAAGAGGTTGTGTACAAGACAATGGATTCAAGAAATTAGGAGATTTCGCAGACTCGCAAGAAAAGGGATGACAATGAAGCTCCTCGGCATGAAAAATGAAAAGATGACCATCCTCGTGAAAGTAGGGGCCCAACTGGTTATTTCTCAGAGTATACCCTCCTCACGGGTCCCAATGAGAAGATTCTAACTGAATGCATCAATATTGAATTCAGACAGGGAAGCGTTCGCTTCCCAAACCAACTGCTGCTAAGGACAATACTGACAAAAGTAAGGACATCTCAAGAAGTATGTCAAAGATGTAACTCCTCGACAAGAGGAAACCAAGAGAGTCGACGAGATCTCCAAAGAAGCTGCTCCCATGCTAGTCTTCTTGTCGGTCACCAGACCCAAAGATTTATACATCCCTCAACACCTCAAAAGCACGAGATTTTTTGCAGGCCACAACCCCCGGGAGGCATTCCCTTCAACCATGCTCATCTCATATGGAGGCTACAACAAGATGACCATCAGATCGGTCAGAAGGAGACTCGAGTATTTGGTCGATTCATCGCCAAATCAACTTTCCTCCCTCGATAAAGTCAGGGGTAAATCCCAACCGATCACATTCTACATGGAAGAACTATTTAGTGGATCTCCAAACTTGCATATCCCTTTGCTAATCCGCACCAAGATGGAACAAACAAATGTTCATAGGATACTCGTCGACCAGGAAAGCTCGATCAAAAAAATCTGTCCCCGTAAGTTAGATCTGATCTGCAAGGATTCAATGGGGCTATCGCTAAAAATTGGGGTTATGTCAAGTTGATGGTCACTTTTATAGAAGGAGATGCATCCAAGACAATCAAGACGCATTTATTGGTCATCAACTGCCCTTCACTTTACCAATGCATCTTAGGAAGGCCAACACTAGCTGAGCTCATCGCCATCCCATCCACTGTTCATCTCAAAATGAAATACTATACAGAGATAGGACATGTGGCTACACTTCATGGAGACATTGAAGTCACACAAAGATGTTTTGAGGCTATGACCAAAGGACAGACCATGATCGACGCACCTAAGAGTAACAAAGACGCAAGAGACTATGACTATCATCCGAAGAGGCCCACCCTGAGAAAAAACCAACTCTTTAGATCAACACAATCAACCTTGACTCCCGCATTCTAGCAGACTCTGAAGATACCACATCTGCGAACAATTTAGTTATCCTGCATTTTTTGCCCGCATGACAGTTCGAGGTAATAACCTTCAGGGATAACCCAGACAGAAGAGTTCACACCATCACAGGCCTTCCCGATGATGTGAAAGAGCAACTAAAACATTGTCTCCGCAGCAACACCGATCTCTTTACCTGGAGCTCCATAGATATGCGCGACATCTCCCCTGAGATCGCATGGCACGAGTGCACCATCAATCTATTAGCACGTGCAATTTGTAACACCCTATTTTTAATAATTTATTCGTCATGTATTTTTTGTGTATTGTTGGCCTTGTTTAAGGCGCCTGTCATGATATTTTGGTGTAATGTCCTAGTGGGACGGGTAGAACTATGGTGTGATTAGTAACAATGTGGAGTGTAGTAATAATGTAGGTCAAATAAAACATTGTTTTTAATTATTATTATGTTAATAATATGAGTAATTAGGATTATTTTTATTATTATTTCAGAAAATTAAATTATGAGGGTGATTGGGTAAAATATTATGGTGAAGGTTTTAGAGAAATTAGGCTTAATCAAAACAATTAGTGAAGATTAGTCATAACTATTTTGGAAGAACAAAGGAGAGCTAGGAAGAGGAAGAACATTGTTAGGGCCATCTCCATAGACAAAATTCGCAGGATTTTGTTCAAGATTTGTGGTAAGGGGGGAGAAAGGGATTCTTATTTGGTGATATTAACATTATGGGGTAGTGAAGGGTCCTTTCCCTCGTAGGATTTTTGTGTATGATTTTTGTTCTGTGAATATGATGATTTATGAAATTATTGTTGCAAATTCGATTTGATGTAATTGAATGTTGGTATGAAATATTGTTGTTGTTGAGATGTATGTTGCATAACTGTGTATAATTTATATTGTTGCAGAATGAGAATGATGAATCTGGATCTATAATTGATAAAACCGAATTTAGTAACAATAAATGAAAGAAAAAATAATTGAGAGTGTAAAATTGGTGTAGAAACCCTCTTAGGACTGGTATTGTCGCTGTAAACACCCCAAATTTGCCCTCACCCATTCACACCATGGCTTGTGATCATTTCATATGCATAAACACAATCATACCATCTCATATCACATTTTTGATTCACTGCATTGTTTCTAAGTCATCTGCATCTAGGGTTTGTGATCTGAGCAATCCAAGAACTTTTTGAGCCACTCCAAAGGCCATCAATCATTTCAAAGGGGTCCATGTGTGTTCTTATATCATATTACATCCTCCCAAAGTCAAAAATGCCAAAGAATCACAAGAACTGGGATTGGTATGGAAGCAGAGCCAGACTTGACTGCACAGATGACCTGAAATTAGGGTTTTGGTTTCAGAGGCCATAACTCCAAATTTTTTGGTCATTCTTGTTTCTATTGGTCTCTATATGGTATAGGGAGTATGCATATCAATTTTCATGAAGAAATTCCATGGGGAAGTCATCTGATCAAGAGTTGACTTTCTGGACAAGTCAGTGCAAAACCAGGGCATCTGAGGCCCCCAATGACCCAACCAAGGGGTGATCTTCATCATTTTGAGTGTATTTGATCTTTATTTGATCATATAAGAAGTTTGAAGTTCACAAAATTCAAGAATTTGAAGTTTTTGCAAAGTTGACTTTTTGGGGTAAGTTTGACTTTTAAGGAATTTGTCATTTTAGGCAACTTTTCAACCCTTACTTTTTGATCCAAAAAAGCTTCAAATGGAAAAACTTTGGTCATGAAAGTTGTAGAATAGATCTTTCCCTTTTCAAAAAGTACAAGAACCTGACCTAATTCATTTTGGATCAAAAGTTATGGTTTGTCAAAGTTGGCAAAAATCACTAAATTTCAAGTTATGCACCAAATGGAAAACTTGCAGATTCATGTACCAAGCATTCTAGTGACTTCAAAATGGCTTCAAAACTTCATCACATAATCATACATAACCTAAAAAACAGAATTGGCCCAAGGGATTTTGCATCAATTGCTTTGAATTTCACATTTCCATAAGTCATTTTTCATTACAAGTGCAAAAGATGGATTTTTGGCAAAGTCATTTTCCAAAGGGTCATGTGATTACCAACTGATTTCTATACATTGCCATGACCAATTGAGACATCATGTGACAAAATTCAGCAAGGAATGCTTCATGTACTTAGCATAAAATCTCAAGAAAGCACAAGTGGGCAAGTTGCAAAAGCTAGCCTAGCTCATGATCCATATGTTGCAGTCACCCTCAAGCAATCCAAGGGTTGTCCCTAACCCAAGCTGAAGCCAGACATGACCTCAAACTGCTGCTGCCATAGCCCATGCTGCAAGTACCAATCACATTGACTTTTTGGCCAAAACTCCCATACTCATGGAATAGTAAACAACCACCCCTACTGACCTGCCCCCAGCCTATTCACACATTGTGGGAAGATTATAGCAAAGCATTAGCCCTTGAGACAAGCCAGAACACAGCATACCACAAAAACCTGCCAAAACTTTCCTCTCTTCGAATCTCCCTCTCCAGCCATCAAACATCCATTTTCTTTTCACCATTGCATCACACACACTCAAGAGAGCAAGAACCAACCATTGATAGGGCCTGAAACATCCCATACACAGACCTCATTTTCTGATACACCAGAACTGAACCTCTCAAAATAGCCTGTTTAAACTCCATCCAAGCTTGCCATTAGCACCAGGGGAACCATTGGAGTGATTATGCACCAAAGAGTAGCCCAGAAAGCCCAGAAACAGAAGCTTCCATCTCAGGTATGGCCATGAACTTTTTCTCTCAGAGCTTGCATTTTAAGTTATAATTTGATTGTGTATGTCTTGCTGATCATGGGGATGTGCTTAGAATCGAAAATGAGTGAAAAATGAGTTTGTACTGATGCTCTGAAATTTCACCCGTGAAATTTGATTCCTTCGATTGGCCTGATTCTTGGAGTTTAAATGATGTTTGAGGGTGGATTTGTATCCTAGGATGTTAGAGGATCAGTTTGCTGTGTTTAATTTGAAGTGTGGTGGCCTGAATCATGATCTAGGGTTTTGGTTCGCCGGAGAAGACGACCGGAAGTCTTCTCCGGCCACCTGAGAACCATTAGCCCTAATCCCTGTAATTAATGGACGTTTGAATCTGGTGCGTTGGATGCTTTGACTTGGTTGACCTGGCGCGCGTTTGTGTGGTCCAGATGTGTCCTCATTAGCCCTAATCACCATTAGTTTAATTAAATCCAATTAATTAATTCATAAGACCTAATTAAGTCAGAATGCATCCTGTCCTTTGATTCACGCGCCAAGTCAATGGTCTCCTCCCAGCTTTGAATCTGGTGCGTTAGATGTGATTACTTCTCATTTTCATTAATTTTTATTTCAATTTTTCTCATTTAATTTGTACATTTTATTAAAAATAGTAAAAACCATTTAAAAATTATGAAATTTTTTGTCAAGAGTTTCATTAATTTTTAGAACACAAAAATATTTTTATTTTCATTTTTAGCATTAAAAAAGTATTTTTAAATATTTAAAAGTTTCTTTTTAATTAATTAATGAGAATTAATTAATTAAAAATACTTTTAGGTATTTAAAAATCACCAAAAAATTCATGAAACCTTTAAAAACATTTAGAAACATTGTCCAACCCTCAAACCAAATTTATTTTTTGATCTTGATGCATTTTGAGAATTTTCCATGGAATTAAAATCATTTTGATGCATTATTTTGATCTAAACTTCCAAAAATCATTTCTGCCTAACCCTAAAGAGTTGGACTTTGATTCTTTTTGCATTGTGTTTAGCATGTCATGTAGTTTTTGAGATTAAATGCCCATGATTTGATCTTTCATTTTCTATTTGTTTGGCATTTTTCTTGTTAAGGAACCCTAAAACCCTAGAAAACTTAGGAAAATCATAACTTGAATTTGGTTAAGAGTTGAAACTTCTCCTTTGGGCAGTGAGTTAGTATACGATTGGGGATCCTTTGAGTGCATTTTCAATTTTTTTATATTGATGTTTGCTTCTGATTTTGGTTTGTGTTTGATGCTTTGATCATAAACCCTAATTTGGGCTTCCATATGCATCCATCTTGCATTTGCATTCATACCTTGACTTGCCATGACATTTTATGCATCCATTTGATTCACTTAGCATCATAAGACATATTGAAAGCATGTTTGATCATTACATCTTGCATTTTCCATATTGTATGTCATTTGCACTTCATAACTTTTCATGTATGTTCATGGTTCTTAACTTGTTTCATTTGCATCCATAAGTTTGTATGATCATCCCCATGTGTTGTTTCATGTTTGCATCATCTCATAGCATCATTAACATCATGTATGAGCTTCTGGTTTTGTTTCTCATCATGCCATTTCATTTCATTTTGCATTGCATTGCATCTTTCTCACTAACTTTTCAGGTGGTAAGTAACTTTGAGAAGTGAATTTGCCTTCACTTCTCATAACTTCTCTTCATCTCTTTATGCATCTATGCTGCATTTTGTTATGTGCTTGAGTTTGAGCTTGTCCTTTCTTCTTCTTCTTACTTTCTTTCTTCAAGTGACTTGACTTCTTGAATGAAGAAAGTTACTTTGCTTCTCCTGATCCTTTCATCTGCTTCCTGGTGGTTCCATTAAAGATTCCTCTTTGTTAACCTCACAAACCTTAGGAACAACCAAGCATGACAATGATTAGGGTTTTGATTAGTCCCCCACTTAGCTTTTGCCTTTGTGTCTCTTTTGAGTCTTCTCTTCTCACCTCATAATCAGGGACTAAACCCTAAAGGCTTTAAGGCTTTGTGATTAAGCTTATGCCTGCATCCTTCTATTAGGATGGAGTGTATAACTTTAATCCTAAGTGTTAAATCCTTAATGTGTTTAAATCTCTTAATCAATTCACTTAATAATCATCAAGACATCACACTTGTAACTTGGGCCTTGCATTAGGGTTCTAATTCTTCCTTGAATGGTTAAGAAGGACTAACCCTGATGTTAATGGACAAGTCCCCCTCAAGTTGTCTTACAAACCATAAAACTCACTTCTTCATCATATCATTAAATAAAATCCACCTAATCAAAGGTTTGTTTTGGCATGGGTTTAATCCCTAATCATGGATTAAGTTGAGGAGTTTTCCTCAGCTTAAACACCCTCATCTATTATCCTTCTATTAGGATGGTGTAATGAGTCTGTTTAATCCCTGATTATGGCTTAATCTCATTACTTAACACTAAACAAAAACACCAAAAACATCTAAATAATCACAAGTAGGTCAATGATCTTAATCCTGCACCAAAGGTGATTAAGTGTGAGAACCTGACTTCACACTTAAGGTATTCTCATTACCCCTAATCAGAGGGAAGATGTGATGAGTTTACTAACCCATTGGTTCAGGCTTAAGCTCATTAACTTATGACAAACTTTCAAAAAGCAATAAAAGACTGAAAACTCAAAAACAAATAATAATCGTCTCTTCCGGGATTCTTTTCTCATCTCATTCACTCATAAACGAGAACTTGCTTCTTCCGTCTAATGCAAGACAGTTTGCACCTGAGCCAGACAGGTCATACACTTGAGCATAGATAAGCAAGCAGTTCACAAGTCAATTCACCTATCAGTCTCTTTGGGTCGAACTACGGTGTTCTGACTTCCTCATTGCACGAGAGGATACGTAGGCATAACTTAACAGTTATCGAACAAAAGTCTCTGTATATTCCCCCTCTTTCCAGTTTTATTCCTTAGCCTCATTTTCTTGAGCAATTCATTCTCATTCCTACACTGACACATCATTTATTACACTTGACACTTCTCTTACACTGACACCTGTACATCTCTTTTCCAGCTCTTTTATACACAGATTGCACTGACACTACCCCTTTAAAACACAAATCTTTTTAAGCGTGGATCCCGTCGAGTACGGCGGACAATCTGGGTGCTAATACCTTCCCAGGTTGTAACCAACCCCCTTTCTCAGTCTCTCTGGTTCGCAACCGTCTTATCCGTATCTTTCCAGGTTTATGCAGCATTACCTTTCCTCCGGGATAAAAAATGCCTAGCTGGCGACTCTTTTCATCTCCAGTGAGTTCACTGCTGTGTGTTCTCATTGTCCCTTTCGCCGACCGTTCGCGTCTGTACCTTTATCTGGGCCATTCCCCATTTATCGGGAGCGACAGTCGCTCCCCGGATTTCCATCCTGGTACAAACGCGAAAGTGGCGCGGAAAAAGAATAAAGTCGCCAGCCAGGCATTTTTATCCCGAAGGAACGGGAATGGTAATGCTGCACAAACCAGAAGAAAAGAAAAGGAAGGACACGGGTCCTGCGAACCAAAGAGACTAAGCTCGGGAGTCGGTTACGACCTGGGAAGGTATTAACACCCAGATCGTCCGCCGTACCCGACGGGATCCACGCTTGCAAAGAAAACTATTTCAAAGGGTGATGAAATGAAAGCTGCTGCAAAGAAAATGATCTGAACTGGATAAAAGAGAAGAAGGGGAAACTGAACAATAAATGAAAAGGAAAAATGTAGGGAAAATAAAAGAGTGTGCTCGAACGGGCCCTACCCCGCTGCCTACGTACCTCATCTGGACAATGAGGATCAGAGTCGCCATAGTTCCCCTAACTAGGGGTAGAAAAGATTGCTTGTGTCTTAAGGCTTGAACTGCCTATGTCAATGCTCAGGTGTTGCAGGCTCGGACGACGAGTGCGTAACCATCTTGCAAAGTGACAAGTAGGAGCAAGTTCGCGTACGAAGCGAAGGAGATGAGAAAAGAATTCCCGAAGGAAAGACGCTTGTTGTTTGTTTTTGTTTTTTATGAGTTTTCTGTTTTGAAGTTTGCATAGGTAAGTGTGCCTAAGTCTTACTCACTGGGATATGTACGTCTCACATCATCCCGAAATGGAATGCGCAAGAGGCACACCTATCTATGGAGGAAATCCCCAAATCTAGTCCCACAAGTGAAGACTCAGACACACTGAACTACTAACAATTATTAAGTGTTTTTGTGGTTTTATGTTAAGAAGTATTTTTTATGCTTTTCTTTGTGAAGTAATCTCATGCTAAAACCTATCCACCACGAGGGATATCCTACACCTCGCCCCGAAACGGAACGCGTGCAAGTATCTCATAGCAAAATCTCGTGTCACATGAGAAGACTCAACCTTTATTAAAGTGAATTAGAATTAAGTTTGAAGATGAGGAGAGAAAGCACCAAAAGGACCTCAAAGGTAAAAAGTATAATGGGGACTAAGAATCCTAAATGTTGCCATGCATGGTATTCCTAAGTTAGTGAGGTTTTCTATCCTAAAGAAGAAAGAAAGAAGAAGAAAGAAGAATAGAAGAAAAGGGAAGTAAGGCCTAAGCCCAACAATCACAAGGTTAGAACAAATAATAAGAAGAAGAAGAGAAGAGATGAGATTTGGAGATGTGGGAATCACATCCACACCTCTCACTTACCAAAGCCCCTGAAATGGTTAATAACACAAACATAAATGAAACACAAAGTGAACATAATATCAAAACAAAGTCACACAACCAGAAGTGAAGTCAAGCACAAATGCCCAAATGCAAACTTAAATTACAAGAATAAGAAGAAGAGTACACAACTCAACATGAGGCATTAGGAGTCACCATGACAGATCAAAGCAAACATGAGATAACATCAAGCAAACTAGGTAAACCAAGGTCACAAACTCCAAGACCAGAACCCTACCATTCTAGAAAAGTGTCTAAGGAACACATGAGATGAAGAGAAGAGGTGCACAAAGTCAAGTGGTAACATCATGAGAAGAAAGAAGCAAACGAAGTGCATAAGAATGAAAGGACTTCAAAGGCAACCACACACAAAATTTCTCAAAGCACAAACCACCACTTAAGACCATGGAGGTATCAACATCCTAATAAGGCTCTAAACAAGTAGAAGAAGTTGGCACAAGTGCCCTTCTAAGCTAAGGAATGAACTTATGATCCAAAAGAAACAAAAATGGGACAAGTGAAGAACCAAAATTCAAATTAATTCAAGTAAGCATCTAAAAATTCCACATTCTTGCACAAATGATCCTCAATCATATCAAAACAAAATTCCAAAAGGAGGAAGAAAGAATCAGAAGCTTGACAAGTCAAATGAGGGTTCAAATATCAATTAGGGTTAGGAAGCTTCACTCAAAAGTTAGAGATCAAAATCAATTGAACAAAATTCTAAAAACCAGAGCAAAAAGAATCACTTAAAAATTCAAAATAATGACCAAGATAGAAAATGGACAAGTCAACATGGTTCAAAATGAAATAAAAGGAACAATTAATTTACACGTGTCAAAATAAAAAATAAATGGAAAATAAAAATATCAGAAATTGAAGAAAACTCAAATGACCTTTCATGAAAATAAAATGGAAATAAAAAGAAATAAAAATAAAAGAAGAAACCAAGGGGGTGCATTCAGCAAGCATTTCAGTTAAATCTCCTTGGGCTCATACGCATGGGAAGTGGGAACAACAATCCAGGCCCACTGGGTCCTGCGCAGGTTCACAACATTTGGGGTGGATATTCAAATAAATCAGCAAAATACATGGGCCAGAGGATCAATTGGACGCGTGAGATTGGTCAACTCATTAAACAAAGTCAGCAAATTAATTGGTCAGGGGTGAGGGATCATGATAATTGTGGTGAGGTGAGAGACACATGGATTAATTCAGAAAATATAAAACACGTGCATGGGAGGTGGTTCATTAATGCGTTGGCATCACATGCATCGTCCAGATCTCATGATCCAATGGCTATGGAGTTATCTTCTTCATTTGAACTCAGGCAAAGCATTCCCAGAATCCGGTGACCAGAGCTAGGGCTCCGGCACCAGAAAAATCAAACTATGAACAAATCATCAAATAAATGGATCAAACACTCCAGATTATACAATTAAGACATGTTAATTTCAAATATGGTCATGAAATTCACAGTGGATCAATGAAAAGCCTGGATCGAAGACAAACAGTTCTAACTATGAAACTTTAAACCAACAATACAACTTCAATTCTCAAGCATTTTCAAATCTAAAGAGTGCAGAATACTCAGTGATGTTCACAGATCATAATGCATACCATAAACACAAGTTTTAGATCCATGGATTTCAGAGCATACCTGAGATGGAACTACTTTAAAATCACCAAGATAATGCTCCAGATGCTGCAGATCTACTCCTTTTGATCTCCTCTTGCAAAATAAATGCAAGAGGAAGCTTGAGGGAAGATGGATCTTGGAATCTGAAAGCTCTTGCTCTTGAATGGCACCTCTATAAATCTTCACTTTCAGCTTGCGTGAGTGTGAGCAAAATGATCCTTAAGGTTCAAGGATGAAGAATGTGTGAAGAGTTTGTGAAGAAATTACTTGAAGAAAGAGTTTCAAAGAGAAATGCAATTGAGCAAGAAAGCATGAATCTGAAAAATGTGAGGGCCTCCACACGAATTTAGGGCATGATTCTCTTTTATATGCTTAACATTCACACCTGACTAGGGTTTTTGCACCAAGAGTGGCATGGAGAGTGTGATTGAGGTGTATTGGCCAAATTGCATGAAACGTGTCACTGCCTCATTCACACGTGCAAACTCTCCTTCAAGTGAGCATTCTGACCTCAATCCATCCCTTGATTTGTTTTGAATCAATCCTGACCTTTGATTATAAGTGTAACATGCTTTTTTGATGATTTTGCAATTTTGCCTCTTATGTGGTGTGTTTCTTCTCATGCACGAAATTGGTAATATTCTTGGAGCAAATCAATTCTTATGAAATGCTTTGTAAGTATGTGAGAATATTTTGTCCATAACAACACTTGAAAACAAGTTACATGAAGTTTTGCATTTGGATCAAACTTGAAATTCATGCCATGCCCTAATATTTATGAAATTTTCGAAGAGCATATCTCTCAAACCATGAGGGTTATGAAAATGATCTTGTACTTTTTGAAAATGGGAGGCTTTAATCTTCAACTTTCATGTTTGGTTGTGATCCATTTGAAGCTTTTTTCACCAAGTTATGCTTACTTGAAAATTAGGGCAAAATGTTACTAAAAATGGAAATTCCCATGACCAAACTTATGCCAATTTTGCAAAACACCTCAAAACGTCATGATTCTTGATCTTTGATCTTGCCAAACCTCTTCTAAGGTTATAAGAACATCTCTTGGCTTGAAAAATTGGGTTGGACCCTTAGAAATCTCACAGTTGACTTTTAGAATGCACAGTTGACCAATTTCTTCATTTACAAGCAACTGGAGAAATACTTGACTTCCACAAGGAATTTTCTCACAACATTTCATCCCTAGGATCCTCTTGACATATGAGAGACTTTGCCCAAATGAAATGGCCAAAGTCATAAGGCTTTCATGCTTGAAACTTAAACCCTAATTTAGGACCATTGTGTAGGAGCTTTGCCCTAGCTTGATTCTTCTGATGATCCTCCAATTTTCGGTGCAGGCATATCTTGTATTGCTTTTACCTTTGCAGGATCCACCTCAATTCCTTTCTGACTAACAATGAAACCCAACAGTTTTCTGGAACAGCTACTTGAGATTGACCAGATGCTCTTCTTCGTCTTGGGACTTAGCAATCATATCGTCCACATAACACTCTATCTCCTTGTGTATCATGTCGTGGAACAATGTGACCATAGCCCGCTGATACGTTGCCCCATCGTTCTTCAAACCAAAGGGCATAACCTTGTAGCAAAATGTACCCCACGGGGTAATGAACATTGTTTTCTCCATGTCCTCCGGTGCCATCTTGATCTGATTATACCCGGAGAAGCCATCCATGAAGGAAAATACTGAGAATTGAGCAGTTATCTACCAGCACATCAATGTGAGGTAAAGGAAAGTCATCTTTTGGGATCGCTCTATTTAGATCCCGGTAATCAATGCACATCCGGACTTTGTCGTCCTTCTTTGGTACAGGCACAATATTAGCTACCCAAGGCGGATAACTAGTTACGGCAAGGAATCCGGCATCCCACTGCTTCTGAACTTCCTCCTTGATCTTCATCACCATGTTAGGACGAGTTCTTCTCAACTTCTGCTTCACAGGAGGACAATCTTCTCTTAGTGGTAGCTTATGCACAACAATGTCAGTATCCAATCCTGGCATATCTTGATACGACCAGGCGAAGATATTCACATATTCACGCAGCATATCAATCAACTCTTTTTGTACCTCGGCCTGCAGATTGGCCCCAATCTTGATCTCTTTCTTCACATCTTCAGTGCCGATGTTGATGATCTCTATTTCTTCCTGATGAGGCTGAATGACCCTTTCCTCTTGTTTCAACAACCTGACCAACTCTTCGGGGAGTTCACAGTCTTCCTCAACCCCTTCATCAGCTTGGTAGATAGGATTGTCAAAGTCATGCGTGGTCATAGCAGATCACTAGAATCCAGATGATCAACACTGCACAGACGATGTGCTTATTTCAGAATCTGTCCTTTTCAAAAGAGACGCAAACACAAAAACAAAAAGAAAAACACATTGCCATTTTTAATTATCTTTTTTTTGTGAAAAATTTAGACCGAAAGAAAGTGAACACAATTTGTCTGAAAAATGTCCTTTATTTCATGGTAAAATAAATGCATTCAAAGCATGGTGGCCCTACAATGAATCCTTGCACCTTGGGCAGAGTGCAGGATTTGACAATGCAGCATGATAAAAAAAGGAAACAAATAAATTACTCTGATTGCCAGGAAACTTGGACGATGTCTTCAGCAGACCAGTTCTTTAGCTCCTCTCCGGGTGCACACGGGTGAATCCAGTTGTCCCAGTTACAGTCACTGTCTCCATCTCCGCTTGTTGCATAGATATGGTTGCGGTCGAGCATCCCAGCGCTTTTGAAAGTAATAGCTTTACCACTCGGAGGACAATTAGACCCATCAGGTTGATAACCAAGCCCAAACTTATCATCTTTCTTCTCTAGCTCCAGCAACTTGCCCCAGCCCTGGGCGCTTCCCGACTGAACCACTTCCTTCGCCTGTTTGTAGGAGTGAATGGAGGTACCTTCTTTCTCGTTGTTTCTCTCTACTGGAGTCAAAATATTGACATTAACCGCTTCGAAGGCCTGACACAGCGTTTCATGGATCTCTCCGTCCATCTCCACATATTTGAAAGTTGATAAGTGGCTCACAAAGATGTCTTCCTCTCTGCACACAGTGATAACCTGGCCATCAACCACGTACTTTAACTTTTGATGCAAGGTGTAAGTTAATGCTCCGACAGCGTGAATCCAAGGACGTCCCAACAAACAACTATATGCGGGATGAATATCCATGACGTAGAATATGCTCTTGAATACTTGAGACCTTATTTTCATAGGTAACTCAACTTCTCCGAACACTGACCTTCTGGACCCATCAAAAGCTTTAACTATCAAATCACTGGGTCTTAAGACGATACCATCGACATTTAACTTAATTAAGGCTTTCTTCGGGAGTACATTAAGGGAAGAGCCTGTGTCAACCAAGACATGCGACAAATTACACTCCATAGTAATATGCAGTGCCTTGTTATGGTTACGGCCCTCTGAAGTAAGGTTTCTATCTGTGAAGCCCAACCCGTGGCTCGCATTCACACTGCCCACTACAGCTTCCAGTTGATTAACAGTTATTTCTTGAGGAACGTATGCCATCTGCAACACTTTCAGCAAGGCTTCTCTATGTGCTGGAGAACACATCAGCAAAGACAGAATTGATATTTTGGACGGCGTTTGGTTCAACTGCTCAACCACCTTGTAGTCACTCTTCTTAATTATCCTCATAAATTCCTCCACTTCTTTCTCAAAGGTACCCTGTCCAGCAGCAGGAGTTGTCATTTCTTCAGTCGCTATTTACTTTCCTTTAGCCTTTGCAGCAGCCTCAACTTCAGGATCTCCTCTCAGAACTGGGGGAGCAAAAAGATGACCACTTCTCATAAAACCTCCAACTCCTCCGACGTTCACTACAGTCGGGTCAATGGTTATTTCCTTAATCTCGATCTTCTGTCATTCCACATACACATCTGAGCCGTAATGCCATGGGATGGCTTTATCATCAGTATAAGGAACAGGCCCAGGAACAATGATAGTAACAGGACTGACTTCATGAGTATAAATAGTCAAAGGTTCTCTTTTAACAGGCATCTCAGCTGGATCATAGAAGATGGTTTTAGTGGATACATCATCACCTTTATTATCAACCTTCTCAAATTGCAGTGACCCTTCATCAATCAGATTCTGCAACCCTACCTTCAGGTCTTCACACCCATTCATTGAATTCAAGCACTTCTCACAATCAGAACCACATCCCGAAAACATTTGTCCTTTTAACATCCTCTCTTTTACCACCAACAGTGAAGTCTTCACTTCTTCTATGCTCAGAATCAAACTTAACTTCTCACCACCCTCAACAGCATTTATTCTAGTCCCTCCATGATTTGGAATAGGGTTTGAAGTAACATTAGGCGGTGGTGCAAAGTTAATAGCCTTGGAGTCGATCAAATCCTGAACCTTATGCTATAGCGCCCTGCACTTCTCAGTTGAGTGCCCGGGTGCCCCTGAATGGAAAGCGCATCTAGCATTGACATCATACCCCACTGGAAGCTCTCCAGGTGGTGGTGGTGCTAGTGTTCTCAGTTGTATCAAGTTCAGGTCCATCAATCTCTGCAGCAATGCAGTATACATCATGGGAATTGCTTTAAGCACCCTATTAGCCGGACGAGCTTGTCTTGGCTGATAAGGTCTTTGTTGATAGTTGTTACGTTGTGGCTGCTGTAGTTATTGTTGCTGAGGTTGTACCTGCTGCATAGGATTGGAAGGGATAGTGACAACTGCCACTTGCTCATATGATCTTCTATATCCTCGGCCCCGTCCTCGGCCATACACAACATTGGTTTCCCCTTCCCTTCTTCTCGGAGGCCCGTTGAAAGCTTTTCTTACACCACTCGAGCTACTCACACTGGTATCCTGAATCTTTTCCATCTTTAGTAGAGTCTCGACCCTCTCTCCAGCAATTACTATATCATTGAACTTGGTAGCCGAACAAGACGCCAATCTTTCGATAAACACCCTTTGCAATGTCCCCATGAACATATCAGCCATCTCATTCTCCAGCAATGGTGGTTGCACTCTGGCAGCGAGCTGACGCCACCTTTGAGCATACTCTTTAAACCCCTCTTTAGCAGTTTGAGACATGTTTTGCAATTGAGTGCGATTTGGAGCCATGTCCAAATTGTACTGGTATTGCTTCACGAACGCCTCTGCCAAGTCCTTCCAGCTCTTAATGTTGACCCTACTTAGCTTCATATACCATTCCAAGGAAGCCCCAACTAGGCTGTCCTGGAAATAGTACATCCATAGCTTCTCATCTTCAGTATGGGCAGCAATCCTTCCTACAAAGGACTAGAGGTGAGTTTTTGGGCACGCCGTGCCGTTGTACTTCTCGAAAGTCGGGACCTTGAACTTGTAAGGGATTCTAACCCCTGGAACCAAGCCCAAGTCAGTAATATCGAACTCCAAGGAGCTCTGAGATTGAATATCCCTGATCTGCTCATCCATCTCCTCAAATTTCCTGTTCATTTCAGCCCCCTGCCCTTCCGCTTCGTCCAGCAACGTAAACTGTTCGTCTTGACCGTCCATCTGTACATTGTTCAGCCTATCATTGATAATGGTGACCCCTGGCTGTGCCACAGGGATCTCAATTTGACGGGCGCCCGCACCGTTATGATTACCTCCATCAGCAGCCCCGTTGTTCATGGCTTGATTATTTTCAACCAACTCATGCAAATGTTCCTGATTCTGACCTATTCCTGTCATCAGGGTCATAAAATTGTCCATTCTGGTTCTCAAGTCATCTAACTCAGCCTGCATTTGATCCATGACTCTTTCTCTGTTGACTCTGGTGGGATATCTGTGTATGATCGGCTGTTCTCTGACCTTTCCGGGAGCTATAGTGCTTGAAACAGAAAAGACATTAGGAACCTGTGGTCACACCTGCAAAACAAGAAAAGGGTGATATGTATGCAATGCAATTGTTTATGCTTTCAAACTTCAGGTCATTCATGCCCCGGTTCCGGTATTTAACAAAGATAACCAGATGGCTGTTGATCCTCGACTTTCAGAAACCTTTGCATCCAAACACATTCAGACCATAATAGCATGCACAGAAAGGATAGATCTGAATAAAACTGCATAACATAAATCAACCTATCAGGCAAAATAACAGAATTCCCCGTAGGGTACAAGTTTTCAAAAAACAAATAACCAAGATTCCTACAACACGCCTGTAGGTAATCCAAATACTAAGAAAACAAACTAGATAGCAGGACTGCTCCCTAAAGACCCTGAACCTCCCTCACTAAGTCCCAGCTCAGACCTAGCCTTCTTGACTCCAGCCATCAACTTGAGGTCTTCAATCTTTTTAAGTGCTACTTCTAAGGCTTGCTGACTATCTGCCAACTGCTGAGTCTTCTCCCTTCGAATCTGGTGGGCTTGTTCCATTTCCTCTTTCTTGAAAGTCATCTGTACTTCAAAAAACTCTTCCTTTTCTTTATATCTCTTCTGCTCCTGCTCCCTCTGGCCCTGCAACCAGACAATGGACCGACGAGCTTCCTTAAGAGTCTTCGAATTCTTCTTTCGTTCTGCTTCTCTTTTTGATTCCATTAGACCCAGTCTTTGAAAGTGAGCTTCCCTTCCAGCAAAATCTTTCTCTTTAGCCTCCAAGGTGATCTTCATCTTCTGTAATTTCTCTTCTACCTCATTTTTGGTACGGTTGGCAAGGTGATACAAATTAACCATTTCAGCATTCTCCACCTTGACCTCGTGCAGCTGTGATTCCAATTTCTTGAATTCTTCTAAAGATACAGTGGCATTAGACTCAGGAACTAGAGGGACTGGTGGTGAGAATGGAAGTAATACCCTTCTAGCTCTATCTTTCAGCCAAGCCTCGTACTCCGGGAAGGTTTGATTGTTGCACTTTCCAAAGCTAGCCACTCCTTCTCCCTTGACGCACCTCCAAGCTCCAGCAGCTTTCCTCACTAAAGGCATGTTGTCCTTCACCGGGAAATAGAAAATAGGGGTCAACTTCAACTCTTCTGGTACCTCTCTCAAGGCATATCCCAACTGTCTTCTCAACAAGATCGGGTTGTAATTGGTCCCTCCAGTCACTCCCAACAAAGGTACACTAAGGTAACTACCACAATTGGTGATGAAACATGCACCCTGAAGCCTTTGAGTAATCCATCTAACATCCTTAGCAAACAACTTTTCCATCTTCTGAGCCCACACTAAGGTATGATCACTAAACACACCAGTACTAGGCAAGTGCCTCATGAACCACATATGGAATAAAGGAGCGCAGCAAAGACTAAACCTCCCCTTTTCTTTTCAGCCTTGTAGTGCACCGAGTAATACAAATCTCCGAGCAATGTAGGCACAAGATTCTTCAGCAAGAGCAGATGAATGGAATTCATGTCTATGAACTTCTCCATATCTGCAAACAAAATGATGCCATAAATAGAGAGAGCCAGAATGGCACACACAATATCCCACTCCTCTTTAACAGCTAGCTTTTCCACCTTCTTTACCAAAGCCTCCAAAGAAAAACCAGATACTCCTCCTTTAATGATTGTCAGAGAATTCACATCAGAAATGCTCAAATAAAGAGCCTTGGCAATTGCTTCAGGTGCAGGTCTAACCATCTCAGCATTGAACGGAATCTGGTCTCGGACAGGAACTCCCAAGATCAAAGAATACTCCTCCAGTAAAGGACCTAACTGAAAATCAGGAGAAGTGAAACAACGAAGCTGAGGATCATAGTACTGAAGCAGGGTGTGGATGGCATTTTTCTCAGAGGGATCTGTAAACACCCCAAATTTTCCCTCACCCATTTCACCATGGCTTGTGATCTTTTCATGTGCATAAGTTCAATCATAGCATCTCATATTGCATTTTTATTCACTACATTGGTTCTAAGTCATCTACATCTAGGGTTTGTGATCTGAGCAATCTAAGAGCCATTTGAGCCACTCCAAAGGACATCAATCACTTCAAAGGGGTCCATGTATGTTCAAGCATCATATTATATCCTCACAAAGTCAAGGAAGTCAAAGAATCACCAGAACTGAGAAAGGCATGGAAGCAGAGCCAGGTTTAACTGCACAAATTACCTAAAATTAGGGTTTTGGTTTCAGAGGCCATAACTCCAATTTTTTTGGTCATTCTTGTTTCTATTGGTCTCTATATGGTATGAGGATCATGCATATCAATTTTCATGAAGAAATTCAATGGGGAAGGCATCTAATCAAGAGTTGACTTCTTGAGCAAGTCAGTGCAAAATCAGGGCATCTGAGGCCCCCAATTACCCAACCAAAGGGTGTTCTCCATCATTTTGAATGTGTATGATCTTTATTTGATCATAGAAGATGTTAGAAGTTCACAAAGTTGGAGAATTTCAAGCCATGTGCAAAGTTGCCTTTTTGGGGAAAGTGACTTATAATGAAAACTTGCCATTTTGGGAAAGTTTTTCAACCTTCTCTTTTTGATTAAAAAATTCTTCAAATGAGAAAACTTTGGTCATGAAAGTTGTAGAATGGATCCTCCCATTTTCAAAAAGTACAAGAACTCATTCTAATTCATTTTGGATCAAAAGTTATGGCCTTGCAAAGTTGGATAAAATCATTGAAATTTCACTTTTACACAAAGAGGGAAACTTGCAATTTCACATGCCAAGCATTCTCATGACTTCAAAAAGGTTTCTAACCATCATACAAACACATTGCAATGCTTAAAAGTCAGATTTGTGCCAAGAATTTTTCATTTCCATGCCTTGGATTACAAGTTGCATAAGGCATTTTTCATAAAGGCTTCAAAATTGGAACTTTGCAAAAGGGACCTTTCATGCTTGAATTGAACTTCAATTGGTATCAAAACATCATAACAATATCACATAACTCATTTTGTCACAAATTGCCCAAGAAATCATGAGGTTTCATGCCTTGATTCAGAAGAAACTTCAAAGAGGGCAAAATGCAAAACTCATGCCATCTTGCTATCCAAGCCATCCAGCTGCATCTTGTTGATCCCATGGCTCACCATAAATCATACTGAGGCAAGACACCCCTTTAGATCTCTTCTGTCCCAGCCCATACTTGTAGTACACAAACTTTTGACTTTTGTATTTTTGCCCATGCCAATTACACTGTGCCACCAACAACTCTTTGCCCAATCAGAGTCAAATATGTGGACATCAAGCATCCCAAAACACACCACACACAAGCCAGAAAGCTCCCACAATCCAGCATCCACAAAATCTGTCCCAAAACTTCCTCTCTTCGAATTTCTTCACACAGCCATCAAACCATCATTTTTATTCCACCAACAAGTCACAAATCACTCATAGAACAAAATCCACCCCCTGAAACAGCTTGAATCATCACCCACAAAGACCCCCATTTCTGCTACACCAGAGCTGAATCATTCAAACCAGCCACTCTCCAAGCTTTCTAAGTTTCATTCCATCATTAGGAGGTTCAAGGAAGCAGGCTTGCACAAAAGAAAAGTCCAGAAAGCTCAAAAACAGAGAAGCTTCATCTCAGGTAACATGAAGAACATTTTTCCCAGAAACTAATTTTTGAATTCTTTTATGATGCTATGTGTTCTCCTGATCATGAATATGTATTTATTTTTTGAAATGGTGAAGAAACCAGCATGTATGACATCTCTGAACATTTGCCCGTGTTTTGTATTTTGTTTCGATTCAGGCTTGTGACGGAAATTAAATGAGTTTGAGATGAGGGTTTAGGTTTAGATTGATGAGAGGGTCATTTTGGTGAAAGAAATTTCGTGTTTGGTAACCTGTAGAAGAATCTAGGGTTTGGGCTTGCCAGAGAAGATGACCGGAACCACTGTTCCGATCATCTGAAAGTCATTGGCCCTAATTGTGTTTAATTAGTAACTTTGAATAATGGCCTTAGGATCCTGCTTCCCGTGCGCTCTTGGATGGTCCAGATGGCTCATTAAGCCCTAATCCGTAATTAATTAACTTAACCTAGGTTTAATTAATTGTTAAATAAATATTAGCCAGGTTTGAACTTGGGCCATTGGATGTGGCGCCAAGTCAACACCTTCAAACCCAGATCAAATCCTGGCCTCTCCTTTAGCTTACTTTCTTTTATTTTTATTTTATTTCATTTCTTTTTCATTTTATTTGCACGAATTATTAAAAATAGCAAATCACATTTAAAAATTCTCAAATTTTTTGTCAAGCATTTCATGAATTTTCAGAACCCAAAAATATTTTTATTTTTATTTTTTGCATTAAAAATCATTTTTAAATCATTTAAATGTTTATTTTTAATTAGTTAATGAAAATTAATTAATTAAAAATGCATTTAGGTATTTAAAAATCACAAAAAAATTCACATTGAATTTTAAAACATTTAGAAACATTATCAAACCCTCAAAACAAATTTCTTTTTGGTTCTTGAACTATTTTGACCTTTTTCATTGGAATTAAATTCATTTAAAGGCAATATTTTTGTTCAAACTTAGAAAATTTCATTCTGCCTAACCATGAGGAGTTTGATGATGGTTCTTCTTGCATTGCATCCATCACATCATGTAGTTTCTAGGGTAAAATTGGGTTGAATTCATATTTCATTTTCAATTTGTTTAGCATTTTTCATTGTGAGGTACCTTGAAACCCTAATTGACTTGAGAAATTCATAACTTGCACTAGGTTAAGATTTAGGTCCCCTCCTTTGGGAAGTGAACTTGTGTAGGGTTAGGGTTCCTTTGATCCCATTTTCAATTTTTTGTCATGTCATTTGCTTCTGGTTTTGAATTTTTGCATTGCATGTTGTATGTAAACCCTAATTTGTGCCTTCCTTTGCATCCATCTCTCATTTGCTTGCATTTAAGAACTTGCCATGACATTTTGTGCATCCACATGATTCATGAGACATCTTAGGACATATTGTAATTATGTTTGATCATTTCATCTTTCATTTGCCATGATATGCATTCATATCATTTCATAAAATTTCATGAACTTCCATGGTTCAAGCTTGCTTCATTTGCATCCACATCCTTGCATGATCACTCACAACTCTTGGCATGTGTTTGCATCATCCCTTAGCATCATTAACATCATGTTTATGCTTCTGAATTTGGCTTGCATCATGACATTTCATCTCATTTGCATTGCATTCCATTTCTTTTGCTAACTTTTCAGGTGGTAAGTTGTTTTGAGAAGTGAATTTGCCTTCACTTCTCACAATCTCTTCTCATCTCTCTTATGCATCATTGTTGCATTTTATCTTGTGTATTAGAGTGAGCTTTCTCATTCATGTTCATCTCTTACTTTCTTTCTTCAGACAACTTATCTTCTTAAGTGAAGTAAGTTGTCTTGTTTCTTTCTACTTCTCTTACTTTCATCTGTTTCTTTCCTGGTGGCTTCTCTCCTGGAGATCTTTTGCAAGCCTCATTAACCCTAGGAACAACCAAGCATGATAACAATTAGGGTTTGATTAGTCCCCCATTTAGTTTTTCCTTTGTGTCATCTTTGAGTCTTCTCTTCTCATCTCATAATCAAGGACTAAACCCTAAAGGTTTTAAGGCTTTGTGATTAAGCTTATGCATGTATCCTACTATTAGGATGGAATGTATAACTTTAATCCTAAGTGTTAAACCATTAATGTGTTTAAATCCTTTAATCAATCCGTCTAATAATCATCAAGACATCAATTTTGTAACTTGGGCCTTGCATTAGGGTTCTAATTCTTCCTTAATTGGTTAAGAAGGACTAACCCTAGTGTTAATGGACAAGTCCCCCTCAAGTTGTCTTACAAACCATAAAATCCATTTCTTAATCTAAACATTAATTAAAATCCACTTTAATAAAGGCTTTGTTTTGTCATGAGGTTAATCCCTAATCATGGATTAAGTTGAGGTATCTTCCTCAGCTTAATTGTTCTCATCTATTATCCTTCTATTAGGATGGTGTAATGGGTCCATTAAATCCTTGATTATGGCTTAAACTCATTATTCAACACTAAACAAAAACTCCAAAAAACATTTAAATAATTACAAGTAGGTTGATGATCTTAATCCGACATCATGGTGATTAAGTGCGAGGTGTTTATCTCATACTTGAGGTATTCTCATTACCCCTAATCAGAGGGAGGATGTGATGAGTTTACTAACCCTTGGTTTAGGCTTAAACTCATTTTCTTATGACAAACTCCAAAAAGAAATAAAAGATTGAAAGCTCAAAAACAAACAATAATCGTCTTCTCCGGGATTCTTTTCTCACCTCATTCACTCACAAACGAGAACTTGCTTCTACCGTCTAATGCAAGACAGTTAGCACCTGAGCCAGACAGGTCATACACTTGAGCATACGCAAGCAGGCAGTTCACAAGTCATTTATCTTTCAGTCTCTTTGGGTCGAACTACGGTGTTCTGACTTCCTCATTGCACGAGAGGATACGTAGGCATAACTTAACAGTTATTGAACAAAAGTCTCTGTATATCCCCCCTCTTCCAGCATTATTCTTTAAGCCTCATAGTTTTGAGCACTTCATTCTTGTTCTCGCACTGACACTTCTCTTATACACTTCATATTTCTTTTACACCGACACTTGCATTCTTTTCCAGCTTTGATACACAAATTGCACTGACACTACCCCAATAAAAGACTGAAAATACAAAAACAAACAATAATCGTCTCCTCCGGGATTCTTTTCTCATCACATTCACTCACAAACGAGAACTTACTTCTTCCGTCTAATGCAAGACAGTTTGCATCTGTGCCAGACAGATCATACACTTGAGCATAGATAAGCAAGCAGTTCACAAGTCAATTCACCTTTCAGTCTCTTTGGGTCGAACTACGGTGTTCTGACTTCCTCATTGCACGAGAGGATACGTAGGCATAACTTAACGGTTATCGAACAAAAGTCTCTGTTCATTCCCCCTCCTTCCAGCTTTACTCTTTAAGCCTCATTATCATGAGCATTTCATTCCTGATCTCACACTGACACTGTATATATCACACTTCACTTCTCTTACACTGACACCTGTACATCTTTTCCAGCTCTTTTATACACAGATTGCACTGACACTACCCCTTTAAAACACAAATCTTTTAAGCGTGGATCCCGTCGAGTACGACGGACAATCTGGGTGCTAATACCTTCCCAGGTTGTAACCAACCCCCTTTCTCAGTCTCTCTGGTTCGCGACCGTCTTATCCATATCTTTCTAGGTCCATGCAGCATTACCTTTCCCCCGGGATAAAAATGCATAGCTGGCGACTCTTGTCTTCTGAGTTCACCCTTGTGTGTTCTCTCTCCTTTTCGCCGACCGTTCGCGTCTGTACCCCATTTGACCTAAGCCTCATTTGGTGGGAGTGACAACTTGGCGACTCTGCTGGGGACCCTTATACTGTAACCAGGGCTTCTCGTTCTTTTTGTCGGTTCCTCCTAGCGCTTGTTTGATTTGTGTTTACTGGGGTGTTATGTGCTAATTGTGTTTATATATTTGCTTTATTTATTGCTTTATGTACAGCTTTATTTATTGCTTTCTTTACAGTTTTTCATATTTCATACTATCATTATCATTGCTGGATCTGTTCTTTTGTCTTGGTGGGTGGGGTTCCATTGAGAGTTTAAGGTCCTATACCTGGGACCTGAGTGACACCTAGGCTAGAGTGGTTCATGTTCTTTCCCATTCCATTTCGGTATGGTGCGGGAATTTGAAACACGGTTCAGATATGGGTTTCTTCTTGAGAACTATGTGCTACAGATTTCCTGTAGTGCTAGGGCTATATGGGAAGCCTGCTAAGTCTGGGTGACCTTTATTATGACCTTCAGAAACTGAGGTGAATTAGAGGAGGATCTTTTATGGTTATTGTAAACATTGTACCTCCGGGTTAGAAGTGTTTACACTTCTCATAACTGATCCAAGTCTGAGGATCCTTGTTTTAGAACATTACCTGTGAGGGGGTTGGGCTGTTTACAGGTTTGCAGGTACCCTTGGCCACATCATACCCTGTTACTTGTTTTGATTAAGAGTACCTCACTTTGGATAGTTCTTTTGATTTAACCCTGGATATGTGACTCTTTATTTGAGTCCCCCACACTGGTTACTGGATTTCTGAACCTCCATCTGGACTTCTTGAACATACATGGACTTTATATCAAGACAGATAATCAGATCCAGCTTGATCACAAACCCTTGCATATCATTTGCATACATCATCATTGCATCATTTAACATTTGCTTATTTGTTTTTCAGGGTATCCACATTACATATGGCTTGGTTTTGACCCCTTCTTCTGCATAGAACTCTGCTTCAGTTGTTGACTGCTTCAGCTATCTTCATCATCACCAGCATCAGCCTATCAGTGGCTCATCTCCAGTATCAGTCTTGATCTTCATCAGCAGCTATCTTCATCATCTTCAGTAGCATTCATGGCTACACCCAGGAAAAGCAACATATCTTACCATTTCTTTGAGCCTGTGTTGACTGGTATCAGACAGGTCCAGTCACTTATCACCCCTGACCATATCCCATTATTCAGAGAGCATTATGGAGGTATCCTGGATATGGTTAACCTGGACCCTTCTCAGAGGAGTATGATCCACACCTGCCTACAGTTTTATGACCCTCCTTTGAGATGCTTCACATTCCAAAACTTTCAGCTAGGACCTCTGCTGGAGGAATTTTCATCATTGATTGGAATACCTGTCAGGGGTTGTGTCCCCTTCAACCCAGAGATGCCAGCTCCCAGCAACGGAGAAGTAGCAAAAGCACTGTACCTAGAGCCTACTTTGATTGAGAAAAACATGACAACAAAAGCTAGGGTCCCTGGTTTGCACTTGGATTTCTTGATTTCTCAGGCCACCCTGAAGGCCTCTTTGGGAGAATGGAGGGCAGTCTGTGCATTGTTAGCCCTCAGCATATATGGGGTTATACTGTTTGCAGACGAGCCCAAATTTATCAGCAAGAATGCCATTCATCTTTTCCTTCTGAGGAACCCAGTACCCATATTGCTGGGAGATTTCTATTATTTTGTTCATCAGAGGAATGAGAAACAAATAAGGAAGCTGGTGAGATGTTGTGCTCCTTTGTTTCACACTTGGCTGCTCAAACACTTACCTAAGACAGATGCCTTCCTGAACCCTCACCAGCAGAAGAATTGGGCTAAGAGGCTCATTGCTTTGACTTCAGATGACATCAGATGGTGTACCCAGAGCACCAAAGGCAAGGACATCAACTACAAATGTACCTTTGCTGTTTAAGAGACAACTGGGCTATGCTTTGGTTCACCCTCCTAGAGTGCAAGATTTAGCTGAGACCCTGTATTGTGAAGTAAAGCCAAATTCAGCTGTTGTCAGACAAGCATCCTGGGCTTGGGACAACATCCAGACAAAAGGGATGGCTATTCTTGGGAGGAGCAATAATGTTGCTTCAGCTCAGTATTATGACTGGTCTCATACTAGAGCTCAGATTTCTGGGATGCCCTTCACCATTGAGGATATACCTGGACCATCCACAGTACAGCCAGCAGCCACTGTCAGCCTGGAAGAATTTGAGAAGCTGAAGGAAAGGAATGAGAATTTGTCTCAAGCTCTGAAGAAGACCCTCTGGGAGAGGAGTGATGGTCGTCTGGACATTGAGAGTTGGAGAAGCTTAGGGTAGAGCATCTGGCCAAGATTGAGAAGACTGAGGACTACATTAAGAAATCAAGAGCTGGGGAGCAAATATTGAAGAATGCCTGTAAAGAGGCCAAGCTTCAGAAGGCTAGGACTGAACTCTATCTACAAGAAAGTCAGGCTAGGTGGGTCAGGATCACTGAAGCCCGGACACAAGAAGATAAGAGAACTCAAGCCAGGATTGAACAGTTAGAGGCCAATGAAAAGAAATAGCAGGAAGCTTTGTTGGCTGCCCAGAAGGAGATTTCAGAGTTAAAGCTTAGGGCTGGTTTGAAGAGATCAAAGGATCAAGACAGGCACAAGAAGCTGACCACTGCCATTGCCACCAGAAACCTCTTCATCAGGACCATTACAGAACACCCAGCTGGTCCAGTGACTGAGGCACTGCTGAAGGAGGTTAAGGAGGATGAGTTTGGATTAGATGTTTGACTTCTTTGCTTGTTGTTCATTTCCATTTTATGTACCTTTTCTTTTGATGTATTTTGACCCCCCAGGGGCATGTGATGTAAAACAAACTATGTATGATTCACCATTTGTAATATATTTGTTAGTTTGTTTCCATTTGGGTTTTCTTTTCTCAAGCAACATCAAAGCATCTTCCTCGAGGTCTGGAAAGGTCAAAACCAAGAACCAAGTCAGATACCTTAGAAAACAAATAAGCATACTGCATTGCATACTAACTTTTGTTTTTTTTTTGTAGGTTTTGTTATTATTTTGTTTGTTTCTAACTCTGTTGTGGTTCAGGAAATATTGCTCGCAGAAGAGTGTTCCCTGTCAACCGTGCACACCGGTATCCTACTCGCAATAACCTTACGGGTATTCTAATGGAGCAAGTACAGCAAGACCTGACAGAGGTCAGAACCCAGATGGCTAATGAAAGAGTGCAGATGAGAAACCAAATGGCCCAATCCATGACTGTGATGACTGGTTTGGCTCAGACCCAAGAAAGGTTAAGGGCATTGGTAGAAAGACAAACTCCCGAGGAACCTCATCCTGGGACTGGAGGAACAAGTAACAATGAGAGGGGACAGCCTCATGTTAATCCACCTGTATTTGGACCTCATCTAGATCCGGAAGTCAACATCCCAGGTAATGTGCAAGGAAATACTACTGGGGGGAGGATCTTACAAGAAGACCCCCAAAAGGAGCAATTTACTGTCATGGGAGCTGGAGATGAAGTCTACGATAGGAGGTTTGATGAAATTGCTGAGAAGTTGAGATCTCTGGAGTCTCAAAACTCCTTGGGTTTTGATGTAATGGATATGGGGTTAGTAGACGGGGTGAGAATTCCCCACAAGTTCAAACCTCCGTGCTTCGAGAAATACAATGGAACCTCCTGTCCACGAACTCACCTGCAGTCTTTTCTAGGGAGACTTAAAGCATATACCATGGATGAAAAACTGTGGATGTTCTATTTTGAAGACAGTTTGACTGGGGCTTCAAGAGAGTGGTATTCACACTTGACCAGAGCTACTATCAGATGCTGGAAGGACATAGCTGAGGCTTTCATTAGACAATACCAATACAATCTGGACATGGCTCCTAATAGGACCCTCCTAATGGGAATGTCTCAATCTTCCAGAGAAAGCTTAAGGGAATATGCCCAAAGGTGGAGACAGCTTGCTGCTGCTGTCCAGCCACCCATGTCGGAAAGAGAAATGGCCGACATGTTCATGAATACTCTGCAAGGAACATATATTGATAGGTTGGCTGCCTTTTCTTCCACCAGTTTTGATGACGTAGTTATAGCCGGTGAAAGAATTGAAAGTCTGCTAAAAATGGGCAAAATTTCTGATAATGGTGCAAGTTCGTCCAGTAATCCCAGGAAGCCTTTTGTGGGACCTCGAAGGACCGGTGAGACCAATGCCATTCATGCCAGCAGGGGTAGGCCTCAGTATGTTCACAGATCAATAGCAGCTGTCACTATTCCGGCTCCGATCCCTCAGCAACCATCATATCAACAACCACAACAACCACATTATTAACAGCAAGTTCAGTATCCGCCACAAAGAACCTACAACAACAATAACAACAATCAACAACAAAGACCCTTCCAGCAAAGACCATCACAGGCAAATAGGGTGATTGACCCTATCCCTATGCCTTATGCTGCCTTGTTGCCACAACTCCTGAAGCTTAACTTGGTTGAGTTAAGGACATTGGCACCACCAGATCCTTCCAATCTCCCTAAGAATTATGATGTCAATGCCAGGTGTGCTTTCCACTCCAATGCACCTGGTCACAATACAGAGAAATGCAAGGCCTTACAAATGAAAGTTCAAGATCTGGTGGATTCTAAAGCCCTCAACTTCGCACCTCCTCCAAATGTCAACAGGAATCCTATGCCTAATCATGGTGGGCCGAGGATTAATGCCATTGAGGAAGACAAGCCATCTACTCTGATCACCAGTGTTGCACAAATTCGAACACCTCTGGTCGAAATTAAAGCTCAGCTTCTAGAGTGCCAGGTGTTCCCCGGGTGTGAGCTCGGTTGTGGGCATTGCAACATTGCAGTCAACGGGTGTGATAATTTGAGAAGCGGCATAGATGGTCTTATCAAGGATGGTATCCTTCAGATCTCAACAACGGCGCCTACAAATCCAGCAATTCCCTTGACAACAATTCCTGATTCTTCTACAACAGCAGCAACAATCATTCCAAACCGATTCATCAATATCATCAGCAATGGCTCCGTCCATCACTTCGACAAGTCAGATTTCAACAACCATTTCTTCTACAACATCAGCATCCATTTTATCAACAGGATCTTCTACAACGCCAACAGAAATTAATGAAGATGTCTCAGCAGTTACAATCTACTATGACCCATCAAATGTTCCTCCAAACAAGAACTTTCAGCAACAAACAGTGGCTCCTCCTGCCAGATGACCAGTCACAATTTACTACGATCCGCACACCATTACAGTACCCTCCTCTACAGCAGTCAGTCTAGTTACCATCACGGTGCCTGGACCAGTTCCCTATGAAAGCAGTAATGCCATACCTTGGCATTATGGCTCTGATCTCTACTGCAACGGGGAGAAAATCACTTTGGATTCTTCAACCTCTTCTCCACAAATTGATAATGTCGGGGGAGGCGGAGGCTTCACCAGAAGCGGACGCCTTTTTGCCTCACAAACTCAGAGACCTAATGCTGAAGCAGAAGCTGCTGCCAAAGCAAAAGGAAAGAGTGTGGTGCTTGAAGAGCCGGCTGTCAAAGAAACTCAGGAGACATCTTTTGAACAAGATGTAGATGAGTTCATGAGAATCATCAAAAGAAATTATTACAAAGTGGTGGACCAACTTCACCAAACTCCCTCAAAAATCTCCATATTATCACTGTTGATGTGTTCTGAAGCTCACAGGAACGCATTGTTGAAAGTCCTGCACGCAGCATACGTGCCAGAGGAGATTACCGTTAATCAGCTAGAAACTGTGGTGGCAAATGTCAACACCAGTCATGGACTGGGCTTTACCAATGCTGACTTAACAACAGAGGGATGCAACCACAACAAGGCTTTACATATCACCTTGGAATGCAAGGGTGCTGTTCTATCTCATGTACTGGTTGACACTGGGTCCTCACTCAACGTCCTACCAAAGAAAGCCTTAGTGAAGCTGGAGTATGATGGCTTGGCATTGCGTCTGAGTAATTTGGTGGTGAGAGCATTTGATGGCTCTAAAAGATCAGTGCTCGGAGAGATTGATCTTCCTGTGATGATTGGCCCACAGACCTTCAAAACTACCTTCTATGTGATGGACATTCAGCCGGTCTACAACTGTTTGTTTGGAAGACCCTGGATCCACGCCGCTGGCGCTGTTACGTCTACCCTTCACCAGAAGCTGAAATTCGAGTGGGAAGGCCATATCATCACCATCTGTGGGGAGGAAGACATCTTTTTTAGCCATCTGGCTACGTACAAATACATTGAGATGGATGGAGAGATCCATGAAACTATGAGCCAGGGGTTTGAGGCCCTGAACATTAATGAAGCATCTGATGTACTGGGAACCTCCATAACGTCTTATCAGCAAGCCCGAAAGGTTGTTGAAGAGGGTACTGCCCAAGGCTGGGGCAAGCTGTTGCCCGTGGAAAAGAAAGAAGATAGATTTGGGTTGGGTTACAGACCAACTCAACAAGATCAATCGGAGGCTGCAAAAGAGCCCAGTTTTGTTAGCAGGGGGATGCTCACCTCTGATGCTGTGAACAACTTGGAAGACGAGGAGGAAAGCGACCGCAACCTGGATAGCTGGATACGTCCAAGGATCCCGGGGAGCCAAGTCCTTAACTGGTCTTCCCAGGAAATTATAAGGGTTACTCCTGCAGAGTAATTATTATTTCCTGTATTTTAAAGCATGCATCAAGTCTTGCATCTTTCCCAAGATGTCAAGACTCATTTTGTAATCGGGTCATCTTGTAATTTTGTGCAAATGGATTAATCAATGAATATCGGACATCTTTTGCAAACGAGTCTCTTTTTCGCTCACTGTCTTTTAATTTTTCTTTTCGTACAAAAATAAAATGGGAATGTTTTCCAAAATGATAACTTCATTTCACCTTTTCTAAATAAGATAAAATCGATCACTAAAATGAACCAATTTAAACCCTTGCAGAAAGTACCCTCCAGATTGCACCGATAACAACACTGCTATGACTTTGTATGACTTTGACAATCCAATCAATCAAGCTGATGAAGGGGTTGAAGAAGATTGTGAGCTACCTGAAGAGCTCGCCAGGTTGTTAAGGCAAGAGGAGAAGGTTATCACTCCTCATCAGGAGGAGATTGAAACGGTTAATCTTGGTACGGAAGAAGACATGAAGGAAGTTAAGATCGGGGCCTGCTTACAAGATTCAGTGAAAGAGCAACTGATTGACATGCTTCGGGAGTATGTGGATGTTTTCGCTTGGTCTTATCAGGATATGCCAGGGTTGGACACCGACATTTTCATGCACAAGCTGCCTTTAAAAGAGGATTGTCCGCCAGTAAAACAGAAGCTGCACCGTACTCGCCTAGATATGGCAATGAAGATAAAGGAAGAGGTACAAAAACAGTGGGACACCGGTTTCCTTGCTGTGACTAGTTACCCGCCGTGGGTTGCTAATATTGTACCTGTGCCTAAGAAAGACGGCAAGGTAAGGATGTGTGTGGACTACCGGGATCTGAACAGACCCAGCCTGAAATATGACTTCCCTTTACCTCACATTGATGTATTGGTGGATAATACGGCTCAGTTCTCGGTGTTCTCCTTCATGGACGGATTTTCAGGATATAATTAGATCAAGATGTCACCTGAAGACATGGAGAAGACAACTTTCATCACACCCTGGGGCACGTTATGTTATAAGGTGATGCCATTCGGACTGAAGAATGCGGGTGCAACTTATCAACGGGCTATGGTAACATTATTCCATGACATGATCCACAAAGAAATTGAATGTTATGTGGATGACATGATTGCCAAGTCCCTCACAGAAGAAGACCACCTGGTAAATCTGTTGAAGCTATTTAAGCGTATGAGGAAGTACCAATTGAAGTTAAACCCCAACAAATGCACATTCAGGGTGCGATCCGGTAAGCTGTTGGGATTTATTGTAAGTGAAAAAGGGATTGAAGTTGAACCTGATAAAGTTAAAGCCATTCAAGAAATGCCTGCACCGAAGTCTGAAAAAGAAGTTCGGGGGTTTCTAGGTAGATTGAACTACATTTCACGGTTCATATCTCACCTTACAGCGACCTGTGAACCTTTATTCAAACGGTTAAGAAAGGAACAAACGGTCAGGTGGAACAAAGACTGTCAGAGGGCTTTTGACAAAATCAAGGAATACTTACAAGAGCCTTCAATCCTTATGCCTCCAGTTGAAGGAAGACCTCTAATAATGTACTTGACAATATTAGAAGAATCAATGGGGTGTGTGCTGGGCCAGCATGACGAGTCTGGTCAAAAAGAGTATGCAATATACTACCTAAGCAAAAAGTTTACCGACTGTGAACAACGTTATTCACTGATCGAAAAAACTTGTTGTGCTTTAGCGTGGGCTGCTCGCCGACTGAGACAATATATGTTGACCCACACTACCTTATTGATCTCAAAGATGGACCCAGTCAAGTATATTTTTGAGAAGCCAGCACTTACCGGACGGGTTGCAAGATGGCAAATGATCCTCACAGAATATGACATCCAATACACATCTCAGAAAGCCATCAAGGGCAGTGTATTGTCTGATTATCTTGCTGAGTAGCCCATTGATGATTACCAGCCTATGAGATTTGACTTCCCTGATGAAGACATCATGTTCATAAAAGCAAAAGATCATGAAGAGCCTGTTCACACTGAAAGGCCTGACCCAGAAGAAGAATGGACTATGATGTTTGATGGGGCTATTAATATGAATGGTCGTGGTGTTGGTGCAGTACTCATTACACCTAAGGTAGTTCACATGCCATTCTCGGCAAAGCTCACCTTCAATTGCACTAACAACGAAGCTGAATATGAAGCCTGCATTATGGGTCTTGAGGAAGCCATTGACCTCAGGATCAAGACTTTGACTGTGTTCGGAGATTCAGCTCTGGTAGTCAATCAGACCAACGACAAATGGTACACCCACCAAGATCATATGATACCTTACCGGGATTATACAAGGAGGTTATTGACTTTCTTCACAACAATCAAACTTGAGTATATCCCTCGAGACGAAAATCAGTTTGCAGATGTTCTGGCTACCATTTCGTCCATGATCAAAGTTCAAGCTGCCAACTTTGTGCCTCAGATTGCAGTGTCCAGACTTGACCGACTGGCATATGTGTTCTCAGCAGATGTTGTTAAAGATGATAAGCCTTGGTTCCATGACATTAAGTGCTTCTTGGAGGATCAAACATACCCACCTGGGGCATCTTCCAATGACAAGAAGACATTAAGAAGGCTAGCTGGTAGTTTCTTCCTGAATACTGATAGTTCCCTGTATAAGAGAAACTTTGATATGGTACTTCTCAGATGCGTTGATAAGACAAAAGCAGACTTGTTGATGCACGAGGTGCACAAAGGATCCTTTGGTACCCATGCAGGAGGGCATGCTATGGCTAAAAAGTTGCTAAGATCAGGCTATTACTGGATCACCATGGATGCAGACTGTTGTGCCTATGCCAGAAAATGCCATAAATGCCAGATCTATGCGGATAAAGTGCATGTGCCTCCCAATCCTCTGAATGTGATGTCTTCACCCTGGCCCTTTGCCATGTGGGGCATTGATATGATTGGAAAAATTGAACCGACTGCTTCAAATGGCCACAAATTCATCCTGGTAGCCATTGACTATTTTACCAAGTGGGTCGAAGCAGCCTCATATGCAAATGTTACAAGGCAGGTAGTAGCCCGATTTCTAAAGAGAGACATCATCTGTCGGTATGGAGTGCCCGAGAGAATCATTACTGATAATGGTTCCAACTTGAACAACAAAATGATGGCAGAACTATGCCGGGACTTCAAGATCCAACACCACAATTCTTCTCCTTACAGGCCAAAGATGAATGGCGTTGTTGTGGCGGCTAACAAGAATATCAAGAAGATTGTGCAAAAGATGGTGGTTACCTACAAAGACTGGCATGGAATGCTACCATATGCCTTACATGGGTACCGTACGTCCGTCAGAACATCCACTGGGGCAACACCGTATCATTTGCCTTACATGGAGGCAGTCCTACATGTTGAAGTTGAATTACCCTCCCTGCGGGTACTGATGGATGTTAAGCTGAACGAAGCAGAATGGGTCCGATCCCGGTACGAACAACTGAATCTGATTGAAGAGAAGAGATTGGCTGCAATCTGTCATGGGCAGCTGTATCAGAAAAGAATGAAGAAGGCCTTTGATCAGAAAGTCAAGCTCCGAGAGTACCAAGTAGGAGATCTCGTGTTGAAAAGACTCCTCCCTCCTCATACAGACCACAGGGGCAAGTGGACTCCGAACTACGATGGCCCGTTCATAGTAAAGAAAGTTTTCTCCAGTGGAGCACTGATGCTCAGTACTATGGATGGTGAAGACTTCCTGTCCCCTGTGAACTCAGATGCAGTTAGAAAATACTTCGCATAAAATGACCCGCTGGACATAAAAACAGAATGTAAGTTCAGGCAAAAATAGGGCATCCCGACGAGTCAAAAACAAAATAAAAGACTCGGGCAAAAATATGGGAAAATAAATAAAAATATGTACACCCGCTGAGTTGAAAAGCCGCATTGGACAACTCAGGCAAAAATGGGTATCCCGGTGGATTGAAAACCCGAAAGGGAAATCCATGCAAAATAAGGGAATAAGCGAACAACTGCATTCTGAATTCGTCTGTATCACTTACAACGTGGTAAACTCCGAAAGGATCAAGCTTCAGTCAGAATCAGCCTTCTTCAGAAAGCTGGAGGAGAAGAACGTCGAATGCCATACGAGTCATAGCAAAAGGGAAGCTCTTTGAAGCGTCGTCAACATTGCCAGCATCTTTTTGTTTCTCAATTTGTAACGATTCCCTCGTTTCAGGGGATCCGTTTCTTTGACTGTATTTGCCAATTCAGGGCACTCAAATTAATAAGATCAGATTTTCAGTCATGCTTTCGTCTCGCACATTTTATTTTCGTTTGCAAAATGTCCGATGTCGTTAATATATTGATTGCATAAATACAGATGCGTCTTTCCTAAACCACATGCTTGCAGGAAATATATTGACTCCCGGGAGTGTCTAAACTCCTATGATGGAATCCAGTAAGGGATACCTCGGGATACTTGTGTGTTTCTTTGTCTTTACAGGATTGCAGGTATCCAAAGCACAACATGGAGCATGAAGGCTTCTCCCCAGTAGAATGCCAAATCACCACTTCCTCAGCACATCTTCCAAATAGCACCAGGGTTGTTCATATCCCCAGCTGAGTTGTCAAGTATCATCCTCAGCAGGATCCCCACAAAAATATCTAGGAAGATCTTTCAGTGATCTTTCTTCTTCCCCAGCCGAGTGTTAGACAGGGAACCATCTCCCCACAGAGTTTCAGCCTCTATCCAGAAGAGCAACGCCTGAAGATCTCACAACAGAGTGACGAAAGCTGCTACAAACCCCAGCTGGGTCTCTTATTACCAAGATAGGTTTATCAATGACCTACTTCCCCATACAGAGTCATAAATGTCAGATCTACCAATGATCTCATCCCCAGCTGGGATATCCACTTCAAGCAGATCAGCCGGAGATCTCTACAGCAACGGGATCCGAACCCCGGATCGGTATCTTTGCATAATCACAGCATTCACATCATATTTTCCCCACAAAGCGTAGCATTCCGTCTAATACGGAGCATTACGACAAAAATCAAACATATTGCATAATCATAAGCCATGTTCTAAATCAACGCTTGTAAATACTGACAATCCATCAACAATATACAGAATAATTCCCATTTCCCCACCCGAGAGCCAAAGCATTTCCCTTGAAAATACAGATACATGCTCCTTTCGGCACTCGTCCGTGTCATCATTCCCCAGTAAATTGCCCGAAGCAAACAGATGCCTATACAGTACAGATACTTCTTGACACCCGTCCGTGTCATATCCCCAGTAGAAAGCCAAAGCGTCCCCTTTGCACTCACTAACACAGATACATATATACACAATTCCATGACACTTGTCCGTGTCACCTTCCCCAGCATAGTTGCCTAAACACTTTGGGAACCGTATACTTGTTTATAATACACTTTTTCTGACATACGTCCGTGTCGCACATCTCCCCAGCAAGTTAAACACTCGTCGGTGTCTTACTCATACTTGTTACTCGTACTCTTTACTTATACAGATACTCGTCCGTATCTTGTATACGACACTTAAATCCCCTCAGATTCGACACTCGTCCGTGTTCTTTGTTAACTAGTTGGTACTCGTTCGTATCATCATCTCTGAACATGCGTCAAGTGTTTGTTTCTACCTGATACCCGTCCATATCATAGTCTTAAGGATGCTCGTCCGCATCTTTAATCTATACACCATGTCAAACACTTATACCTTCATCTCTTGGATTTAGACACTCGTTTGTGTCTACCCTTCCCCAAAAGAATCCCCAACAAATCTTGTTGATCTATTTCTTTCTATCTGACATTCATCCTATGTCATGATACCTTTCGGCAACCGTACCCTGCCAGGTGATCGTCCTTCACCTTTTTTTGATGACCATCCTTCATCACCCCCAGTGGAGTCTCTATTCATTAGAACCCCTTCCTATCTGACATTCGTCCTATGTAATCATACCTTTTCGGCAGCTGTACCCTGCCAGGTGATCGTCCTTCACCTCCTGATGATCGTCCTTCATCATTTTATCCGATGGCCGTCCCCATCGTTGATCTTGTTATCTGACATTCGTCCTATGTCATGATAAACCCCGAGAGCAGCCGTACCCTGCTAGGTGATCGTCCTTCACCTCTTGATGATCGTCCTTCATCATGCTTAGCCGATGGCCGTCCCCATCGTCGACCTTTTCATCCGACATTCGTCCTATGTCGTGATACTTTCGGCGGCTGTACCCTGCCAGGTGATCGTCCTTCACCTTAGATGACCGTCCCTCATCTTATCCCCAACAGAGCAGTCGTACCCTGCCAGGTGATCGTCCTTCACCTCTGATGACCATACCCCATCGTTTATTTCATTCATGCCTTGAGCTTGATGGTCGTCCCCATCATTTACCTATAATCCCCAGAGAGTCTTATATCTTTACCTGATGGCCGTCCCCATCATAGTCCCTTATATCCCCAGCATGTCGGTCGTCCCCGTCATTGCTTCATCCCCAGCAGTCGTCCTCTGCTTGACGGTCGTCCTCCGTCACCCGCACTTTATAAACATACTTTATTTTCCTTTACAAATCTATATCCCTTTTCTTTTTCATTCTGTGAGTGCAAATTTTGGACTGTCTTTGGTATTCAACCACAAGTTATCTTGTTTGCCTGTTAAGCCGTTGCTTACATCCTGCACAGCTAACTCATGCTTGAATAGGGACAGCTGTAAACACCCCAAATTTTCCCTCACTCATTTCAACATGGCTTGTGATCTTTTCATGTGCATAAGTTCAATCATAGCATCTCATATTGCATTTTTATTCACTGCATTGGTTCTAAGTCATCTGCATCTAGGGTTTGTGATCTGAGCAATCTAAGAGCCATTTGAGCCACTCCAAAGGTCATCAATCACTTCAAAGGGGTCCATGTATGTTCAAGCATCATATTATATCCTCACAAAGTCAAGGAAGTCAAAGAATCACCAGAACTGAGAAAGGCATGGAAGTAGAGCCAGATTTAACTGCACAGATGACCTAAAATTAGGGTTTTGGTTTCAGAGGCCATAACTCCAATTTTTTTGGTCATTCTTGTTTCTATTGGTCTCTATATGGTATGAGGATCATGCATATCAATTTTCATGAAGAAATTCAATGGGGAAGGCATCTAATCAAGAGTTGACTTCTTGAGCAAGTCAGTGCAAAATCAGGGCATCTGAGGCCCCCAATGACCCAACCAAAGGGTGTTCTCCATCATTTTGAATGTGTATGATCTTTATTTGATCATAGAAGATGTTAGAAGTTCATAAAGTTGGAGAATTTCAAGCCATGTGCAAAGTTGCCTTTTTGGGGAAAGTGACTTGTAATGAAAACTTGCCATTTTGGGAAAGTTTTTCAACCTTCTCTTTTTGATTCAAAAATGCTTCAAATGAGAAAACTTTGGTCATGAAAGTTGTAGAATGGATCCTCCCATTTTCAAAAAGTACAAGAACTCATTCTAATTCATTTTGGATCAAAAGTTATGGCCTTGCAAAGTTGGATAAAATCATTGAAATTTCACTTTTACACAAAGAGGGAAACTTGCAATTTCACATGCCAAGCATTCTCATGACTTCAAAGTGGTTTCTAACCATCATACAAACACATTGCAATGCCTAAAAGTCAGATTTGTGCCAAGAATTTTTCATTTCCATGCCTTGGATTACAAGTTGCATAAGGCATTTTTCATAAAGGCTTCAAAATTGGAACTTTGCAAAAGGGACCTTTCATGCTTGAATTGAACTTCAATTGGTATCAAAACATCATAACAATATCACATAACTCATTTTTTCACAAATTGCCCAAGAAATCATGAGGTTTCATGCCTTGATTCACAAGAAACTTCAAAGAGGGTAAAATGCAAAACTCATGCCATCTTGCTATCCAAGCCATCCAGTTGCATCTTGTTGATCCCATGGCTCACCATAAATCATGTTGAGGCAAGACACCCCTTTAGATCTCTTCTGTCCCAGCCCATACTTGTAGTACACAAACTTTTGAATTTTGCATTTTTGCCCATGCCAATCACACTGTGCCACCAACAACTCTCTGCCCAATCAGAGTCAAATATGTGGACATCAAGCATCCCAAAACACACCACACACAAGCCAGAAAGCTCCCACAATCCAGCATCCACAAAATCTGTCCCAAAACTTCCTCTCTTCGAATTTCTTCACACAGTCATCAAACCTTCATTTTTATTCCACCAACAAGTCACAAATCACTCATAGAACAAAATCCACCCCCTGAAACAGCTTGAATAATCACCCACAAAGACCCTCATTTCTGCTACACCAGAGCTGAATCATTCAAACCAGCCACTCTCCAAGCTTTCTAAGTTTCATTCCATCATCAGGAGGTTCAAGGAAGCAGGCTTGCACAAAAGAAAAGTCCAGAAAGCTCAAAAACAGAGAAGCTTCATCTCAGGTAACATGAAGAACACTTTTCCCAGAAACTAATTTTTGAGTTCTTTTATGATGCTATGTGTTCTCCTGATCATGAATATGTATTTATTTTTTGAAATGGTGAAGAAACCAGCATGTATGACATCTCTGAACATTTGCCCGTGTTTTGTATTTTGTTTCGATTCAGGCTTGTGAGAGAAAATAAATGAGTTTGAGATGAGGGTTTAGGTTTAGATTGATGAGAGGGTCATTTTGGTGAAAGAAATTTCGTGTTTGGCAACCTGTAAAAGAATCTAGGGTTTGGGCTTGCCGGAGAAGATGACCGGAACCACTGTTCCGGTCATCTGAAAGTCATTGGCCCTAATTGTGTTTAATTAGTAACTTTGAATAATGGCCTTAGGATCCTGCTTCCCGCGCGCTCTTGGATGGTCCAGATGGCTCATTAAGCCCTAATCCGTAATTAATTAACTTAACCTAGGTTTAATTAATTGTTAAATAAATATTAGCCAGGTTTGAACTTGGGCCATTGGATGTGGCGCCAAGTCAACACCTTCAAACCCAGATCAAATCCTGGCCTCTCCTTTAGCTTACTTTCTTTTATTTTTATTTTATTTCATTTCTTTTTCATTTTATTTGCACGAATTATTAAAAATAGAAAATCACATTTAAAAATTCTGAAATTTTTTGTCAAGCATTTCATTAATTTTCAGAACCCAAAAATATGTTTATTTTTATTTTTTGCATTAAAAATCATTTTTAAATCATTTAAATGTTTATTTTTAATTAGTTAATGAAAATTAATTAATTAAAAATGCATTTAGGTATTTAAAAATCACAAAAAAATTCACATTGCATTTTAAAACATTTAGAAACATTATCAAACCCTCAAAACAAATTTCTTTTTTGTTCTTGAACTATTTTGACCTTTTTCATTGGAATTAAATTCATTTAAAGGCAATATTTTTGTTCAAACTTAGAAAAATTCATTCTGCCTAACCATGAGGAGTTTGATGATGGTTCTTCTTGCATTGCATCCATCACATCATGTAGTTTCTAGGGTAAAATTGGTTTGAATTCATATTTCATTTTCAATTTTTTTAGCATTTTTCATTGTGAGGTACCTTGAAACCTTAATTGACTTGAGAAATTCATAACTTGCACTAGGTTAAGAGTTAGGTCCCCTCCTTTGGGCAGTGAACTTGTGTAGGGTTAGGGTTCCTTTGATCCCATTTTCAATTTTTTGTCATGTCATTTGCTTCTGGTTTTTAATTTTTGCATTGCATGTTGTATGTAAACCCTAATTTGTGCCTTCCTTTGCATCCATCTCTCATTTGCTTGCATTTAAGAACTTGCCATGACATTTTGTGCATCCACATGATTCATGAGACATCTTAGGACATATTAGAATCATGTTTGATCATTACATCTTTCATTTTCCATGATATGCATTCATATCATTTCATAAACTTTCATGAACTTCCATGGTTCAAGCTTGCTTCATTTGCATCCACATCCTTGCATGATCACTCACAACTCTTGGCATGTGTTTGCATCATCCCTTAGCATCATTAACATCATGTTTATGCTTCTGACTTTGGCTTGCATCATGACATTTCATCTCATTTGCATTGCATTCCATTTCTTTTGCTAACTTTTTAGGTGGTAAGTTGTTTTGAGAAGTGAATTTGCCTTCACTTCTCACAATCTTTTCTCATCTCTCTTATGCATAATTGCTGCATTTTATCTTGTGTATTAGAGTGAGCTTGCTCATTCATGTTCATCTCTTACTTTCTTTCTTCAGACAACTTATCTTCTTAAGTGAAGTAAGTTGTCTTGTTTCTTTCTGCTTCTCTTCCTTTCATCTGTTTCTTTCCTGGTGGCTTCTCTCCTGGAGATCTCTTGCAAGCCTCATTAACCCTAGGAACAACCAAGCATGATAACAATTAGGGTTTGATTAGTCCCCCATTTAGTTTTTCCTTTGTGTCATCTTTGAGTCTTCTCTTCTCATCTCATAATCAAAGACTAAACCCTAAAGGTTTTAAGGCTTTGTGATTAAGCTTATGCCCGCATCCTTCTATTAGGATGGAGTGTATAACTTTAATCCTAAGTGTTAAACCCTTAATGTGTTTAAATCCTTTAATCAATCCGTCTAATAATCATCAAGACATCAAACTTGTAACTTGGGTCTTGCATTAGGGTTCTAATTCTTCCTTAATTGGTTAAGAAGGACTAACCCTAGTGTTAATGGACAAGTCCCCCTCAAGTTATCTTACAAACCATAAAATCCATTTCTTAATCTTACCATTAATTAAAATCCACTTTAATAAAGGCTTTTTTTTGTCATGAGGTTAATCCCTAATCATGGATTAAGTTGAGGTATCTTCCTCAGCTTAAATGTTCTCATCTATTATCCTTCTATTAGGATGGTGTAATGGGTCCATTAAATCCTTGATTATGGCTTAAACTCATTACTCAACACTAAACAAAAACTCCAAAAAACATTTAAATAATTACAAGTAGGTTGATGATCTTAATCCGACATCATGGTAATTAAGTGTGAGGTGTTTATCTCATACTTGAGGTATTCTCATTACCCCTAATCAGAGGGAGGATGTGATGAGTTTACTAACCCTTGGTTTGGGCTTAAGCTCATTTTCTTATGACAAACTCCAAAAATAAATAAAAGATTGAAAGCTCAAAAACATACAATAATCGTCTCCTCCGGGATTCTTTTCTCACCTCATTCACTCACAAACGAGAACTTGCTTCTACCGTCTAATGCAAGACAGTTAGCACCTGAGCCAGACAGGTCATACACTTGAGCATAGGCAAGCAGGCAGTTCACAAGTCATTTATCTTTCAGTCTCTTTGGGTCGAACTATGGTGTTCTGACTTCCTCATTGCACGAGAGGATACGTAGGCATAACTTAACAGTTATCGAACAAAAGTCTCTGTATATCCCCCCTCTTCCAGCATTATTCTTTAAGCCTCATAGTTTTGAGCACTTCATTCTTGTTCTCGCACTGACACTTCTCTTATACACTTCACATTTCTTTTACACCGACACTTGCATTCTTTTCCAGCTTTGACACACAAATTGCACTGACACTACCCCTTTAAAACACAAATCTTTTAAGCGTGGATCCCGTCGAGTACGACGGACAATCTGGGTGCTAATACCTTCCCAGGTTGTAACCAACCCCCTTTCTCAGTCTCTCTGGTTCGCGACCGTCTTATCCATATCTTTCTAGGTCCATGCAGCATTACCTTTCCCCCGGGATAAAAATGCATAGCTGGCGACTCTTGTCTTCTGAGTTCAACCTTGTGTGTTCTCTCTCCTTTTCGCCGACCGTTCGCGTCTTTACCCCATTTGACCCAAGCCTCATTTGGTGGGAGCAACAAGATCTAACTCTACCACCACATCCAGAATACTCCCATAAGCCTTCTTGAACCTCTCCACATGATTGGGCGTGATCAACTTCACCATCTTCTTTAACAGACCAACCTTAGTGTCGAAAAACTTGAAATGAATATTCTGCTTGCGAGGATCTTCCATCTCTAAACATGACACCGAACCGGGAACAAAGATATGAACCTGTGAATGAAAACAAAACATGATTAATGATGAAATGATGCAATGCAAATGCAAAGACATATGATCAATCTGGGACTGTCTGGATTCTGGATGTCAAAGCCAAGTGATCAGAAACCCAAATCCTCTGGATAACAACCCATAAGCACTCAGATAATCTCAGATACACCCAATCAAGAACCAGATAAACTCAAGAACTCCGGAATCAAAGTAACTGTATCAGATCATAAGACTGCACTGATAACAAGGGTATGATGAGGTCAAGGGTTCCTGCAAACCTGTAAACCTCTCCCAATCTCACGGGCGTGTTCCGGGTCAAACATCACTGACTCTCAAAGCCGAATAGCAATAATACTTTCACCATTTCTGAGAAATGGCTCATGACCAAATCAGAGAATCGGTTTGGCATTATATACTACGCAGGGAGGCCTCAGCTGAGTCCGGGAAAAACAAGCATCCCTTTTAAGTCCCCAGCTTCGAGCACTAAAATTGAGAAACAATAGTACATTCAGCCCGTAGGATACAGTACTAATGTCATATGACCAAATGCTTTGACTGAGTTCCTATAAGAGAACTAGGCCATCCTATGTGATTCCCCTGTGGACCCTCGGGTGCGAATGGGTTTGCCACAAAATGTTTTCTGCCACTGTCACCACTGGAGAGGGTTGTTTCCACACAGGTTCTCAATGATCGGTCCACAGATGCACATAACTATCAAGGTCCTATCCCGAAGTGGAGGAAATCCCCACATAAGATATTTCCAAGATGGTCGCAATCTGGGCGTGAAACACATCACCACTCATCATGTCACATGTGAGTACAATATGTTCACTCTAATCCTAGGGTGCACTCAAGCCGAGTATTTGGCTTATCTCTCAGTAACAGTATCACCCGAGTCCCACCAAACAGAAAACAAGTCCAGACAGTCCAGTATAGAGTATGATGTAGAAAATAAATACTGAAAACTCTAAAATAAAGTTGTAAATAAAACTGTAAATAAAACAACAATAAGAATACAACACACAACAACAAACAGTCAACACCCAAAGAAACAAAAACATGCAAGCGCTAGGATAGACTCTCAGGGGAACCAGAGATTCTGGGTTCGTTCCCCAGCAGAGTCGCCAGCTGTCGCTCCTCGGATTTCCATCCTGGTACAAACGCGAAAGTGGCACGGAAAAAGAATAAAGTCGCCACCCAGACATTTTTATCCCGAAGGAAAGGGAATGGTAATGCTGCACAAACCAGAAGAAAAGAAAAGGAAGGACACGGGTCCTGCAAACCAAAGAGACTGAGCTCAGGAGTCGGTTACGACCTGGGAAGGTATTAGCACCCAGATCGTCCGCCATACCCGACGGGATCCACGCTTGCAAAGAAAACTGTTTCAAAGGGTGAAGAAATGAAAGCTGCTGCAAAGAAAATGATCTGAACTGGATAAAAGAGAAGAAGGGGAAACTAAACAAGAAATGAAAAGGAAAAATGTAGGGAAAATAAAAGAGTGTGCTTGAATGGGCCCTACCCCGCTGCCTACGTACCTCATCTGGACAATGAGGATCAGATTCCCCGTAGTTCCCCTAACTAGGGGTAGAAAAGATTGCTTGTGTCTTAAGGCTTGAACTGCCTATGTCAATGCTCAGGTGTTGCAGGCTCAGACGACGAGTGCATAACCGTCTTGCAAAGTGACAAGTAGGAGCAAGTTCGCGTACGGAGCGAAGGAGATGAGAAAGGAATTCCCGAAGGAAAGATGCTTGTTGTTTGTTTGTGTTTTTTATGAGTTTTCTATTTTGAAGTTTGCATAGGTAAGTGTACCTAAGTCTTACTCACTGGGATATGTACGTCTCATATCATCCCGAAATAGAATGTGCAAGAGGCACACCTATCTATGGAGGAAATCCCCAAATCTAGTCCCACAAATGAAGACTCAGACACACTGAACTACTAACAATTATTAAGTGTTTTTGTGGTTTTATTTTAAGAAGTATTTTTTATGCTTTTCTTTGTGAAGTAATCTCATGCTAAAACCTATCCACCATGAGGGATATCCTACACCTCGCCTCGAAACGGAACGCGTGCAAGTATCTCATAGATAAGTCTCGTATCACATGAGAAGACTCAACCTTTATTAAAGTGAATTAGAATTAAGTTTGAAGATGAGGAGAGAGAGCACCAAAAGGACCTCAAAGGTAAAAAGTCTAATGGGGACTAAGAATCCTAAATGTTGCCATGCATGGTTTCCTAAGTTAGTGAGGTTTTCTATCCTAAAGAAGAAAGAAAGAAGAAGAAAGAAGAATAGAAGAAAAGGGAAGTAAGGCCTAAGCCCAACAATCACAAGGTTAGAACAAATAATAATAAGAAGAAGAGAAGAGATGAGATTTGGAGATGTGGGAATCACATTCACACCTCTCTCTTACCAAAGCCCCTGAAATGGTTAATAACACAAACATAAATGAAACACAAAGTGAACATAATATCAAAACAAAGTCACACAATCAGAAGTGAAGTCAAGCACAAATTCCCAAATGCAAACTTAAATTACAAGAATAAGAAGAAGAGTACACAACTCAACATGAGGCATTAGGAGTCACCATGACAGATCAAAGCAAACATGAGATAACATCAAGCAAACTAGGTAAACCAAGGTCACAAACTCCAAGACCAGAACCCTACCATGCTAGAAAAGTGTCTAAGGAACACATGAGATGAAGAGAAAAGGTGCACAAAGTCAAGTGGTAACATCATGAGAAGAAAGAAGCAAAGGAAGTGCATAAGAGTGAAAGGACTTCAAAGGCAACCACACACAAAATTTCTCAAAGCACAAACCACCACTTAAGACCAGGGAGGTATCAACATCCTAATAAGGCTCTAAACAAGTAGAAGAAGTTGGCACAAGTGCCCTTCTAAGCTAAGGAATGAACTTATGATCCAAAAGAAACAAAAATGGGACAAGTGAAGAACTAAAATTCAAATTAATTCAAATAAGCATCTAAAAATTCCACAATCTTGCACAAATGATCCTCAATCATATCAAAACAAAATGCCAAAAGGAGGGAGAAAGAATCAGATGCTTGACAAGTAAAATGAGGGTTCAAATATCAATTAAGGTTAGGAAGCTTCACTCACAAGTTAGAGATCAAAATCAATTGAACAAAATTCTAAAAATCAGAACAAAAATCAACCATAACCTACATCTTATCATGAATCCAGAGCAAAAAGAATAACTTAAAAATTCAAAATAATGACCAAGATAGAAAATGGACAAGTCATCATGGTTCAAAATGAAATAAAATGAATTAATTAAAAGGAACAATTAATTTACACGTGTCAAAATAAAAAATAAATGGAAAATAAAAATATCAGAAATTGAAGAAAACTCAAATGACCTTTCATGAATTTTTTTATAATTTTTAATAACCTAAAACTATTTTTAAAAAATTAAAAACCAAAATGAAAATAAAATGGAAATAAAAATAAATAAAAATAAAAGAAGAAACCAAGGGGGTGCATTCAGCAAGCATTTCAGTTAAATCTCCTTGGGCTCTGTAAACACCCCAAATTTGCCCTCACCCATTCACACCATGGCTTGTGATCATTCTCATATGCATAAACACAATCATATCATCTCATATCTCATTTTTGATTCACTGCATAGTTTCTAAGTCATCTGCACCTAGGGTTTGTGATCTGAGCAATCCAAGAGCCCCTTGAGCCATTCCAAAGGCCACCAATCACTTCAAAGGGGTCCATATGTGTTCTTATATCATATCACATCCTCTCAAAGTCAAGAATGCCAAAGAATCACAAGAATTGAGGTTTGCATGGAAGCAGAGCCAAGTTTGACTACACAGTTGACCTAAAATTAGGGTTTTGGTTTCAGAGGCCATAACTCCAAATTTTTTGGTCATTCTTGTTTCCATTGGTCTATATATGGTATAGGGAGTATGCATATCAATTTTCATGAAGAAATTCCATGGGGAAGTCATCTGATCAAGGGTTGACTTTTCAGACAAGTAAGTGTAAAATCAGGGCATCTGAGGCCCCCAATGACCCAACCAAGGGGTGATCTTCATCATTTTGAGTGTATATGATCTTTATTTGATCATGGAGGAAGGTTGAAGTTCACAAAATTCAAGAATTTGGAGTTTTTGCAAATGTTGACTTTTTGGGCATAGTTGACTTTTCAAGAATGTGTCATTTTAGGTCATTTTTCAAGCCTTGATTCTTGATCCAAAAGTGCTTCAAATGGAAAAACTTTGGTCATGAAAGTTGTAGAATACATCTTTCCCTTTCCAAAAAGTACAAGAACATGATCTAATTCTTCTTGGATCAAAAGTTATGGTGTGACAAAGTTGGCAAAAATCATTGATTTTCAAGATGTGCACCAAATGAGAAATTTGCAAGATCATGAACCAAGGCTGTTTGTAACTTCTAGTTGACATCAAACCAATGTACAAACATCACATAAGTTCTAAAAATCAGAATTGGACCAAAGTTTCTCATGATCATGGTTTGTATAACAAGACTTTTTCATGAAGTTCCAAAAGTAACCAAGTTGCAAAACCATCATGATGCTTCTTACCACTTGCTGCATTGGCCTTTGAACCACTCTAGCCTTCCATACACACCATGCTGCGCCAGCCCTAGCCATTGTACCAAGCTAGAACTCAAGCCATACCTCTCTTACAAAAAAGTTGACTTTTGGCAAAAGCAAACATCCCAATCACAGCAGGCCAGGTCACATCATCTGGCCAATTGGAATTGTTTATACTTTCAATTTGCAAGACAAACATAACACCAAGCCAGGCTGAAACACACAAGAGAGCACATACACAAAAACCACCCCATTTGCATTTCTCTTCGAAACTCTCTGCCCAGCTCACAAACATTCAAACTATTTCCACACATCAACTCACCATACATCATTGAGCCCAAACCAACAAAGAACCAAGCCTGAATCAAGCAAGAACACCACTTCTCCATTTTCACTCCAACTTGCAGTTTCTTTCGAAACTCACTCCACATGCCATGAACATCCAAACAAACTCCACAAACCTTCTTAAAACATCACCCTGATCACAAAGAACCACTCATATTGGCCTGAAACTGCATGCATCACCATTGCCATTTTCAACTGAGCTTGAGCAGAAGCTATTCAAACTCTTCATCTAGCCAGCATAAATTTCTCCCAAGCATTCAAGCATCATCCAGAGGGCATAAGGAGTGGATTTCACAAGGAGGGAAGGTCAGAAAGTCGCTGGGGTGAAAGCTTCGAATCTCAGGTAGCTCAAGAACCTTTTTTCCAGAAATGGATTTTTAAGTTCTAAACTTGTTCTCCATGCTTCACTGATTGTACTGATGCCTTTAGTTTCAAAAATGGTGGAGAGATGAGAGTTTAATTAGTTTCTGAAACTTTTTTGCCCTAGTTCTTGTTTGCTTCGATTCAGCCATTCCAGGAAAAATAAATTTGTTTTGATTGGGGTTTTTTGTTCGTGAGTGAGTGGGAATCATTTCTGTGCTTTTAGAATTCATTTTAGATGCGTATGGAGTGAGTTTAGGTTTTGGGGTGAACGAAGAAGATGACCGGAACACTGTTCCGGTCATCTGAAAGTGTTTAACGGCGTAATTAGGGCATAAGCATTGATTAGCCAGGTTTGAATGCTGGCCTTTGGATTTGGCGCCAGGTCAACGCGCGCGTGTTTTCATTTGAATCTCCACCATCAGATTGCATGACTTTGATTTAATTCAGTTTATTTCATTTTTATTTTTCATTTATTTCATTTGTTTTGTATAATTTATTAAAAATAGCAAAATGGTTTTAAAAATTATGAAACTTTTTCTCAAGAGTTTTATTAATTTTTAAGACTCAAAAATATTTTTATTTTCGTTTTTAGCATTTAAAAAGTATTTTAAAATATTTAAAAGTTTATTTTTAATTGATTAATGAAAATTAATTTATTAAAAATACTTTTAAGTATTTAAAAATCACCAAAAAATTCATGAAATGTTCTAAGACATTTAGAAACATTGTCCAACCTTCAAACCAAATTTCTTTTTTGATCTTGATGCATTTTGAGAATTTTTCATTGAATTAAAATCATTTTTGTGCATTAATTTGATCCATGGTTCAAAAAATCATTTCTGCCTATTCATGAGGAGTTGGACATTGATCCTTCCTGCATTGCATTGTGTTTAGCATGTAGTTTTTGAGATTAAATGGCCATTATTTGATTCCTCATTTTCAATTTGTTTGGCATTTCTTTTGTTTAGGAACCCTAAAAACCCTAGAAACCTGTAAAAATCATAACTTGAGCTTGGTTAGGAGTTGAGACCTCTCCTTTGGGCATTGGTTTAGTATAGGATTAGGGGTCCTTTGTGTGGCATTTTCCATTTTTTATCTTAGGGTTTGCTTCTGTTTTTGGTTTTTGTTTGATGTATGATTCATAAACCCTAATTTGTGCTTTCATATGCATCCATCTTGCATTCTCTTGCATAACATGACTTGCCATGTGTAAACACCCCAAATTTGCCCTCACCCATTCACACCATGGCTTGTGATCATCCTCATATGCATAAACACAATCATATCATCTCATATATCATTTTTGATTCACTGGATAGTTTCTGAGGCATCTGCACCTAGGGTTTGTGATCTGAGCAATCCCAAAGCATCTTGAGCCATTCCAAGGGTTACCAATCAACTCAAAGAGGTCCATGTGTGTTCTTATATCACATTTCATCTCCTCAAAGTCAAAATTGCAGAGGAATCACAAGAACTAGGGTTTGAGGTGATGCAGAGCCAGGTTTGACTACACAGTTGACTGAAAATTAGGGTTTTGGTTTCAGGGGCCATAACTCCAAATTATTTGGTCATTCTTGTTTCCATTGATCTCTATATGGTATAGGGAGTATGCATATCAATTTTCATGAAGAAATTCCATGGGGAAGTCATCTGATCAAGAGTTGACTTTTCAGACAAGTCAGTGCAAAATCAGGGCATCTGAGGCCCCCAATGACCCAACCAATGGGTGATCTTCATCATTTTGAGTGTATATGATCTTTATTTGATCATGGAAGAAGGTTGAAGTTCATAGAAATCAAGAATTTAGGGTTTTTGCAAATGTTGACTTTTTGGGCATAGTTGACTTTTCAAGAATGCATCATTTTAGGTCATTTTTTCAAGCCATGATTCATGATCCAAAAATGCTTCAAATGGAAAAACTTTGGTCATGAAAGTTGTAGATCTCATCTTTCCCTTTTCAAAAAGTACAAGAACATGATCAAACTCTTCTTGGATCAAAAGTTATGGCAATGCAAAGTTGGCAAAAATCACTTATTTTCAAGATATGCACCAAGTGTGAAAATTGCAAAATCATGTGCTAAGTCAAATTGCAACTTCTAATTCATTTCAAACCAGCACATAAACATTCTCTAAGTCCCAAAATCAGATTTGAACCAAAGGAATCACATGTTTGTATGGCCTTTGGAGCAAGATCTTTCACATGTGAACAAAGGAAGCCAAGTTGCAAAAACTCATGATCACTTCCATCCACTTGCTGCCTAGCCTGCTGACCACTCCTAGCCTTTCTCCCTCACCTTGCTGCGCAGCCCACACCTCTTGTACTTGGCTGAAACATGACCCATGCCTCTCTTACAAGAAGTTGACATTTTGGCAAAAGTAGCCACACCTATCACAGCAGGCCAAGTCACATCAACTGACCAATGGGCTTTGTTTATGTGGATCAAATGCTGGCCATAACACACTTCAAGCAAGGCTGAAGCTCTCTCATTCACAACATTCACAAAAACACACCACATTGCACAAGCCTTCGAATTTCTCTCCACAGCATACAAACACAAAAACCATCTTCACCAATCATCTCACCTTGCTCCATAGACCACCCAGCAACCAAGAACCAAGCCTGAAACAGCCAGAACATCCCACTGCCATTTCTCACTTCATTTTGCAGTTTCATTCGAAACTCTCATCATAGTTCACAAACACACAAACAAACACCATAGACCTTCTCCATTCACCCTCAGGATCACAAACAACCCCTCACCATGACCTGAAAGTGCCTATTTCACCATTGCCATTTCTGATCAAGCTTGAGCAGAAGCTTTCGAAACTCATCAACCAGCCAACTTAAACTCCTTTTGAGCATTCAAACATCTTCTGGGGACCAAGTGGAGTAGTTTGCACTGAAGGAAGTGGCCAGAAAGTCTTCGAACTGAAAGCTTCAAATCTCAGGTAGCTTGAAAATTATTTTTCCAGAAATCATTTTTCTTGTTACAAACTTGTTCTTTGTGTTGTCCTGATCATAAATATGTCTTTGGTTTTGAAAATGGCTTTGATTTGAGTATGTAATTTGTCTCTGAAACCTGCGTGCCCTAGAACTTGTTCTCTTCGATTCAGTTTGTTTAGGAAGAATAAATTTGTTTTGGGAGAGGGGTTTGATTCGTGAGAGGTTGAGGAACATTTCCATGGTTTTAGATTTCATTTTAATGACCTAGGGAGGGTTTTGGGAATTCTCAGGGAAGGAGGTCACCGGAGAAGACGACCGGAGCTCGTCTCCGGTGACCTGAAAGTGATTAGCTGGTAATTAGGTTTAGGGCACCAGGTTTGAATGTGAGCCACTGGATTTCATCTCCCGCGCGTGTACGAAGGGTCAGGATCATTTCATTAAGTGATAATTATGGATTAAGATTTAATTAATTAAGATTAGGCAGGTTTGAACCTGGGCCGTCCAGATGCGCGCCCAGTCAAACAATTTTAACCCAGATTGCATCTGAGCCTTCCACCCTGCATACTTCTTATTTTATTTAATTTTTATTCATTTTTCTTTTCATTTAATTTGCACATTTATTTTAAAATAGCAAAAAATCCTTAAAAATTATGAAACTTTTTTTTTAAAGTTTTATTAATTTTTAAGACACAAAAACATTTTTATTTTATTTTTATCATTAAAAAAAGTATTTTTAAATATTTAAAAGATTATTTTTAATTGATTAATGGGAATTAATTAATTAAAAATACTTTTAGGTATTTAAAAATTACAAAAAAATTCATGAAATGTTCTAAGACATTTAGAAACATTGTCCAACCTTCAAACCAAATTTCTTTTTTGATCTTGATGCATCTTAAGAATTTTTCATTGAATTAAATCATTTTTTATGCATTATTTTGATCACAAATTCAAAAATTCATTTCTGCCTATTGGAGAAGGTTGAGACATTGATTCTTCTTGCATTGTTTTGTGTTTGGCATGTAGTTTCTAGGGTAAAATGGACATGATTTGATCTTGCATTTTCTATTTGTTTGACATTTCTTTTGTTAAGAACCCTAAAAAACCCTAATAACTTAGGAAATTCATAACTTGAGTTTGGTTGAGAGTTGAGAGCTCCCCTTTGGGCAGTGGTTTATTATAGGTTTAGGGTTTCCTTGGGTAGCATTTTCCATTTTTTATCTTAAGGGTTTGTTTCTGTTTTGGATTTTTGTTGGATGTTTGATCCATGAACCCTAATTTGGGCTTTCTTTTGCATCCTTCTTGCATTCTTTTGCATAACTTGACTTGTCTTTGCATTTTGTGCATTCTTGTGATTCATTTGACATCTTAAGACATATAGAAAGCATGTTTGATCATTGCATCACATATTTGCCATGTCATTTGTCTTGTATGCTTCATAACATTTCATGCTTGTTCATGCTCCTTAGCTTGCATCATTTGCATTCATAATCTTGTATGAACATCTCCATGCTTTGTCTCATGTTTGCAGCACCTCATAGCATCATTTTCATCATCACCATGCTTCTGGTTTTGCTTTGCATCATATCCTTTCATCTCATCTTGCATTGCATTGCATTTCTTTCTAACATTTCAGGTGGTAAGTAAACTTGGGAAGTGAATTTGCCTTCACTTCTCATAACTTTTCTTTTCATCTCTCGCATCCATTGCTGCATTCCTATATGTGTTTGAGTTTGAGCTTGCTCATTCTTGTTCTTCCCACCTTCTTTCTTCAAGTGACTTGACTTCTTGAATGAAGCAAGTCACTTTGCTTCTCTTGATCCTGTTCATCTGCTTCCTGGTGGTTCCTCTGAAGATTGCTCTTGAAAACCTCACAAACTTTAGGATCATCCAAGCATGACAATGAATTAGGGTTTTGATTAGTCCCCCCATAGTTTTACCCTTTGTGTCTCTCTTTGAGTCCTCTCTTCTCATCTCATAATCAGGGATTAAACCCTAAAGGCTTTAAGACTTTGTGATTAGGGTTATGCCTGCATCCTTCTCTTAGGATGGAGTGTATAACTTTAATCCTAAGTGTTAAACCCTTTGTTTGTTTAAATCTCTTAATCAATTCACTTAATAATCATCAAGACATCACTTGTAACTTGGGCCTTGCATTAGGGTTCTAATTCTTCCTTAAGTGGTTAAGAAGGACTAACCCTAGTGTTAATGGACAAGTCCCCCTCAAGTTGTCTTACAAATCATAAAAATCACTTCATCATCACATCATTAAATAAAATCCACTTAATCAAAGGCTTGTTTTGTCATGAGTTTAATCCCTAATCATGGATTAAGTTGAGGAGTTTTCCTCAGCTTAAACATCCTCATCTATCATCCTTCTTTTAGGATGGTGTAATGGGTCTGTTTAATCCTTGATTATGGCTTAACCTCATTACTCAACACTAAACAAAATCACAAAAACATCTAAATAATCACAAGTAGGTTAATGATCTTAACCCTGCATCAAAGGTGATTAAGTGTGAGAATCTGACTTCACACTTGAGGTATTCTCATTACCCCTAATCAGAGGGAAGATGTGATGAGTTTACTAAATCCATTGGTTTAGGCTTAAGCTCATTAACTTATGACAAATTTTCAAAAGCAATAAAAGACTGAAAATACAAAAACAAACAATAATCGTCTCCTCCGGGATTCTTTTCTCATCACATTCACTCACAAACGAGAACTTACTTCTTCCGTCTAATGCAAGACAGTTTGCATCTGTGCCAGACAGATCATACACTTGAGCATAGATAAGCAAGCAGTTCACAAGTCAATTCACCTTTCAGTCTCTTTGGGTCGAACTACGGTGTTCTGACTTCCTCATTGCACGAGAGGATACGTAGGCATAACTTAACGGTTATCGAACAAAAGTCTCTGTTCATTCCCCCTCCTTCCAGCTTTACTCTTTAAGCCTCATTATCATGAGCATTTCATTCCTGATCTCACACTGACACTGTATATATCACACTTCACTTCTCTTACACTGACACCTGTACATCTTTTCCAGCTCTTTTATACACAGATTGCACTGACACTACCCCTTTAAAACACAAATCTTTTAAGCGTGGATCCCGTCGAGTACGACGGACAATCTGGGTGCTAATACCTTCCCAGGTTGTAACCAACCCCCTTTCTCAGTCTCTCTGGTTCGCAACCGTCTTATCCATCTCTTTCTAGGTCTATGCAGCATTACCTTTCCTCCGGGATAAAAATGCCTAGCTGGCGACTCTATTCATCTCCAGTGAGTTCACGGCTGTGTGTTCTCACTGTTCCCTTCGCCGACCGTTCGCGCTTGTACCTGGATGCAAATCTTCGGGAGCGACAGCTTGGCGACTCTGCTGGGGAACCTTATACTGCAACCAGGGCTTCTGGTTCTTTTTGTGGGTTCCTCCTAGCGCTTGATTGATTTGTGTTTACTGGGGTGTTATGTGCTTATTTGTGCTTGCATTTATTTTGTTTATTTGATTTATGTACAGTTACTTTACTGCTTTCTTTACTGCATTTATATCATATTGTCATTATTGCTGGCTGGATCTGGTTTCTTGTTTTGGTGGGTGGGTGATTCATTGAGAGTTAAGGTCCTATACCTGGGACCTAAGTGACACCTAGGCTAGAGTGAATTATATTCTTTCCCATTCCATTTCGGTCTGGTGCGGGAATATGAAACACGGTTCAGATATGGGTTTCTTCTTGAGAACTCTGTGTTGCAGATTTCCTGCAATGCTAGGGCTATCTGGGAAGCCTGCTAAGTCTGGATGACCTTTTAGTATTGACCTTCAGAAACTGAGGTGAATTAGAGGAGGAATTGTTATGGTTATTGTAAACACTGTACCTCCGGGTTAGAAGTGTTTACACTTCTCATAACTGATCCAAGTCTGAGGATCCTTATTCTAGATCACCACCTGTGAGGGGGCTGGGCTGTTTACAGGTTTGCAGGTACCTTGACCTCAGAATACCCTGTTACTTTGACTTTGTTAAGAATGCTCCATGTTGGACAGTTCTTGTGATTCTAAAACCTTGGACATGTGGCTCTTTATTTGAGTCCCCCACCCTGGTTACTGGATTTTTAGACCTCCATCTGGAATTATTGAACACACATGGATCTATACCAAGGCAGTTAATCAGATCCAGCTCAGTCACAAACCCTTGCATTTCATTTGCATACATACCCATTGCATCATATTAACATGTGCTTATCTGTGTTTCAGGGTATCCACCTTCATCTGGTTTTGGTTTTGACCCCATCTGCAGTTTTGACCTATCTCCACCAGCACTTGCTTCAGCTTGTCAGCCATATACTTCAGTTACTTGCACTAACCAGCCAGTGGCCCACTCCTCAGCATCTTCATCAGCACTTACTCTACTCAGTCTTCAGCATCATGGCTCCAAAGAAAAGCAACATCACCTATCATTTCTTCCAACCAGACTTATCAGACATCAGGAGGATCCAGACCCTGATCACCCCAGATCACACACCTTTATTCAGGGAGCATTATGGGGATATACTTGACTTGGTCATGGATCTAGACCCATCTCAGAGAAGCCTGATCCATACCTGTATTCAGTTCTATGACCCCCCATTGAGATGTTTCACCTTTCAAGACTTTCAGTTGGGTCCTCTTCTGGAAGAATACTCATCATTGATTGGTCTGCCTATCAAAAGAGAAATCCCTTTCAACCCTGAAATGGTCTTTCCCAGCAATGGAGAGATAGCAAAAGCTTTGCACCTGGAACCTGCTTTGATTGAGCAACATATGGCCTCTAAAGCTAGGATCCCTGGATTTCATCTGGACTTCCTGATTTCTCAAGCTAGTCTGAAGGCCTCCCTGGGGGAGTGGAAAGCTGTTTGTGCTCTGTTGGCCTTAAGTGTATATGGAATTGTGTTGTTTGCAGATGAGCCCCGATTCATTAGCAAGAATGCAATCCATTTGTTCATCCTGAAGAACCCAGTGCCAACTTTGCTAGGGGATCTATATTACTCAGTACATCAGAAGAATGAGAAGCAGAGGGGGAGGTTAGTAAGGTGTTGTGCTCCATTATTTCATGCTTGGCTTCTCAGGCATTTACCCAGGACAGATGCATTTCTAAATCCTCATCAGCAAAGCAACTGGGCTAAGAGGCTCACTACTCTCACTTCAGCAGACATCAGATGGTGTACTCAGAGCACCAAGGGCAGAGATATCCTCACAAGCTGTGGACACTTTCCCAATGTGCCCTTGATAGGGGTTAAGGGAAGTATCAATTATAACCCTCTGCTGTTCAGGAGGCAATTAGGCTATGCACTGGTTCATACTCCTAGGGAACAAGATTTGGTTGAGACCCTCTACTGTGAGAACAAGATTAGTTTGACTGTTGTTAGGCAGGCTGCCTGGGCCTGGGATCATGTTCAAACTAAGGGAATCACCATTTTGGGGAAGTGCAATAATGTGGCATCAGTCCAATATTATGAGTGGTCCCATGCTAGGGCCCAATTCTCTGGAATGCCCTTCACCATAGAAGACATGCCTGAGTCATCTTCAGCACCACCCCCTGCCACTATCAGTTTGGAAGAGTTTGAGAGCTTGAAGGAAAGGAATGAGAAGTTAACCCAGGCTTTGCAGAAGACCCTCCGGGAGAGGAGTGAAGGTGTAAGGGAGATTGAGAGACTGGAGAAGTTAAGAGTGGAACACTTGACTAAAATTGAGAAGTCTGGAGATTATATCAACAAGTCCAAAGCTGGTGAGCAGATTCTGAAGAACGCTTGTAAAGAAGCCCAGTTCCAGAGAGCAAGGACAGACTTGTATTTGAAAGAGAGTCAGACCAGGTGGGTCCGGATCACTGAGGCCCGTACTCTAGAAGACAAGAGAGTTCAAGACAAAATGGAACAGATGGAAAAAGCCCTGGCAGCAGCCCAGAAGGAAATATCAGAGCTAGAAATCAGAGCTGGAGTGAAGAGGTCTAAGGACCAAAGTCAGAATAAGAAGTTGACTGCAGCTGTGGCAACAAGAAACCTTCTCATCAGAGGTCTCACGGAGCGTCCGGCTGATCCTGTGACCGAAGCACTTCTCAAGGAAGTTCGTGAGGATGAGTTTGGCCTTGGAGTTTGATCATTTGCTTGTTGTTGTTCCTTTTCATGTACTTTTGCTTTTTGTGATGTATTTTGACCCCTTTGAGGGCTTGTGTTGTAAAATGAACAAGTTGTATTATTTCACCCTTTGTAATATATTTGTGTTGGTTTCTATCTGGGTTCACATCAAAAGCAACTTCAACAGCATCATCTTCAAGGGTCTGGAAGGGTCAAAACTGAAGGCCAAACCGGATACCTTGAGAACAAATAAGCATAACTGCATTGCATGCTAACCCTTTTGTTTGTTTTGCAGGTCTTTGTTGTGTTGTTGCTAACCTCTGTTGTGATATTCAGGAATTATTGCTCGCCGCCGGGTATTTCCTCTCAACAGGCCTCACAGGTACCCAACTAGAAACAACCTTCCGGGAATTCAGATGGATCAGATGCAGCAAGACCTTACGGAGGTCAGAAACCAGATGGCAAACGAAAGACTGGAGATGAGAACCCAGATAACACAGTTCATGGAAGTGATGAACAACTTAGCTCAAAGCCAGGAGAGGCTCAGAACTTTGGTAGAAGGGAGGAATCAAGAGGAGCCCCATGCGGGTACTGCTGGCACAAGTAACAACGAGAGGGTCCAACCTCATGTCAATCCCCCAGTTTTTGGACCCCATCTCCATCCAGAGGCCAACATCCCAGTCAACATTCAAGGGACAACCACAGCAGCCAGAGTACTTCAAGAAGATCCTCAAGAGGACCAGTATACAGTAATGGGTGCCGGAGAGGAAACTTATGATAGACGATTGGAAGAAATAGCTGAGAAGTTGAGGTCCTTAGAATCTCAAAACTCTCTGGGGTTCGACGTCATGGACATGGGTTTGGTAGAAGGGGTCAGGATCCCCCATAAGTTCAAGCCTCCTTGTTTCGAAAAGTATAATGGGACTTCATGCCCCCGGACTCATTTGCAATCATTTCTGGGAAGGCTGAAGGCCTATACAATGGATGAGAAACTTTGGATGTTCTACTTCGAAGATAGCTTGACTGGAGCTTCTAGGGAATGGTATTCCCATTTGACAAGGGCAACTGTAAGATGCTGGAAGGACCTGGCAGAGGCCTTTATCAGATAGTATCAGTATAATCTAGACATGGCACCCAACAGGACTCTCCTAATGGGAATGTCACAGTCGTCAAGGGAAAGTTTCCGAGAATATGCCCAGAGATGGAGGCAATTGGCTGCTGCCGTTCAACCACCAATGTCTGAGAGAGAAATGGCAGACATGTTTATGAATACTCTCCAGGGAACGTATATTGACAGGTTAGCTGCTTTCTCTTCCACCAGCTTCGCAGATGTTGTCATAGCTGGGGAGAGAATTGAAAGCCTGTTGAAAATGGGCAAAATTTCCGATAATGGTGCCAGCTCGTCCAGTAGTACAAGAAAGCCTTTTGCAGGCCCGAGAAGAACTGGCGAGACCAATTCCATTCACACCAACAGGGGTAGGCCCCAATATGTTCAAAGGACAATAGCAGCAGTCACTATCCCTGCTCCAGCTCATCCACAGCCAGTCTATCAACCTCCTCAACAAAACTTCCAACAACAACCTCAGTATCATCAGAATCAGTACCCTCCAAGGAACTACAACCACAACAACTCCAACAACAACAATCAACAGAGGCCATTCCAACAAAGGCCATCCCAAGCTAACCGAGTGATCGACCCGATCCCAATGCCGTATGCTGCCTTGCTGCCACAACTTCTGAAACTCAACCTAGTTGAGCTAAGAACGTTGGCACCTCCGGATCCCAACAGTCTACCGAGAAACTATGACTCCAATGCTAGGTGTGCTTTCCATTCAAACGCACCTGGTCACAGTACAGAAAAATGCAGGGCTCTGCATATGAAGGTACAAGACTTGGTAGACTCCAAGGCTCTGAATTTTGCACCGCCGCCCAATGTCAATAAAAACCCAATGCCAAACCATGGTGGTCCCCGGATTAATGCTATTGAAGAAGACCAACCGTCTTATTTAATAACTAGTGTGGATCAGATCAGGACACCATTGGTGGAAATCAAAGCTCAACTCCGCGAAAACCAAATATTTCCGGGGTGTGAACTAGGATGTCCCTATTGCAATATTTCGTGGAACGGGTGTGAAGACTTGAGGAATGGCATTGACGGCCTTATTCAGAGTGGCTTGCTACAGATCACTACATCATTCCCGACAAATCCAGCAACTTCATCAACAACGGTTTCAGACCCTCCTACAAATGCAGCAACTATTGTTCCCGACAATTCATCAGCACCATCAACAAGTACTTCACCTGTCCTCCCAAATGATCAGACTTCAACAGTTTCTCCTGCTACAACTCCAGCTTCATTCCATTTCGAATCTCCGTCAGCAACAACATCAGTCCTTCCAACAACACCTCCTACAACACCAGCAATCAATCATGAAGATGTCTCCACCGTTACCATATTCTACGATCCTGAAAATAACTCCGCTTACCATTCAGAAGGTGCTGCTCCCGCCAGAGCACCAGTAACAATCTTTTATGATCCACAAACAATAACAGTCCCTTCAGCAGCAGCAATCAGTCCAGTCACTGTCACGGTGCCTGGACCGGTACCATATGAAAGCAATAGGGCCATCCCTTGGCACTATGGCTCTGACGTGTACTGTGAAGGGAAAAGAATCACTCTTGAAACATCAGCACCTGCACCACAAGTAGATAATGTGGGGGGAGGCGGAGGCTTCACTCGAAGCGGACGTCTCTTTGCTTCACAAGTTCAAAGACCTACTATCGAAGCAGAAGCTGCTGCCAAGGCAAAAGGAAAAGGCCCGGTGCAGGAAGATCCAGCTGCCAAAGAAGCCCTGAAAACTCCATTCGATCAGGAAGTTGATGAGTTTATGCGAATCATCAAAAAGAGTGATTATAAAGTTGTGGATCAGCTTCACCAGACGCCATCCAAAATCTCTATCCTCTCACTGCTTATGTGCTCCGAAGCCCATCGGAATGCACTACTTAAAGTCTTGCACGCAGCTTACGTGCCTGAGGAGATTACTGTCAACCAGTTGGAAACCGTGGTTGGGAATGTTACTGCTAGCAATGGGCTATGGTTTACCAATTCTGACTTGACAGCGGATGGCCGCAATCACAACAAAGCCTTGCACATAACCATGGAATGCAAAGGAGCTGTCCTTTCTCATGTGCTGGTGGACACAGGTTCTTCCCTGAATGTCTTACTGAAGAAGGCTCTGGTGAAGTTAGAATATGATGGATTGGCATTGAGACCCAGCAACCTGGTGGTAAGAGCCTTTGATGGTTCGAAGAGATCGGTTCTGGGAGAGATTGAGCTGCCCGTGACAATTGGCCCGCAGACCTTTAAAACTATCTTTTATGTGATGGACATTCAGCCCGCCTACAGCTGTTTGTTGGGTAGACCCTGGATTCACGCCGCCGGCGCAATAACGTCTACCCTTCACCAAAAGTTAAAATTCGAGTGGGAAGGTCAAGTTGTCACAATCTGTGGGGAAGAGGATATCTTTGTTAGCCATCTGGCTACCTATAAATACATTGAGATGGATGGAGAGATCCATGAAACAATGAGCCAAGGTTTTGAAGCCTTGAATGTCAATGAAGCATCTGCTGTGTCAGGGATCTCCATGTCGTCTTACCAACAAGCCCGGAAGGTTGTTGAAGAAGGAACTGCCCTAGGCTGGGGCAAGGTATTAGCTGTGGAGGAAAAGAAGGACAAATTTGGGTTGGGTTACAGACCAACTCAACATCAAGCAAAGGCTGCTGCAGAGCCTGGTTTTGTCAGTGGGGGGATGCTTACCCCCGATGCTATCAACTGTCTGGAAGACGAGCTGGAAGAGGAGCGCAATCTGGAGAATTGGATTCGTCCAAAGGTCCCGGGGAGCAGTGTCTCGAACTGGTCTTCCCAGGAAATTATAAGAGTTACTCATGCAGAGTAATTATTATTTCTTGTATTTTTATAGCATGCATCAAAGTCTTGCATCTTGCCCAAGATGACAAGACTCATTTTGTAATCAGGGCCATCTGTACTTTTGTGCAAACAAGATTAAATTAATGAAATATCAGACATCTTTTTGCAAACGAGTCTTTTCTTTTCTGCTCACTGTTTTTCCATTTTTCTTTTTGTACAAAAATAAATGGCGGTGTTTTCAAAATGATAACTTCATTTCACTTTTTTCTAAAGCAAGATTAAAATCAATCACTAAAATGAACGAACTTAACCCTTGCAGAGAGTGCCCTCCAGACAGCACCGACAACAGCACGGCTATGACATCGTATGACTTTGACAATCCAATCAATCAAGCTGATGAAGGGGTTGATGAAGAATATGAGCTTCCTGAAGAGCTAGCCAGGTTGTTGAGACAAGAGGAAAAGGTCATTACCCCTCACCAGGAGGAGGTTGAAGTGATTAATCTTGGTACTGACGAAGACATGAAAGAAGTTAAAATCGGGGCCTGCCTGCAAGACTCAGTGAAGAGACAACTGATAGATCTGCTTCAAGAGTATGTTGATGTGTTTGCTTGGTCGTATCAAGACATGCCAGGGTTGGATACCGATATAGTTGTGCACAAGCTACCTTTAAGGGAAGAATGCCCGCCGGTCAAACAGAAGTTGCGCCGAACTCGCCCAGACATGGCTATGAAAATCAAGGAAGAGGTACAAAAGCAATGGGACGCCGGGTTCCTTGCTGTGACTAGATATCCGCCGTGGGTTGCTAACATAGTACCTGTGCCTAAGAAGGATGGCAAAGTAAGAATGTGTGTTGATTACCGGGATCTGAATAGAGCCAGCCCAAAAGATGACTTCCCATTACCTCACATTGACGTATTGGTGGATAACACGGCTCAGTTTTCGGTATTCTCCTTCATGGACGGATTTTCAGGATATAATCAGATCAAGATGTCACCTGAAGACATGGAGAAGACAACATTCATTACACCTTGGGGCACGTTCTGTTACAAAGTGATGCCATTCGGACTGAAGAATGCTGGTGCAACATATCAACGGGCTATGGTGACATTATTCCATGATATGATCCACAAAGAAATAGAATGTTATGTGGATGATATGATCGCCAAGTCCCTTACAGAGGAAGATCACCTGGTGAATCTGCTGAAGTTGTTCAAGCGTCTGAGGAAATATCAACTAAAGTTGAACCCCAACAAATGCACATTCGGGGTGCGATCCGGTAAGCTGCTGGGCTTTATTGTAAGCGAGAAAGGGATTGAAGTCGACCCTGATAAAGTCAAAGCCATTCAAGAGATGCCTGCACCGAAAACTGAGAAAGAAGTTCGAGGGTTCTTAGGTCGTTTGAACTACATTTCGCGGTTCATATCTCACCTGACAGCAACTTGTGAACCCTTGTTCAAGCTGTTAAGAAAAGAACAAACGGTCAGGTGGAACGAAGATTGCCAGAAAGCTTTTGACAAGATCAAGGAATATCTGCAAGAACCTCCAATCCTTATGCCGCCAGTTGAAGGAAGACCTCTGATTATGTATTTGACAGTGCTAGAAGAGTCAATGGGGTGTGTGTTGGGCCAGCATGACGAGTCTGGTCGAAAAGAGTATGCAATATACTACCTAAGCAAAAAGTTTACCGACTGTGAACAACGTTATTCACTGCTCGAGAAAACTTGTTGTGCTTTAGCGTGGGCTGCTCGCCGACTAAGACAGTATATGTTGGCCCACACTACTTTATTGATATCAAAAATGGACCCAGTAAAGTACATTTTCGAGAAGCCAGCTCTTACCGGACGGGTTGCAAGATGGCAGATGATTCTCACAGAATACGACATACAGTACACATCTCAGAAAGCCATCAAGGGCAGTGTATTATCTGAATATCTTGCTGAGCAACCCATTGATGATTACCAGCCAATGAGGTTTGACTTCCCTGATGAAGACATCATGTTCATCAAAGCAAAAGATCACGAAGAGCCTATTCACACTGAAGGGCCTGACCCGGAGGAAGAATGGACTATGATGTTTGATGGGGCTGTTAACATGAATGGCCGTGGTGTTGGTGCAGTACTCATTACACCTAAAGGAGTCCACATGCCTTTCTCGGCAAAGCTCACTTTCAACTGCACTAACAACGAAGCTGAATACGAAGCTTGCATTATGGGTCTTGAGGAAGCCATCGACCTCAGGATCAAAACATTGACTGTATTCGGAGATTCAGCTTTGGTAGTCAATCAAACCAACGGAAAATGGTACACCCACAAAGATCATCTGATACCTTACAGGGATTATACAAGGAGGCTATTGACTTTCTTCACAACAGTCAAGCTTGAGTATATCCCTCGAGACGAGAATCAGTTTGCAGATGCTCTTGCTACCATTTCATCCATGATCAAAGTTCAAACGGCTAACTTTGTGCCTCAGATTTCAGTATCAAGACTCGATAGACCAGCGTATGTATTTGCAGCGGATGTTGTAAAAGATGATAAGCCTTGGTTCCACGACATTAAGTGCTTCTTGGAGGATCAGACATACCCACCTGGGGCATCTTCCAATGATAAGAAGACTTTGAGAAGGCTTGCTGGTAGTTTCTTTCTGAACACTGATGGGTCTTTATACAAGAGGAACTTTGACATGGTACTCCTCAGATGTGTTGACAAGACGGAAGCAGATTTGCTGATGCATGAAGTGCACGAAGGATCCTTTGGTACCCATGCAGGAGGGCATGCCATGGCTAAAAAGCTATTAAGATCAGGATATTACTGGATCACAATGGATGCGGACTGTTGTGCTTACGCCAGAAAATGCCACAAATGCCAGATCTACGCAGATAAGGTGCATATGCCTCCCAATCCTATGAACATCATGTCTTCGCCATGGCCCTTTGCCATGTGGGGCATTGATATGATTGGCAAGATTGAGCCAACTGCTTCAAATGGTCACAGATTCATCCTGGTCGCCATTGACTATTTCACCAAGTGGGTTGAAGCAGCCTCATATGCAAACGTTACTAGGCAAGTGGTAGCCAAATTTCTGAAAAGAGATATCATCTGTCGGTATGGAGTGCCCGAGCGAATCATTACTGATAATGGTTCCAATTTAAACAACAAAATGATGGCAGAACTGTGCCGGGACTTCAAGATCTAACATCACAATTCTTCTCCTTACAGGCCAAAGATGAATGGCGCTGTTGAGGCAGCCAATAAGAATATTAAGAAGATTGTGCAGAAGATGGTAGTCACCTACAAAGACTGGCATGAAATGCTACCGTTTGCCTTGCATGGGTACCGCACATCAATCAGGACGTCCACTGGGGCAACACCGTATCAGCTTGTATACGGTATGGAAGCAGTCCTACCTGTTGAAGTTGAACTACCCTCTCTGCGGGTATTAATGGATGTTAAACTAAGTGAAGCAGAATGGGTACGGTCCCGATTCGAGCAACTGAGTCTGATCGAAGAGAAACGATTGGCTGCAATCTGCCACGGGCAGTTATATCAGAAAAGAATGAAGAAGGCCTTCGATCAGAAAGTCAGACACCGAGAGTACCAAGTAGGGGATCTTGTGTTGAAAAGAATCCTCCCTCCTCATACAGACCACAGGGGCAAATGGACTCCAAATTATGAAGGACCATTTGTTGTAAAGAAAGTTTTCTCCGGTGGAGCACTGATGCTCAGCACCATGGATGGTGAAGATTTCCCATCCCCTGTGAATTCAGATGCAGTTAAAAAATACTTCGCATAAAATGACCCGCTGGACATAAAAAACAGAATGTGAGTCCAGGCAAAAATAGGGCATCCCGACGAGTCAAAAACAGAATAAAAGACTCGGGCAAAAATAAGGGAAAATGAATAAAAAATGTACACCCGCTGAGTTGAAAAGCCGCATTGGACAGCTCAGGCAAAAATGGGTATCCCGATGGATTGAAAACCCGAAAGGGCGATCCATGCAAAATAAGGGAATAAGCGAACAACTGCATTCTGAATTCGTCTGTATCACCCACAACTTGGTAAGCTACGAAGGATCAGACTTCAATCAGAATCAACTCTCTCCAGAAAGCAAGACGAGAAGAACGTCATTGTCATACGAGTCATAGCAGAAGAGGAAGCTCCTTGAAAGCCTCGTCAACATCGCCAGCATTTTGTTTCTCAATTTGTAACAGTCTCTTCATTTCAGGAGATATGTTTCCTTGACTGTATCTTGCCAATTCAGGGCACATGAATTAATAAAATCAGATTTTTCGGTCATGTTTCGTTTTTACATTTGTGTTTTGCAAAGAGTTGTCTGATATCTCTAAAAATACAATTGCATAAGTACAAATGCCTTTCTCTAAAAATAAAAACACATGCTTACAGGGAATGTGATTATTCTCGAAAGTACTTAACTCCTATGACGGAATCCAGTAAGGGATACCTCGGGACCTTTTGTACGTTTCCTTATCGTTGCAGGATTGCAGGTATCTAGAACGCAACCTGGGGCATGCAGGTTACATCTCAGCAAGTTGGCGAATCATTATCAACTCGGTCTATCTTCCACGTGGCACTGGAGAGTGCCCACCTCCCCAGCAAAGTTGCCAAATCAACAAACAGGCTTAACACTCAGGATGTTTTCTCCCCAGCCGAGTTGCCTCTCATTACTCTCCCCAGCTGAGTTATCAACAGCATTCCCCAGCTGTAGTACCAACCATTCTTCCTCAGCAGAACGCAGAAATCAGGGAATCATCTCCCCACAGAATCCCCAGCCTCTATTCAGAAGAGCAACGCACGAAGAAGTCACAACAGAGTACAGAAAGCTTCTGCAAACCCCAGCTGGGTCCCGTGTTATGAGGATATGTCAGTCAGTGACTTATATCCCCAGGCAGATACGTCGTCGGATCTACCAATGATCTCATCCCCAGCTGGGATGTTCACTTCAAGCAGATCATCCAGAGATCTTCGCAGCAATGGGATCCGAATCCCGGATCTGTGCCCCCTTTGCATAATCATGGCATCTGCATCATATTCACCCCTCAGAGCGTAGCATTCCGCCTAATACGGAGCATTACGGCAAGAATCAAATGCATAGCATAATCATAAGCCATGTTCTGAAGTAACACTTGTGAATAATAAACCGTTCATCATCATGATACAGAAAAATCCCCACCAGAGTCCCCGGCAAAAGCAGCTGCCTCACAATCATCAAACACCAGTATATACTCCTTTTGACACCCGTCCGTGCCATCTTTCCCCAGTAAAGTCGCCTGAACACTCTTTACAAACAAATCACCCTTATTACAGATACGTCCTGACACCCGTCCGTGTCATATCCCAGCAGAAAGCCAAAGAGGTCCTCTTTGCACTCACATATACCTATACATACACTTTTCTTGACACCCGTCCGTGTCATATCCCCAGCGCAGTCGCGTACACTTTCATCAACCCATACACTTGTTAATATTATACTTTTCTCTCTTGACACTCGTCCGTGTCACTCTCCCCAGCAGTTAAAACACTCATCTTATATACAATACTCACTACTCATGGTACATTTATACAGATACTCGTCCGTATCTTGTATACATCATCACTCATATCCCCACAGATTCGACAGTAGTCCTTGTTCTTTGGTAACCAGTTGGTACTCGTCCGTACCATCATCTCAGAACATTGCGTCTAGTGTTTGTTTCTACATGATACTCGTCCGTATCATAGTCTTAGGGATGCTCGTCCGCATCTTTAATCCATACACCGTGTCAAACACTTATGTCTTCTTGAATATAGATGCTCGTCCGTGTCTATTATTCCCCAGAAGAATTCTTTCAGATGCAACACTCGTCCGTGTTCTTTGTTAACCAGTTGATACTCGTCCGTGTCATCATCTCTGAGCATGTGTCAGTTTGTTTCTACATGATACTCGTCCGTATCATAGTCTTAAGGATGCTCGTCCGCATCTTTAATCTATACACAATACCAAACACTTATACCTTTTGTTTCTTGGATATAAACACTCGTCCGTGTTTACATTATCCCCAGTAGATCACCAACAAATTTTCTTTTTATTTAACACTCGTCCTGTGTTATGATAACCTCGAGAGCAGCCGTACCCTGCTGAGTGGTCGTCCTCCACTTCTTGATGGTCGTCCTCCATCATGCTCGTTCCGATGGCCGTCCCCATCGTTGACCTTTCCTATCCGATGGTCGTCCCCATCGTTGATTTTAGCAGCCGTCCCCTGCTAGGTGGTCGTCCTCCACCTTTTTGATGATCGTCCTTCATCACTTTATCCAATGGCCGTCCCCATTGTTGATTTTGGTTATTTAACACTCGTCCTGTGTTATGATAACCTCGAGAGCAGCCGTACCCTGCTGAGTGGTCGTCCTCCACTTCTTGATGGTCGTCCTCCATCATGCTCGTTCCGATGGCCGTCCCCATCGTTGACCTTTCCTATCCGATGGCCGTCCCCATCGTTGATATTTTCGGCAGCCGTACCCTGCCAGGTGGTCGTCCTCCACCTTTGATGGCCGTCCCCATCATATTTCTTTTATCCCCAACAGAGCAGTCGTCCCCTGCTAGGTGATCGTCCTTCACCTTTGATGGCCGTACCCCATCATCTGTTTATTTCATTTATTCTTTAACCCGATGGCCGTCCCCGTCGTGGTCCCTTTTCCTTTTTAGCCCGATGGCCGTCCCCATCGTTGGTTACCTTTATGAACTTGATGGCCGTCCCCGTCATGTTTCATTCGATCCCCAGAATTTTACAGCTTTGTCTTGATGGCCGTCCCCATCATATCTTATTTTCCCAGCTAGTCGGCCGTCCCCGTCTTAGCTCTACCTTCTATCCCCAGCATGTCGGCCGTCCCCGTCATCGTTTTACTTCACATTTATCCCAGCATGTCGGCCGTCCCCGTCATCGCTCTTTACCCAGCAGTCGTCCTCTGCTCGACGGTCGTCCTCCGTCGCCTACACCTTACAATATACTCTACTTTTTTCATTTACAATCTATATCCCTTTTCTTCTTCATTTCTGTGAGTGCAAATTTTGGACTGTCTTTGATATTCAACCACAAGTTATCTTGTTTGCTTGTTAAGCCGTCGCTTACAACCTGCACAGCTAACTCATGTTTGAATAGGGGCAGCTGTAAACACCCCAAATTTGCCCTCACCCATTCACACCATGGCTTGTGATCATCCTCATATGCATAAACACAATCATATCATCTCATATATCATTTTTGATTCACTGGATAGTTTCTGAGGCATCTGCACCTAGGGTTTGTGATCTGAGCAATCCAAAAGCATCTTGAGCCATTCCAAGGGTTACCAATCAACTAAAAGAGGTCCATGTGTGTTCTTATATCACATTTCATCTCCTCAAAGTCAAAATTGCAGAGGAATCACAAGAACTAGGGTTTGAGGTGATGCAGAGCCAGGTTTGACTACACAGTTGACTGAAAATTAGGGTTTTGGTTTCAGGGGCCATAACTCCAAATTTTTTGGTCATTCTTGTTTCCATTGATCTCTATATGGTATAGGGAGTATGCATATCAATTTTCATGAAGAAATTCCATGGGGAAGTCATCTGATCAAGAGTTGACTTTTCAGACAAGTCAGTGCAAAATCAGGGCATCTGAGGCCCCCAATGACCCAACCAATGGGTGATCTTCATCATTTTGAGTGTATATGATCTTTATTTGATCATGGAAGAAGGTTGAAGTTCATAGAAATCAAGAATTTAGGGTTTTTGCAAATGTTGACTTTTTGGGCATAGTTGACTTTTCAAGAATGCATCATTTTAGGTCATTTTTTCAAGCCATGATTCATGATCCAAAAATGCTTCAAATGGAAAAACTTTGGTCATGAAAGTTGTAGATCTCATCTTTCCCTTTTCAAAAAGTACAAGAACATGATCAAACTCTTCTTGGATCAAAAGTTATGGCAATGCAAAGTTGGCAAAAATCACTTATTTTCAAGATATGCACCAAGTGTGAAAATTGCAAAATCATGTGCTAAGTCAAATTGCAACTTCTAATTCATTTCAAACCAGCACATAAACATTCTCTAAGTCCCAAAATCAGATTTGAACCAAAGGAATCACATGTTTGTATGGCCTTTGGAGCAAGATCTTTCACATGTGAACAAAGGAAGCCAAGTTGCAAAAACTCATGATCACTTCCATCCACTTGCTGCCTAGCCTGCTGACCACTCCTAGCCTTTCTCCCTCACCTTGCTGCGCAGCCCACACCTCTTGTACTTGGCTGAAACATGACCCATGCCTCTCTTACAAGAAGTTGACATTTTGGCAAAAGTAGCCACACCTATCACAGCAGGCCAAGTCACATCAACTGACCAATGGGCTTTGTTTATGTGGATCAAATGCTGGCCATAACACACTTCAAGCAAGGCTGAAGCTCTCTCATTCACAACATTCACAAAAACACACCACATTGCACAAGCCTTCGAATTTCTCTCCACAGCATACAAACACAAAAACCATCTTCACCAATCATCTCACCTTGCTCCATAGACCACCCAGCAACCAAGAACCAAGCCTGAAACAGCCAGAACATCCCACTGCCATTTCTCACTTCATTTTGCAGTTTCATTCGAAACTCTCATCATAGTTCACAAACACACAAACAAACACCATAGACCTTCTCCATTCACCCTCAGGATCACAAACAACCCCTCACCATGACCTGAAAGTGCCTATTTCACCATTGCCATTTCTGATCAAGCTTGAGCAGAAGCTTTCGAAACTCATCAACCAACCAACTTAAACTCCTTTTGAGCATTCAAACATCTTCTGGGGACCAAGTGGAGTAGTTTGCACTGAAGGAAGTGGCCAGAAAGTCTTCGAACTGAAAGCTTCAAATCTCAGGTAGCTTGAAAATTATTTTTCCAGAAATCATTTTTCTTGTTACAAACTTGTTCTTTGTGTTGTCCTGATCATAAATATGTCTTTGGTTTTGAAAATGGCTTTGATTTGAGTATGTAATTTGTCTCTGAAACCTGCGTGCCCTAGAACTTGTTCTCTTCGATTCAGTTTGTTTAGGAAGAATAAATTTGTTTTGGGAGAGGGGTTTGATTCGTGAGAGGTTGAGGAACATTTCCATGGTTTTAGATTTCATTTTAATGACCTAGGGAGGGTTTTGGGAATTCTCAGGGAAGGAGGTCACCGGAGAAGACGACCGGAGCTCGTCTTCGGTGACCTGAAAGTGATTAGCTGGTAATTAGGTTTAGGGCACCAGGTTTGAATGTGAGCCACTGGATTTCATCTCCCGCGCGTGTACGAAGGGTCAGGATCATTTCATTAAGTGATAATTATGGATTAAGATTTAATTAATTAAGATTAGGCAGGTTTGAACCTGGGCCGTCCAGATGCGCGCCCAGTCAAACAATTTTAACCCAGATTGCATCTGAGCCTTCCACCCTGCATACTTCTTATTTTATTTAATTTTTATTCATTTTTCTTTTCATTTAATTTGCACATTTATTTTAAAATAGCAAAAAATCCTTAAAAATTATGAAACTTTTTCTTTAAAGTTTTATTAATTTTTAAGACACAAAAACATTTTTATTTTATTTTTATCATTAAAAAAAGTATTTTTAAATATTTAAAAGATTATTTTTAATTGATTAATGGGAATTAATTAATTAAAAATACTTTTAGGTATTTAAAAATTACAAAAAAATTCATGAAATGTTCTAAGACATTTAGAAACATTGTCCAACCTTCAAACCAAATTTCTTTTTTGATCTTGATGCATCTTAAGAATTTTTCATTGAATTAAATCATTTTTTATGCATTATTTTGATCACAAATTCAAAAATTCATTTCTGCCTATTGGAGAAGGTTGAGACATTGATTCTTCTTGCATTGTTTTGTGTTTGGCATGTAGTTTCTAGGGTAAAATGGCCATGATTTGATCTTGCATTTTCTATTTGTTTGACATTTCTTTTGTTAAGAACCCTAAAAAACCCTAATAACTTAGGAAATTCATAACTTGAGTTTGGTTGAGAGTTGAGAGCTCCCCTTTGGGCAGTGGTTTATTATAGGTTTAGGGTTTCCTTGGGTAGCATTTTCCATTTTTTATCTTAAGGGTTTGTTTCTGTTTTGGATTTTTGTTGGATGTTTGATCCATGAACCCTAATTTGGGCTTTCTTTTGCATCCTTCTTGCATTCTTTTGCATAACTTGACTTGTCTTTGCATTTTGTGCATTATTGTGATTCATTTGACATCTTAAGACATATAGAAAGCATGTTTGATCATTGCATCACATATTTGCCATGTCATTTGTCTTGTATGCTTCATAACATTTCATGCTTGTTCATGCTCCTTAGCTTGCATCATTTGCATTCATAATCTTGTATGAACATCTCCATGATTTGTCTCATGTTTGCAGCACCTTATAGCATCATTTTCATCATCACCATGCTTCTGGTTTTGCTTTGCATCATATCCTTTCATCTCATCTTGCATTGCATTGCATTTCTTTCTAACATTTCAGGCGGTAAGTAAACTTGGGAAGTGAATTTGCCTTCACTTCTCATAACTTTTCTTTTCATCTCTCTTGTATCCATTGCTGCATTCCTATATGTGTTTGAGTTTGAGCTTGCTCATTCTTGTTCTTCCCACCTTCTTTCTTCAAGTGACTTGACTTCTTGAATGAAGCAAGTCACTTTGCTTCTCTTGATCCTGTTCATCTGCTTCCTGGTGGTTCCTCTGAAGATTGCTCTTGAAAACCTCACAAACTTTAGGATCATCCAAGCATGACAATGAATTAGGGTTTTGATTAGTCCCCCCATATTTTTACCCTTTGTGTCTCTCTTTGAGTCCTCTCTTCTCATCTCATAATCAGGGATTAAACCCTAAAGGCTTTAAGACTTTGTGATTAGGGTTATGCCTGCATCCTTCTCTTAGGATGGAGTGTATAACTTTAATCCTAAGTGTTAAACCCTTTGTTTGTTTAAATCTCTTAATCAATTCACTTAATAATCATCAAGACATCACTTGTAACTTGGGCCTTGCATTAGGGTTCTAATTCTTCCTTAAGTGGTTAAGAAGGACTAACCCTAGTGTTAATGGACAAGTCCCCCTCAAGTTGTCTTACAAATCATAAAAATCACTTCATCATCACATCATTAAATAAAATCCACTTAATCAAAGGCTTGTTTTGTCATGAGTTTAATCCCTAATCATGGATTAAGTTGAGGAGTTTTCCTCAGCTTAAACATCCTCATCTATCATCCTTCTTTTAGGATGGTGTAATGGGTCTGTTTAATCCTTGATTATGGCTTAACCTCATTACTCAACACTAAACAAAATCACAAAAACATCTAAATAATCACAAGTAGGTTAATGATCTTAACCCTGCATCAAAGGTGATTAAGTGTGAGAATCTGACTTCACACTTGAGGTATTCTCATTACCCCTAATCAGAGGGAAGATGTGATGAGTTTACTAAATCCATTGGTTTAGGCTTAAGCTCATTAACTTATGACAAATTTTCAAAAGCAATAAAAGACTGAAAATACAAAAACAAACAATAATCGTCTCCTCCGGGATTCTTTTCTCATCACATTCACTCACAAACGAGAACTTACTTCTTCCGTCTAATGCAAGACAGTTTGCATCTGTGCCAGACAGATCATACACTTGAGCATAGATAAGCAAGCAGTTCACAAGTCAATTCACCTTTCAGTCTCTTTGGGTCGAACTACGGTGTTCTGACTTCCTCATTGCACGAGAGGATACGTAGGCATAACTTAACGGTTATCGAACAAAAGTCTCTGTTCATTCCCCCTCCTTCCAGCTTTACTCTTTAAGCCTCATTATCATGAGCATTTCATTCCTGATCTCACACTGACACTGTATATATCACACTTCACTTCTCTTACACTGACACCTGTACATCTTTTCCAGCTCTTTTATACACAGATTGCACTGACACTACCCCTTTAAAACACAAATCTTTTAAGCGTGGATCCCGTCGAGTACGACGGACAATCTGGGTGCTAATACCTTCCCAGGTTGTAACCAACCCCCTTTCTCAGTCTCTCTGGTTCGCAACCGTCTTATCCATCTCTTTCTAGGTCTATGCAGCATTACCTTTCCTCCGGGATAAAAATGCCTAGCTGGCGACTCTATTCATCTCCAGTGAGTTCACGGCTGTGTGTTCTCACTGTTCCCTTCGCCGACCGTTCGCGCTTGTACCTGGATGCAAATCTTCGGGAGCGACACCATGACATTTCAAGCATCCATTTGATTCATTTAACATCATAAGACATATTGAAAGCATGCTTGATCATTGCATCTTGCATTTGCCATGTTGTATGTCATGTGCACTTCATAACCTTTCATGTTTGTACAGGATTCCTAACTTGCTTCATATGCATTTATAAACTTGTATGATCATCTCCATGCCTTGTCTCATGTTTGTAGCATCTCATAGCCTCCTTAGCATCATGTAATTGCTTCTGGTTTTGTTTCTCATCATGTCATCCCATCACATTTTGCATTGCATTGCATTTCTTTTCTAACATTTCAGGTGGTAAGTGATGTTGAGAAGTGAATTTGCCTTCACTTCTCATAACTTCTCTTCATCTCTTTTTATGCATCCTTGCTGCATTTTTGTTTGTGTTTGAGTTTGAGCTTGCTCATTCTTCTTCCTCCCACTTTCTTTCTTCAAGTGACTTGACTTCTTGAATGAAGCAAGTCACTTTGCTTCTCTTGATCCTGTTCATCTGCTTCCTGGTGGTTCCATTGAAGATTTCTCTTGTAAACCTCACAAACCTTAGGAACAACCAAGCATGATAATGATTAGGGTTTTGATTAGTCTCCCCTCTTAGTTTTACCTTTGTGTCTTCTTTGAGTCTTCTCTTCTCATCTCTTAATCAGGGACTAAACCCTAAAGGTCTTAAGGCTTTGTGATTAAGCTTATACCTGTATCCTTCTATTAGGATGGAGTGTATAACTTTAATCCTAAGTGTTAAACCCTTAATGTGTTTAAATCCTTTAATCAATCCACCTAATAATCATCAAGACATTACACTTGTAACTTGGGCCTTGCATTAGGGTTCTAATTCTTCCTTAATTGGTTAAGAAGGACTAACCCCAGTGTTAATGGACAAGTCCCCCTCAAGTTGTCTTACAAACCCTAAAAATCACTTCATCATCATATCATCAAATAAAATCCACTTAATCAAAGGCTTGTTTTGTCATGGGTTTAATCCCTAACCATGGATTAAGTTGAGGAGTTTTCCTCAGCTTAAACATTCTCATCTATTATCCTTCTATTAGGATGGTGTAATGAGTCTGTTTAATCCCTGATTATGGCTTAACCTCATTACTCAACACTAAACAAAAACACCAAAAACATCTAAATAATCACAAATAGGTTAATGATCTTAATCCTGCACCATGGTGATTAAGTGTGAGAATCTGACTTCACACTTAGGGTACTCTCATTACCCCTAATCAGAGGGAAGATGTGATGAGTTTACTAACCCATTGGTTTAGGCTTAAGCTCATTAACTTATGACAAACATCCAAAAGCAATAAAAGACTGAAAATACAAAAACAAACAAATAATCGTCTCCTCCGGGATTCTTTTCTCATCTCATTCACTCATAAACGAGAACTTGCTTCTTCCGTCTAATGCAAGACAGTTTGCACCTGAGCCAGACAGGTCATACACTTGAGCATAGACAAGTAAGCAGTTCACAAGTAAATTCATCTTTCAGTCTATTTGGGTCGAACTACGGTGTTCTGACTTCCTCATTGCACAAGAGGATACGTAGGAATAACTTAACCGTTATCGAACAAAAGTCTCTGTATATTCCCCCTCATTCCAGCATCATTTTCTTAGCCTCATCATCATGAGCATTTCACTCCTGTTCTTACACCGACACTTTCATACTTCATATCACTTATACACTATACACTGACACCTGTACATCCTTTTCCAGCTCTTTTGTACACAAATTGCACTGACACTACCCCTTTAAAACACAAATCTTTTAAGAGTGGATCCCGTCGAGTACGACGGACAATCTGGGTGCTAATACCTTCCCAGGTTGTAACCAACCCCCTTTCTCAGTCTCTCTGGTTCGCAACCGTCTTATCCATCTTTTCCTAGGTCTATGCAGCATTGCCTTTCCTCCGGGATAAAAATGCCTAGCTGGCGACTCTATTCATCTCCGGTGAGTTCACGGCTGTGTGTTCTCATTGTCCTTTTCGCCGACCGTTCGCGCTTGTACCGGGATGCAAATCTTTGGGAGCGACAGCTTGGCGACTCTGCTGGGGATGATATTGCAACCAGGGCTTCTGGTTCTTTTTGTGGGTTCCTCCTAGCGCTTGATTGATTTGTGTTTACTAGGGTGTTATGTGCTTGTTTGTGTTTGTATGCTTGTATTTATCTTTGCTTTATGTACAGTTGCTTTACTGCTTTCTTCACAGTTTTTCATATATCATACTGTCATATTGTGCTGCTGGCTGGATCTGTTTGTTTGCTTTGATGGGTGGGTGTTCCATTGAGAGTTAAGGTCCTATACCTGGGACCTGAGTGACACCTAGGCTAGAGTGAATCATATTCTTTCCCATTCCATCTCGGTCTGGTGCGGGAATATGAAACACGGTTCAGATATGGGTTTCTTCTTGAGAACTCTGTGTTGCAGATTTCCTGCAATGCTAGGGCTATCTGGGAAGCCTGCTAAGTCTGGATGACCTTTTAGTATTGACCTTCAGAAACTGAGGTGAATTAGAGGAGGAACTTTTATGGTTATTGTAAACACTGTACCTCCGGGTTAGAAGTGTTTACACTTCTCATAACTGATCCAAGTCTGAGGATCCTTGTTTTAGAACACCACCTGTGAGGGGGTTGGGCTGTTTACAGGTTTGCAGGTACCTTGACCTCAGAATACCCTGTTACTTTGATTAAGAGTACTCCATGTTGGGACAGTTCTTGTGATTCTAAAACCCTGGATATGTGACTCTTTATTTGAGCCCCCTACCTTGGTTACTGGACTTATAGACCTCCATCTGGATTTCTTGAACACACTTGGACTTATATCAGAGCACTTGATCAGATCCAGCTCAGTCACAAACCCTTGCATAGTCATTTGCATACATAATCATTGCATCATATTGACATTTGCTTATTTGTGTTTCAGGGTATCCATCCTCATTTGGTTTTGGTTTTGACCCCATCTTCAGTATTGACCTATCTTCATCAGCACCTGCTTCAGCTATCAGCTGTTTACTTCAGCTACCTGCACCAGCCAGTTAGTGGCTGTAGACACCCTAAATTTGCCCTCTGGCTTTTGTATCTTTTTCAGCTTCTCGTTTTGCATTCATACGCATTTTGCATACCATTTGCATAAGTTCCAAAGGCATGGGATCGAGATTTCCTGGTGATTAGGGTTTCACATCTTTATCTACGGATTATTAGAGAGTTCAAGGTTTCAGCTATGCAACCGTTAGCGGCATCATCCTCTCTTTGTTCCTGTCACTAAATTAAGGTTTATTTCCTTGATTTAGCGGTATTCAGAGATTTCACGTCTGAAAGGACTATTTGCTATACATCTGGGCTGTCATCAATTCAGTGGTTGATTTATCGAACAGTGCATGCTCAAGTCAAGTTGTGTTGTGTACTGGATTTATCAAATTATCAAGTTGTGATTCATGAGAAGTTTGGTTCAGGAAATTAGACTATATGTGTTGTTGTTATTGGACCAAGCCTCCCTAAGCCCATGCGAATTTGAGCTTTGCACCTGTGTATTTGGTTTCAAACTCCCAACTGCTCCAAAAGCTAGGCCAATGGGCCTTTGGATACTCGACCCAGCATGTTGCTGATCAGCACCTGAATCCAGCGACCACCCCTCTCCTCCATTGTTTCTATTTTTTATATATTATTGTGTTTTCTTTCTTAATTATTCTATTATCTTCTTTATAATTTCGTTGATTAGTTTTTTATTATTATTATTAACATTTGTTAGAAATTTTAGTTTAAAACTTTACTAGATTTTGACATAATTTTGTGAATTTTGTTAATCAATTTTAGTATAACTTTATCTAGTTTCGATTAATTTTGTTTAGTATTTAATCTCGATTTAGCTTTAACTTTAATTTCTCATTGATTTAGTTTAATTTAGTGAAGAGTTTTAGTTTATAATTTGTTAATTTTTGATTTAGAATTTTAAATTAGTTAATTAATCGTTAATTTGATTATTGTTCTTAGTGTAGAATTTTCTTAGAAACTTTATTGTTTTAAACTTAGAATATTCTTTTAATTAGTTATTATTCATTTAAATTTATTTATTTTTAATTTAAATATAATTTTTTAATTTTTGTTTAAAATTTTTATTAGTTAGTTTAAATTTAATTTAAATTCATAATTTTATTAGTTTTGTTACTCTTAGTTAGTTTTGTTTCTATTATTTTTGTTTAGTCCAAACCCAACTTGTTTAATTCATTTGGAACCAAATCAAGGTTAGTGCATTAGCAAGGTACAAACAGACAAAAAATGCTAGCAGCAGAGGGGACAGAATTGAAAAGTTTCATAAAGTTGGCAAAAGAGCTTTTTTGGTGCAGAAAGTGAAAACAGTGGCGCCTCCATTCACATCAACAACCTCACACCATTTCATTTTTCACCACTCCCACAAAAAAAAAACTGATAGCAACACGCACACATAGCAGTAATTGACACCAAAAACTCCTCCTGCATTTTCATCATTCTACCTCAACACACACTCTTTCTCTCAAAAAAAAAACACCATCGCAAAAACTCATAAAACCTCCCCTGTTTTCAACATTCATCACCTCTGTAGCTCACAACACAAATAACAAACTATTCCCTCCTTCATCAACACAAACACTCCATATCACATAAACCACTAACACATCAATAACCCTTCATACATTGCTCACTCTCCAAGTCTTTATCCTTATTTCCATCTTCAGCCATAACCAAAAACATTTCATCACTAATCTCATCAACACAACAATTTTCTTTTTTTTATTTTCCCTGCAAAAACATATTTAGGGAGTTATTTATTTTTCCTGCAAAAACACCTTATTCAACCTACAAACAACACTGACCTTTTTTTTCCACTCCCTGCAACAAACACCTTCGTCCGTTCCATTCTCCATCGCAACACACACATCACAAACCATGCATCCATCAACATCACCACCTCACCTTCTTAACATCAACAACAACTCAAAATCACTTCTCAACCTCCTCCTACAACAACCGCACAACACTCCATTCAACACGAACCCGTCGCAACCACTTTCAACTCACACCGCATAAAACCGTTTCCAAGCAACGAACCTAACCCCCACCGAAGCCCTTCATCCAACACAATCACCTCCGAAACAACCACATACCTTACCGCAAACCACCACTCCTTCAACACTCGTTTAATCTCGCAAGCGACAACACAAACCAACAACAGAAAACTGGAAAATAAATAGAAGAAGAAGAAGAGTGAGATCAGGTAGGAGAGGGTTTCGAAGAAGCTGAACAAAAGCTAATCATCTCACCGTCGTTTTTTTTCTGTTGCGATTTCGCGATGAGGAGAAAGACGGCGATATGAGAAGCAGACGCAAACCTTGAAACCATCGGAGCCACCGCGTCGGAACCGTAAACCCTTCACTTTCTTAACTCAAGCCTCACTCAACAACACAGCCAAACAGACAAGAGAAGAAGAAGATCCGAACCGCCACTGAAAAGCAAAATCGCGGCGGATCCTCGTTCTCTCTCGGCCAAGCGATGCGAAGCGGATGGAGCTGTGTGCGTTGGATCGCGGTCGGAGAGTCGCGAGTTGAATGAGACGAAACTGAGGAGATGGTGATGAAGAAATCGCCGGCATCAAATCTCTAGGGTCGTAGACGAAACCGAACTGAGGAAATGAAGTGGGAAATCGAAAGAGAAGCGCAGGAGGGTGTCGCTCGTTGTTTTCGCTTCAGGAAAAGCAACGTGTTTCTGACCATTTTTTTTTCCTTTTGATGACTGATGAACCCTTAATTCATATGACTATAGATTTTTTTTATTTTTTTATTTATTTCTTTTTTGCTGATAGTTGTTATTAATGGATATATGTTGAGCCCATGTTCAAATTTTCTATCCACACACCATCTTCAATGACCAATCCCTTTTTCTTGTGCATTTTTTTTTTTTCTATGACAGGTGTTGCTGATGGGTCTTGGGGGCCCATGTCCGAATTTCAGCTATCGACACCTCCAGATCAGCGGCCCAATACCCATGTCCTTGTTTTAATTGTTATTTTCTTTTTCTTTTATTATCTTTAATATTGTTTAAGTGGTTAGTTTATAATTTTAACAATAATTTCTTGGGAGTTTCAATATATGGTTTGGAATTCTCATTAGATTTAATTGACTTTTCTTTTTTTTTAGTGTTTTAACCTAGATATTTTGGTATATATAACTTGGTTTATTTTTGTTTAATTTTGTTTAAGTGAATAGGATTTTGGATTTTAATTTTGGTTAACTTCGATTTTTAATACTAATATAGTTTCGATTTTAGTTTGAGTTTAATTAAATAGAATTGTGCTTAATCTTGGTTCTAGTTTGCGCTTGATTTTTTGTAGGTCCATTGTTCAAATTCGATGATAAGGGATAAAGCATGGAAATGACTTTGTGACTATTTGTTCTTCATAATCTTGTTCGGGCAAGTGGGATTTTCCGGATGCAATTTACGCTTAGACTCTGACTTTGCGAGGACCGGTTCCTGGTCCATTTTGGTTCCTCTTGGTTATAATTTTGGATGCTGGAAGCCTACTCAACATTTGTCTGATATCCCGATAATATACAATTGCGCTTGATTGTGTGAATCTTCTTCTGGATACTTATTCTGGATTTCTTTTGCGCATATTGAAGAGGCAACGGACCTTCTCCGTTAGGTACAACTGGGTCCCGAGTTTACTTATTGCCCGCTGTTGCATCTGGAAGTCCTACTGGTGTAGGCTATGTTTGTTCATTTTTCATCTTATCTCCATATCGCATTCTCATTTCCTTATCTTATTTCTTATTCATCTTATTTCTGCTTCCTCATATTCTTCTCTTATTCTTTCTCGGCTTGAGGTGTGCTTAGGCCACCATGGAGCTTCTCCTTTCATCTTTTTCTTCTTTTCTTCTTTAGGATAGCGAGCCTCACTAACCTAGGACCATCCGAACATGTGAATATTGATTAGTCCCCCCATTTAGCTTCCACCTTTGTGTCATCTTTGAGTCTCCTCTTCTCACCTCATAATTAGGGACTAAACCCTAAAGGCTTTAAGGCTTTGTGATTAAGCTTATGCCTGCATCCTTCTATTAGGATGGAGTGTATAACTTTAATCCTAAGTGTTAAACCCTTAATGCGTTTAACTCCTTTAATCAATTCACCTAATAAACCACCGAGACTTCAAGCTTGTAACTTGGGCCTTGCATTAGGGTTCTAATTCTTCCTTAATTGGTTAAGAAGGACTAACCCTAGTGTTAATGGACAAGTCCCCCTCAAGTTGTCTTACAAACCCTAAAAAACACTTCATCATCATAACCACTGAATAAAATCTACTTAATCAAAGGCCTGTTTTGTCATGAGTTTAATCTCTAATCACGGATTAAGTTGAGGAGCTTTTCTCAGCTTAAACATTCTCATCTATTATCCTTCTATTAGGATGGTGTAATGAGTCTGTTTAATCCTTGATTATGGCTTAACCTCATTACTCAACACTAAACAAAAACAACAAAAACATCTAAATAATCACAAGTAGGTTAATGATCTTAATCCTACACCAAAGGTGATTAAGTGTGAGAATCTGACTTCACACTTAAGGTATTCTCATTACCCCTGATCAGAGGGAAGATGTGATGAGTTTACTAAATCCATTGGTTTAGGCTTAAGCTCATTAACTTATGACAAACTTTCAAAAGCAATAAAAGACTGAAAATACAAAAACAAACAATAATCGTCTCCTTCGGGATTCTTTTCTCATCACCTTCACTCACAACCGAGAACTTGCTTCTTCCGTCTAATGCAAGACAGTTTGCATCTGTGCCAGACAGATCATACACTTGAGCATAGGCAAGTAAGCAGTTCACAAGTCAATTCATCTTCAGTCTCTTTGGGTCGAACTACGGTGTTCTGACTTCCTCATTGCACGAGAGGATACGTAGGCATAACTTAACTGTTATCGAACAAAAGTCTCTGTACATTCCCCCTCCTTCCAGCCTTATTCTTTAAGCCTCATTATCATGAGCAATTCATTCTCATTCTTACACTGACACATCATTCATACACTTCATTTCTTTTACACTGACACCTGTACATCTCTTTCCAGCTATTTTATACACAAATTGCACTGACACTACCCCTTTAAAACACAAATATCTTAAGCGTGGATCCCGTCGAGTACGACGGACAATCTGGGTGCTAATACCTTCCCAGGTTGTAACCAACCCCCTTTCTCAGTCTCTCTGGTTCGCAACCGTCTTATCCATCTTTTCCTAGGTCTATGCAACATTACCTTTCCCCCGGGATAAAAATGCCTAGCTGGCGACTCTTTTCTTTTCCAGTGAGTTCACGGCTGTATGTTCTCATTGTTCCTCTCGCCGACCGTTCGCGTCTGTACCTTCATCTGATCCGTTTTCATTTGTCGGGAGCGACAGCTTGGCGACTCTGCTGGGGAACCTTATACTGCAACCAGGGCTTCTGGTTCTTTTTGTGGGTTCCTCCTAGCGCTTGTTTGATTTGTGTTTACTGGGGTGTTATGTGCTATTTGTGTTTGTATATTTGTATTCATTTTTGCTTTATGTACAGTTGATTACTGCTTTCTTTATAGTTTTGCATTATACCATATTGTCATACTGTGCTGCTGGCTGGATCTGTTTGTTTGCTTTGGTGGGTGGGTGTTCCATTGAGAGTTAAGGTCCTATACCTGGGACCTGAGTGACACCTAGGCTAGAGTGAATCATATTCTTTCCCATTCCATTTCGGTCTGGTGCGGGAATATGAAACACGGTTCAGATGTGGGTTTCTTCTTGAGAACTCTGTGTTGCAGATTTCCTGCAATGCTAGGGCTATCTGGGAAGCCTGCTAAGTCTGGATGACCTTTTAGTATTGACCTTCAGAAACTGAGGAAAATTAGAGGAGGATTTTTTATGGTTATTGTAAACACTGTACCTCCGGGTTAGAAGTGTTTACACTTCTCATAACTGATCCAAGTCTGAGGATCTTTGTTTTAGAACACTACCTGTGAGGGGGTTGGGCTGTTTACAGGTTTGCAGGAACCCTTGACCTCAACATACCTTCATTACCAGTACAATTGATGGATCCGGTCACTATGATCCTGAAGTTATTGACCTCTGGTTTTTAGTTACTATTCCGGGTTACTATACAGAGATCTTGTGGTTACAGACACTTGATTCTTGGCAGTATTCCAGATTCCAGGCAGTTTCCAGCTGTGATCCCATGTCTTTGCATCTTTTGCATCATCATATTGCATTTTGCATCTGCATTGCATTTTCCTCCTCCAGAGAGCTCATCCTTCCTCTTTTGTCCATGACCAGTTAGCTGATTTCCCGGTACTCAGTTTGAACAAGTGGTAACAGTTAGAAGACGACAGAGTGTGTGAAGCTAGATTGAGCAGTGTCAAGAACTAAGAAAGGGTCAGTTTGAAAGCCATCAGTAGCTATGTCATAGAATAACCGTCAGAATGTTGAGTTTCCACCTGGTTTCACTTTGATGACCAATCCTCTGTATGGTCTTTCTCCTGATGAAGATCTTCCACAAGTGAACAATCTTGCTCAAGCTCAGCCTATACAGACCCCGATTGTGAATCAGAATGTGCCTGAACCATCTGCTGTCCGAGGTGGACCTTCATCTTCGACTGATACTGCGAATTATCAGAGTTTTGCCTTCCCTATGCCGAACTTCCAAGGGGCAATCCCTCTTGTGAAAACCAAGGATCCTCAAGTTATTGATCCTGCTGAAAGATTTCGTGTGTTGGACGAGCGACTCAAAGCCTTAGCGGATCCTGATGCCTTCGGTTTTGATGCTCTAACCATGTGTTTGGTGCCTGGTCTTGTCATTCCTCCAGATTTCAAAACTCCGAAGTTTGAGAAGTACACTGGTGTCAGTTGCCCGAAGCGTCATTTGGTGATGTTCTGTAGAAAAATGACTTCTCATGCCCGCAATGATAAGCTGATGATTCACTGTTTTCAGGACAGTTTAAGTGGGGCATCTTTAAGTTGGTACTTGGATTTGGAAAGCAGTCATATTCGATCTTGGAATGATTTATCCAGAGCTTTCGTAAAGCAATACCAGTACAATATGGATGTGGCGCCTAATCGCACGCACTTGCAGAGCCTATCCCAGAGGAGTGGTGAATCTTTCAGAGAATATGCACAGCGGTGGAGAGAATTGGCAGCCCAAGTGCAACCACCACTTTCAGACAGAGAATTAATTGACCTGTTCGTGGGCACCTTGCAGGGTCCATACTTGGAAAGAATGAGTAGCATTGGGATGACAAGCTTCTCTGATTTGATGATAGTTGGAGTACGCATTGAGAGCCTGCTTAAAAGTGGAAAGATCCAGGACTTTTCGAATATCCCAGCTAGTGAAGGTGAGTCTGTTGTTAGCTCCCAAGAGGAAGAATGGGATGACGTCAATGCAGTCATGGCCAATATTGAATATTCTAGACCAACATCTTCTCAGAGATCATCTATTCCCGTGTCTGGTTACTCTTATGGGCATTCGGCAATGCTCAGAGCACCATATCAGAAGTCCTGGACTCCTCCTCGTCCAAGTCTGCAATCTCATAGTCGGAGACCTCAGAATCAACTTCAGAGCCAGCCTGGGCCTCGTAACAATCTGGAAAGAAGGATTGCTCCTCTTCATCCAGTCCCCATGGCATACAGTGAACTATTGCCACATCTAATTCAGAGCTTTTTGGTGGTTCCTAAGCCTCTCAAGCCGTTGTCAGAGCCTTATCCTCCAGAGTACAATTCTCATAAGAAGTGTGGGTATCATGGTGGATCAATGGGGCATTCAACTGAAGATTGCAAAGCTTTTCAAGCCAAAGTACAACAATTGGTCGACAAGGGCTACATCTCCTTTCCAGAAGGAAGCTTGGTTGTGCGTCAACCTTTCACCTGATTGAGTTCAAAGACTTCAGAAGAAGCGTATCTTGATTTCAGTGGCTCAGACAACAGTATGTCATCAGAGTTGGTGATCATTGTATCCTTTTATAATTTGCATTGTAGTTTCTTTCCTATTAGCAGCTACTTGTCTTTTAAGCAATGTTATTTTTGAATGGTATTGTTAATGTAGTGATCTTGCACTTTTGAATCAATTATGTCGCATTCGCTCATTTTTCTTTACTTGCATTGAAAAAAAAAACAAAACAAAAAAAATTGCATCCATATGCCTCCCATTTATTTCACTGTTGTTTAGCAGGTTTGAGGGAGGATGATGACAACTGAATACCCATAATTGTTGAAGGTATGCTTTCAGAGTAGAACCTGTTGACGATGTACAGGCATTGCTTCAATTCCCAAACACCGGAGATATAAGGGAGATAGACCCTCGTCAACCCCTTTGAGCCTTGAAGTAGGAGTTTCTTTCCTAAACGAAAAAACCCTCACATTCAACCCGGGGCAGGGTAGTTATCAGTTAATTTGACCGAGCGTTCAAATGTCCAAAGGAGTGTGCATCCGAGGATCCATTACCTTTATTCATTACACCTCAAGAGGTCAAGGGACGTGAAACCACAATGGTTATCCCTCACCACAGCAAAGGAATGAGGCAGTCAACCCTTTCAGCAAGTCATGACAAGCCAGTGTCACACGATTTGTTCAACAAAAATCAAAGAAAAAAAGAAATAAAGCCCGCTAAGTCGAAAAAATGTGCGAAAACATATGACTTAGGCAAAAGTTAGGGCATCCCGCTGGACTTCGAAATCGAAAAATTCAAAAAAAGAATCAGTCCAGGCAAAAATTAAGGAGTAAAAATATCAAAAAAGAAAAAGTTTCATGAGAACAAAGTCGTGTGACCAGACACAAAGTCAGAATGGGTGACTGTTACTCCAAGAAACCTCATTGGTGCGTAAACCATCAACGTCATTGGTTCCTCAATCATTGCAAAACCCTTGTGAGGAGCGAGCGCTTAAGTCGAATTAGCTGAACATAGGAATGGAGAACATCAAGGAGAATGGGTGGGCACATATAAACTTTGAGCCATAAATCTTTCTTTCTAAAACCATGAACCAGACCATGTTACAACCCTTGAAAGTCCTAATTGAATCGGGTTCAATTCTGAAAGCATACTACGACAAGGTTGCGTAAACTGACTCCTAAAGGTTTGCTGATTCAACACTACGTTTGGACTAATCGTCCATTCGTCACACACTGTCACAGCATCAAAATAAATAAATTTTCAAAAACTTGCATGTGTACTGCATTAAAATTACCATTTGTAAATGAATAGTTTTAATTGCAAGTCAGTTTGTGTCATCAGGGAAGTTCCTACAAAGAGCAATCACGAGGGAACTTGATCATTCAACAATGATGGCCAGAATCAAGAGCATCTTGTCAGCCTATGAATCAGGGGCATGTTATCCAGTGGTTTTGTTGACCAAGGAATCTGTCAGGGTAAAGAGAGTTCCCAAGCATCAGCTGATCAAGGAACGTCATTCAAAGTCAGTTGATCAGAGCTGAGTCTGCCAAACAGGGGCAGGCCACCCGAAATTTCTGTTGTCCAAGGAATGAGTTCTTCCAATGCTCAATCAGAATGAATCAAGTCGCTTCCACGCTCATACCAGGGCAGAATACTTCCATAGTTTACTAAGTGCAGCTCTTCACGAGAGGACATCCAAGTCCGCCATGCCAAGAATTGGATAATCAGCAACAGTCTGTTCAGAGACTCACCCAACTGGGGCAAACTTTAGCTACACAGAGCAATTTGTATCAGTAATATCAGAGTTCAAGACGAGTATCGGGAAATCGTATTACCCACCCTCGCCTTTGTCACCTTTCTCAACCAGAAGCTACATTAGACTTTTCTTCCCATCCTTGGGAGTTTTTCTAGCTTTTCATAATCATTGCATAAATCATTTGCAGACATTATTCATGTCGCATCTCTGGAGCATATGCATCATCATTGCATTGAGCATAACTCCCCGAAACATCAGATCTCACACCCAGGGCCCCGTAACCCTAACTTATCAACCTAAAGTCCAGTTCTCGTCTGGCAAGCCTTTTCAAAGACCAGTTCCCGTCTGGCAAACTTTCCAAAGCCCGGTTCCCGTCTGGCAAACTTTTCAAAGTCCAGTTCTCGTCTGGCAAACCAATTTCAAATACCAGTTCTCGTATGGTAGGCGAATCTTGTAACCAGTTCTCGTCTGGTCACCTTTTCATTCAACCCATTGAACGCCAGTTCTCGTCTGGTAGTCATTCTTTTTTCAGAGTCAATTCTCGTTTGACAATGAACCCCAAGTAGTCAGTTCTCGTCTGACGACTTATTCTTTGCCCATCAGTTCTCGTCTGTTGGCCTACCTTTAATAAACCAGTTCCCGTCTGGTAGTTCACCATTTAAGTCCAATTGCTTGGCAACCAAAAAAATATATCTATCAACCTGGCCCTAGCGCCCAACCATCCTTGTTTCATATCTTTGCATGAGCATACGTCTGCATTGTACATCATTTGCATTGCATCTTCATACCGCATGGTTTCTGTTTTAGCTCTGATGTGGGGCAAGAATCGTTTCAAGACGTAATCTGGGGCAGTTATCTCAAGAATTGTTGGATTTCTGCGAGAGTTTGAAGACACAGGGGCAATTCTGGATGTCGAGTCTTCTGTAAAATCCTCTGAAGACAATCTTTTTATGGATGATGCAGTATGGTATAATTGAGGAGTTAAGGGAATGATAGTTCACTCAGGATGATCAGTAATGCTTTTGTTGAGCTCAGAATTTTGAAGCACTGTGTTAATTCTCAGGGAATGTCTGGTATTTATTTTACCAGCAGGGCATTGGAAGTTTATTTCTTCCTCGAGCATAAAGATCTTCTTTCAGCCGACAAGATTCCTTCATGAGGAGTTGGTTATTCGCATTCAGTCAAAGCCAATTTTCATTGGCATATCTTCCCAACACAGTCGTCATACTATACTTGGGGGCATATTTTGACTTACTTGATTCTCCAGCAAAGTCTCTCCTCAGCAGAGCATTGCCAAATCTTTTCTCAACCATGAAGGTTGACATCCCCAGCTGAGTTAGAACAGATGATAATCCCAACAGAACTTCAAGGCTAATTGAATCGTTCTCATCCCCAAGCGGACTTATCTGTCTACAGTGAAGTTCCCCCAACAGGCAGCTGAGGGCCTTGCTTCCCCACAAAGTTAGAATTATCAGAATTTCCTCCTCAGCAGGATTGTGTGATCAAGCATCTTCCCTGGCCAAGTCTAAAGATGATCTTTCCCCATAGAGACATCGGGATTCTCATTTCCAAGGGATTTCCCCGGCAGAGCAAGAAGAAATTCTCCCCAGTGGAGTCAGAGCAGGATGATCAGATCCTCAGTAGATGTTCAGAGCAGTTGAACGAAGTATACCTCATGCAGAGTCGTCTTTCCTCCAGTGAAAACCTCTCCAACAAGCATCAGGTTGCCAACACTTCGCTCCCATCAGAGTTGAAAGCTTTCAACCCGTCAGCAGTATACAGAATGCTCCCCAGATTCCCCAGCGGAGAGATAAAGCTAAAACAGTTGCCTCACATTCACAAACATCAGTATATACTCCTTGTGGCACCCGTCCGTGTCATATCCCCAGCATAAAGCCAAAGCGTCCCCTTTGCACTCACAGATACATATATATAATTTTCTTGACATCCGTCCGTGTCACCTTCCCCAGCATAATTACTTAAACACTTTGTATACCAGATACTTGTTTATACTATACTCTCCTCCTTTTGACACTCGTCCGTGTCACCCTCCCCAGCAGATTAAACACTCATCACTCATACTTATTACTTATTTCACTTATACAGATACTCGTCTGTATCTTGTATGTACCACTTATATCCCCGCAGATTCAACACTAGTCCTTGTTCTTTGTTAACTCGTTGGTACTCGTCCGTACCATCATCTTAGAACATGCGTCAAGCGTTTGTTTCTACCTGATACTCGTCCGTATCATAGTCTTAAGGATGCTCGTCCGCATCTTTAATCCATACACCGTGTCAAACACTCGTGTCTTCTTGAATATAGACACCCGTCTGTGTCTATCATTCCCCAGAAGAGTCCCTTCAGATTCAACACTCGTCCGTGTTCTCTGTTAACCAGTTGATACTCGTCCGTATCATCATCTCTGAACACGTGTCAGTATTTGTTTCTACCCGATACTCGTCCGTATCGTAGTCTTAGGGATGCTCGTCCGCATTTTTAATCTATACACAATACCAAACACTTATACCTTTTATTTCCTGAATATAAACACTCGTCCGTGTTTACTATTCCCCAGTAGATCACCAACAAAGCAATTTTCTTTTTATCTGACATTCGTCCTGTGTCATGACAAACCTCGAGAGCAGCCGTACCCTGCTAGGTGGTCGTCCTCCACCTCTTGATGGTCATCCTCCATCATGCTCATCCGATGGCCGTCCCCATCGTTGACCTTTTTATCCGGCATTCGTCCTATGTCGCGATATTTTTGGCAGCCGTACCCTGCCTGGTGGTCGTCCTCCACCTTAGATGACCGTCCCTCATCTTAACCCCAACAGAGCAGTCGTCCCCTGTTAGGTGATCGTCCTTCACCTTTGATGACCGTACCTCATCATCTGTTTATTTCATTTATTCTTTAACCCGATGGCCGTCCCCGTCGTGGTCCCTTTTCTTTTTAGCCCGATGGCCGTCCCCATCGTCGGTTACTTTACTTTATGAACTTGATGGCCGTCCCCGTCATGTTTCATTAATCCCCAGAGAATCTTGCAGCTTTATCTTGATGGCCGTCCCCATCATAATACCTTTTATCCCCAGCATGTCGGCCGTCCCCGTCATTGCTTTATTTTCCGCACTTTTCCCAGCATGTCGGTCGTCCCCGTCATTGCTGTTTACCTAGCAGTCGTCCTCTGCTCGACGGTCGTTCTCCGTCGCCCACACTTTACAATATACTTTATTTTCTTTTACAATCTATATCCCTTTTCTTCTTCATTCTGTGAGTGCAAATTTCGGGGTCTTTTGGTATTCAATCACTGTTTATCTTGAACGTCTAATAGCTGTCGCTCTCATCCTTTTCAGATTAACAGTTGCTTGAATAGGGGCAGCTGTAGACACCCTAAATTTGCCCTCTGGCTTTTGTATCTTTTTCAGCTTCTCGTTTTGCATTCATACGCATTTTGCATACCATTTGCATAAGTTCCAAAGGCATGGGATCGAGATTTCCTGGTGATTAGGGTTTCACATCTTTATCTACGGATTATTAGAGAGTTCAAGGTTTCAGCTATGCAACCGTTAGCGGCATCATCCTCTCTTTGTTCCTGTCACTAAATTAAGGTTTATTTCCTTGATTTAGCGGTATTCAGAGATTTCACGTCTGAAAGGACTATTTGCTATACATCTGGGCTGTCATCAATTCAGTGGTTGATTTATCGAACAGTGCATGCTCAAGTCAAGTTGTGTTGTGTACTGGATTTATCAAATTATCAAGTTGTGATTCATGAGAAGTTTGGTTCAGGAAATTAGACTATATGTGTTGTTGTTATTGGACCAAGCCTCCCTAAGCCCATGCGAATTTGAGCTTTGCACCTGTGTATTTGGTTTCAAACTCCCAACTGCTCCAAAAGCTAGGCCAATGGGCCTTTGGATACTCGACCCAGCATGTTGCTGATCAGCACCTGAATCCAGCGACCACCCTTCTCCTCCATTGTTTCTATTTTTTATATATTATTGTGTTTTCTTTCTTAATTATTCTATTATCTTCTTTATAATTTCGTTGATTAGTTTTTTATTATTATTATTAACATTTGTTAGAAATTTTAGTTTAAAACTTTACTAGATTTTGACATAATTTTGTGAATTTTGTTAATCAATTTTAGTATAACTTTATCTAGTTTCGATTAATTTTGTTTAGTATTTAATCTCGATTTAGATTTAACTTTAATTTCTCATTGATTTAGTTTAATTTAGTGAAGAGTTTTAGTTTATAATTTGTTAATTTTTGATTTAGAATTTTAAATTAGTTAATTAATCGTTAATTTGATTATTGTTCTTAGTGTAGAATTTTCTTAGAAACTTTATTGTTTTAAACTTAGAATATTCTTTTAATTAGTTATTATTCATTTAAATTTATTTATTTTTAATTTAAATATAATTTTTTAATTTTTGTTTAAAATTTTTATTAGTTAGTTTAAATTTAATTTAAATTCATAATTTTATTAGTTTTGTTACTCTTAGTTAGTTTTGTTTCTATTATTTTTGTTTAGTCCAAACCCAACTTGTTTAATTCATTTGGAACCAAATCAAGGTTAGTGCATTAGCAAGGTACAAACAGACAAAAAATGCTAGCAGCAGAGGGGACAAAATTGAAAAGTTTCATAAAGTTGGCAAAAGAGCTTTTTTGGTGCAGAAAGTGAAAACAGTGGCGCCTCCATTCACATCAACAACCTCACACCATTTCATTTTTCACCACTCCCACAAAAAAAAACTGATAGCAACACGCACACATAGCAGTAATTGACACCAAAAACTCCTCCTGCATTTTCATCATTCTACCTCAACACACACTCTTTCTCTCAAAAAAAAAACACCATCGCAAAAACTCATAAAACCTCCCCTGTTTTCAACATTCATCACCTCTGTAGCTCACAACACAAATAACAAACTATTCCCTCCTTCATCAACACAAACACTCCATATCACATAAACCACTAACACATCAATAACCCTTCATACATTGCTCACTCTCCAAGTCTTTATCCTTATTTCCATCTTCAGCCATAACCAAAAACATTTCATCACTAATCTCATCAACACAACAATTTTCTTTTTTTTATTTTCCCTGCAAAAACATATTTAGGGAGTTATTTCTTTTTCCTGCAAAAACACCTTATTCAACCTACAAACAACACTGACCTTTTTTTTCCACTCCCTGCAACAAACACCTTCGTCCGTTCCATTCTCCATCGCAACACACACATCACAAACCTTGCATCCATCAACATCACCACCTCACCTTCTTAACATCAACAACAACTCAAAATCACTTCTCAACCTCCTCCTACAACAACCGCACAACACTCCATTCAACACGAACCCGTCGCAACCACTTTCAACTCACACCGCATAAAACCGTTTCCAAGCAACGAACCTAACCCCCACCGAAGCCCTTCATCCAACACAATCACCTCCGAAACAACCACATACCTTACCGCAAACCACCACTCCTTCAACACTCGTTTAATCTCGCAAGCGACAACACAAACCAACAACAGAAAACTGGAAAATAAATAGAAGAAGAAGAAGAGTGAGATCAGGTAGGAGAGGGTTTCGAAGAAGCTGAACAAAAGCTAATCATCTCACCGTCGTTTTTTTTCTGTTGCGATTTCGCGATGAGGAGAAAGACGGCGATATGAGAAGCAGACGCAAACCTTGAAACCATCGGAGCCACCGCGTCGGAACCGTAAACCCTTCACTTTCTTAACTCAAGCCTCACTCAACAACACAGCCAAACAGACAAGAGAAGAAGAAGATCCGAACCGCCACTGAAAAGCAAAATCGCGGCGGATCCTCGTTCTCTCTCGGCCAAGCGATGCGAAGCGGATGGAGCTGTGTGCGTTGGATCGCGGTCGGAGAGTCGCGAGTTGAATGAGACGAAGCTGAGGAGATGGTGATGAAGAAATCGTCGGCACCAAATCTCTAGGGTCGTAGACGAAACCGAACTGAGGAAATGAAGTGGGAAATCGAAAGAGAAGCGCAGGAGGGTGTCGCTCGTTGTTTTCGCTTCAGGAAAAGCAACGTGTTTCTGACCATTTTTTTTTTCCTTTTGATGACTGATGAACCCTTAATTCATATGACTATAGATTTTTTTTATTTTTTTATTTATTTCTTTTTTGCTGATAGTTGTTATTAATGGATATATGTTGAGCCCATGTTCAAATTTTCTATCCACACACCATCTTCAATGACCAATCCCTTTTTCTTGTGCATTTTTTTTTATTTTTTTTTCTATGACAGGTGTTGCTGATGGGTCTTGGGGGCCCATGTCCGAATTTCAGCTATCGACACCTCCAGATCAGCGGCCCAATACCCATGTCCTTGTTTTAATTGTTATTTTCTTTTTCTTTTATTATCTTTAATATTGTTTAAGTGGTTAGTTTATAATTTTAACAATAATTTCTTGGGAGTTTCAATATATGGTTTGGAATTCTCATTAGATTTAATTGACTTTTCTTTTTTTTTTAGTGTTTTAACCTAGATATTTTGGTATATATAACTTGGTTTATTTTTGTTTAATTTTGTTTAAGTGAATAGGATTTTGGATTTTAATTTTGGTTAACTTCGATTTTTAATACTAATATAGTTTCGATTTTAGTTTGAGTTTAATTAAATAGAATTGTGCTTAATCTTGGTTCTAGTTTGCGCTTGATTTTTTGTAGGTCCATTGTTCAAATTCGATGATAAGGGATAAAGCGTGGAAATGACTTTGTGACTATTTGTTCTTCATAATCTTGTTCGGGCAAGTGGGATTTTCCGGATGCAATTTACGCTTAGACTCTGACTTTGCGAGGACCGGTTCCTGGTCCATTTTGGTTCCTCTTGGTTATAATTTTGGATGCTGGAAGCCTACTCAACATTTGTCTGATATCCCGATAATATACAATTGCGCTTGATTGTGTGAATCTTCTTCTGGATACTTATTCTGGATTTCTTTTGCGCATATTGAAGAGGCAACGGACCTTCTCCGTTAGGTACAACTGGGTCCCGAGTTTACTTATTGCCCGCTGTTGCATCTGGAAGTCCTACTGGTGTAGGCTATGTTTGTTCATTTTTCATCTTATCTCCATATCGCATTCTCATTTCCTTATCTTATTTCTTATTCATCTTATTTCTGCTTCCTCATATTCTTCTCTTATTCTTTCTCGGCTTGAGGTGTGCTTAGGCCACCATGGAGCTTCTCCTTTCATCTTTTTCTTCTTTTCTTCTTTAGGATAGCGAGCCTCACTAACCTAGGACCATCCGAACATGTGAATATTGATTAGTCCCCCCATTTAGCTTCCACCTTTGTGTCATCTTTGAGTCTCCTCTTCTCACCTCATAATTAGGGACTAAACCCTAAAGGCTTTAAGGCTTTGTGATTAAGCTTATGCCTGCATCCTTCTATTAGGATGGAGTGTATAACTTTAATCCTAAGTGTTAAACCCTTAATGCGTTTAACTCCTTTAATCAATTCACCTAATAAACCACCGAGACTTCAAGCTTGTAACTTGGGCCTTGCATTAGGGTTCTAATTCTTCCTTAATTGGTTAAGAAGGACTAACCCTAGTGTTAATGGACAAGTCCCCCTCAAGTTGTCTTACAAACCCTAAAAAACACTTCATCATCATAACCACTGAATAAAATCTACTTAATCAAAGGCCTGTTTTGTCATGAGTTTAATCTCTAATCACGGATTAAGTTGAGGAGCTTTTCTCAGCTTAAACATTCTCATCTATTATCCTTCTATTAGGATGGTGTAATGAGTCTGTTTAATCCTTGATTATGGCTTAACCTCATTACTCAACACTAAACAAAAACAACAAAAACATCTAAATAATCACAAGTAGGTTAATGATCTTAATCCTACACCAAAGGTGATTAAGTGTGAGAATCTGACTTCACACTTAAGGTATTCTCATTACCCCTGATCAGAGGGAAGATGTGATGAGTTTACTAAATCCATTGGTTTAGGCTTAAGCTCATTAACTTATGACAAACTTTCAAAAGCAATAAAAGACTGAAAATACAAAAACAAACAATAATCGTCTCCTTCGGGATTCTTTTCTCATCACCTTCACTCACAACCGAGAACTTGCTTCTTCCGTCTAATGCAAGACAGTTTGCATCTGTGCCAGACAGATCATACACTTGAGCATAGGCAAGTAAGCAGTTCACAAGTCAATTCATCTTCAGTCTCTTTGGGTCGAACTACGGTGTTCTGACTTCCTCATTGCACGAGAGGATACGTAGGCATAACTTAACTGTTATCGAACAAAAGTCTCTGTACATTCCCCCTCCTTCCAGCCTTATTCTTTAAGCCTCATTATCATGAACAATTCATTCTCATTCTTACACTGACACATCATTCATACACTTCATTTCTTTTACACTGACACCTGTACATCTCTTTCCAGCTATTTTATACACAAATTGCACTGACACTACCCCTTTAAAACACAAATCTCTTAAGCGTGGATCCCGTCGAGTACGACGGACAATCTGGGTGCTAATACCTTCCCAGGTTGTAACCAACCCCCTTTCTCAGTCTCTCTGGTTCGCAACCGTCTTATCCATCTTTTCCTAGGTCTATGCAGCATTACCTTTCCCCCGGGATAAAAATGCCTAGCTGGCGACTCTTTTCTTTTCCAGTGAGTTCACGGCTGTGTGTTCTCATTGTTCCTCTCGCCGACCGTTCGCGTCTGTACCTTCATCTGATCCGTTTTCATTTGTCGGGAGCGACAGTGGCCCATTCTTCAGTGTCTTCATCAGCACTTGTCTCTACCCAGTCTCAACATCATGGCACCTAAAAAGAGCAACATCACCTACCACTTCTTCCAACCAGAATTAGCAGACATCAGGAGGATTCAGACCCTGATCACTCCAGACCATGTACCATTGTTCAGAGAACACCACGGAGATATACTTGATATGGTTATGGATCTGGACCCTTCACAGAGAAGCCTGATCCACACTTGCCTTCAATTTTATGATCCCCCACTGAGATGTTTCACTTTTCAGGACTTTCAGTTGGGCCCCTTATTGGAGGAATACTCATCATTAGTTGGTATACCAATCAGGAGAGAAATTCCTTTCAACCCTGGGATGGTCTTTCCAAGTAATGAGGAGATAGCCAAGGCATTGCATCTGGAACCAGTCCTGATTGGGCAGCATATGACTTCTAAAGCAGGAATCCCTGGCCTGCATCTGGATTTCTTGATTTCTCAAGCTACTTTGAAAGCTTCTTTAGGAGAGTGGAAAGCAGTCTGTGCTTTATTGGCCTTGAGCATATATGGGATTGTATTATTTGCAGATGAGCCTCGATTCATTAGTAAGAATGCAATCCATCTGTTCATTCTAAGGAACCCAGTGCCAACTTTATTGGGTGATCTCTACTATTCAGTGCATCAGAGGAATGAAAAGCAGAGGGGCAGATTAGTGAGGTGCTGTGCTCCTTTGTTCCATACTTGGCTTCTCAGGCATTTGCCCAGGACAGATGCATTTTTGAATCCTCATCAGCAGAAAAACTGGGCTGGAAGGCTTACTGCTCTAACTTCAGCTGATATCAGGTGGTGTACTCAAAGCACAAAAGGCAGGGATATCATCACCAGCTGTGGGCATTTTCCCAATGTGCCCCTAATAGGAGTTAAGGGTAGTATTAATTACAACCCTCTGTTGTTCAAAAGACAACTGGGCTATGCACTGGTCCACATTCCTAAGGCACAGGACTTGGTTAAGACTCTTTATTGTGAGAACAAGATTAACCTGGCTATTGTTAGGCAGGCAGCTTGGGCCTGGGACAATGTTCAAACTAAGGGGATAACCATCCTGGGAAAATGTAACAATGTGGCATCAGCACAATACTATGATTGGTCTCATGCCAGGGCTCAACTCTCTGGGATGCCCTTTACTATTGAAGATATGCCTGGGCCTTCCACAACACCACCTCCAGCAACTGTCAGCTTAGAGGAGTTTGAGAAGTTGAAAGAGAGAAATGAGAAGTTGACTCAAGCTTTGCAGAAGACCCTCTGGGAGAGGAGTGATGGAAGATTGGATATTGAAAGGTTGGAAAAGTTGAAGAAAGAGCATCTGGCTAAGATTGAGAAGTCTGAAGATTACATTAAGAAGTCTAGGGCTGGAGAACAAATCCTGAAGAGTGCTTGCAAGGAAGCCCAATTCCAGAAAGCCAGGACAGACTTGTATTTGAAGGAAAGTCAGGCTAGGTGGGTCAGGATCACCGAGGCTCGTACCCTGGAGGACAAAAGGGTCCAAGACAAGATGGAACAGATGGAAGCTAATGCAAAAGAGCAACAAGAAGCCCTGGCAGCAGCCCAGAGGGAGATATCAGAACTAAAGATCAGAGCTGGAGTTAAGAGGTCAAAGAACCAAAGTCAACACAAGAAGCTAACTGCAGCTGTTACTACCCGGAACCTCCTTATCAGGAATCTCACGGAGCGTCCAGCTGATCCTGTGACCGAAGCACTTCTCAAGGAAGTTCGTGAGGATGAGTTTGGTCTTGGTGTTTGACCATTTGCTTGTTGTTGCTTTTATTCCATGTACTTTTATTTTCTCATGATGTATTTTGACCCCTTAGAGGGCTTGTGTTGTAAAAAGAACAAGTTGTATTGTTTTACTTTCTGTAACATATATGTGTGTTGGTTTGTTCCATCCGAGTTTACTTCGAAAGCAATATCAACAGCATCTTCAAGGGTCTGGAAGGGTCAAAACTGAACGCCAAGCCGGATATCTTGAAAACAAATAAGCATACTGCATTGCATGCTAACCCTTTGTTTGTTTTGTAGGTGTTTGTTTTATTGTTGCTAACTCTGTTGTGATGTTCAGGAATTATTGCTCGACGACGAGGGTTCCCACTCAACAGGCCACACAGATACCCCACCCGAAACAATCTTCCGGGCATACAGATGGATCAGATGCAGCAGGACCTTACCGAGGTCAGGAACCAAATGACCAACGAAAGGTTGGAAATGAGGAACCAAATGACACAGTTCATGGAGGTAATGAACAACATGGCTCAAAGCCAGGAGAGGCTCAGAGCACTGGTAGAAGGAAGAAATCAGGAAGATCATCAGCCGGGGACTGCTGGGACCAGCAACAATGAAAGGGTCCAACCACATGTCAATCCCCCAGTCTTTGGTCCCCACCTCCATCCAGAGGCCAACATTCCAGTCAATATACAAGGGACTGCCACAGCAGGGAGGGTACTGCAAGAAGACCCTCAAGAAGACCAGTTCACAGTAATGGGAGCTGGGGAAGAGGCTTATGATAGAAGGTTGGATGAGATAGCTGAGAAGCTAAGATCCTTAGAGTCTCAAAACTCTTTGGGATTCGATGTTATGGATATGGGCTTGGTAGACGGGGTTAGGATTCCCCACAAGTTTAAGCCACCATGCTTTGAGAAGTATAATGGGACTTCCTGTCCCCGGACTCATCTACAATCTTTTCTCGGGAGACTAAAAGCTTATACCATGGACGAGAAATTGTGGATGTTCTACTTTGAGGATAGCTTGACTGGAGCTTCAAGGGAATGGTATTCCCATCTGACAAGAGCAACTATTAGATGCTGGAAGGACCTGGCAGAGGCCTTCATCAGACAGTATCAGTATAATCTGGATATGGCGCCCAACAGGACCCTCCTAATGGGAATGTCACAGTCATCTAGAGAGAGCTTCCAAGAATATGCTCAAAGATGGAGACAGCTTGCTGCTGCTGTCCAGCCACCTATGTCAAAAAGGGAAATGGCTGATATGTTCATGAACACCCTTCAGGGGACTTACATTGATAGGCTAGCTGCCTTCTCATCTACCAGCTTTGCAGATGTAGTCATAGCCGGGGAAAGAATTGAAAGCCTATTGAAGATGGGAAGGATCTCAGACAATGGTGCAAGCTCATCCAGTAATGCAAGAAAGCCTTTTGCAGGCCCAAGAAGGACTGGTGAGACTAATGCCATCCACGCCAATAGGGGCAGGCCCCAATATGTTCACAGATCTGTGGCAGCAGTCACCATTCCAGCTCCAGCTCATCCACAACCAGTTTATCAACCTCCTCAGCAAAACTATCAGCAACAACCTCAGTACCATCAACAAAATCAGTATCCTCCAAGAAATTACAACAACAACAACACCAACAACAATAACCAGCAAAGGCCATTCCAGCAGAGGCCTTCTCAAGCCAACAGGGTAATCGATCTGATCCCTATGCCATATGCTACATTACTGCCGCAACTCCTGAAACTCAACCTAGTTGAGCTAAGGACGTTGGCACCTCCAGATCCCAACAGTCTACCCAGGAATTACGACTCCAACGCCAGATGTGCCTTCCATTCAAACGCACTTGGCCATAGTACAGAAAAGTGCAGAGCCCTGCACATGAAGGTACAAGACCTGGTAGACTCGAAAGCTCTGAATTTCGCACCACCACCCAATGTGAATAAGAACCCTATGCCAAATCACGGTGGTCCCAGAATTAACGCTATTGAAGAAGACAAGCTGTCTTATTTAATAACCAGTGTGGGTCAGATCCGGACACCGTTGGTAGAAATCAAGGCTCAGCTCTTGGAATGTCAGATATTCCCAGGATGCGAGTTAGGGTGTGCTTACTGCAATATCTCAGTAAATGGGTGCGATAATCTGAGGAATGGCATAGACGGTCTTATTCAGAGTGGCCAGCTCCAGATCACCACATCATTTCCAACAAATCCAACAATCCCATCAGCAACAGTTCATATATCTCCTACAACTGCAGCAACCATTGTTCCTGACAATTCTTCGGCTTCATCAACAAGTACTTCATCTGTCTTCTCAACTGATCAGTTATCAACAAATTTTTCTGCTACAACTTCAGCATCACTCCATTTTGAATCTCCTACAACAACAACATCCATTCTTCCGACAATGTCTCCTACAACTCCAGCAACAAATCATGAAGATGTCTCAACTGTCACCATATTTTATGATCCTGAAAACAACTCTGCCTACAACTCAGAAGGTGCTGCTCCCATTAGAGCACCAGTTACGATTTATTACGATCCACAAACAATCACGGTTCCTTCTGCAGCAGCCATCAGTCCAGTCACTGTCACGGTGCCTGGACCAGTACCATATGAAAGCAGTAGGGCCATCCCTTGGCACTACGGCTCTGACGTGTACTGCGAAGGACAAAGAATCACTCTTGATACATCAACACCTGCACCACAGATAGATAATGTGGGAGGAGGCGGAGGCTTCACTCGAAGCGGACGTCTCTTCGCCCCACAAATTTAAAGACCCACTGCCGAAGCAGAAGCTGCTGCCAAGGCAAAAGGAAAGAGCCCGGTGCAGGAAGATCAAGCTGTTAAGGAAGCTTTGAAAACACCATTCGATCAAGAAGTTGATGAGTTTATGAGAATCATCAAAAAGAGTGATTACAAAATTGTGGATCAGCTTCACCAGACGCCATCCAAGATCTCTATCCTCTCATTGCTTATGTGCTCCGAAGCCCATCGGAATGCACTACTCAAAGTCTTGCACGCAGCTTACGTGCCTGAAGAGATCACTGTCAATCAGTTGGAAACCGTGGTTGGAAATGTTACTGCTAGCAATGGGCTAGGGTTCACCAATACTGACTTGACAACGGACGGCCGCAACCATAACAAGGCCTTGCACATCACCATGGAATGTAAAGGCGCAGTCCTTTCTCATGTGCTGGTAGACACAGGGTCATCCCTTAATGTCTTACCAAAGAAGGCCCTGGTGAAGCTAGAGTATGAAGGCTTAGCATTGCGTCCCAGTAACCTGGTAGTAAGAGCCTTTGATGGTTCTAAGAGATCGGTTCTGAGGGAAATTGAGCTGCCTGTGACAATTGGCCCACAAACTTTTTCAACGATCTTCTATGTGATGGACATTCAGCCTGCCTATAGCTGTTTGTTGGGTAGACCATGGATTCACGCCGCTGGCGCAGTAACGTCTACCCTTCACCAGAAGTTAAAATTTGAGTGGGAAGGCCAAGTTGTTACTATCTGTGGGGAGGAGGATATATTTGTTAGCCATCTGGCTACTTATAAGTATATTGAGATGGATGGGGAGATCCATGAAACAATGAGCCAAGGATTTGAGGCCTTTAATGTCAATGAAGCATCTGCTGTATCTGGAATCTCCATGTCATCTTATCAACAAGCCCGGAAGGTTGTTGAAGAAGGAACTGCCCAAGGCTGGGGCAAGGTTTTATCTGTGGAGGAGAAGAAGGACAAATTTGGGTTGGGTTACAGACCAACTCAACAGAATCAAGCAGAGGCTGCTGAGAAGCCTGGTTTTGTCAGTGGGGGGATGCTCACCCCTGATGCTATCAACAGTTTGGAAGACGAGCTGGAAGAAGAACGCAATCTGGAGAATTGGATTCGTCCAAAGATCCCGGGGAGCAGTATCTCAAACTGGTCTTCCCAGGAAATTATAAGAGTTACTCATGCAGAGTAATTATTATTTCCTGTATTTTTATAGCATGCATCAAAGTCTTGCATCTTGCCCAAGATGACAAGACTCATTTTGTAATCGGGCCATCTGTACTTTTTGTGCAAACAAGATTAATCAATGAAATATCAGACATCTTTTTGCAAATGAGTCTTTTTCCTTTTCGTTCACTGTTTTTCCATTTTTTCTTTTTGTACAAAAAAATAAATGGCGATGTTTTCAAAATGATAACTTTATTTCACTTTTCTAAAGCAAGATTAAAATCAATCACTAAAATGAACAAACTGAACCCTTGCAGAGAGTGCCTTCCAGACAGCACCGACAACAGCACGGCTATGACTTCGTATGACTTTGACAATCCGATCAATCAAGCTGATGAAGGGGTTGAAGAAGAATATGAGCTTCCTGAAGAGCTAGCCAGATTGTTGAGACAAGAGGAAAAGGTTATTACTCCTCACCAGGAGGAGATTGAAGTGATTAATCTTGGTACAGATGAAGACGTGAAAGAGGTTAAAATCGGGGCCTGCCTGCAAGACTCAGTGAAGAGACAACTGATTGATCTGCTTCAAGAATATGTTGATGTGTTTGCTTGGTCGTATCAAGACATGCCAGGGTTGGATACCGACATTGTTGTGCACAAGCTGCCTTTGAGAGAAGAGTGCCCACCGGTCAAACAGAAGTTGCGCCGTACTCGCCCAGACATGGCAATGAAGATCAAAGAAGAGGTACAAAAGCAATGGGACGCCGGGTTCCTTGCTGTAACTAGCTATCCACCGTGGGTAGCTAATATAGTACCTGTGCCTAAGAAAGACGGGAAGGTAAGGATGTGTGTTGACTACCGGGATCTGAATAGAGCCAGCCCGAAAGATGACTTCCCATTACCTCACATTGATGTATTGGTGGATAACACGGCTCAGTTCTCGGTATTCTCCTTCATGGACGGATTTTCAGGATATAATCAGATCAAGATGTCGCCTGAAGACATGGAGAAGACAACATTCATTACACCTTGGGGCACGTTCTGTTACAAAGTGATGCCATTTGGACTGAAGAATGCTGGTGCCACATATCAACGGGCTATGGTGACATTATTCCACGATATGATCCATAAAGAAATAGAATGTTATGTGGATGACATGATTGCCAAGTCCCTCACCGAAGAAGACCACCTGGTAAACCTGCTGAAGCTGTTCAAGCGTCTGAGGAAGTACCAACTGAAGTTGAACCCCAACAAGTGCACATTCGGGGTGCGATCTGGTAAGCTGCTGGGATTTATTATAAGCGAGAAAGGGATTGAAGTTGACCCTGATAAAGTCAAAGCTATTCAAGAGATGCCTGCACCGAAAACTGAGAAAGAAGTTCGAGGGTTCTTAGGTCGATTGAACTACATTTCACGGTTCATATCTCACCTTACAGCAACCTATGAACCCTTGTTCAAGCTGTTAAGAAAAGAACAGACGGTCAGGTGGAACGAAGACTGCCAAAGGGCTTTTGACAAGATCAAGGAGTACTTACAAGAGCCTCCAATCCTTATGCCTCCAGTTGAAGGAAGACCTCTGATAATGTACTTAACAGTATTAGAAGAGTCAATGGGGTGTGTGCTGGGCCAGCATGACGAGTCTGGTCGAAAAGAGTATGCAATATACTACCTAAGCAAAAAGTTTACCGACTGTGAACAACGTTATTCACTGCTCGAGAAAACTTGCTGTGCTTTAGCGTGGGCTGCTCGCCGACTAAGACAGTATATGTTGACCCACACTACTTTATTGATCTCAAAAATGGACCCGGTTAAGTACATTTTCGAGAAGCCAGCTCTTACCGGACGGGTTGCAAGATGGCAGATGATTCTCACAGAATATGACATCCAGTACACCTCTCAGAAAGCCATCAAGGGCAGTGTACTATCTGAATATCTTGCTGAGCAACCCATTGATGACTACCAGCCTATGAGATTTGACTTCCCTGATGAAGACATTATGTTCATAAAATCAAAAGATCATGAAGAGCCTATTCACACTGAAGGGCCTGACCCAGAAGAAGAATGGACTATGATGTTTGATGGGGCTGTTAATATGAATGGTCGTGGCGTTGGTGCAGTACTTATTACACCTAAGGGAGTTCACATGCCTTTCTCGGCAAAACTCACTTTCAACTGCACTAACAACGAAGCTGAATACGAAGCTTGCATTATGGGTCTTGAGGAAGCCATTGACCTCAGGATCAAGACATTGACTGTATTCGGAGATTCAGCTCTGGTAGTTAATCAAACCAACGGAAAATGGTACACCCACCAGGATCATCTGATACCTTACAGGGATTATACAAGGAGGCTATTGACTTTCTTCACAACAGTCAAGCTTGAGTATATCCCTCGGGACGAGAATCAGTTTGCAGATGCTCTTGCTACCATTTCATCCATGATCAAGGTTCAAGCTGCTAACTTTGTACCCCAGATATCAGTGTCCAGATTCGATAGACCAGCATATGTATTTGCAGCGGAAGTTGTCAAAGATGATAAGCCTTGGTTCCATGACATTAAATGCTTCTTGGAGGATCAAACATACCCACCTGGGGCATCTTCCAATGACAAGAAGACTTTGAGAAGGCTTGCTGGTAGTTTCTTTCTGAACACTGATGGGTCTTTATACAAAAGGAACTTTGATATGGTACTCCTCCGATGCGTTGATAAGACGGAAGCAGATTTGTTGATGCATGAAGTGCACGAAGGATCCTTTGGTACCCATGCAGGAGGGCATGCCATGGCTAAGAAGTTGCTAAGATCAGGTTATTACTGGATCACAATGGATGCAGACTGTTGTGCTTATGCCAGGAAGTGCCATAAATGCCAGATCTATGCAGATAAGGTGCATGTGCCTCCCAATCCTCTGAATATAATGTCTTCACCATGGCCCTTCGCCATGTGGGGCATTGATATGATCGGCAAGATTGAGCCAACTGCTTCAAACAGCCACAGATTCATCCTGGTCGCCATCGACTATTTTACCAAGTGGGTCGAAGCAGCCTCATATGCAAACGTTACAAGACAAGTGGTAGCTAGATTTCTGAAGAGAGATATCATCTGTCGATATGGAGTGCCCGAGCGGATCATTACTGATAATGGTTCCAACTTGAACAACAAAATGATGGCAGAGCTGTGCCGGGACTTCAAGATCCAACATCACAATTCTTCTCCTTACAGGCCAAAGATGAATGGCGCTGTTGAGGAAGCCAATAAGAATATCAAGAAGATTGTGCAGAAGATGGTAGTCACATACAAAGACTGGCACGAAATGCTACCGTTTGCCTTGCATGGGTACCGCACGTCAATCAGAACATCCACTGGGGCAACACCGTATCAGCTTGTGTATGGTATGGAAGCAGTCCTACCTGTTGAAGTTGAATTACCCTCGCTACGGGTATTGATGGATGTTAAACTGAGTGAAGCAGAATGGGTTCGGTCCCGATTCGAGCAACTGAGTCTGATTGAAGAGAAAAGATTGGCCGCAGTCTGTCACGGGCAGTTGTATCAAAGGAGAATGAAGAAAGCCTTCGATCAGAAAGTCAGGCATCGAGGGTACCAAGTAGGAGATCTTGTGCTGAAAAGAATCCTCCCTCCTTATACAGACCACAGGGGCAAATGGACTCCAAATTATGAAGGACCATTTGTGGTGAAGAAAGTTTTTTCCGGTGGAGCACTGATGCTCAGCACCATGGATGGTGAAGATTTCCCGTCCCCTGTGAATTCAGATGCAGTTAAAAAATACTTCGCATAAAAATGACCCGCTGGACATAAAAACAGAATGTAAGTCCAGGCAAAAATAGGGCATCCCGGCGAGTCAAAAACAGAATAAAAGACTCGGGCAAAAATAAGGGAAATAAATAAAAAATGTACACCCGCTAAGTTGAAAAGCCGCATTGGACAGCTCAGGCAAAAATGGGTATCCCGATGGATTGAAAACCCGAAAGGGCGATCCATGCAAAACAAGGGAATAAGCGAACAACTGCATTCTGAATTCGTCTGTATTATCCGCAACTTGGTAAGCTTCGAAAGGATCAAGCCTCGGTCAGAATCAACGTCCTCCAGAAAGCAAGACGAGAAGAACGTCAAAAGTCATACGAGTCATAGCGAAAGAGGAAGCTCCTTAAAGCGTCGTCAACATCGCCAGCACTTTGTTTCTCAATTTGTAACAATCTCTTCATTTTAGGAGATTTGTTTCCTTGACTGTATCTTGCCAATTCAGGGCACATGAATTAATAAAATCAGATTTTTCAGTCATGTCTCGTCTTATACATTTCTATTTGCAAAGAATGTCTGATGTCTCTAAAAAACTGATCGCATAAGTACAGATGCTTTTCTCTAAGAAAATAATAGAAAATACATGCTGGCAGGGAATATATTTACTCTCAAAAGTGCTTAACTCCTATGACGGAATCCAGTAAAGGATACCTCGGGACCATTTGTACGTTTCCTTATCTTTGCAGGATTGCAGGTATCCAGAATGCAACTTGGGGTATGAAAGCTTCACCCTCAGCAAGCTGGCAGATCATTATCAACTCGGTCTATCTTCCACGTGGCACTGGAAGGTGCCCATTTCCCCAGCAAAGTTGCCAAATCAATACTCGCTCAGTCTTAGCACCTGAGTTGCTTCTTCCCCAGCTGAGTTGCCTCTCATTACTTTCCCCAGCTGAGTTGCCACCTATTACTTATCCCCATCAGAGTTGCCAGGCATCACGGAAGGCGCCCATATCCCCGGCTGAGTCAAGAATCCACCTCAACAGAATTTCTAGGGAGGTCTTTCAGTGATCTCTCTTCCTCCCCAGCCGAGTTGTCATTTCATCCTCAGCAAGATACAAGAGTCAGGGAACCCCCCCCCCCCTCACAGAATCATCAGCCTCTGTTTAGAAGAGCAATGCATGAAGGAGTCACAACAGAGTACGAAAGCTTCTACAGACCCCAGCTGGGTCCTATATTACAAGGATATGTCAATCAGTGACCTATATCCCCAAGCAGATACATCTCATCAGATTTATCAATGATCTCATCCCCAGCTGGGATATTCACTCCAAGCGGATCGACCAGAGATCTTTACGGCAACGGGACCCAAATCCCGAGTCTGTACCCTCGCATAATCATAGCATTCACATCATATTCACCCACAAAGCGTAGCATCCCGTCTAAAACGGAGCATTACGGCAAAAATCAAACATAGCATAATCATAAGTCATGTTGTGAATCGAACACTTGTGAATAATGACGATTCATCAGAATGCAGAATACAATACACAAAAAAACCTCACCAGGGTCCCCAGCAAAAGCAGCTGCCTCACAATTCACAAAACACCATCATATACTCCTTTGGACACTCGCCCGTGACATCACTCCCCAGTAAAGTCGCCTAAACATCTTTACAAACAAAACCCCCGTATTACAGATACTTCCTGACACCCGTCCGTGTCAAATCACCAGCAGAAAGCCAAAGACATCATCTTTACACTCACATATACCTATATATACACTTTCTTGACACCCGTCCGTGTCATATCCCTGGTGCAGTCGCCTACACTTTTATCACCCATACTTGTTAATATTATACCTTTCTGGCACTCGTCCGTGTCACTCTCCCCCAGCAGTTAAAACACTCATCTATATACCACTCATACTCACTACTCATGTTACACTTATACAGATACTCGTCTGTATCTTGTATATACCATTTATATCCCCACAGATTCGACATTAGTCCTTGTTCTTTGTTAACCAGTTGGTACTCGTCCGTACCATCATCTTAGAACATGCATCTAGAGTTTGTTTCTACATGATACTCGTCCGTATCATAGTCCTAAGGATGCTCGTCCGCATCTTTAATCCATACACTATGTCAAGCACTTATGTCTTCTTGAAAATAGATACTCGTCTGTATCTATTATTCCCCAGAAAAGTCTCTTCAGATTCAACACTCGTCCGTGTTCATTGTTAACCCGTTGATACTCGTCCGTATCATCATCTCTGAACACGTGTCAGTATTTGTTTCTACCCGATACTCGTCCGTATCGTAGTCTTAAGGATGCTCGTCCGCATCTTTAGTCTATACACAACGTCTAAACACTTATACCTTTTGTTTCTTGGATATAAACACTCGTCCGTGTTTACTATTCCCCAGTAGATTGCCAACAAAGCAAAATTTTCCTTCTTATCTGACACTAGTCTTGTGTCATGATAAACTCTGAGAGCAGCCGTACCCTGCTAGGTGGTCGTCCTCCACCTCTTGATGGTCGTCCTCCGTCATGCTCATCCGATGGCCGTCCCCGTCGTTGATTTTTAGCAGCCGTCCCCTGCTAGGTGGTCGTCCTCCACCTCTTGATGATCGTCCTTCATCACTTTATCCAATGGCCGTCCCCATTGTTGATTTTTGGTTATCTGACATTCGTCCTATGTCATGATAAACCTCGAGAGCAGCCGTCCCCTGCTAGGTGGTCGTCCTCCACCTCTTGATGGTCGTCCTCCATCATGCTCGTCCGATGGCCGTCCCCATCGTTGACCTTTTATCCGGCATTCATCCTATGTCGCGATATTTTCGGCAGCCGTACCCTGCCAGGTGGTCGTCCTCCACCTTAGATGACCGTCCCTCATCTTAACCCAACAGAGCAGCCGTCCCCTGCTAGGTGATCGTCCTTCACCTTTGATGACCGTACCTCATCATCTGTTTAGTTCATTTATTCTTTAACCCGATGGCCATCCCCGTCGTGGTTCCTTTTCTTTTTAGCCCGGTGGCCGTCCCCATCATTGGCTACTTTACTTTATGAACTTGATGGCCGTCCCCGTCATGTTTCATTTGATCCCCAAAGAATTTTACAGCTTTATCTTGATGACCGTCCCCATCATATCTTCTTATTTTTCCAGCAAGTCGGCCGTCCCCGTCTTGGCTTTACCTTTTATCCCCAGCATGTCGGCCGTCCCCGTCATCGCTTTACTTCGCACACTTTGCCCAGCATGTCGGCCGTCCCCGTCATTGCTCTTTTCCCGGCAGTCGTCCTCTGCTCGACGGTCGTCCTCCGTCGCCCACACTTTACAATATACTTTATTTTTCTTTTACAATCTATATCCCTTTTCTTCTTCATTCTGTGAGTGCAAATTTTGGACTGTCTTTGGTATTCAACCACAAGTTATCTTGTTTGCCTGTTAAGCCGTAGCTTACATCCTGCACAACTAACTCATGTTTGAATAGGGGCAGCTGTAAACACCCCAAATTTGCCCTCACCCATTCACACCATGGCTTGTGATCATTCTCATATGCATAAACACAATCATATCATCTCATATCCCATTTTTGATTCACTGCATAGTTTCTAAGTCATCTGCACCTAGGGTTTGTGATCTGAGCAATCCAAGAGCCCCTTGAGCCATTCCAAAGGCCACCAATCACTTCAAAGGGGTCCATATGTGTTCTTATATCATATCACATCCTCTCAAAGTCAAGAATGCCAAAGAATCACAAGAATTGAGGTTTGCATGGAAGCAGAGCCAAGTTTGACTGCACAGTTGACCTAAAATTAGGGTTTTGGTTTCAGAGGCCATAACTCCAAATTTTTTGGTCATTCTTGTTTCCATTGGTCTCTATATGGTATAGGGAGTATGCATATCAATTTTCATGAAGAAATTCCATGGGGAAGTCATCTGATCAAGGGTTGACTTTTCAGACAAGTCAGTGTAAAATCAGGGCATCTGAGGCCCCCAATGACCCAACCAAGGGGTGATCTTCATCATTTTGAGTGTATATGATCTTTATTTGATCATGGAGGAAGGTTGAAGTTCACAAAATTCAAGAATTTGGAGTTTTTGCAAATGTTGACTTTTTGGGCATAGTTGACTTTTCAAGAATGTGTCATTTTAGGTCATTTTTCAAGCCTTGATTCTTGATCCAAAAGTGCTTCAAATGGAAAAACTTTGGTCATGAAAGTTGTAGAATACATCTTTCCCTTTCCAAAAAGTACAAGAACATGATCTAATTCTTCTTGGATCAAAAGTTATGGTGTGACAAAGTTGGCAAAAATCATTGATTTTCAAGATGTGCACCAAATGAGAAATTTGCAAGATCATGAACCAAGGCTGTTTGTAACTTCTAGTTGACATCAAACCAATGTACAAACATCACATAAGTTCTAAAAATCAGAATTGGACCAAAGTTTCTCATGATCATGGTTTGTATAACAAGACTTTTTCATGAAGTTCCAAAAGTAACCAAGTTGCAAAACCATCATGATGCTTCTTACCACTTGCTGCATTGGCCTTTGAACCACTCTAGCCTTCCATACACACCATGCTGCGCCAGCCCTAGCCATTGTACCAAGCTAGAACTCAAGCCATACCTCTCTTACAAAAAAGTTGACTTTTGGCAAAAGCAAACATCCCAATCACAGCAGACCAGGTCACATCATCTGGCCAATTAGAATTGTTTATACTTTCAATTTGCAAGACAAACATAACACCAAGCCAGGCTGAAACACACAAGAGAGCACATACACAAAAACCACCCCATTTGCATTTCTCTTCGAAACTCTCTGCCCAGCTCACAAACATTCAAACTATTTCCACACATCAACTCACCAAACATCATTGAGCCCAAACCAACAAAGAACCAAGCCTGAATCAAGCAAGAACACCACTTCTCCATTTTCACTCCAACTTGCAGTTTCTTTCGAAACTCACTCCACAGGCCATGAACATCCAAACAAACTCCACAAACCTTCTTAAAACATCACCCTGATCACAAAGAACCACTCATATTGGCCTGAAACTGCCTGCATCACCATTGCCATTTTCAACTGAGCTTGAGCAGAAGTTGTTCAAACTCTTCATCTAGCCAGCATAAATTTCTCCCAAGCATTCAAGCATCATCCAAAGGGCATAAGGAGTGGATTTCACAAGGAGGGAAGGTCAGAAAGTCGCTGGGGTGAAAGCTTCGAATCTCAGGTAGCTCAAGAACCTTTTTTCCAGAAATGGATTTTTAAGTTCTAAACTTGTTCTCCATGCTTCACTGATTGTACTGATGCCTTTAGTTTCAAAAATGGTGGAGAGATGAGAGTTTAATTAGTTTCTGAAACTTTTTTGCCCTAGTTCTTGTTTGCTTCGATTCAGCCATTCCAGGAAAAATAAATTTGTTTTGATTGGGGGTTTTTGTTCGTGAGTGAGTGGGAATCATTTCTGTGCTTTTAGAATTCATTTTAGATGCGTATGGAGTGAGTTTAGGTTTTGGGGTGAACGGAGAAGATGACCGGAACACTGTTCCGGTCATCTGAAAGTGTTTAACGGCGTAATTAGGGCATAAGCATTGATTAGCCAGGTTTGAATGTTGGCCTTTGGATTTGGCGCCAGGTCAACGCGCGCGTGTTTTCATTTGAATCTCCACCATCAGATTGCATGACTTTTATTTAATTCAGTTTATTTCATTTTTATTTTTCATTTATTTCATTTGTTTTGTATAATTTATTAAAAATAGCAAAATGGTTTTAAAAATTATGAAACTTTTTCTCAAGAGTTTTATTAATTTTTAAGACTCAAAAATATTTTTATTTTCATTTTTAGCATTTAAAAAGTATTTTAAAATATTTAAAAGTTTATTTTTAATTGATTAATGAAAATTAATTTATTAAAAATACTTTTAAGTATTTAAAAATCACCAAAAAATTCATGAAATGTTCTAAGACATTTAGAAACATTGTCCAACCTTCAAACAAATTTTCTTTTTTGATCTTGATGCATTTTGAGAATTTTTCATTGAATTAAAATCATTTTTGTGCATTAATTTGATCCATGGTTCAAAAAATCATTTCTGCCTATTCATGAGGAGTTGGACATTGATCCTTCTTGCATTGCATTGTGTTTAGCATGTAGTTTTTGAGATTAAATGGCCATGATTTGATTCCTCATTTTCAATTTGTTTGGCATTTCTTTTGTTTAGGAACCCTAAAAACCCTAGAAACCTGTAAAAATCATAACTTGAGCTTGGTTAGGAGTTGAGACCTCTCCTTTGGGCATTGGTTTAGTATAGGATTAGGGGTCCTTTGTGTGGCATTTTCCATTTTTTATCTTAGGGTTTGCTTCTGTTTTTGGTTTTTGTTTGATGTATGATTCATAAACCCTAATTTGTGCTTTCATATGCATCCATCTTGCATTCTCTTGCATAACATGACTTGCCATGACATTTCAAGCATCCATTTGATTCATTTAACATCATAAGACATATTGAAAGCATTCTTGATCATTGCATCTTGCATTTGCCATGTTGTATGTCATGTGCACTTCATAACCTTTCATGTTTGTACAGGATTCCTAACTTGCTTCATATGCATTTATAAACTTGTATGATCATCTCCATGCCTTGTCTCATGTTTGTAGCATCTCATAGCCTCCTTAGCATCATGTAATTGCTTCTGGTTTTGTTTCTCATCATGTCATCCCATCACATTTTGCATTGCATTGCATTTCTTTTCTAACATTTCAGGTGGTAAGTGATGTTGAGAAGTGAATTTGCCTTCACTTCTCATAACTTCTCTTCATCTCTTTTTATGCATCCTTGCTGCATTTTTGTTTGTGTTTGAGTTTGAGCTTGCTCATTCTTCTTCCTCCCACTTTCTTTCTTCAAGTGACTTGACTTCTTGAATGAAGCAAGTCACTTTGCTTCTCTTGATCCTGTTCATCTGCTTCCTGGTGGTTCCATTGAAGATTTCTCTTGTAAACCTCACAAACCTTAGGAACAACCAAGCATGATAATGATTAGGGTTTTGATTAGTCTCCCCTCTTAGTTTTACCTTTGTGTCTTCTTTGAGTCTTCTCTTCTCATCTCTTAATCAGGGACTAAACCCTAAAGGTCTTAAGGCTTTGTGATTAAGCTTATACCTGTATCCTTCTATTAGGATGGAGTGTATAACTTTAATCCTAAGTGTTAAACCCTTAATGTGTTTAAATCCTTTAATCAATCCACCTAATAATCATCAAGACATTACACTTGTAACTTGGGCCTTGCATTAGGGTTCTAATTCTTCCTTAATTGGTTAAGAAGGACTAACCCCAGTGTTAATGGACAAGTCCCCCTCAAGTTGTCTTACAAACCCTAAAAATCACTTCATCATCATATCATCAAATAAAATCCACTTAAAAGGCTTGTTTTGTCATGGGTTTAATCCCTAACCATGGATTAAGTTGAGGAGTTTTCCTCAGCTTAAACATTCTCATCTATTATCCTTCTATTAGGATGGTGTAATGAGTCTGTTTAATCCCTGATTATGGCTTAACCTCATTACTCAACACTAAACAAAAACACCAAAAACATCTAAATAATCACAAATAGGTTAATGATCTTAATCCTGCACCATGGTGATTAAGTGTGAGAATCTGACTTCACACATAGGGTACTCTCATTACCCCTAATCAGAGGGAAGATGTGATGAGTTTACTAACCCATTGGTAAGGGCTTAAGCTCATTAACTTATGACAAACATCCAAAAGCAATAAAAGACTGAAAATACAAAAACAAACAAATAATCGTCTCCTCCGGGATTCTTTTCTCATCTCATTCACTCATAAACGAGAACTTGCTTCTTCCGTCTAATGCAAGACAGTTTGCACCTGAGCCAGACAGGTCATACACTTGAGCATAGACAAGTAAGCAGTTCACAAGTAAATTCATCTTTCAGTCTATTTGGGTCGAACTACGGTGTTCTGACTTCCTCATTGCACGAGAGGATACGTAGGCATAACTTAACCGTTATCGAACAAAAGTCTCTGTATATTCCCCCTCATTCCAGCATCATTTTCTTAGCCTCATCATCATGAGCATTTCACTCCTGTTCTTACACCGACACTTTCATACTTCATATCACTTATACACTATACACTGACACCTGTACATCCTTTTCCAGCTCTTTTGTACACAAATTGCACTGACACTACCCCTTTAAAACACAAATCTTTTAAGCGTGGATCCCGTCGAGTACGACGGACAATCTGGGTGCTAATACCTTCCCAGGTTGTAACCAACCCCCTTTCTCAGTCTCTCTGGTTCGCAACCGTCTTATCCATCTTTTCCTAGGTCTATGCAGCATTGCCTTTCCTCCGGGATAAAAATGCCTAGCTGGCGACTCTATTCATCTCCGGTGAGTTCACGGCTGTGTGTTCTCATTGTCCTTTTCGCCGACCGTTCGCACTTGTACCGGGATGCAAATCTTTGGGAGCGACAGGCTCATACGCATGGGGGGTGGGAACAACAATCCAGGCCCACTGGGTCTTGCGCTGGTTCACAGCATTTGGGGTGGATATTCAAATAAATCAGCAAAATACATGGGCCAGAGGATCAATTGGACGTGTGAGATTGGTCAACTCATTAAACAAAGTCAGCAAATTAATTGGTCAGGGGTGAGGGATCATGATAATTGTGGTGAGGTGAGAGACACATGGATTAATTCAGAAAAATATAAAACACATGCAGGGGAGGTGGTTCATTAATGCGTTGGCATCACATGCGGCGTCCAGATCTCATGATCCAATGGCTATGGAGTTATCTTCTTCATTTGAACTCAGGCAAAGCATTCCCAGAATCCGGTGACTGGAGCTAGGGCTCCGGCACCGGAAAACTCAAACTATGAACAAATCATCAAATAAATGGATCAAACACTCTAGATTATACAATTAAGACATGCTGATTTCAAATATGGTCATGAAATTCACAGTGGATCAATGAACAGCCTGGATCGAAGACAAACAATTCTAACTATGAAACTTTAAACCAACAATACAACTTCAATTCTCAAGCATTTTCAAATCTAAAAAGTGCAGAATACTCAGTGATGTTCAAAGATCACAATGCATACCATAAACAGAAGTTTTAGATCCATGGATTTCAGAGCATACCTGAGATGGAACTACTTCAAAATCACCAAGATAATACTCCAGATGCTGCATATCTACTCTTTTGATCTCCTCTTGCAAAATAAATGCAAGAGGAAGCTTGAGGGAAGCTGGATCTTGGAATCTGAAAGCTCTTGCTCTTGAATGGCACCTCTATAAATCTTCACTTTCAGCTTGCGTGAGTGTGAGAAAAATGATCCTTAAGGTTCACGGATGAAGAATGTGTGAAGAATTTGTGAAGAAATTACTTGAAGAAAGAGTTTCGAAGAGAAATGCAATTGAGCAAGAAAGCATGAATCTGAAAAATGTGAGGACCTCCACACGAATTTAGGGCATGATTCTCTTTTATATGCTTAGCATTCACACCTGACTAGGGTTTTTGCACCAAGAGTGGCATGAAGAGTGTGATTGAGCTGTATTGGCCAAATTGCATGAAAATTGTGACTGCCTCATTCACACGTGCAAACTTTCCTTCAAGTGAGAATTCTGACCTCAATCCATCCCTTGATTTGTTTTGAATCAATCCTGACCTTTGATTATAAGTGTAACATGCTTTTTTGATGATTTTGCAATTTTGCCTCTTATGTGGTGTGTTTCTTCTCATGCACGAAATTGGTAATATTCTTGGAGCAAATAAATTCTTATGCAATGCTTTGTAAGTATGTGAGCATATTTTGTCCATAACAACAATTGAAAACAAGTTACATGAAGTTTTGCATTTGGATCAAACTTGAAATTCATGCCATGCCCCAATATTTATGAAATTTTCGAAGAGCATATCTCTCAAACCATGAGGGCTATGAAAATGCTATTGTACTTTTTGAAAATGAGAGGCTTTAATCTTCAACTTTCATGTTAGGTTGTGATCCATTTGAAGCTTTTTTCACCAAGTTATGCTTACTTGAAAATTAGGACAAAATGTTACTAAAAATGGAAATTCCCATGACCAAACTTATGCCAATTTTGAAAAACACCTCAAAACCTCATGATTCTTGATATTTGATCTTGCCAAACCTCTTCTAAGGTTATAAGAACATCCATTGGCTTGAAAAATGGGGTTGGACCCTTAGAAATCTCACAGTTGACTTTTAGAATGCATAGTTGACCAATTTCTTCATTTACAAGCAACTGGAGAAATACTTGACTTCCACAAGGAATTTTCTCACCAAATTTCATCCCTAGGATCCTCTTGACATATGAGAGACTTTTCCCAAATGAAATGGCCAAAGTCATAAGGCTTTCATGCTTGAAACTCAAACCCTAATTTAGGACCATTGTGTAGGAGCTTTGCCCTAGCTTGATTCTTCTGATGATCCTCCAACTTTCTGAGCTTTTGTAAATGATCTTAAACTTGTGAATGAAATGTAGACTCCTCATGGGACATGAGAAAATCCATTGGGCCCCTTGTTATAGCTTAAAATGCTTCAAACCCCTCCACAAATGATCATATGCCTAAATGTTAGATCATAAGAATTTTATGCCTCATCTTTCCATGCTAAGATGCCAAGAATATGATGTGCTCATGATGAATATGATGTGATATGATGCTTAAAAAGAAGAGGGAAAATTTGGGGTGTTATAGGTATGATGTGTTAAAGCGAAGATCATAATAGACAATTTCAAAATGAAGAGGAAAACCTAAGATTTGGAGGGGTCTCTATCCATACGCGTATCAAGTGTGTCATACACGTATGAGGTGGCGAGAAAACAAGGCAATACACGTAACAAAGGGTGCATACGCATATGAAAGGTGATTTTGCACGACCATCTGCCCATTCTAGTAGGATACACACAGTGAAGCAACGAAATATACGTATGAGAAGGCTATACGCGTATTGGCTTGAGATAGGGTGCAATATGCGTAATGAGGGTGTATGGGGGCGTAGGAGTTTTTCCATATGCGTATGGCCTTGGGAAATAAGCGTATGACCAAGCTTGTAGGGAAAATTTTGGTGTTTTGTGATTTTTGTCCCGATTTCACATCCGGTGTCGATTCTCTTGATCTGATGCAATAATGTAGAACTTAGGACATAATTAATCGAGGAATAGTAATGAGAAATTGATTAATGATGAAACTTAGGTGAATTTAACTGGACGATTAATCACTTAAGTCGCGTGAGGAATATTTAAGTGATTTTTTGAAATTATTGTTGCATATGTGATCGAATGGATTTTGTAAATGTGTGATGTGATTTTTATACATGTTGTATGCATATTCATGGTCATGCATACATTGAGGTATTATTGGTGGGATGATTCGTTGTCGGATGGGCGTATGTGATTCATCTGTACTCCGTTGCGGAGAATGTGGGGATAAATCATTGTTGGATAGGTGTATTTGATTTATCTGAGTTCGATTGAATGAACTAAATTGAACTGGTACCACATGAATTTTGTCATTGTTGGGTCACATTGCATAAATATTGTTTTTGTGAATCATGTGACGTTGTTGCATAATTATTGTTGTGATGTTGTTGTACATGTCATTGTGTGAGAAACTACCTTTGATTTGTTATATGCACTATTAATATTTGAATATGTTTCTAACCCCTTTGTTGTTGTTGTATCTATACTTCCTTGGAAGTACAGATAATCCAGGTACTTGAGTGTGTGTGGACTTCATGTTGCTTGTTCAAGTCATATGACTGCTATGATACGTAACACGGGAATGGGGATTTTGATGTTTTATTTGTTTTATTTATTTGTTACATATCTTAATGTGTTGTTGGAAACTTTATAACCAAGGATATTTGAGAATTATTGTTGATGTTGACTTTTTACTATAAGTTGAAATAAATCAGATTTTCCGTTGTTTTTAATAAAGGAGTTTTTGTTGGTTAATGTTGTTGATGTGGCATTCCACTTGTTTTATACTCTGATTTCATAAACTGGGAAAAGTGGGGTGTTACAATTGGTATCAGATTAGGTCAGTCCAACCAACCAGATGTAGTAGTCGAGTCATTCCTTAGAATATGAGTTGTTGTTGTATTCTAACTTGAGGTGTTTGTTGTATTAGTACGGCATGAAGGAATGATGTTGCTCTTGATGCTGCTATGTAATCCATGTCATAATATGTAGAGAACATCAGTCTAGCTATTGGGAATGCTGAGTTTTGTGACCTGGATTAGTTCAAAAGTAACAAGCCGCCTATGTATGAAGGGGTATTCTTGATCCAGTGGTTGCACATAAATGGTTGAAGGCTATTGAGAAAATCTTCAGTACCATGGGTTGAAATGATGATCAAAAGTTAAGGTTTGGTACTCACATGTTAGAAGGCGAAGCTGAAGTCTGGTGGGACAACATTAGTTAATGGTTGGAAGCTACAGGTACTGGTATTAATTGAGATATGTTTAGAGGTGAGTTTCTGGAGATGTATTTTCCAGAGGACATTTGTAGTGCTAGAGAGGCAGAGTTCTTGGAGCTGAAGCAGGGTAACATGACTGTGGTTGAGTATGCTGCTCGCTTTGAAGAGTTAGTGTAGTATTATACTCACTATAACACTGAGGATATTATGATTTCAAATTGTCTGAAATTTGAGAATGGGTTGCGTCCTGAGATCAAACAGGGCATTATTTGTCAAAAGATCAGGAATTATCCAGAACTGGTGAGCCGAAGTAGAATTATGATAATGACAACAGAGCTCAGATTGCTCACTAAAAGGTTGTGAGTGACCAAAAGGGTAAGTAGAGATTTAGGGGTACTCCTTATAGTGCTCCAGATGACAAAGGAAAATAGAAAGTCGCTGACAAGAATCCAAGTGGGGGAGGGGTAAATCCCAATCCTGTGAAATGTTTCAGATGTGGAGGCGTGGGTCATCGTGCTAATACTTTCCATAATGATGTGAAGAAATGCTTCAGGTGTGGAAGAACAGGTCATGTGGTAGCAGACTACAGAGTTACTATGCCTACTTGTTTCAACTGTGGTGAACAGGGTCATATCAATACAACTTTCCAGAATCCAAAGACGTCTCAAGGAGCTAGTGGTAAGGTGTTTTACTTGGTGGGAGCCCAATACACTAATGAGGAGCGTTCGTCAAAGGTACTTGTTTTATTAATAGTACTCCTTTGATTTCTATTATCGATACGGGTGCAATCCACTCGTTTATTTTTGTTGATTGTGTGAAGAGGTTAGGAATTGCACCGTCTACTCAAGTTCAGAGAATGAAAATTGAAACTCCATATATTGGTTATGTGGTTACGTCTTTAGTGTGTTTGAAGTGTCAGTTAACTATTTTTGATAGAGATTTCAGAGTGGATTTAATTTGTTTACCGCTCGGTAATCTGGATGTTATTTTGGATATGAACTGGTTGGAATTCAACCGAGTATATATTGATTGTTATAGGAAGAAGTTGTTTGTTTTTTACTCCTGAAGAGGAAGCGTTGGATAATTTGTTATCTACTAAATAATTGATAACTTTGTTGGAAGATGAAGCTAAGATGTTTGCGGTGTTCGCATCTTTATCTATTGAAAGCAAAGTATCAATTTGTGAGTTGCCAGTTGTGAATGAATTTCCTGAAGTATTTCCTGATGATATCACAGAATTACCTCCGATGAGAGAAGTTGAATTTACTATTGATCTTATTCCTGGTTCAATGTATGTTTCTATGGCACCATACATGATGTCTGCATCAGAGTTGGCTGAATTGAAATCCCATATTGGAGAGTTATTTGATAAGAAGTTTATTAGGCCAAATGTGTAACCATGGGTAGCTCTAGTGTTATTGGTGTCGCTCCTAGGATTTCTATCCTGGTATAGACGCGAAAGTGACGCGGAAAAGAAAGAGTCTCCAACCAGTCAATTTTATCCTGAAGAAAGGATAATGCTACACAAACTCGAAAAAAGGAGAAAGCAAGGTCTTGCGAACTAAAGCGAAAGGGTAATGGAATCGAATACAGCCTGAGAAGGTTTTAGCACCCCATATCGTCTGTCGTACCCGACGGGATCCATGCTTGCTAGCACTATTTCAAAGGATGAGGGTATCTTCTACTGCTGCAACTACTACTGGAAAGCATTAAAAAGAAATAAGGAAGAATGAGAGGAAAAGATAAAGAGGTGAAATGGCACGAAGAAAGAATAAAGAGATTGAAGGATTGTGTTCGCCAAACGTCATCGCTTGTGCCTATGTATTCCCTTTGTGCAATAGGAAAGCCAGACCACCGTAGTTCGACTCAATAAGACTGACAATTGTTTATTTTGTTGGGATTGAACTGCTTATGCCTATTCTCAGGGGTTGCAGGCTTGTTAAGAACGTGTGCGTTTACCGTCTTGAAAATGACAAGTAGGAGCAAGTTGTTTCATTTAGAATTAGGGTGATGAGAAGAGAATTATCGAAGGAAAGACGCTTATTGTTTGTTGAAGTTTTTTAGATGCTTTTTATCTGTGAGTTTGCATAGGAGAGTGTATTCAATTCTCATTCAATGGAGTGTCTACTTCCTACATCACTCCAAGATGGAATGAAAAAGAAGTACATCTAAGTATGGATAAGATCCCAAAACTTAGTTCCAAGAATTGAGGCTCAAATGCACTAGCCTACCTTTGCTTATTAAGTGTTTTTTAGGCTTTGAGATGAAGAGGTGCTTTTTAGGTTTTCTTTGTGAAAATGATTTCATGCTTAGACTTGTACATCATTATAGACAAGTTTACATTACCCCAAGATAGGATAGATTAAAATTCCCCATGGAATAAGTCTATGACACAAGAAGTCACTTCAACCTTTATTATGTGCCTTTTAGTTTTTCTTTTGAGAGGAGAAAGAGAAAGACTCAAAAGAGACTCCAAAGGTGAAAATTCTAAGGGAAACTAAAAAATACTAAGAGTTATCATGCTTGGATATCCTAAGGTTATTGAGGTTCAATATCTCTATCCTAAAAGAAGAAGAAGGAGAAGAGAAGAGAAGGGAAAATAAGAGAAGTTAGAAGACAACTTACATCCAAGACGAAAGTTAAGTTACTTCGAAGGGGATTAAAAGAAATTATGCAAACCAAAGCATCTTAAATGCTAAAGCAACCACAAGATTGAAATGTAAAATAGAAAATAGAGGTTGGAATATAGAAGCACATCCACATTCCTACAACTTACCAAAGCCCCTGAAATGTTAGCAAATGAAACACAAATGTTCATAAGAGATGATATGGAATCCAAACACACAAAGAAAATAAATGGAAAATATTCAAAGGTTTAAGAACCTTACAAGTCATAAAAACACTAAAAATAAACTTAAAGAAGCTCAAAGAACTCAATAAAGTTAAACAAATTCAAGGAAGCACCAAAGTGGCAAAGAAGTACAAGGAAGGCACATATGAAGAAGTAAGGATGCAAATTAAATATAACATGGATAAAAACACAAATGAAAAACCAAGGTCAGAATGCTATGACATGTTATAATTACGAACATGATACTAAATGATCATACAGAGGTGCATGAGTTAGTTCATGATAGAAGAGACGGAGAAGAGAGGACAATCACATGTTCATGTAAGAAGAAAACACAAATAACTCAAGATGAAAGTCAAAGATGCAAAGATGACCATGAGATGATGAAGTTCAGTAGAATATGACCAAGATGACATGTTAAATATGCATATATAGACATATCAAATACACATAACTAGAAAGTCAAGACAATTCAACAATCATGCAAAAGGTTATCACATAAGGCAATGATGTTTCATACTAGATGTAAGGTAAATATGGAACATGACATACAAATATGGATGCATATGCATGAGTTCAGTATCATACTTGAGATGTAATTCAAATGATATGACAAGATGAACATGCTTGGATGCACAAAAAAAACATGAGAAGCATAGTAGGAGAAGACATAGAAGACATAGGTCAAAGTTGAACAAAGAAACATAAAATCAAGAAAGAGGAAAACACAAACCACAATGGACCTATAATTGATCAAATAAGACTTATAAACATCTAAGAAAACCAAGAAAACTCATACAAGGGACCTTACACAATGGCATAAATGCCTTCAAGCAATTAAGATTAAGGGGTGACAAGAAATGATCATGAAGAGTTCCTTCAATTAAAATAATCCAAACACACATCAAATAAAATTCATAAATTGTAAAATTTAACTCAAATCATCTAAGTCAGAGGCTATTTACTTATTAAAATCTCACACAAACACACAGCATTAAATTAGGTCAAACAATGGTTCAAAATTGCATAAGGATTAAAGAACAAGAAGGCAAAATATGTGGACCAAAATGCAATGCCAAATGATTTAAGAAATGAATGAAAAATATTTTTGAACATGTTAAGACATTGAAGAAGTAATGCAAAAAGAATGGATTCAAAGCTGTTTGGGATTTAAGAGAAAGAAATTATAAAAGTTGGACTATCAAGGAAGAAAACAATTGAAAAAGAAATAAAATGATAATCCAAAATAAAATTTAGAAATTAATAAAATCAAAAAATATAAATATAAAAAATTACTAAAATGAATTAAAAGGCTAACATAATTTTTGTGTAATTTTTGTATGAGTTTTGATGATTTTAAAAATATAAAATGAAAACAATATAAAAAAGAAATAAAATTGTAAAGAAATGAAGCAGGGGTGCAAGTTTAGAAAAATGTCCAATTAAAACATACGTTTAGGCCTATAGGTGGGGTACATATAACATTTATGAATCTAGTCCAATGGCGTGTGAAACATAGAGAATAAGGTGGAGCTTCAGTCAACAAATTGACTCCAAAATAGCCACAGGATGAAGTCCATCAGATATGATTAAGAAAGTACTCAATTCAAATGAACAATATGCAATGATCATAATAACAAATTTACACACATGCCTACACAACCAGTGAAAGTCAAAAGTCAGAGAGAGAAAGAGTCACTTGAGGGGGATGACGCTCATTTATCTGCTGGCTCCGTCGTATGCATACGATCAAACCAAATGAAATGGTTGTGACATAATTTCACACAATTAGGGTTTATAGAAACCTCACCTGTCGGAGAAGACTCCAGTCATCTTCTCCGGCCATCTCTGGCAACTATAACCATTTCACATGTCTAGAAATTCATAAGGCGTACATCAAATGAAAGTTGATCTCACACAGATCACAGATCCACACTTCAAATTCACAAATAAAGCAAAAGCAGGGAGAATCAAATCCATGAATTTTTCCCTAACACTAGTCGTCACCTCTAATAGGTCTACAAACTATCTAGAACAATTCATTAATTTTATTAAGAAATTAATCAAGTGAAAACAAGCCTTAAACAATAGAATTCAAAGAGAAATAAGTTGAAGAACTCTAAACCTGAAACTATGAAGAGCTTGAATCAACAAGAAAACCAGAGGTGTAGGATTGTTCTTGAGCTTCTATGGTGCAAAATAAATGCTCCAAAGTCTTTAATCTTTAAGAGGAAAGCGAGAAATCTGATATGTAATGGAATCACACTTGAAGAGATTGATCTGATTTCACTTTGTTCTTGATCAAGGAAGCTTGAGAATGATGAGTTGACAAAGATGGTGATGAATAATGTCAAGCCTTGGCACGAAAATCAGAGAGAAAACAAAGAATTTTGAGGATTTTTTAGGAGAATGTGATAGAATGATGATGAATGAGCCACAATTTTGTTATACTGAGCTTTTATATGTTGAGTTAACTGTTAACCACCTTGGTTAACAGTTATAAATCTAGTTAGATAAGGTGAATTGAGACAAGTGAGAATTAAGTGAAATGAGAATATGATTGTGTGTTATAGTGTTGTTCTCATGTGTGGTAGTGATCATGAGATAACATGGCGTGTCAAAATGATTAAGAGTGGTGATGCAATATTTACTGCAACATATGACTTGTTGTGTATGTTTCTCATTTTTTTGCAACTTTCTTCATTCATACACGATGGATGATTTTTGTGCATGAGTTTGAGATACAGGTCTAACCAAACAAGGTAAAGGAATGAAGTACTAGTGTATATATGCGTGGGGAGCAGAACAATAACAAGACAATGCCTTCTTATTTTAGCTAGCAAGACACAATGAAAATGTTGATATTGGAAGATGAACTTCTCAACACAAATTGGATGGAATGAGGAGATTTTATGTGCAAATGAAAGATGGTACATCATAGAAAAAACTTGATTTTTGAATCAAGATGAACAGAGGTCTTTAAGGTTCTTAAAAATGGCTTGGAACATGAACACACAAAACTGGCCCATGGGCACATGAAATTGGCCTCAGACCTTAGGGCAAAATTCAGTTGTGAGATCCCTTCTTTGAACCATCATATCTCTTCATACATTGATCTTATGAAAAAATTCCAAACATCAAAGTTGTAGAGGATATCAAGATGAACAGCTTTGATGTTCATAAAAATTTCATTTGAGGCTTTCTTGACGGAAAAAAGTAGCTTAACATTTGCACACCACATGTTTGATAAAATGCAAGGCATCTGGCTCGCCCATGACTTGGTTTTTGGAAAAGTTTCCCAAGTTTTGTCAAACTTTGATTGATCATATCTCTCTCAATTTTGATCCAATGATGATGTTCTTGATATGGATTTTAAGCTCTATATGTGATCTTTAATTGGTCAACTTAGGCTTGAAGTTTGAAGCCTTTATCTTGAAGAAATAATGCTTTGAAGTGAGTTGCAAAAATGGCCAAAAGTTTCCATATTTAGAAACCCTAAGAGTATGTTTAGATGAGGTAATTGATAATTTTTAAGGAATTCAAAATTCTAGGTAATTCAAATGATTCAATTAGAATTCATTCAATTTTAAATTCTTTTGTTTGGATAGACTATTAAAATGATTCATTGTAAAACACTTTGGGCAATTTTCATATTTTTTAATATTTTTGGGTCAAATCTAAAATATGAAAAATAGGGACCAATTAGCAAATTTTAGAAATTTGAAGGACCAAATTGTAAAATTTGAAAATTATTAGGGATTATTTGCAATATTTTTGAAAATTTTGGGGGTGAATTTGAAATTTTCATAAAATATGAGGACTAGCAAAATTTGAAAATTTAATAATAAATAATTTAACATTCATATTATATAGAGTGATAAAGTAATGGGTTAAATACTATTTCCCCCCTGCCAAACAAGCGAGTTTCATTTTTTCCCCCCTTAAGAAATTTTTTTTTGCCCCCCCCCCAACTTACTCAGATTATGTTTTCCCCCACCCCTATTGGCACATGTGGTACATTTTTGTTGACTTGGCATGCTGAGTGGGTTGCCACGGTGAATAAACATAGGTTTATCATAGAATGAGTTTGCATTCGTGATCTTCAAATTGTTCCTCAGCTTGTTCTTCATTCTCCCTCGTTTGTTCTTCATCTTGTTCTTCATTCTCCCTTGTCAGTGCTTCAGGTACTGTGTTCATCATTTGTTCTTCAGCTTTCATGTTCGTCGCTTGCAATGGATTCAAGTTACAGTTCTGTAGGTCACTATTCACATGGATAATTGATCGTTCCGTGTTGTGGATGTCGTCTACCTATGAAGATGTTTGTTGCTAAAATCATACAAAATCGCAACCGGAAATTCTGGAAATGTCGAAAATCTGGGGTAACAACTGTTTGATGTTGTAGTTAAGAAATTTGGGTTTTTTTTTATTATTTTGAGTTTATGAATGTTGAAGTTGTTGTAACAAGTGAATGATTTTGCAGGCAGTGAATAGTTGTGATCTTTTCACCTGGGATGACTTAGCTACCCAGTCCTTGATGGAAATGTCCAAGCCTGAAGTTGTTTGCAAAAACTGTGATGTGCTAATGGCTAAGATTGATGGCACAAAAAAGAAGATTGGAAAAGCAAAGATGAAGATAGATAAGTTGAAGAGGAAAAATATCCAATGAAAAATATCCAAAATAATCAGTTGTTTCTATTGGTTCTTGTGCTTGTGTTGATGCTTGTTGTAGGACTTGGCTTGTTTGTGTTGGTTCTCCTTGTGCTTGTGTTGCTGATTGTCATAGGACTTCTTGTGACTGTGTTGGTTCTTGTTGTTCTTGATGACTTGCTTCATCTGGTGATTAAGTTGAGGTGACCTATAATTTTTTCTGTTACAAACCAAACAAATATGACAGTCATGTATACAACCAACAAACCAAATTAGTATAACAGTCATGTGCACTATAACAATCATGTACACTATAACAAACAACAAACCAAACAAGTCATGTACACTATAACAAACAAATATGACCTTCATTTTCTTTTGTTACAAACTAAACAAATATGACTTAATTAGTATAACAATCATGTACACTATAACAAACCAAACAAGTCATGTACATTATAACAAACCAATCAAGTCATGTACACTATAACAAACAACAAACCAAACAAGTCATGTACACTTTAATAGTCATTTACACTATAACAAACCAAACAACAAACCAACCAACTATAACAGTCATGTACACTATAACAATCATGTACACTAGTTTAAACCAACCAACTATAATAATCATGTACCCTAGTTCAAACCAACCAACTATAACAGTCATGTACCCTAGTTCAAAACAAACAACTATAACAGTCATGGAAGCTAGTTCAAATACAACATACATACCGTTCTCTTCAAGCCATTAGGATCATGTCCAGTACTTTTACAAGTTTCATAATTGTGACCAAACTTGTCACACTTTGTACACCTGTAAGACACACCAGATAGTCTTCTCCTAGCACCATCTTCACCACTCTCCCTAATCCTTAGCTTTTTGGGCCTCCCAGGTCCTTTTTTGTACATTGGGGGCAATATATCTTCTGTCTCAACAACATGACACATATCCTGACCATTAATAGGACTCACTGGAAAACCATAGCATTGTGCATATTTTTCTCTTGAATAACATTCATCAACAAAATCCTCACGATTCTGTTGCCTAAAACCTAAGGCTGTTATAGCATGCCTACAGGGTATACCTACCAGCTCCCAGAAATTACATGTGCATGTTGTTTTGGCAATATCAACTATAAATTCTTGTGTGTTGAAGGAATGAGTTACTTGAAATTTTTCAGCCATTGACCATGTAGGAAGCCAATGGCCACTCAAAACTACCTCATGGTCAAGTCTTTTCCTAGGTATTGGCATGATCCTATGAGGCCATTTCTCAAGTTTCAAAGCATAGATGGAACACCTATTCATAAGGTACTTCCTTATCCATTCACACATAGTCAAAATTGAGTTATCAGGATCTGAGCTCAAAACCTCATCACTTAAATACTCATCCTCTTCCAAATCCTTCTTTTTTCCTCCTTTTATAAAGCCACTAACAATTACATCTATTTCTTCAAAACCATCCACCAGTGCAGTTGCACTATCATTCAACCCTTCTACACCATCCTCCTCACAAATCCCCAGCTCATCTTGTTCATTTACACACCTAGGTGTCCTACTGGTTCTCATATGTCAACCACACCATGCTCGACAAACATCATCCATTCTACTTGGGTGGCGCAAGCATAGGCAGCGAAATCATAACAGTCACCATCCCTTCTAATTTGATTTTTTTTCTTCATATGTCTCTATAATCTTGGTCCAAGTCCTATACGTCCCAACCAAATTTTCATCCCTTCCGCCTCTTCGAATGCTGCACCTTCGTCTTCATCTTCATCGCGTGCTTGTTCAATTCTGGGTTTCTATTTTAGGGATTCTAAGAACCCTAACTTTGTTAGGGGGAAATGAGCTAAACAATTTGTGATTCTATAATAAATGAAGCTTAATCCACCGTGGCAACAGACACAACCCACTCAACATGCCAAGTCAACAAAAATGCGCCACATGTGCCAATAAGGGTGGGGGAAAACAGAATCTGAGTAAGTTGAGGGGGGGACCAAATTTTTTTTTCTTAAGGGGGGGAAAAATGAAACACGCTTGTATGGCAGGGGGGAAATAGTATTTAACCCTAAAGTAATTTGAAATTCTCTACTTTTTGGTGTCATTTTAAATTCCTTAAATTTAATATGAATAAAATACTCCATAAATTTACATCATTTTAACAATTCTCCATATTTTTTAATCAAACAATGAATTTTAGTCAAATCATTTCAAATTCCCTCTGAAAATTATTTTCCCTCATTAAAATGCTCCATCCAAACACACCCTAAGTTTCTATTTTGGGCAGTTTTGCGATTTCTTGATTTTTCCCTTAATATCTTGACTTTTTTTAATATAATTTTAACCATTGATCATATTTAACTTGTGGAACATGATTTTGACCTTAAAAAGTCAGGAACTGACTATTTCCTCTACACAATTGACTTTTCCCTAATTTCTTTATTTTCAAGTAACTGACCAATTGAAAACCTTCTGAAATGATCCAATGGACAATATTCCATCCTTGGATACTTGATAGGAGCTTTTTGAATCAGAAACCCTAATTTTTGGCTCTTTTGTTAGGAGATGTTGCATTGGTGCAATTTCTTGATCAATCCACCTCTTTCAAAAACTTGAAGAATCATTTGAGATTGTGTGGGGTGTGAAAAGCCCTTAAGGCTTGCTAGGAGACACTTGGCTCTTGTCTTTTGGCTTTTAAAAATCATAACTTTGACAATCGTTGATCACATGCCCTATACTTCAAACCATGAATGTTATGTTTCATTTTTCTATGATGAAGTGCAATGCTATGTATGCAAATGATATGCTAGATGATATGAAAATGAGACGGTATATTTTGGGGTGTCAAATGCCCTTATTCAATCATTTATTGATCTAAAAAAGATGAGAGCCACAACTATCAAACATTCTAGATAAACTGTGATTGAATACCAAAACAAACCAGAAAATTTGCACTCTGTGGAGAAGAAGAAAATGGATATAAACCCAACCAAAGGAACTCTTCTTGGAGAACTATGATACGGAGAATAGTAACCAATGAATAACAACGAAGTGCTATCTTTTGTACGATGCCAGACGACTACTGTCTTGCCACATCGACTGTGGACTTGAACTTGTCTTTTATACGATGTCGGATGACTACTGGCTTGTCACATTGATAGTGGACTTGGAACCTGTATTTGTACGATGTTGGATGACTACTGGCTTTCCACAACGACGGTGGACTTGGAACCTATCTTTTGTACGAAGCCAGATGACTACTGGCTTGCCACAACGACAATGGACTTTGTGCACTTAAGTCTGTGGGATAGACATGCACTACTTAGGACGTACGAATCCTCTTCACATATCCTACACTCAGATATATGGTAAAAATGTGCATTTGTTCTATTGTCTTGAACTACACTATTTTGACGATAAATCCCACCACCAGGATTTCAAACCTCTTGAATACAAACAAGTATTGGATGATCATCAAAGAAACACATATGAATGCCTTAGTCAACCATACATATGAGTATCAGACGACAAACAAAGAGACACATCTGAATGCTCTAGGCAACAATACATTTGAGTACCATCCATTGATACAAACGAGTATCAAACAATGATACAAACGAGTACTAAAAGGTATGGAATCAAACACAAATGAGTGATCGAAAAATGATATAGACGGGTATCAAAAAGGGAGAGAATCAACCACAAACGAGTGATTGAACAAATGACACAAACGAGTATCAAAAGGGTGTTATAAAGTGATACAGACGAGTATCAAAAGTTATGAAATCAAACACAAACAAGTGAATGAACAATAATACAGACGAGTATAAAAAGTCTTTAAAATTAGACACAGTGAGTATCCAAAATTAAACACAGTGTCTGAATAACAAGATAACACAATGAGTGTTAAAGATGATACAAACGAGTATCCAAAAGTTTACAATCAAACACAAATGATTGTTTGAACAACAAGCTAACACAAACGAGTGTTGAAGATGATACAAACGAGTATCAAAAGGCATGGAATCAAACATAAACGAACGTTTGAAACATAAGACCAACACAGAAGCGTGTTGCAGGATGATACAGACAAGTATCAACAGGTTTTAAAATAAAACACATACGAGTGTCCAAACAATAAGCTAACACATACGAGTGTTAAAGTTGATACAAATGAGTATCAGAAAGCTTTAAAATTAGACACAGACGACTGTCTGAACCACAAGGTTAACACAAATTATTGTTAAAAAGGATACAAACGAGTATCCAAAAGTTTACAATCAAACACATACGTGTTTTTGAACAACAGGCTAACACAAACGAGTGCTGAAAATGATATAGACGAGTATCAAAATGTAATGATCACACAGACGAGTGAATGAACCATGATACAGACGAGTACCAAAAGTCCTGTTAGAAAACACAAACAAATGTTTGAAACAAAAGGCCGACACAAACTAGTGTTGCAGGATGATCTAGATGACGAGTATCAACATGTTTTAAAATCAAACACAAACGAGTATCCGAAAAACATGCTAACACAAACGAGTGTTAAATATGAGTATCAAAAAGCGTTAAAATTAGACACAGACGAGTGTGTAAACCACAAATTTAACACAAACGAGTGTTAAAAAGGATACAGACGAGTACCAGAAGGTTTATAGTCAAACACAAAAGGTTAAGACAGACGAGTGCTAAAAAGGATACATACGAGTATCAAAAAGGTAAGAAATAATAACAAACAAGTGATTGAACAATAATACAGATGAGTGTCAAAAGGTAGAGAATCAACCATAAACGAGTGATTGAACAATGATACAGACGAGTATCACAAAGGAAGGAATCAAACACAAATGAGTATTTGAAAAAATGATACTAACGAGTATCAAAAGAGTGTTAGAAAGTGACATAGACGAGTATCAAAAGTTATGAAATCAAACACAAACGAGTGAATGAAAAATGATACAGACGAGTACCAAAACGTTAATATAAAACATAGACGAGCGTTTGAAACAGAAGGTCAACACAAATGAGTGTTGCAGGACTAACTAGTGATTGCATAACAATGCTATGTCTGAAGATGGTCTGATTTGCAGATGAACAAAAAACCCTAGACCCCACTGGAGGTGAATTGATGTTGTTAGGGGCAAGAATTATAAGGCATCTCTTGATGGGGATAAGAGATAAAAAAATGTCTCTTGGTAGGGATATTCTCTATTTGGGGGAATACCACCCTTTAATACCTTACCTTGAGAATCATCTAAGACTGATTAACATCCATACAAACTATGATTGGGGAAAAGAACTCCACAATGCTTTGTACTGAGCATGATTTTATTTTTCAAACTTATAACTGTAAGCCCTACAACAAAAATGCACACACATGTCCCGGGGATTTGTATGGTTTGAATTCACCACCCGATATTATTCAATATTCAAAGCAATTTTAATTTTTTTCCCGCATGCTATTCTAAAGACACAATGTTTAAATGCAATGTTGTTTATCAAAAATTCAGGACAGTTTTGCAAACAAAACATTAAAGTAAAAACAAAAATGAAGCTTTTTGACTTAATAATTTGTTTTATTGAAGGTCCCTGAATAGGAAAAGTAGATCAGGAAGCAATCCCCTGCAATGAGGTGATCACTATAAATTGAGAAAAGAAACTATCCTAATTGCAATGGGAAACGACATTCCACTGAGTTTCAATTCTGCTATGACCAGTATATCTTCAATATTCGTCCTCTTATCTTACTTTCAAAAGAGGAGGATTAAATTTATTCCTATCCTTTGGAGATTTCCAGGTTGAATGAGACGATGATATGGTACAGGTAACTCAGATCACAGTTGTTTGCTTAATCCCTCTTTTGTGTGGATCTCCCTTTCGGGTTTTCATTTCACCGGGATACCCTTTTTTACCTCAGTTGTCAAATGCAAATTTTCAACTATCTAGGTGTACAATTTTTTTATTTATCCCTAATTTTTTCCCGAACCTTTTATTCAGTTTTTGGTTCGTCGGGATGCCATTTTATGCCTGGACTCTTTATTCTGTTTTTTGTCCAGCGAGTCTCTTTTATGCGAAGTATTTTTTAACTGCTTCTAAGTTGACAAGGGATGGAAAATCTTCACCATCCATGGTTGTAAGCATTAAGGCTCCGCTCGAGAAAACCTTTTTAACTCCGTATGGACCATCATAGTTGGGAGTTCATTTGCTTCTGTGATATGTACTTGGAGGAAGGATCCTTTTGAGCACCAGTTCACCAAATTGATACTGCCAAGGACGCACTCCTTGATCTAATGACTGCTTCATTCTAGTATAATATAACTGGCCATAGCATACAACTGCCTGTCTATTCTCTTCGATCAAGCTCAACTAGTTGTACCTGGCACATACCCATTCAAATTCATCAAGTTTAACATCCATCATCACCTGTAATAACAAAATCTCAACTTCAACCGGTAGGACTGCTTCTATACCATACACAAGTAAGAAAGGTGTTGCCCCGGTAGGTGTCTTTATTGATGTTCGGTACGCATGCAAAGAAAATGGTAACATCTCATGCCAGTCTTTATACGTTACCACCGTTTTCTGCACAATCTTCTTAATATTCTTTTTTCCCACTTCAACAGCGCCATTCATCTTTGGACAATAAGGAGAAGAATTGTGATGCTGAATCTTGAAGTCTTGACAAAGTTCTTCCATCATCTTGTTGTTAAGGTTAGAACCATAATTAGTAATGATTCTCTCAGGCACTCCGTATCGGCACATGATATATTTCTTCAGAAGTCTGGCTACCACCTGCTTGGTGACGTTGGCATAAGATGTTGTTTCCACCCATTTGGTGAAGTAATCGATAGCGACCAAGATAAAACGATGGCCGTTGGAAGCAGTAGGCTCAATCTTCCCAATCATGGAAAATGCCCCACATAGAAAAGGGCCAAGGAGATGACATGACATTTAGCGGCCTCGAAGGAACATTGACTTTGTATACATAAATCTGGAACTTGTGGCATTTATGGGCATATGAGCAATAATATGAATCCATTACCATCCAGTAATACCCCGATCTCAATAGTTTCTTTGTCATTGCATTTCCTCCGTTATGGGTACCGAATGATTCCTCGTGCACTTCTTGCATTAACATATCTCCTTCTTGCTTTTCCACCCATATAAGCAAGACCATGTCAAAGTTTCTGTTGTATAGCACATCATTAGAATTCATGAAGAAACTAGAAATAAGCCTTCTCAAGGTTTTCTTATCATTGGAAGATGCCCCAGTCGGATATTCCTGACTCTTTAGGAAGCTCTTGATATCATGATACCACGGCTTGCATCAGACACTACTGTCGCTCCCAAAGATTTGCATCCCGGTACAAGCGCGAACGGTCGGCGAAAGGGACAATGAGAACACACAGCAGTGAACTCACTGGAAAAGAAAAGAGTCGCCAGCTAGGCATTTTTATCCCGGAGGAAAGGCAATGCTGCATAGACCTAGAAAGAAATGGATAAGACGGTTGCGGACCAGAGAGACTGAAAAAGGGGGTTGGTTACAACCTGGGAAGGTATTAGCACCCAGATTGTCCGTCGTACTCGACGGGATCCACGCTTAAAAGATTTGTGTTTTAAAGGGGTAGTGTCAGTGCAATCTGTGTATAAAAGGGCTGGAAGAAAATGTACAGGTGTCAGTGTAAGAAGAATGTGAGGTGTGTAAATGTACAGTGTCAGTGTAAGGACAAGAGTGAAATGCTCATGATAATGAGGCTAAAGAATGATGCTGGAAAGAGGGGGAATATACAGAGACTTTTGTTCGATAACTGTTAATTTATGCCTACGTATCCTCTCGTGCAATGAGGAAGTCAGAACACCGTAGTTTGACCCAAAGAGACTGAAAGGTGAATTGACTTGTGAACTGCTTGCTTGTCTATGCTCAAGTGTATGACCTGTCTGGCCCAGGTGCAAACTGTCTTGCATTAGATGGAAGAAGCAAGTTCTCGTTTGTGAGTGAATGAGATGAGAAAAGAATCCCGGAGGAGACGATTATTGTTTGTTTTTGTGTTTTCAGTCTTTTATTGCTTTTTGAAGTTTGTCATAAGTTAATGAGCTTAAGCCTAAACCAATGGATTTAGTAAACTCATCACATCTTCCCTCTGATTAGGGGTAATGAGAATACCTTAAGTGTGAAGTCAGATTCTCACACTTAATCACCTTTGATACAGGATTAAGATCATTAACCTATTTGTGATTATTTAGATGTTTTTGTTTAGTGTTGAGTAATGAGGTTAAGCCATAATCAAGGATTAAACAGACTCATTACACCATCCTAATAGAAGGATAATAGATGAGAATGTTTAAGCTGAGGAAAGCTCCTCAACTTAATCCATGATTAGGGATTAAACTCATGACAAAACAAGCCTTTGATTAAGTGGATTTTATTTAATGGTATGATGATAAAGTGAATTTTAGGGTTTGTAAGACAACTTGAGGGGGACTTGTCCATTAACACCAGGGTTAGTCCTTCTTAACCAATTAAGGAAGAATTAGAACCCTAATGCAAGGCCCAAGTTACAAGTGTGATGTCTTGATGGTTATTATGTGAATTGATTAAGAGATTTAAACACATTAAGGGTTTAACACTTAGGATTAAAGTTATACACTCCATCCTAATAGAAGGATGCAGGCATAAGCTTAATCACAAAGCCTTAAAGCCTTTAGGGTTTAGTCCCTGATTATGAGGTGAGGAGAGAAGACTCAAAAGAGACACAAAGGTAAAATCTAAGAGGAGAGACTAATCAAAACTCTAATCATTGTCATGCTTGGTTGTTCCTAAGGTTTGTGAGGTTTAAGAAAGAAGTCTTCAATGGAACCACCAGGAAGCAGATGAAAAGGAGCATGGAGAAACAAAGCAACTTGCTTCATTCAAGAAGTCAAGTCACTTGAAGAAAGAAAGTAAGAAAAGGAAGAATGAGCAAGCTCAATCTCAAACACATGTCAAAATGCAGCAATGGATGCAAGAGAGAGATGAAAAGAAATTATGAGAAGTGAAGGCAAATTCACTTCTCAAAGCTACTTACCACCTGAAAAGTTAGAAAAGAAATGCAATGCAAAGCAAAATGGGATGGAATGACATGATGAGAAACAAAAACCAGAAGCACATACATGATGCTAATGATGCCATGAGATGCTACAAACATGTGACAAGGCTTGGGAATGATCACATGAACAGATGGATGCAAATGAAGCAAGTTTAAGACACATGAACATACATGAAAAGTTATGACATGCAAATGGCATACAACATGGCAAATGCAAGATGCAATGATCAAACATGCTTTCAATATGTCTTATGATGTCAAATGAATCAAATGGAGGCACAAAATGCTATGGCAAGTCAAGGTATGAATGCAAATGCAAGATGGATGCATATGGAAGCCCAAATTAGGGTTTATGATCAAAGCATCAAACAAAAACCAAAATCAGAAGCAAACATCAAGATAAAAAAATTGAAAATGCACTCAAAGGACCCCTAATCCTATACTAACTCACTGCCCAAAGGAGAAGCTTCAACTCTTAACCAAATTCAAGTTATGATTTTCCTAAGTTTTCTAGGGTTTTAGGGTTCCTTAACAAGAAAAATGCCAAACAAATGAAAAAATGAAAGATCAAATCATGCCAATTTAATCTCTCATACTACATGCTAAACACAATGCAATGCAAAAAGAATCAAGGTCCAACTCTCAATGGTTAGGCAGAAATGATTTTTGGAAGTTTGGATCAAAATAATGCATTAAAATGATTTTAATTCCATGAAAAATTCTCAAAATGCATCAAGATCAAAAAATAAATTTGGTTTGAGGGTTGGACAATGTTTCTAAATGTTTTTAAATGTTTCATGAATTTTTTGGTGATTTTTAAATACCTAGAAGTATTTTTAATTAATTAATTCTCATTAATTAATTAAAAAGAAACTTTTAAATATTTAAAAATACTTTTTTGATGCTAAAAATAAAAATAAAAATATTTTTGTGTTCTGATATTAAATAATACCTTGTATAAAAAATTTCAGATTTTTTAATGCATTTTTGCTATTTTTAATAAATTGTACAAATTAAATGAGAAACATTGAAATAAAAATTAAAATAAACAGAAGTATGCTAAATGAGAGGCTGAGATTGAATCTGGAGATGAAACCATTGACTGCGCGCCAGATCTAATGGATCACATTCAAACTTGACTAAACTGAATTATGAATTAATTAAATGTGATTAGGGTTTCTAATGATGAATCTCAGCCACACACACACGCGCCAAGTCAACAAGGTCAACTGATCCAACGCACGAGATTCAAACTTCCTTAATTACAGGGATTAAACCCTAATCATTTTCAGGTGGCCGGAGAAGACCTCCGGTCGTCTTCTCCGGTGGGAACCCCACCTGAAAATTCCTAGAATCTCCAAAACGTAACCAAAATGAAATCTAAAAACACAGAAATGATCCCCACAACTCACTGAATCAAAACCCTAACACAAACATCATTTATATTGCATCAAACTCATGAATCGAAACAAAAGAAAATTTAGGGCAAGACTTTCAGAACACGATTAAACCCTCATCTCTCCACCATTTTCAAAACCAATGACATATTTATGATCAGGGAAGCATGAAGAACAACTTAAGAACTTAAAAATTCATTTCTGGAAAAAATGTTCTTGAGCTACCTGAGTTTTGAAGCTTTCAGTCTTGCAACTTTCTGACCTCTCCTCTTGATGCAATCCACTCCTCTTGATCCCCTGATGATGTCTGGATGATTAGAAGGAGCTTGTGATGGCTTGTTTGGAGGTTTGAAGCAGTTCTGTTCAAGCTCAGGTGGGAGTCGTGTTTTGGATTCAATGGCTTTCAGGCTGTTTTGAGTGTTGGTTTGTGTTCAGTGAAGTATGGTGAGATGATTGGTGAAGCTTGTTTGTATGTTTGTGGCCTGTGGAAGATGTTTCGAAGAAAAATGCAAGTTGGAGGGAGTTTGTGAATACTGAGTTCTGGTCAGTTTCAGGCTGGCTTCTTGTGATGTTTAGCTTGCATTTGATCCACATAAACAAATCTTATTGGTCAGATGATGTGACCTGCCCTTTATTGATTGGTATGGTGCTTTTTGCAAATTGTCCATTCTATGTAAGAGAAAGCATGGGTCATGTTCTAGCTTGGTACAAGGGGTGTGGGCTGCGCAGCAAGGTGAGGGGAAAGGCTAGGGCTGGCTCAGCAACATAGGCAGCAAGTGGATGAAGTGTGATGATGGTTTTTGCAACTTGCTCACTTTTGCTTTCTTTGAGATTTTGTGCTAAGTACATGAGGCACTTCTTGCTGAATTTTGTAGCATGGAACTTCTTTTAGTCATGGCAATGCATAGAAGTCAGCTAGCAATCACATAGCTCTTTGGAAAATGACTTTGCCAAAAATCCAACTTTGCACTTGTAATGGAAAATGACTTAAGGATCTTTGAAAATCAAAGCAAACAATGCAAAATCCCTTGGGCCAATTCTGTTTTTTAGGTCATGTATGATCATGTGATGAAGTTTTGAAGCTATTTTGAAGTCACTAGAATGCTTGGCACAAGTTTTTGCAAGTTTCTCATTTTGTGCACAACTTGAAATTTAGTGATTTTTGCCAACTTTGACACACCATAACTTTTGATCCAAAATGAATTAGGTCATGTTCTTATACTTTTTTAAAAGGGAAAGATCTAATCTACAACTTTCATGACCAAAGTTTTTCCATTTGAAGCATTTTTGGATCAAAAAGTAAGGGTTGAAAAAGTTGCATAAAATGACATTTCTTTAAAAGTCAACCATGCCCAAAAAAGTCAACTTTGCAAAAAACTTCAAATTCTTGAATTTTGTGAACTTCCAACTTCTTCTATGATCAAATAAAGATCAAATACACTCAAAATGATGGAGATCAACCCTTGGTTGGGTCATTGGGGGCCTCAGATGCCCTGATTTTACACTGACTTGTTCAGAAAGTCAACCCTTGATCAGATGACTTCCCCATGGAATTTCTTCATGAAAATTGATATGCATACTCCCTATACCATATAGAGACCAATAGAACAAGAATGACCAAAGAAATTTGAAGTTATGGCCTCTGAAACCAAAACCCTAATTTTAGGTCATCTGTGCAGTCAAACTTGGCTCTGCTTCCATACCAATCCCAGTTCTTGTGATTCTTTGGCATTTTTGACTTTGGGAGAATGTAATATGATATAAGAACACACATGGATCCCTTTGAAGTGATTGATGACCTTTGGAGTGGCTCAAGAAGCTCTTGGATTGCTCAGATCACAAACCCTAGATGCAAATGACTTTGAATCTATGCAGTGAATCAAAAATGGGATATGAGATGGTATGATTGTGTTCATGCATATGAGATGATCACAAGCCATGGTGTGAATGGGTGAGGGAAAATTTGGGGTGTTTACAGCTGCCCCTATTCAAACATGAGTTAGCTGTGCAGGATGTAAGCAAAGGCTTATCAGGCAAACAAGGTAACTTGTGGTTGAATATCAAAGACAGTCCAAAATTTGCACTCACAGAATGAAGAAGAAAAGGGATATAGATTGTAAAAGAAAATAAAGTATATTGTAAAGTATGGGCGACGGAGGACGACCGACGAGCAGAAAACGACTGCTGGGGAAAGAGCAATGACGGGGACGGCCGACATGCTGGGGAAAGTGCGGAAAATAAAGCAATGACGGGGGCGGCCGACATGCTGGGGATAAAAGGTAAAGCAAAGACGGGGACGGCCGACTAGCTGGGAAAAATCAGGGATTATGATGGGGACGGCCATCAAGTAAAGCTGTAAAATTCTCTGGGGATCAATGAAAAACGATGGGGACGGCCATCAAGTTCATAAAGTAAAGTAACCAACGATGGGGACGGCCATCGGGATAAAAAGAAAAGGGACCACGACGGGGACGGCCATCGGGTTAAAGAATAAATGAAATAAGCAGATGATGAGGTACGGTCATCAAAGGTGAAGGACGATCACCTAGCAGGGGACGGCTGCTCTGTTAGGGTTAAGATGAGGGACGGTCATCTAAGGTGGAGGACGACCACCTGGCAGGGTACGGCTGCCGAAAATATCGCGACATAGGACGAATGCCGGATAAAAGGTCAACGATGGGGACGGCCATTGGATGAGCATGATGGAGGACGACCATCAAGAGGTGGAGGACGACCACCTAGCAGGGGACGGCTGCTCTCAAGGTTTATCATGACATAGGACGAATGCCAGATAACCGAAATCAACAATGGGGACGGCCATTGGATCAAAATGATGAAGGACGATCATCAAGGGGTGGAGGACGACCACCTAGCAGGGGACGACTGCTAAATATCATGACATAGGACGAATGTCGGATAGAAAATCAACGATGGGGACGGCCATCGGATGAGCATGATGGAGGACGACCATCAAGAGGTGGAGGACGACCACCTAGCAGGGTACGGCTGCTCTCAGGGTTTATCATGACATATGATGAATGTCAGATAAAAAGAAATTTTGCTTTGTTGACGATCTACTGGGGATATAGTAAACACGGACGAGTGTTTACAACCACGAAATGGAAGTATAAGTGTTTAGATGTTGTGTATAGATTAAAGATGCGGACGAGCATCCTTAAGACTACGATACGGACGAGTATCATGTAGAAACAAACGCTTGACACATGCTCAGAGATGATGATACGGACGAGTATCAACTGGTTAACAAAGAACACGGGCGAGTGTTGAATCTGAGGGGACTCTTCTGGGGAATAGTAGACACAAACGAGTATCTATATTCAAGAAGACACAGTGTATGGATTAAAGATGCGGACGAGCACCCTTAAGACTATGATACGGACGAGTATCACGTAGAAACAAACGCTTGACGCATGTTCTGAGATGATGATACGGACGAGTACCAACTGGTTAACAAAGAACACGGACTAGTGTCGAATCTGCGGGGATATAAATGGTGTATACAAGATACGGATGAGTATCTGTATAAGAGTAACATGAGTAGTGTATAGATGAGTGTTTATCTGTTGGGGAGAGTGACACGGACGAGTATCAAAAAAGTATAGTAAAAGTAAGTATAAGGGTTGCAAAAGTGTAGGCGACCGCGCTGGGGATATGACACAGACGAGTGTCAAGGAATTGTATATACGAGAGTATCTGTGAGTGCAAAGAGAATGTCTTGGTTTTCTGCTGGGGGTGTGACACGGACGGGTGTCAAAGGGAGTATATACTGGTGTTTATGAATGTGAGGCAACTGCTTTTGCTGGGGACTCTGGGGGAAAGCTTTCTGTATACTGATGGGTTTGCTAATATTCACAAGTGTTTGACTCAACACATGGCTTATGATTATGCTATATGTTTGATTTTCACCGTAATGCTCCGTATTAGACGGAATGCTATGCTTTGTTTGGTGAATATGATGCGAATGCTATGATTATGCAAAGATACCGATCCGGGATTCGGATCCCAATGCCGCGAAGATCTCTGGTCGATCTATCTGAAGTGAAAATCCCAGCTGGGGATGAGATCATTGGTAGATCTGATGAAATGATTTTGCTCGGGGAAATGGGTCAGTGATAGACCTATTCCTGTAATAAGGGACCCAGCTGGGGTTTGTAGAAGCTTTCTTTACCCTGTTGTGACTCCTTCATGCGTTGCTCTTCTGAATAGAGGCTGAAATTCTGTGGGGAGATGGTTCCCTGACTGTTGTATTCTGCTGAGGAAGAATGATTGGTAACTCGGCTGGGAGAAGCAGCAAGTGGCAACTCAGCTGGGGAGAAAACACCTTGAGTGCTAAGACTGAGTGAGTATTGATTTGCCAGCTTGCTGGGGTGAAGCTTTCATGCCCCATGTTGCGCTTTTGAATACCTGCAATCCTGCAAAGACAGAGAAACGCACAAGTAATCCCGAGGTATCCTTTATCGGCTTCTGTCATAGGAATGAGGCACTCCTGAGAGTAAGTATATTTCCTGCAAGCATGTGTTTTATTTTCTTTATTTTTAAAGATAAACATCTGTATTCATGCAATCAGTTTTTCTTAAGACATCAGACATTCTTTGCAAACAAAAATGTACAAGACGAAACATGGCTGAAAAATCTGATTTTATTAATTCATATGCCCTGAATTGGCGAGATACAGTCAAAGAAACATATCCCCTGAAAGGAGGAGATTGTTACAATTTGAGAAACAAAAATGCTGGCAATGTTGTCGACGCTTTAAGGAGCTTCCTCTTTCACTATGACTCGTATGACTTTTGACGTTCTTCTCGTCTTGCTTTCTGAAGAAGGCTGATTCTGATTGAAGCTTGATCCTTTCGAAACTTACCAAGTTGTGAACGATACAGACGAATTCAGAATGCAGTTGTTCGCTTATTCCCTTATTTTCCATGGATCTCCCTTTCGGGTTTTCAATCCATCAGGATACCCATTTTTGCCTGAGTTGTCCAATGCGGCTTTTCAACTCAGCGGGTGTACATTTTTGTTTATTTTCCCTTATTTTTGCCCGAGTCTTTTATTCTGTTTTTGACTCGCCGAGATGCCCTATTTTTGCCTGGACTTACATTCTGTTTTTATGTCCAGCGGGTCTTTTATGCGAAGTATTTTTTAACTGCATCTGAATTAACAGGGGATGGGAAATCTTCACCATCCATGGTGCTGAGCATCAGTGCTCCACCAGAGAAAACTTTCTTTACCACAAATGGTCCTTCATAATTTGGAGTCCACTTGCCCCTGTGGTCTGTATGAGGAGGGAGGATTCTCTTCAGCACAAGATCTCCTACTTGGTACTCTCGATGCCTGACTTTCTGATCGAAGGCCTTCTTCATTCTTCTTTGATATAGCTGCCCATGACAGATTGCAGCCAATCTTTTCTCTTCAATCAGACTCAGTTGTTCGAATCGGGACCAGACCCATTCTGCTTCGTTCAGCTTAACATCCATCAGTACCCGTAAGGAGGGTAATTCAACTTCAACGGGTAGGACTGCTTCCATACCGTACACAAGCTGATACGGTGTTGCCCCAGTGGATGTTCTGATTGACGTGCGGTACCCATGCAAGGCAAATGGCAGCATCTCATGCCAGTCTTTGTAAGTGACTACCATCTTCTGCACAATCTTCTTGATATTTTTATTTGCTGCCTCAACAGCGCCATTCATCTTTGGCCTGTAAGGAGAAGAATTGTGATGCTGAATCTTGAAGTCCCGGCACAGCTCTGCCATCATTTTGTTGTTTAGATTGGAACCATTATCAGTAATGATTCGCTCGGGAACTCCGTATCGACAGATGATATCTCTCTTCAGAAATCTGGCTACCACTTTCCTTGTAACATTTGCATATGAGGCTGCTTCAACCCACTTGGTAAAATAGTCAATGGCGACCAGGATGAATCTGTGGTCGTTTGAAGCAGTCGGTTCAATCTTGCCGATCATATCAATGCCTCACATGGCAAAGGGCCAGGGTGAAGACATTATGTTTAAAGGATTGGGAGGCACATGCACCTTATCCGCATAAATCTGGCATTTATGGCATTTTCTGGCATAGGCACAACAGTCTGTATCCATTGTGATCCAGTAATAGCCTGATCTTAACAACTTTTTAGCCATGGCATGCCCTCCTGCATGGGTACCAAAGGATCCTTCGTGCATTTCATGCATCAACAGGTCTGCTTCTGTTCTGTCAACGCATCTGAGGAGTACCATATCAAAGTTTCTCTTGTACAGGGACCCATCAGTGTTCAGGAAGAAACTACCAGCAAGCCTTCTCAAAGTCTTTTTATCATTGGAAGATGCCCCAGGTGGGTATGTTTGATCCTCCAAGAAGCACTTAATGTCATGGAACCAAGGCTTATCCTCTTTGATAACATCTGCTGTGAACACATATGCTGGTCTATCGAGTCTGGACACTGAAATCTGAGGTACAAAGTTGGTAGCCTGCACTTTGATCATGGATGAAATGGTAGCCAGAGCATCTGCAAACTGATTCTCGTCCCGAGGGATATACTCAAGCTTGACTGTTGTAAAGAAAGTCAATAACCTCCTTGTATAATCCCTGTAAGGTATCAGATGATCTTGGTGTGTGTACCATTTGCCGTTGGTTTGATTAACTACCAGAGCTGAATCTCCGAATACAGTCAATGTCTTGATCCTGAGGTCAATGGCTTCCTCAAGACCCATAATGCAAGCTTCGTATTCAGCTTCGTTGTTAGTGCAGTTGAAGGTGAGTTTTGCCGAGAAAGGCATGTGGACTCCCTTAGGTGTAATGAGTACTGCACCAACGCCACGACCATTCATATTAACAGCCCCATCAAACATCATAGTCCATTCTTCTTCTGGGTCAGGCCCTTCAGTGTGAATAGGCTCTTCATGATCTTTTGCTTTTATGAACATGATGTCTTCATCGGGGAAGTCAAACCTCATAGGCTGGTAATCATCAATAGGTTGCTCAGCAAGATATTCAGACAATATACTGCCCTTGATGGCTTTCTGAGATGTGTATTGGATGTCATATTCTGTAAGAATCATTTGCCATCTTGCAACCCGTCCGGTAAGAGCTGGCTTCTCAAATATGTACTTAACTGGGTCCATTTTGGATATCAATAAGGTAGTGTGGGTCAACATATACTGTCTCAGTCGGCGAGCAGCCCACGCAAAAGCACAGCAAGTTTTCTCGAGCAGTGAATAACGTTGTTCACAGTCGGTAAACTTTTTGCTTAGGTAGTATATTGCATACTCTTTTCGACCAGACTCGTCATGCTGGCCCAACACACACCCCATCGACTCTTCTAATACTGTCAAGTACATAATTAGAGGTCTTCCTTCAACTGGAGGCATAAGGATTGGAGGTTCTTGCAAGTACTCCTTGATCTTGTCAAAAGCCTTCTGGCAGTCTTTGTTCCACCTGACCGTTTGTTCTTTTCTTAGCAGTTTGAACAAAGGTTCACAGGTTGCTGTAAGGTGAGATATGAACCTTGAAATGTAGTTCAATCGTCCCAAAAACCCTCGAACTTCTTTCTCTGACTTTGGTGCAGGCATCTCTTGGATAGCTTTGACTTTATCAGGGTCAACTTCAATCCCTTTCTCGCTTACGATAAAGCCCAGCAACTTACCAGATCGCACCCCGAATGTGCATTTGTTGGGGTTCAGCTTCAATTGGTATTTCCTCAGACGCTCGAATAGCTTCAGCAGATTTACCAGGTGGTATTCCTCTGTAAGGGACTTGGCAATCATGTCATCCACATAACACTCGATTTCTTTATGGATCATATCGTGGAATAATGTTACCATAGCCCGTTGATATGTTGCACCAGCATTCTTCAGTCCGAATGGCATCACCTTGTAACAGAACGTGCCCCAGGGTGTGATGAAAGTTGTCTTCTCCATGTCTTCAGGTGACATTTTAATATGATTGTATCCTGAAAATCCGTCCATGAAGGAGAATACCGAGAACTGAGCCGTATTATCTACCAATACATCAATGTGAGGTAATGGGAAGTCATCTTTCGGGCTGGCTCTATTCAGATCCCGGTAGTCAACACACATTCTTACCTTGCCGTCTTTCTTAGGCACAGGTACTATATTAGCAACCCACGGTGGATAGCTAGTCACAGCAAGGAACCCGGCGTCCCATTGCTTTTGCACCTCTTCTTTGATCTTCATTGCCATGTCTGGGCGAGTACGGCGCAGTTTCTGTTTAACTGGTGGGCATTCTTCTCTTAAAGGCAGCTTGTGCATGACGATATCGGTGTCCAACCCTGGCATATCTTGATAAGACCAAGCAAACACATCCACATATTCTTGAAGCAGGTCAATCAGTTGTTTCTTCACTGAGTCTTGTAAGCCGGCCCCGATTTTAACTTCTTTCACATCTTCACCTGTACCAAGATTAATCGTTTCAACCTCCTCCTGATGAGGAGTGATAACTTTCTCTTCTTGTCTCAACAATCTGGCTAGCTCTTCAGGAAGCTCGTAATCTTCTTCAACCCCTTCATCAGCTTGATTGATCGGATTGTCAAAGTCATACGAAGTCATAGCCGTGCTGCTGTTGGTGCGGTCTGGAAGGCACTCTCTGCAAGGGTTCAGTTTGTTCATTTTAGTGATTGATTTTAATCTTGTTTAGAAAAGTGAAATAAAAGTTGTCATTTTGAAAACATTGCCATTTATTTTTTGTACAAAAAGAAAAACAGAAAAAACAGTGAGCGGAATGGAAAAAGGCTTGTTTGCAAAAGATGTCTGATATTTCATTGATTAATCTTGTTGCACAAAAATTACAGATGGCCCGATTACAAAATGAGTCTTGTCATCTTGGGCAAGATGCAAGACTTGATGCATGCTTAAAATATACAGGAAATAATAATTACTCTGCAGGAGTAACTCTTATAATTTCCTGGGAAGACCAGTTTGAGATACTGCTCCCCGGGATCCTTGGACGAATCCAGCTTTCCAGGTTGCGTTCATATTCCGACTCATCTTCCAAGTTGTTGACAGCATCAGGGGTGAGCATCCCCCCACTAACAAAGTTGGGCTTCTTGGCAGCCTCTGCTTGATCTTGTTGAGTTGGTTTGTAACCCAACCCAAATCTATCTTCTTTCTTCTCTACAGGCAACAGTTTGCCCCAGCCTTGAGCGTTTCCTTCTTCCACCACCTTCCGGGCTTGTTGGTAGGATGTCATAGAGGTCCCAAGCACAGCAGAGGTCTCATTAATATTCAGGGCCTCAAACCCTTGACTCATTGTCTCGTGGATCTCCCCATCCATCTCAATATATTTGTAAGTAGCCAGATGGCTAACAAAAATATCCTCTTCTCCACAAATAGTAACAACTTGGCCCTCCCACTCGAATTTTAACTTCTGGTGAAGGGTAGACGTAACTGCGCCAGCGGCGTGAATCCATGGTCTACCCAACAAACAGCTGTAGGCAGGCTGAATGTCCATCACGTAGAAGGTCGTTTTGAAAGTTTGTGGGCCAATCGTTACAGGCAACTCAATTTCTCCCAGAACTGATCTCTTAGAGCCGTCAAAGGCTCTCACTACCAAGTTACTGGGTCGTAATGCCAATCCTTCATATTCCAGCTTCACAAGGGCTTTTTTAGGCAAGACATTGAGGGATGATCCTGTGTCTACCAGCACATGGGAAAGAACTGCACCTTTACATTCCATGGTAATGTGCAAAGCCTTGTTATGATTGCGGCCTTCCGAAGTCAAATCAGTGTTGGTGAATCCTAGTCCATTACTAGCATTAACATTTCCAACCACAGCTTCCAACTGATTGACCGTGATCTCTTCTGGCACATAAGCTGCGTGCAAGACTTTGAGAAGTGCATTCCGATGAGCTTCGGAGCACATAAGCAATGATAGAATGGAGATCTTGGAAGGCGTCTGGTGAAGCTGGTCCACTATCTTGTAATCACTTTTCTTGATGATTCTCATGAACTCATCAACTTCTTGATCAAAAGGTGTTTTTAAGGCTTCTCTAACAACCTGCTCTTCTTGCACCATGCTCTTCCCTTTTGCCTTGGCAGCAACTTCTGCTTCGGCAGTGGGTCTTTGAATTTGCGGGGCAAAGAGACGTCCGCTTCGAGTGAAGCCTCCGCCTCCTCCCACATTGTCTATTTGTGGTGAAGAAGTTGATGATTCGAAAGTGATTTTCTGTCCTTCGCAGTATAAGTCAGAGCCGTAATGCCAAGGGATGGCATTACTGCTTTCATAAGGTACTGGCCCAGGCACTGTGACAGTGACTGGACTGATGGCAGCTGCAGAAGGGACTGTGATAGTCTGTGGATCATAGTATATTGTGACTGGTGCTCTAGTAGGAGTGGCATTTTGTGAGTTGTAGGCGGAGTCATTTTCAGGATCATAATAAATTGTAACTGTTGAGACATTTGCTGCTGAAGTTGTAGGAGACATTGTTGGAAGAATGGGTGTTGTTGTTGTAGGAGATTCTGAATGAAGGGGTGCTGAAGTTGTAGAAGGGATGTTTGTTGATATTTGGTCCGTTGAAGTAACAGATGAAGCATTTGTTGATGAAACCGAAGAGTTGTTTGGAACAATGGTTGTTGCATTTGTAGGAGATTCTGAAACCGTTGTTAAGGAGATTGCTGGATTGGTAGGTATTGATGTCGTAATTTGAAGCAGGCCACTCTGGATGAGACCATCTATGCCATCCCTCAAGTTATCACAACCATTCACTGAAATGTTGCAATAAGCACACCCTAGCTCGCATCCCGGGAACATTTGACATTCAAGGAGCTGAGCTTTAATCTCCACCAAGGGTGTCCGAATCTGACCCACGCTGGTTATCAAGTAAGACGGCTTGTCTTCTTCAATTGCATTGATTCTGGGACCACCATGGTGTGGCATAGGGTTCTTGTTAACATTTGGTGGTGGTGCAAAGTTCAGAGCTTTGGAGTCTACCAGGTCTTGTACCTTCATGTGCAAGGCTCTGCACTTCTCCGTACTATGGCCAGGTGCATTTGAGTGGAAAGCACATCTGGCGCTGGCGTCGTAATTTCTGGGCAGACTGTTAGGATCCGGAGGTGCCAACGTCCTTAGCTCAACCAGGTTGAGTTTCAAGAGTTGTGGCAATAATGTGGCATAGGGCATAGGGATCGGATCGATCACCCTATTGGCCTGAGAAGGTATCTGTTGGTATGGTCTCTGCTGATTGTTGTTGTTGGAGTTGTTGTTGTTATAATTTCTTTGAGGAGGATACTGAGTTTGTTGCTGATAATTTTGTTGCTGAGGTTGATAGGCGGGTTGAGGATGAATTGGAGCGGGAATGGTGACTGCTGCCACAGACCTATGGACATATTGGGGTCTGCCCCTGCTGGTATGGATAGCATTGGTCTCACCAGTTCTTCTTGGGCCTACAAAAGGCTTTCTTGGGTTGCTGGATGAGCTGGCACCGTTGTCAGAAATCTTACCCATTTTTAATAGGCTCTCAATTCTTTCCCCGGCTATGACTACATCAGCAAAGCTAGTGGAAGAAAAGGCAGCCAGCCTGTCAATGTATGTTCCTTGGAGGGTGTTCATAAACATATCAGCCATCTCCCTCTCTGACATGGGTGGCTGGACAGCAGCAGCAAGCTGTCTCCACCTCTGAGCGTACTCCCGGAAGCTTTCCCTGGATGATTGTGACATCCCCATCAGGAGGGTCCTGTTGGTAGCCATGTCTAAGTTGTACTGGTATTGTCTAATGAAGGCTTCTGCCAAATCCTTCCAACACCTGATGGTTGCTCTTGTCAAGTGGAGTACCATTCCCTCGATGCTCCAGTTAAGCTATCCTCAAAATAAAACATCCATAGCTTTTCATCCATGGTATATGCCTTCAGCCTCCCCAGAAAGGATTGTAAATGGGTCCGGGGACAGGAAGTCCCGTTATACTTCTCGAAGCATGGTGGTTTAAATTTGTGGGGAATCCTGACCCCGTCTACCAAGCCCATGTCCATAACATCAAAACCCAAAGAGTTTTGAGACTCTAAGGATCTTAGTTTCTCAGCTATCTCATCCAGCCTTCTGTCATAAGCCTCCTCCCCAGCTCCCATCACTGTGAACTGATCTTCCTGGGGGTCTTCTTGCAGTACTCTACCTGCTGTAGCAGTCCCTGGCGCATTAGCAGGGATATTGACCTCTGGATGTAGGTGGGGTCCAAAGACTGGGGGATTGACATGAGGTTGAACTCTCTCATTGTTGCTTGTCCCAGCAGTCCCTGGATGATGGTCTTCCTGGTTCCTCCCTTCTACCAGTGCTCTTAACCTCTCCTGGCTTTGAGCCATATTGTTCATCACCTCCATAAACTGTGTCATCTGATTCCTCATTTCCAACCTTTCGTTGGTCATTTGATTCCTGACCTCTGTAAGATCCTGCTGCATTTGGTCCATTTGTATGCCCGGAAGGTTGTTGCGGGTGGGATATCTGTGTGGATGGTTGAGTGGAAACCCTCGACGTCGAGCAATAGTTCCTGAGATCACAACAGAGTTAGTAACAACAAAACAAAACCTACAAAACAGAACAAAAGGTTAGTATGCAATGCAGTGTGTCTATTTGTTCTCAAGGTATCCGGCTTGGTACTTGGTTTTGACCTTTCCAGACCCCTGAAGAAGATGCTTGTGATGTTGCCTGAAGAAAACTCAGATGAAACAAACCAACACATATATTACAAAAAGTAAATGATACATAGTTTGTTTCTTTTTACAATTCATGCCCTCCGAGGGGTCAAAAATACAACATAAAGAAAAGTACATGAAAATGAAAACAACAACAAGCAAAAAGTCAAACACCAAGACCAAACTCATCCTCCTGAACTTCCTTGAGAAGTGCTTCAGTCACAGGATCAGCTGGACGCTCTGTAAGATTCCTGATAAGGAGATTCCTTGTGGCAACAGCTGCAGCTAGCTTCTTGTGCTGACTCTGGTCCTTTGACCTCTTTACACCAGCTCTGATCTTTAGCTCTGAGATCTCCCTCTGGGCTGTTGCCAGGGCTTCCTGTTGCTCTTTTGCACTAGCTTCCAGTTGCTCAATCTTATCCTGAGTCCTTTTGTCTTCTTGAGTACGGGCTTCGGTGATCCTGACCCACCTAGCCTGACTCTCCTTTAGATACAAATCAGTCCTGGCCTTCTGGAACTGAGCTTCCTTGCAGGCATTCTTCAAGATTTGTTCTCCAGCCCTAGACTTCTTAATGTAATCTTCTAACTTCTCAATTCTAGCCAAATGCTCCACCTTCAACTTTTCCAGCCTTTCAATATCCAACCTACCATCACTCCTCTCCCAGAGGGTCTTCTGTAGAGCCTGCGTCAACTTCTCATTCCTCTCTTTCAATTTCTCAAACTCCTCTAAGCTGACAGTTGCTGGCGGTGGTGCTGTGGAAGGTCCAGGCATATCTTCAATAGTGAAAGGGATTCCAGAAATTTGAGCCCTGGCATGAGACCACTCATAGTACTGGGCTGAGGCTACATTGTTGCATCTCCCAAGGATGGTTACCCCTTTAGTCTGCACATTGTCCCAGGCCCAGGCTGCCTGCCTGACAACAGCCAGATTAGGTTTGATCTCACAACAAAGGGTCTCAGTCAGATCCTGTGCTCTAGGAGGGTGGACTAATGCATAGCCCAGTTGTCTTTTGAATAGCAGAGGATTGTAATTGATGCAACCCTTCACTCCAATCAGAGGCATATTGGGAAATTGCCCACAACTTGTAATGATGTCTCTGCCCTTAGTACTCTGAGTACACCATCTGATATCATCTGAGGTTAGAGCAATAAGCCTTCTAGCCCAGTTCTTCTGCTGGTGAGGGTTCAAGAATGCATCAGTCTTTGGCAAGTGCTTGAGCAGCCAAGTATGGAATAAAGGAGCACAGCATCTCACTAATCTCCCCCTTTGCTTTTCATTCCTTTGATGAACTGAATAGTAAAGATCTCCCAGTAAGGTGGGCACTGGGTTCCTCAGGATGAAAAGATGGATTGCATTCTTGCTAACAAACCTAGGCTCATCTGCAAAAAGTATGACCCCATATATGCTAAGGGCCAACAGAGCACAGACTGCCCTCCACTCCCCTAGGGAGGCCTTCAGACTAGCCTGAGAAGTCAAGAAATCCAGATGAAAACCAGAGATTCCAGCTTTAGATGTCAAATTCTGCCCAATCAAAACTGGTTCCAGATGTAATGCTTTGGCTATCTCCTCATTACTTGGGAAAGCCATCTCAGGGTTGAAGGGGATTCCACCTCTGATAGGTACACCAACCAATGATGAATACTCCTCCAGCAAAGGTCCCAACTAGAAATTCTGAAAGGTGAAGCACCTCAGAGGGGGATCATAGAACTGCAGGCAAGTATGTATCAGGCTCCTCTGTGAAGGGTCCAAATCCAATACCACATCAAGGATTCCTCTATAATGTTCTCTGAAATATGGTATATGGTCTGGAGTAATCAGGGTCTGAATCCTCCTGATGCTAGCTAGCTCAGGCTCAAAGAAGTGGTAGGAGATGTTACTTTTCTTAGGTGCCATGTTGCTGAAGACTGGGTGCTGATGATGATGACTGAGGACAACACTGAAGATGGGCCACTGATAGGCTGAGTCTGTGGGTGCAAGTGACTGAAGCAAGTGGCTGGTATCTGAAGCAAGTGCTGATGAAGATAGGTCTATGCTGAAGAAGGGGTCAAAACCAAGCCAAAATGATAGGATGGATACCCTGAAAAACAAATAAACACATGTTAGAATGATGCAATGAGGATGTATGCAAATGATATGCAAGGGTTTGTGACTGAGCTGGATCTGATCAAGTGTTCCGATATAGGTCCACATATGTTCAAGAAATCCAGATGGAGGTTCATAAGTCCAGTAACCAAGGTGGGGGACTCAAATAAAGAGTCACATGTCCAGGGTTAAAATCACAAGAACTGTTCCAAAATGGAGTACTCTTAATCAATCAAAGTAACAGGGTATTCTGAGGCCAAGTGTACCTGCAAACTTGTAAACAGCCCAACCCCCCTCACAGGTGATGTTCTAAAACAAGGATCCTCAGACTTGGATCAGTTATGAGAAGTGTAAACACTTCTAACCCGGAGGTACAGTGTTTACAATAACCATAAAAGTTCCTCCTCTAATTCACCTCAGTTTCTGAAGGTCAATACTAAAGGTCATCCAGACTTAGCAGGCTTCCCAAATAGCCCTAGCATTGCAGGAAATCTGCAACACAGAGTTCTCAAGAAGAAACCCATATCTGAACCGTGTTTCATATTCCCGCACCAGACCGAAATGGAATGGGAAAGAACATGAACCACTCTAGCCTAGGTGTCACTCAGGTCCCAGGTATAGGACCTCAACTCTCAGTAAAACACCCACCCACCAAAGCAACAAAACAGATCCAGCCAGCACAGTATGACAGTATGATATATGTAAAGCTATAAAGAAAGCAATAAACAACTGTACATAAAGCAAAAATAAATACAAATACAAGCACAACTAGCACATAACACCCCAGTAAACACAAAGCAATCAAGCGCTAGGAGGAACCCACAAAAGGAACCAGAAGCCCTGGTTACAGTATAAGGCTCCCCAGCAGAGTCGCCAAGCTGTCGCTCCCAAAGATTTGCATCCCGGTACAAGCGCGAACGGTCGGCGAAAGGGACAATGAGAACACACAGCAGTGAACTCACTGGAAAAGAAAAGAGTCGCCAGCTAGGCATTTTTATCCCGGAGGAAAGGCAATGCTGCATAGACCTAGAAAGAAATGGATAAGACGGTTGCGGACCAGAGAGACTGAGAAAGGGGGTTGGTTACAACCTGGGAAGGTATTAGCACCCAGATTGTCCGTCGTACTCGACGGGATCCACGCTTAAAATATTTGTGTTTTAAAGGGGTAGTGTCAGTGCAATCTGTGTATAAAAGGGCTGGAAGAAAATGTACAGGTGTCAGTGTAAGAAGAATGTGAGGTGTGTAAATGTACAGTGTCAGTGTAAGGACAAGAGTGAAATGCTCATGATAATGAGGCTAAAGAATGATGCTGGAAAGAGGGGGAATATACAGAGACTTTTGTTCGATAACTGTTAAGTTATGCCTACGTATCCTCTCGTGCAATGAGGAAGTCAGAACACCGTAGTTCGACCCAAAGAGACTGAAAGGTGAATTGACTTGTGAACTGCTTGCTTGTCTATGCTCAAGTGTATGACCTGTCTGGCCCAGGTGCAAACTGTCTTGCATTAGACGGAAGAAGCAAGTTCTCGTTTGTGAGTGAATGAGATGAGAAAAGAATCCCGGAGGAGACGATTATTGTTTGTTTTTGTGTTTTCAGTCTTTTATTGCTTTTTGAAGTTTGTCATAAGTTAATGAGCTTAAGCCTAAACCAATGGATTTAGTAAACTCATCACATCTTCCCTCTGATTAGGGGTAATGAGAATACCTTAAGTGTGAAGTCAGATTCTCACACTTAATCACCTTTGATACAGGATTAAGATCATTAGCCTATTTGTGATTATTTAGATGTTTTTGTTTAGTGTTGAGTAATGAGGTTAAGCCATAATCAAGGATTAAAGAGACTCATTACACCATCCTAATAGAAGGATAATAGATGAGAATGTTTAAGCTGAGGAAAGCTCCTCAACTTAATCCATGATTAGGGATTAAACTCATGACAAAACAAGCCTTTGATTAAGTGGATTTTATTTAATGGTATGATGATGAAGTGAATTTTAGGGTTTGTAAGACAACTTGAGGGGGACTTGTCCATTAACACCAGGGTTAGTCCTTCTTAACCAATTAAGGAAGAATTAGAACCCTAATGCAAGGCCCAAGTTACAAGTGTGATGTCTTGATGGTTATTATGTGAATTGATTAAGAGATTTAAACACATTAAGGGTTTAACACTTAGGATTAAAGTTATACACTCCATCCTAATAGAAGGATGCAGGCATAAGCTTAATCACAAAGCCTTAAAGCCTTTAGGGTTTAGTCCCTGATTATGAGGTGAGGAGAGAAGACTCAAAAGAGACACAAAGGTAAAATCTAAGAGGAGAGACTAATCAAAACTCTAATCATTGTCATGCTTGGTTGTTCCTAAGGTTTGTGAGGTTTAAGAAAGAAGTCTTCAATGGAACCACCAGGAAGCAGATGAAAAGGAGCAAGGAGAAACAAAGCAACTTGCTTCATTCAAGAAGTCAAGTCACTTGAAGAAAGAAAGTAAGAAAAGGAAGAATGAGCAAGCTCAATCTCAAACACCTGAAGGTGCGCAAAACACAAGGAAGGGGGGTTGGAATTGGGTTTTCTGGAATAAATAAAATTAACTTCTAATGACACGTTTAATTTATCCTGGTTCGTTTGAACTCAAACTACGTCCAGTCCACCCGCCAAGGTGATTTTGCCTCTACTGAGGTCTTAATCCACTATTCAATAAGAATACACACAGAGACCTATAGTCAATGTCTTCTTGAGTCTTCTGACTAAACTTAGTCACTCAAGGAATAGAATAACTATTACAAGAATATAATAAAAACGTAACTTATAATACTTCTAGATAAGCAGGTATCACTAAGTGAAAGTTACAATAATAAGCACAAGATAATTTGATTGATATGTTTGAATATATGAAATGCGTTGTAGTGCGTTGCGTCTTGTTGCTAATTTCTTCAAATGATGTCCTTTATATAGTTCTTGATAAAGTAGCCGTTGGAGACATCTTGAACCATATTAGGATATGCTTTAATACCTTAATTTCTTTCCATAAGTAGAAATACTTGTCTTTGTATATTAAAGAAAATATTCTTTAATTAAAGTCTTTTAAGGATACCAGCATCTTCTAAGCGGAAATCAGAGATAATAAATAAAAGATGCGCAGCCAATAAATGTGCCATTTAATGCTGGATTCTTCTTTGAGAGTATCTTCTATAAGGTTTCTTTTTAGCTCATACGGATTACTTAAACAAGATTTCCTTCTACACAAGAATAAATAAATTCATTAGAACTTCTAACATGAAAGACTTTGTTATCATCAAAACACTTAGAGGATCAGAACCATATTTGTTCTAACAATCTCCCCCTTTTTGATGATGACAAAACATTTTAATTTAACGAGAATAGAGTTTAATGAATCTAAGTGAACTCCCTTTGATTAGAAGAAAAAAACTTCTTTCAGATGTTCTATGATCCTTAGCTCCCCCTGAGTTTATTGCTTGACCTGATTCCAGAATCTCAACAGTTATCCTTCTGAGCGAACAGTTGCCAAGGCATGTTCTGTCACTCTTTAGAATGTGAACACGTGTTTTGATTCTGATGAGAGTCCTTAGAGCTTTGTTGACAGTTGTTGATTTGAAGATCTGCAAGTCAGTCCTTTGAACAGAAGTTCTAAGAATGAAACAATTAGAGCATAGAATCTTCTGGAATAATCATATAGAAGAGAAGTAGAAGAACTTCTAGAGATAAAACATATGAATTAAAGCATTTTCATTCTGGACATAACTTCATGCTAAGGTTAGTTAGAATGAAATTAAATCTATCTTCAGAAAGGGGTTTAGTAAAAATATCAGCCCATTGGTGATTTGTGTCTATAAATTTTAACATTAAAATTCCTTTCTGAGTATAGTCCCTAATGAAGTGATGTTTAACTTCTATGTGTTTAGCTCTAGAATGTAAAATGGGATTTTTAGATAGACAAATAGCAGAAGTGTTGTCACAGAGGATTGGAATGTTACTCTCGTAGATATTAAAATCTTCTAGCTGATTTTTCATCCAGAGCATCTGAGTACTGCATCCAGCTGCTGCAATGTATTCAGCTTCTGCAGTTGATAATGCTATGGTTGGTTGTCTTTTGCTAGACCAAGAGATTAGATTATCTCCTAGAAATTGACAACTTCCAGAAGTACTTTTTCTTTCTGTTCTGTCTCCAGCAAAATCAGCGTCACAATATCCTACAAGTTTATACTCTTCTGATCTTCTGTAATACAGACCAAGATTAGTAGTACCTTTCAGATATCTAAAGATTCTCTTAACTGCTGTTAAGTGAGTTTCTCTAGGATCTGATTGGAATCTAGCACATAAACATACACTATATAGAATATCTGGTCTAGAAGCAGTAAGATAGAGAAGAGATCCAATCATACCTCTGTAGAGCTTCTGATCTACTTTCTTACTTACCTCTTCTTTCTCCAAGATACACGTAGGATGCATAGGAGTTTTGGATATTGAACTTTCTGATAAATCAAATTTCTTCAGAAGTTCTTTTACATATTTGCTTTGATGGATATATGTTCCTTCTGATGTTTGATTTATTTGAATTCCCAGAAAGAACTTTAATTCTCCCATCATGCTCATTTCAAATTCTGCCTGCATAGATTTAGCAAATTCCTTTCCCAAGGCACTTTTAGTAGAACCAAAAATTATATCATCTACATAAATTTGACATATCAGAAGATCCTTTTTAATGTTTTTACTGAAAAGAGTTGTATCCACTTTCCCTCTGATGAACTTGTTTTCCAGAAGAAAATTACTTAGTCTTTCATACCAAGCTCTGGGAGCTTGTTTTAAACCATATAATGATTTTTTGAGTTTGTAAACATGTTCTGGAAATTTTGTATTTTCAAAACCAGGGGGTTGGTGTACATACACTTCTTCATCAATATAACCATTTAAAAAAGCACTTTTGACATCCATTTGATATAGAATGATATTATGATTTACAGCAAATGATATTAGAAGTCTGATTGATTATAACCTGGCGACTGGTGCATAGGTTTCTGTATAGTCAATTCCTTCTTGTTGACTATAACCTTGTGCAACCAGTCTTGCTTTGTTTCTGACAACTTCTCCTTTCTCATTTAGTTTGTTTCTGAATACCCACTTGGTGCCAATGATGTTGAATCCTCTGGGTCTAGGAACTAGATCCCACACATCATTTCTGGTGAATTGATTAAGCTCTTCTTGCATAGCCAGAATCCAATCATTTTCTGATAGAGCTTCTTCTACAGAAGATGGTTCAATCAGAGAGACAAGTCCTAGTAATGTTTCTTCAGAGTTTTTGAATGATGATCTTGTTCTGATTGGTTCATCTTTCTTCCCCAAGATTTTATCTTCTGGGTGATTAATATTGCTTCTGGAAAGCTTCTTCTGGATGGGTTCTTCAGGTGTTGACAGAGCAATTGTATTGTTTTGAACTTTAGATGATTGATCTTTAGCATTTCTGTTTGTAGAGATTTCTACTTCTATATCTGCAGTAAATTCATTCTGCTTTGGCTTTTCATAACCAAGCTTATCATCAAATCTGACATGAATAGATTCTATCACAATACGTGTTTCTGTATTGTATACTCTGTATCCCTTAGAACGTTCAGAGTATCCTAACATATAACACTTTTGTGCTTTAGAATCAAATTTATTCAGAGTATCAAGAGTATTTAACATAAAGCAAATACATCCAAAAGGATGGAAATAAGAAATGTTGGGCTTTCTGTTCTTCCACAATTCATAAGGAGTCTTTTCAAGAATAGGTCTTATAGAGATTCTATTCTGAATATAGCATGCTGTATTTACTGCTTCTGCCCAAAAATGTTTAGCCATATTAGTCTCATTAATCATGGTTCTGGCCATCTCTTGTAAAGTTCTATTTTTACGTTCTACAACCCCATTTTGTTGTGGAGTTCTAGGACAAGAGAAATCATGAGATATGCCATTTTCATTGAAAAATGATTCTAATTGTTTATTTTCAAATTCACCACCATGATCACTTCTGACTTTAATGATTTTTGATTCTTTTTCATTTTGAACTTGTTTGCAGAAGTTAGAAAATACAGCAATTGACTCATCCTTGTGTCTAAGAAACTTTACCCATGTCCATCTGCTGAAGTCATCTACGATCACCAATCCATACTTTTTGCCATTGACAGAAGCAGTTTTCACTGGTCCAAATAAGTCAATGTGCAAAAGTTCTAATGGTCTAGAGGAAGATACAACATTTTTAGCTTTAAAACCTGTTTTTGAAAATTTGCCTTTTTGACATGCTTCACATAGAGCTTCTGAGTTGAACTTCAAATTTGGAAGTCCTCTGACTAGATTGAGTTTGTTAAGTTGAGATAATCTTCTCATATTAACATGTCCCAATCTTCTGTGCCAGACCCATTGCTCAGTTTCCACAGACATTAGACATTTTACATTTTGATTTTTTAATTCTGAAAGTTTTATTTTATAAATGTTGTTCTTTCTCTTTCCACTAAAAAGGATTGTTCCATCTTTCTGACTAACAGCTTTACAGAACTTTTGATTAAAGATTATGTCATAGCCATTATCACTTAATTGACTTATGGATAATAAATTATGCATTAATCCTTCTACAAGTAGAACATTAGATATGGAAGGAAGATTTCCATTACCAATAGTTCCGGAGCCAATAATTCTTCCTTTTTGATTGCCTCCAAAACCTACGTGGCCTCCATCTTTTAATTCAAGACTTTGGAACATATGCTTTCTTCCCGTCATGTGACGTGAGCATCCAGAGTCCAGGTACCATGATTGGTGTTTCAGTTTTGCTGTTAAAGACATCTGCAACATACACAATTTTATCCTTGGGTACCCATATTCTTCTGGGTCCTTGTTTGTTAGATTTTACAAACTTCTGATTTATTTTAGGTTTTAAATCAGAACTTGTAGAGCAAGATGACTCACTAGTGTATATGAGATCATGATTATGGCCATAGGTGAAATGAGAGCTTAAAGGAGTATTAGTATTTATGACAATGTCATCAATATTTTTTAACTTCAGAGTTTCTTTATTTTTCACATAGCCTATGCCTCTTCTTTCATTTCTGCTAACGCCATAGATCATAGAAGCAATCTTACTTCTATCTATGCTTTTAGTAAGAAATTGTTGAAAACTATAATCATATTGTTTTATGATATTATCAGAGTTGATTAGATCTTCTAATTCAGATTTCTTCTGAGCCTTAAGTTTCTCAAAAGAATTTTTGCATTCAAAGAGGTTTTCTTTCAGCTCAGAGTTTTCTGTTTTTAGTTTTCTAACATCTTCTAATTCAGATACTAGACTTTGTTTAATGTCTTTGTATTTGAATTGAAGCTTCTGATATTTTTCAAGAATTCCTGAGAGGCTAGCTTCTAACTGAGATCTAGAAAATTTGGAAAATACCTCTTCTGAATCTGATTCTAACTCTGATTCTGATAATTGATCATCTTCTGGTATGTTTGCCATTAATGCAATATTAGCTTGTTCATCTTCAGAATCTGACTCTGCTTCAGATGATTCAGAATCATCCCATGTTGCCATGAGACTCTTTTTCTTTTCTCTGCTGAATTTGTTTCTGGGTTTTTCTTTCTGATGTTTTGGACATTCATTTTTGTAGTGTCCTGGTTGTTTGCATTCGTAGCACACAACTTCTTTGCCTCTGGGTTTCTTGTGACTAGATGTTGATTCAGAATAATTATTTGATCTTCTGGTGTTTCTGAACTTCTTCTGACGATGCTTCCAGAGTTGTTGAACTCTTCTTGATAGGAGAGATAATTCATCTTCTTCTGATGAGCATCCAGAGCTTTCTTCTTCTTCTGCCTGTAAAGCTTTAGAAACATGTTTGTTAGATTTAAGAGCTACAGACTTACCTTTCTTCTGGGGCTCATCTTCTTCTAACTCAATCTCATGACTTCTCAAGGAGCTGATCAGTTCTTCTAAGGAAATCTCATTCAGATTTTTTGATAACTTTAAAGCAGTAACCATGGGTCTCCAAGCTTTTGGTAAACTTCTGATGATTTTCTTAACATGATCTGCTGTTGAGTAGCCTTTGTCCAGAACTTTTAGTCCAGCTACCAGAATTTGGAACCTTGAAAACATTTTTTCAATGGTTTCATCTTCTTCCATCTTGAAAGCTTCATACTTCTGGATGAGAGCTAGAGCTTTGGTCTCCTTGACTTGAGAGTTGCCTTCATGTGTCATCCTTAGAGAATCAAACATGTGTTTGGCTGAATCCCTGTTTGTAATCTTCTCATATTCTGTGTACGAGATAACACTTAGAAGTATGGTCCTAGCTTTGTGATGATTTCTGAATTCCTTCTTCTGTTGAACTGTCATATTTTTTCTTTCAATTTTCTGACCATCTTCTCCAACAGGATGAATGTATCCATCTGTCACCATGTCCCAGAGATCTCCATCTAGAGCTAGAAAGAAACTCTCCAGAACATCCTTCCAGTAGTCAAAGTTGTCACCATTGAACATTGGAGGTTTAGCATTGATCTTGTCATTCTGATAGTCATTGTTAATTCCAGTTTCTGCCATGTGTTTATCTTCTGGATCTTTTACTGACACGGTTAAGTGTAATACTCAGAACCTAGCGCTCTGATACCAATTGAAGGTGCGCAAAACACAAGGAAGGGGGGTTGGAATTGGGTTTTCTGGAATAAATAAAATTAACTTCTAATGACACGTTTAATTTATCCTGGTTCGTTTGAACTCAAACTACGTCCAGTCCACCCGCCAAGGTGATTTTGCCTCTACTGAGGTCTTAATCCACTATTCAATAAGAATACACACAGAGACCTATAGTCAATGTCTTCTTGAGTCTTCTGACTAAACTTAATCACTCAAGGAATAGAATAACTATTACAAGAATATAATAAAAACGTAACTTATAATGCTTCTAGATAAGCAGGTATCACTAAGTGAAAGTTACAATAATAAGCACAAGATAATTTGATTGATATGTTTGAATATATGAAATGCGTTGTAGTGCGTTGCGTCTTGTTGCTAATTTCTTCAAATGATGTCCTTTATATAGTTCTTGATAAAGTAGCCGTTGGAGACATCTTGAACCATATTAGGATATGCTTTAATACCTTAATTTCTTTCCATAAGTAGAAATACTTGTCTTTGTATATTAAAGAAAATATTCTTTAATTAAAGTCTTTTAAGGATACCAGCATCTTCTAAGCGGAAATCAGAGATAATAAATAAAAGATGCGCAGCCAATAAATGTGCCATTTAATGCTGGATTCTTCTTTGAGAGTATCTTCTATAAGGTTTCTTTTTAGCTCATACGGATTACTTAAACAAGATTTCCTTCTACACAAGAATAAATAAATTCATTAGAACTTCTAACATGAAAGACTTTGTTATCATCAAAACACTTAGAGGATCAGAACCATATTTGTTCTAACAATACATGTCAAAATGCAGCAATGGATGCAAGAGAGAGATGAAAAGAAATTATGAGAAGTGAAGGCAAATTCACTTCTCAAAGCTACTTACCACCTGAAAAGTTAGAAAAGAAATGCAATACAAAGCAAAATGGGATGGAATGACATGATGAGAAACAAAAACCAGAAGCACATACATGATGCTAATGATGCCATGAGATGCTACAAACATGTGACAAGGCTTGGGAATGATCACATGAACAGATGGATGCAAATGAAGCAAGTTTAAGACACATGAACATGCATGAAAAGTTATGACATGCAAATGGCATACAACATGGCAAATGCAAGATGCAATGATCAAACATGCTTTCAATATGTCTTATGATGTCAAATGAATCAAATGGAGGCACAAAATGCTATGGCAAGTCAAGGTATGAATGCAAATGCAAGATGGATGCATATGGAAGCCCAAATTAGGGTTTATGATCAAAGCATCAAACAAAAACCAAAATCAGAAGCAAACATCAAGATAAAAAATTGAAAATTCACTCAAAGGACCCCTAATCCTATACTAACTCACTGCCCAAAGGAGAAGCTTCAACTCTTAACCAAATTCAAGTTATGATTTTCCTAAGTTTTCTAGGGTTTTAGGGTTCCTTAACAAGAAAAATGCCAAACAAATGAAAAAATGAAAGATCAAATCATGCCAATTTAATCTCTCATACTACATGCTAAACACAATGCAATGCAAAAAGAATCAAGGTCCAACTCTCAATGGTTAGGCAGAAATGATTTTTGGAAGTTTGGATCAAAATAATGCATTAAAATGATTTTAATTCCATGAAAAATTCTCAAAATGCATCAAGATCAAAAAAGAAATTTGGTTTGAGGGTTGGACAATGTTTCTAAATGTTTTTAAATGTTTCATGAATTTTTTGGTGATTTTTAAATACCTAGAAGTATTTTTAATTAATTAATTCTCATTAATTAATTAAAAAGAAACTTTTAAATATTTAAAAATACTTTTTTGATGCTAAAAATAAAAATAAAAATATTTTTGTGTTCTGAAATTAAATAATACCTTGTATAAAAAATTTCAGATTTTTTAATGCATTTTTGCTATTTTTAATAAATTGTACAAATTAAATGAGAAACATTGAAATAAAAATTAAAATAAACAGAAGTATGCTAAATGAGAGGCTGAGATTGAATCTGGAGATGAAACCATTGACTGCGCGCCAGATCTAATGGATCACATTCAAACTTGACTAAACTGAATTATGAATTAATTAAATGTGATTAGGGTTTCTAATGATGAATCTCAGCCACACACACGCGCGCCAAGTCAACAAGGTCAACTGATCCAACGCACGAGATTCAAACTTCCTTAATTACAGGGATTAAACCCTAATCATTTTCAGGTGGCCGGAGAAGACCTCCGGTCGTCTTCTCCGGTGGGAACCCCACCTGAAAATTCCTAGAATCTCCAAAACGTAACCAAAATGAAATCTAAAAACACAGAAATGATCCCCACAACTCACTGAATCAAAACCCTAACACAAACATCATTTATATTGCATCAAACTCATGAATCGAAACAAAAGAAAATTTAGGGCAAGACTTTCAGAACACGATTAAACCCTCATCTCTCCACCATTTTCAAAACCAATGACATATTTATGATCAGGGAAGCATGAAGAACAACTTAAGAACTTAAAAATTCATTTCTGGAAAAAATGTTCTTGAGCTACCTGAGTTTTGAAGCTTTCAGTCTTGCAACTTTCTGACCTCTCCTCTTGATGCAATCCACTCCTCTTGATCCCCTGATGATGTCTGGATGATTAGAAGGAGCTTGTGATGGCTTGTTTGGAGGTTTGAAGCAGTTCTGTTCAAGCTCAGGTGGGAGTCGTGTTTTGGATTCAATGGCTTTCAGGCTGTTTTGAGTGTTGGTTTGTGTTCAGTGAAGTATGGTGAGATGATTGGTGAAGCTTGTTTGTATGTTTGTGGCCTGTGGAAGATGTTTCGAAGAAAAATGCAAGTTGGAGGGAGTTTGTGAATACTGAGTTCTGGTCAGTTTCAGGCTGGCTTCTTGTGATGTTTAGCTTGCATTTGATCCACATAAACAAATCTTATTGGTCAGATGATGTGACCTGCCCTTTATTGATTGGTATGGTGCTTTTTGCAAATTGTCCATTCTATGTAAGAGAAAGCATGGGTCATGTTCTAGCTTGGTACAAGGGGTGTGGGCTGCGCAGCAAGGTGAGGGGAAAGGCTAGGGCTGGCTCAGCAACATAGGCAGCAAGTGGATGAAGTGTGATGATGGTTTTTGCAACTTGCTCACTTTTGCTTTCTTTGAGATTTTGTGCTAAGTACATGAGGCACTTCTTGCTGAATTTTGTAGCATGGAACTTCTTTTAGTCATGGCAATGCATAGAAGTCAGCTAGCAATCACATAGCTCTTTGGAAAATGACTTTGCCTAAAATCCAACTTTGCACTTGTAATGGAAAATGACTTAAGGATCTTTGAAAATCAAAGCAAACAATGCAAAATCCCTTGGGACAATTCTGTTTTTTAGGTCATGTATGATCATGTGATGAAGTTTTGAAGCTATTTTGAAGTCACTAGAATGCTTGGCACAAGTTTTTGCAAGTTTCTCATTTTGTGCACAACTTGAAATTTAGTGATTTTTGCCAACTTTGACACACCATAACTTTTGATCCAAAATGAATTAGGTCATTTTCTTATACTTTTTGAAAAGGGAAAGATCTAATCTACAACTTTCATGACCAAAGTTTTTCCATTTGAAGCATTTTTGGATCAAAAAGTAAGGGTTGAAAAAGTTGCATAAAATGACATTTCTTTAAAAGTCAACCATGCCCAAAAAAGTCAACTTTGCAAAAAACTTCAAATTCTTGAATTTTGTGAACTTCCAACTTCTTCTATGATCAAATAAAGATCAAATACACTCAAAATGATGGAGATCAACCCTTGGTTGGGTCATTGGGGGCCTCAGATGCCCTGATTTTACACTGACTTGTTCAGAAAGTCAACCCTTGATCAGATGACTTCCCCATGGAATTTCTTCATGAAAATTGATATGCATACTCCCTATACCATATAGAGACCAATAGAACAAGAATTACCAAAAAAATTTGAAGTTATGGCCTCTGAAACCAAAACCCTAATTTTAGGTCATCTGTGCAGTCAAACTTGGCTCTGCTTCCATACCAATCCCAGTTCTTGTGATTCTTTGGCATTTTTGACTTTGGGAGAATGTAATATGATATAAGAACACACATGGATCCCTTTGAAGTGATTGATGACCTTTGGAGTGGCTCAAGAAGCTCTTGGATTGCTCAGATCACAAACCCTAGATGCAGATGACTTTGAATCTATGCAGTGAATCAAAAATGGGATATGAGATGGTATGATTGTGTTCATGCATATGAGATGATCACAAGCCATGGTGTGAATGGGTGAGGGCAAATTTGGGGTGTTTACAACTACATCAACAATAAACACATATGTAGGTATGTCAAGGCGTGACACATTGATCTTGTGAACATAATTCCAACACATCACTTTAATCATCGAAGCCAAGGAAGCAAACACATCGGCAAACTGGTTCTCCTCACGCGGTACATAATGCAGCTTCACTGTTGTAAAGAATGTCAACAGTCTTCTCGCATAATCCCGATATGGAATTAAGTGAGGTTGGTGAATATACCACTTGTCGGTAATTTGGTTAGTCAAGAGAGCTGTGTAACACACCAATTATTTATTTAATTATTTAATTTAAATAATTGGAATTTTTGTGTAGTGTGTGTGGTGTGAGGTTGGTAGTATGTGGAAGGAAGAATGATATTATTTAATTATATTATATGAATTTAAATAATTTATATTATATTGAATAAATAAAAATATTGGAATATGAAGGGAAATGGTAAGATGGTAATTGGACAAGAGGATAGTGAGGGCAAGATAGGAAATCCTTAGTTGGGGTCTAAGGGTTATGTTTGGAATTTAGGAAAAGGGAATCAGTTCGTGAAAACTAATCGTGAGAAGCGTGAACCGAGGAAGGGAAGGAGCTAGGGCAAGAGCTTATGGAGAAGAATTCCGGCAAGAGGGAAGAAATCGTCTGCCAAATTAAGGTAAAGGTGGGATTTCTTCATCTCCTAAGGGTTTTATAATAGGAATATTAGGCATAAGACTGTTGAGTAGGAATCCATGAGGTTGGAGGGTTTTTGATGAATAACATGTTATAACAATTATGAATTGTCGAAATTTTAATAATTTTATGAATTAGCTGATTAATTGTAGGACGAATGGTGAAAATTCGGAGTTTTCTAGCCTGAAGAATGGTTTTGGGGTGCAGAAATCGTAGCAGGGTTTAGCTGGTTCACAGAGGAAAATCTGGCAAAATCGCAGTTCTCGCTTAGTTAGCGTGTAAAAATGTTGGAACCATCTTCGCAGAAAGTTACTCGCTTAGCGAGCATGTGGTCGCTTAGAGAGACCTGGAGTGAAAAAAAAAATTTATTTTATTCTGAAAAATTCAGTAAAATCCTTTATTTAATATATTAATGAATGAGGATTGATGTGTTCATGATAGAGGCATGTATGGAGGTGTTATGAGATTGTTTAGAAGGATAATGAACATAACATAATAGAAACATGAGTTAGAATGTATATATGTTGTTGATTTTGCTAGGCGTTGTCATTGATGATGTTATATGTCGTTGTAATTGCGGATGCATGTTATTGATGTGGTTATGTGTTATCGTTGATGTTGATGTATGTTATTGTAGTTGATGATGTATGTTGTGGATGTTGTTATGTGTCGTCTTAGTTGTTGTTATATGTTGTTGGTGATGTTGATTGCTTGAAGTAGTTATTGTAGATATGCATATTGTCATTGATGGTGCATGGCATGTTCATAGTTGGGGATGGTGTAGCAAGGTAGGGTATATCCATCCGAATTCCAAAGGGAATCATTGTGATGTTGGTGCGGTGATGAAATAGGGATCATACTGGACCATGAAATAGGGGTCGATAGTTCCGACGGGAACTGGATCATGAAACAGGGATTGATAAATGGTACTGCATGCATTGAGTCTGGTGGAGTTTCATTTGCATTTGTTGTTGGTTATATGCATAATATTATTATGTGTTTTAGCGTGTTTATTTAGTCGATGATTGATGAGAAATGGTGAATTACTTGATAATACTTGTTGATATTTGTATTATGTTTCCCTTTCATTGGTGTAAGTATCTCATCCCTTCTGTTTGAATGTTACCCCTATGTTGGTAACGTCCAGGTGATCACGATTAGTAGAGTTAGTGATCGATGAAGTCGATGTACTTCACGTTAGAGGAGTTGGCTTTGATATGTACTTTGGGGTCTCAGGACGACGATTGTTTTTCCGTTGGTTATTCATTTAAGAAAAGCATGTTGCTACTTAACTATTTATTTTATGTTTCTTTTTATTATCCGCTAAAGTGAAACATTTATATTGCGTATCAGTTAAGCCTTGTTTTGAAGTTGTATGTAACAATCGAAAACAACTTTTATATTTAATACTCTGATTTTTATATTGAAAATTCGTGGGAAGTATTTTGGGTGTTACAAGCTGAATCTCCAAATATTTTGAGGATCTTAATCCGCAGATTAATCGCCTCCTCTATCCTCATGATACAAGCCTCTTACTTTGCTTCATTGTTGGTGCAACCAAAAGTAATTCAGACAGCAAAGGGAAAATGAACACCTTTAGGAGTAATAAGTATTGTGCCAACTCCATGACCATTTAAGTTGACAACCCCATCAAACATATGACTCCATTTGGATTCAAGGTCAGGTCACTCCTCCAGGAGTAGTTCCTCACATTTTTTAGCTTTGAGGTACATGATGTCCTCATTAGGGAAGTCAAAACACATTGGTTGATATTCATCAAGAGGTTGTTATGCAAGATAATCTGAAAGAATACTTCCTTTGATGGATTTATGGGAAGTGTATTGTATGTCATATTCATTCAACACAATTTGCCAATGAGCAACCCTTCCGGTTAATGTTGGTTTCTCAAATATGTTCTTGACAGAATCCATCTTTAAAATCAGCAAGGTTGTATACGTGAGCATGTATTTCCTCAATCGCTTAGCAGCCCATGCAAGTGCACACATTTCTTCTCAAGCATTAAGTACCTTGATTCACATTCATTGAATTTCTTGCTCGGGTAGTAGATGACATGTTCTTTCCTACCTGTCTCGTCGTTTTGACCAAAAACACAATCCATAGATCCTTCAAGTACTGTCAGATACATGATGAGCGGCCTCCCTGGAACTGAAGGCATTAGAATAAGAGGTTCTTGTAATTACTTATTTATTTTCTTGAAAGCCCTTTGGCAATCATCATTCCACCTGACCAATTGTTCTTTTCTTAGCAGCTTGTATATTGGTTCACAAGTGGCTATGAGGTGAGATATGAACTGTGCAATGTAGTTCAATCTAGGAAATCACTTACTTATTTTTCTGTCTTTGGTACAGGCATATCTTTTATGGCTTTTACTTTAGACGGATCAACCTCTATTCCTTTTTGGCTCACGACGAAACCCGTAATTTACCAGACCGCACTCTGAAAGTGAACTTATTTAGATTCAACATCAAACGATACTTCCTCAGCCGTTCAAAAAACTTCTTTAGATTAACCAGTTTTTCTTCATCAGTTCTTGACATGGCAATCATTTCATCCACATAGCATTCAATCTCTCGATGAATCATATCATGGAATAAATTTAACATAGCCCTTTAATACGTTGCCTTGACATTATTCAGGCCAAAAGGCATGACCTTAGAGCAGAATGTACCCCACGGGGTGATGGACATTGTCTTCTCCATGTCTTTCGGCGCCATCTTAATCTGATGTAACCGGAGAAGCCATCCATGAAGGAGAATACCGAGAACTGAGTGGTGTTGTCAACCAATACATCAATGTAAGGTAATGGAAAGTCATCTTTAGGACTTGCTTTGTTAATATCTCAGTAATCAAGGCACATTCGGACCTTGTCGTCCTTCTTTGATACATACACAATGTTAGCTACCCAAGGTAGATAACTAGTCACGACAAGAAATTATGCATCCAATTGCTTTTGAACTTCCTCCTTAATCTTCATAGCCATATCAGGACAAGTTCTATTAAGCTTTTGCATGACTGGCGGACATTCCTCTCTCAATGGCAGCTTATGCACAATGATGTCAGTATCTAAACCTGCCATATCTTGATACGGCAAAGCAATAATGTCAACATACCCATGTAGCATACTTATCATCTCCTTTTTCACATTGGCCTGCAAACTGGCCCCAATCTTTATCTCTTTCTTGGCGTCCTCGAAACCAATGTTGATAACATTGATTTCCTCCTGATGAGGATGAATGGCCCTCTCTTCTTGTCTCAACAATCTGGCTAATTCTTTAGGGAGTTCACAGTCTTCCTCAACCCCTTCATCAACCTGATATATTGGATTATCAAAGTCATACTAGGCCACAACTGATTCATTATCAGTGAAATCTGGGTGATTAAGTCTGCACGAGTGTGGTTTATGCTTTATTTTAGAATTCAATTTTTGAAAAAGAAATAGGAAAATAAACATTTCCATTTTATTGTTTTTGTGCAAAATTTAAAATGAATGAAAATGAACACAATTTTGAATGAAAAATGTCCTTTATTAATGATAAAATAAATTTTCAAATGAAAATCGTGGCCCTACAATGGTTCCATACACCTTAGGCAGAGTGTGGGATTTAACATGCTATGATATGCGAAAAAAACATAGAAAATTACTTTGTATGAAGAGTAACTTGGATGATTTCTTCAGTGAACCAATTGCTTAGTTCCTACCAAGAGACATGCGGGCGCACCCAATTGTCTAGGTCGCAATCACTGTCGACGTCTTCCCCTTTAGAAACATACATGTGGTTCCGGTTAATAACACCTCAGCTGGAGAAAGTAATCAACCTTTTATTCTCTGAAGCATCATCCTGCCTAGTTGATAGCCTACACCAAACATATCTTCTTTCACTGCAACCTCAACCACCTTGCCCCAGCCTTGGGTATTACCTTCTTTGACTACTTCCAATTCCTGCTTGTAAGAATCTATGGAAGTACTAACTTATTCTTTACTTTGGACCACTAATTTGGGAGAAACCTCACTAACATTCACAGATTCGAACGCTTGACATAGCATTTCATAAATCTCCCCGTCCATTTCAACATACTTAAAAGTAGACAAATGAATCATAAAAATGTCTTCTTCACTACAAACCGTCACCACTTGGCCGCCAACCACGTACTTCTATTTCTGGTGCAACGTGCATGTTATTTCCCCATGCAGCAAGGATCCAAGGCCTACCCAAAAGACAATTATACACCGACTGATTGTCCATGAAATAAACATTTGAAAACCTGAAGCCCAATCTTCACAGGAAGCTCAACCTCTCCAAACAACGACCTCTTTGAACCGTCAAAAGCTCGTACCACCAAATCACTTGGCTTGAGGATAATCTCATCAACATCCAACTTCATCAAAACTTTCTTTGGCAATATGTTCAAGGATAATCCGTTTCCACCAATACATGGGATAAAACAACACACTAGCCCTCCATATGGATGTTCATGGCCTAGTTGTGATTACGGCCTTCAGACATCAAATGACGATCTATGAAACCCAACCCATGGCTAGAATTAACATTGGCAACTACAAATTCCAATTAACTGACGGTAATTTCCTATGGCGCATAAGCCATGTTCAACACCTTTAATAATGCTTCTCGATGGGCCTGGGAATATATCAGCAGTGATAGTATGGAGATTTTTGAAGGTGTCTAAATTAATTGATCCACCACTTTGTAATCACTTTTCTTGATAATTCTCATGAATTCTTCCACTTCCTTTTCAAACGTACTCTTTTGACCATCATCTGGAACAACCACTTCCTCAGTCACCTCATGTTTTCCCTTGGCCTTTGCTGCTACTTCAGCCTCTGTATTGGTCCTTAAAGTCTATGGAGCAAACAAGCGTCCACTCCTTGTAAACCCACCAAGTCAACTGACATTGTCAATGCTTGAACCACTCACAACTGGAGGCTTCTCTTCCTGTTTTTTTCCCTAAAGATACACGTATGCACCATAATTTCAAGGGATAGATCTTCCACTAGTATATGGAACAGGTCTAGGCACTGTAATGGTGACTGGACATACCTCAGCAGGTACAACAATATTAACGGGCGGTGGCCTTGCCAGCACCTGAATATCCACAAGAGTATAGTAGATTGTAGCAGTTGACACATCATCATTCTCTTTATTGAACTAGTCGAACTATAAACAACCCTCATCCATCAATGCTTGAATAGCAGTTTTCAACCTAGCACAACCATTACTTTGGTTAGCACACTCAACACAATTTTCATCATAACCAGGGAACACCTGCCCCTTCAGAAACCTGCTTTTCACCACCAACAAAGAAGTCTTTACTTGATTCACATCAGCTACCAGGTTCAAAACATCACCATCATCCAAAACATTCACCCTGGATCCGCCGTGATTAGGCATATGATTTTGAAGTATAATTGGGGAAAGAGAAAATTTTATGGCCTTCGAATCTATCAAGTCCTGGACTTTCCACTATAGAGCCATACACTTCTCTGTTGTATGCCCAGGAGCACCCAGATGGAACACACAGTAAGCATTAGCATCATAACATTGGTCCCTACTGATGGTGCTAACGTTCTCAGCTGAACCATTTTCAATTCCAACAATCTCTGCAACAAAGCAACATAGATCATGGGAATTGGCTCAATGACACGACTAGCTTGTCTGGGTTGACCCTGATATTGCCTCTGATGTGACTAATTATTCTACTGTGGGTGTTGCTGCTACTGATAAGGTGGGGTAGGGATGGTAACAACTGATACTTAAGAATAATAATCACGGATACCTTTGCCCCTGCCTCTTCCATACATAACATTAGTCTCTCCTTCTCTAAGAACCAATAAAAGGTTTTCTCGCTCCTGACGAACTAGCTCCACTAACATCTTAGATCTTACCAAGCTTCAGCAAATTCTCAATCCTCTCCCCAACAACTACAATATATGTAAACCTTGTTGACATATAGGAAGCCAATATGTCAAGGAATTCCCCTTGCAAGGTATGCATGAACATGTCAGCCATTTCACAGTCCAACAAGGGAGGTTGGACCCTGGCAACAAGCTTACGCCAGCGTTTGGCCTACTTTTTAAAAGTTTCTTTCGCAGACTGTGTCATACTCTAGAGTTGAGTAAGGTTTGGAGTCATGTCCATGTTATATTGATATTGTTTCACAAAAGCTTTGGCCAACTCCTTCTAGCTTTTCACATACACTCTGCTTAGCTTCATGTACCATTCTTGTGATACCCAAGTAAGGCTATCTTGGAAATAACACATCCATAACTTCTCATAATCTGTGTGGGCAGAAATTCTTCCCACATAGGACTGCAAGTATGTCTTCGGGCAAGTTGTGCGATTTTACTTGTCAAAAGTTGGTGGTTTAAACTTGTTCAGAATTCTTACGCCGGGAAATAAACCCAAATCAGATACGTCAAAGCCAATGGTGTTTTGAGATTCGATATCCCGAATCTTCTCAGGAATCTCATCAAACCTCTCATTCACAACATCATTCTGGGCATTTATATCCCCATTAACCAAAGTAAACTGATATTCTTGATTATTCAGGTAAGCATTACGGCCAACGTCTCCGCCCAAAGCACCGTTAGCATTCACATTAGGAGTGACCAAAGGATTACCCTGGGGGTGGGAGTACCATTACCTCTAGCATTGCCTTCTGGTTTCTCTTGGGTCCTCTGAACCATTTCTCTGATCCTTTCTTGGTTCTAATTCATCCCCATCATCTAAGTCATAAAATGATCTATATGAGTCCTTAGCTCATCTAGCTATGCCTGAATTTGTTCCATGATCCTTGTTTTGTTTTCTCTGGTTTGGTATTGGTGAACTCTGATGTCAGCAATAGTACTTGAAATAGAAGAGAAATCAAAAATCTAGAACATGTACCTGCAAAAACAAGAGGAATGTGACATGCATGCTACGCAAATTATGTACTTTTCATTCTCAAGGTCGTCTAAGTCCCAGTTCCAGTATTCAATAACAATACAAAAATCCATATGGCTTTTTGGAACCTGACTTTTTGAGAAGAAACATTTGCGCAAGGCTCAGATTTGGTTGGACTGGATGAACAAGCGTCAGTGCATAAACAACAATTAGAATGCTAAACAAGATCAAATGACATAAAATAAGCTCAAGAGCAACAAAGATCTCCCCAAAGGGTTACAAGTTTTACAATCATAACAAACAGAAAGGAATAAACACAAAGACTCCTACAACAAGCCTGTAGGTAATCTAGTACAGCAGAAAAAACTAAGCTATACGAAACTCCACATCCTTCAACCTTTAGCTGAACTGCTTGACAACTTCAAATAGTTGGGCAGAATCTGGGTGCCCTGTGTCTTCAATCAACCTCTGGATGAGCAGATCTCTTTGGTCGAATGAAGCATGCAACTCACTAATTTGATGCAAGAACACTTCTTTATTTGCACTACTAGAACTTGGCTATGATCTAGCCTTCTTGGTTTCAGCATATACCATTAGTGTTTTAATTTCAGAGACCCTGGGTTCGATCCTTAGCAAAGTCGCCAGCTGTCACTCCGGGATTTCCATCCTGGTACAAAAGCGAAAATGGCATGGAAAAGAAAGAGTTTCCAGCCATGCATTTTTATTTTGAAGAAAGGGTAATGTTGCATAAACCCAGAAGAAGGAGAAAGCGGGGTATCGTGAACCAAAGAGAAAGGGTAAGGGAGTCGGTTACAAACTGGGAAGGTATTAACACCACAGATAGTTCGTCGTACCCGCCGGGGTCTACGCCTGCTAGAACTGTTTCGAAGGGTGAGGGTGTCTGCTACTGCTGTAATTGCTACTGGAAAGGACTGAAACAAAATAAGGAAGAATGAGAGGAAAATATAAAGAAATAAAATGGCACGAAGAAAGAATAAAGATACTGAAGGATTGTGTTTGCCAAGCATCGTCTCTTGTGCCTACGTATTCCCTTTGTGAAATAGGAAAGTCATAACACTGTAGTTCGACTCAATACGACTGATAATTTGTATTTTTTTGGGATTGAACTGCTTATGCCTATGCTAAGGTGTTGCAGGCTTGTCTGGAACAAGTGCGTTTACAGTTTTGAACTGAAAAGTAGGAGCAAGTTCTTTCGCTTAGAATGAGGATGATGAGAAGATAATTCCTGAAGGAAAGACGCTTATTGTTTGTTGAAGTTTTTTAGAAGCTTTTTATATGTGACTTTGCATAGGAGAGTGTATTCAAGTCCCATTCAATGGAGTGTGTACTTCCTACATCACTCCTAGATGGAATGAAGAATAAGCACACCTAAGTTTGGAAAAGATCCCCAAACTTAGTTCCTAGAATTAAGGCTCAAGTGAACTAGCCTACCTTTTCTTATTAAGTGTTTTTTAGGATTTGAGATGAAGAAGTTATTTTTAGGTTTTCTTTGTGAAAATGGCTTCATGCTTAGACTTGTACATCAGTCTAGACAATTTTACATTACCCCAAGATGGGATAGATGCAAATTCCCCACGGAATAAGTCTATGACACAAGAAGTCACTTTAACCTTTATTATGTGCCTTTTAGTTTTTGTTTTGAGATGAGAAAGAGAAAGACTCAAAAGAGACTCCAAAGGTGAAAAGCCTAAGGGAAACTAAAAAGGCCTAAGAGTTATCATGCTTGGATATCCTAAGGTTAGTGAGGTTCAAGATATCTATCCTAAAAGAAGAAGAAGGAGAAGAGAAGAGAAGAAGAGAGAAGAGAAGAGAAAAGAAGAGAAGTCAGAAGACAACTTACTTCGAAGATGGATGTTAAGTTACTTATAAGGGGATGGAAAGAAATTGTGCAAACCAACACATCTTAAATGCTTAAACAAACACAAGATTGCAATGTAAAAGAGAAAATAAAGGTTGGAATGTGGAAGACAAACACATAAAGAAAGTAAATGGAAAAGATTCAAAGGTTTAAGAACCTTACAAGTCAGAACCACACTATAAATGAACTTAAAGAAGCTCAAATAATTCAATCAATTTAAACAAATTCAAGGAAGCGCCAACGTGGCAAATAATTACAATGATGGCACATATGAAGAAGTAAGGATGCAAATAAAATATGACATGGATAAAAATAAAAATGAAAAACCAAATTCAGAATGATATGACATATTATAATGCCTGACATGATACTAAATTATCATACAAAGGTGCATGAGCTAGTTCATGATAGAAGAGTTGGATAAGAGAGGACAATCACATGTTCATGTAAGAAGAAAATATAAACAACTCAATATGAAAGTCAAAGACGCAACGATGACTATGAGATGATGAAGGTCAGTAGAATATGACCAATATGACATGCTAAAGATTCACATATAGACATATCAAATGCACATAGCTATCAATTTAAAACAGTTCAACAATCATGCAAAAGGTTATCACATAATGCAATGATGTTTCATACTTAAGATGTAAGGTAAAGATGCAACATGACATACAAATATGGATGTATATGTATGAGGTCAGTAGAATAATTGAGATATAATGCAAATTATATGACAAGATGAACATGCTTAATGCACACAAACAAACATGAGAAGCATAGTAGGAGAAGACATATAAGAAATAAGTCAAAGTTGAACAAAGAAGCATACACTCAACCAAGAGGAAAACACAAACCACAATGGACCTATATGTGATCAGATAAGACTTATAAACATCTAAAAAAACCAAGAAAACTCATACAAGGGACCTCACACAATGGCATAAATGCCTTCAAGCAATTAGGGTTAAGGGGTGACAAGAAATGATCATGAAAAAATCCTTAAACTACAAGCAACCAAACACACATCAAACAACATTCAAAAATTGTAAAAATGTACCTCAAATGACCTAATTCAAAGGATATTTAATTGTTAAAATATCACACAAAAACTCAACATTAAACTTGGTCAAACAATGGTTCAAAATTGCATAAGGATCGAAGAACAAGAAGGAAAAAGATGTGGACCAAAATGCAATGCCAAATGATTTAAAAAATGAACGAAATTTTTTTTGAACACTTTAAGACATTTATGAAGTATTTCAAAAAAGACTGGATTCAAAGTTGTTTGGGAGTTATGAGAAAGAAATTATAAAAGTTGTACTATCAAGGAAGAAAACAATTGAAAAAGAAATAAAATGAAAATCCAAAATAAAATTCATAAATTAATAAAATAAGAAAATAAAAATATGAAAAATTTATAATATGAATATAAGATTATTTTTGTGGAATTTTTGTATGAGTTTTGATGATTTAAAACTATAAAATGAAAACAATATGAAAATGAAATAAAATTGTAAAGAAATGACGCAGGGGTGCAGGTTTAGAAAAATGACCAGTTAAAACATACGTTTGAGCCTATAGGTGGGGTGAAGATAAAATTAATCAATCCATTCCAATGACGCGTGAAACACATAGAATAAGGTGGAGCTTCAGACAACATATTGACTCCATAATAGCCACAGGATGAAGTCCATCAGATATGACCAAGAAAGTACTCAAATCAAACAAACAATATGCAATGATCATGATAACAAACATACACACATGCCTACATAACCGGTCAAAAGTTAGAGAGAGAAAGAGTCACGTGAGGGGGAGAGCACTCATTTATGAGCTGGCACCATCGTATGCATACGATTAAACCAAATTAAACAGATGTGACATAATTTCACACAAATAGGATTTATAGAAACCTCACCGGCCGGGGAAGACTCTGGTCTTCTTCTCCGACCATCTCTGGCCACTATAACCACTTCACATGTCCAAAAATTCATAAGGCATACATCAAATGAAAGTTGAGCTCACACAGATCACAGATCGACACTTCAAATTCACAAATAAAGCAAAAGCAGGGAGAATCGAATCCATGAATTTTTCCCTAACACTCAGTCATCACCTCTAATAGGTCTATAAACTATCCATAACAATTCATTGAGGTTATTAAGCAATTAATCAAGTGAAAACAAGTCTTACAAAATTGAATTCAAAGAGAAATAAGTTGAATAACTCTGAACTTGAAATTATGAAGAGCTTGGATTAACAAGAAAACCAGAGGTGTAAGCTTGTTCTTGAGCTTCTATGGAGAACAATGAATGCTCCAAAGTCTTGAATCTTGAAGAGGAAATCAAGAAATCTGATATGCAATGGAATCACACTTGAAGAGATTGATCTGATTTCACTTTGTTCTTGATCACGAAAGCTTTAGAATGATAAATTGATGAAGATGATGATGAATAATATGAAGCTTTGGCATGAAAATCAGAGAGAAAACAAAGAGAATTTTAAGGGGTTTTGAGGAGAATGTGATACAATGATGATAAATGAGCCACAATTATGTTATGAATAACTTTTATATGTTGAGTTAACTGTTAACCACATTGGTTAACATTTAGAACTCTAGTTAGATAAGGTGGATTGAGACAAGTGAGGTGAAGTGAGAATTGAGTGAAATGAGAAGAAGCTTGTGTGTTATGGTGTTGTGCTCATGTGTGGTAGTGATCATGAGATAACATGGTGTGGAAAATGATTAATAGTGGTGATGCAATATTTATTGTAGCATATGACTTGTTGTGTATGTTTCTCATTTTTTTTGCAGCTTTCTTCATTCATACATGATGGATGATGTATGTGCATGAGTATGAGATCTAGGTCTAGCCAAACAAGGTAAAGGAATGAGGTACTAGTGTATGTATGTGTGGGGAGTAGAACCATAACAAGACAATGCCTTATTGTTTTAGATAGCAAGGCACAATGAAATTGTTGATATTGGAAGATGAATTTCTCCATGCATATTGGATGAAATGAGGAGCTTGTATGTACAAATGAAAGACGGTACGTCATAGAACAAACTTGATGTTTGTATCAAGATGAATGGAGGTCTTTAAGTTGCTTACAAATTGCTTAGAACATGAATACACAAAATTGGCCCATGGGCGCATTAAATTGGCCTCAGACCTTAGGGAAAATTTCAATTGTAAGATCCATTATTTGAACCATCATATCTCTTCATACATTGATCTTATGAAAAAAAATCCAAACATCAAAGTTGTAAAGGATATCAAGATGAACAACTTTGATGTTCAAAACAATTTCATTTGAAGCTTTTTTATGGAGAAAAATAGCTTAACATTTGGCACACCACATGTTTGATGAAATGCAGGGCATCTGGCTCGCCCGTGACTTGGTTTCTTGGCATAGTTGCCAAAGTTTTGTCAAACTTTGATTCATCATAAATCTCTCAATTTTGATCCAATGGAGATGTTCTTTCTATGGATTTGTAGCTCAAGATGTTCTCACTAATTGGCTCAACTTAGGCCTGAAGTTTGAAGCCTTTATCTTGAAGAAATAATGCTTTGTAGTGAGGTGCAAAAATAGCCAAAAGTTGCCATATTTAGAAACCCTAAGTTTCTAGTTTGGGCAGTTTTGTGATTTCTTGATTTTTCCATGATCATATTTAACTTGTGGAACATGATTTTGACCTCAAAAAGTCAGGAGTTGACTTTTTCCTCTAGACAATTGACTTTTCTCCAATTCATTGATTTTCAAGTAACTGGCCAATTGAAAACCTTCTGAAATTATACAATGGACAATATCCCATCCTTAGATACTTGATAACACATGGAAAACAATGAAATGAAGTTTGAGCTTAAATTTCATCAAGAATCCCTTTGAATCAGAAACCCTAATTTTTGCCCCTTTTGCTAGGAGATGTTGCAATGGTGTAATTCCTTGATCAATCCACCTCTTCCAAAGATTTGAAGAATCATTTAAGATTGTGTGGGGTGTGAAAATCCCTTGAGGCTTGCTGGGAGAAACTTGGATCTTGTCTTTTGGCTTTGAAATATCATAACTTTGACAATCTTTTACCACATGACTTATGCTTCAAACTATGAATGTTATGTTTCATCTTTCTATGAATAAATGCAACACTATGTATTCAAATGATATGCTAGAAGCTATGAAAATGAGAGGGCAAATTTTGGGGTGTTACAGTTGGTAAAGAAGAAAGATGGCGTTTGTGCATTGATTATCGTTAGTTGAATAAAGTGACCATTAAGAATAAGTATTTGCTTCCGAGAATTGATGACTTAATGGATCAGCTAGTTGGTGCTCGTATTATTAGTAAGATTGGTATGAGGTTAGGTTACCATCAGATTAGAGTGAAAGAATGTGATATTCAGAAATTTGCATTTAGAACTCGTTATGGACATTACGAATTGTATCTTCCATTCTTATATGGATCATTTTATTGTGGTGTTTATAGATGATATTCTGATTTATTCTAAAACTGAAGATGATCTTTAAAAAAATTTGAGGATTGCATTGCAGGTGTTAAAGGATAACAAGTTGTTTGCTAAGTTATCAAAGTGTAAGTTCTCTCTTAAGAATGTAAGTTTCTTGGGTCATGTTATTTCTGGTGTTGGTATAGCAGTGGATCATTCTAAGGCAAGTGTTGTGTTGCAATGGGAACCTCCGAAGACAGTTACGAAAATTAGGAGTTTTATGGGTTTAACATGTTATTATAGAAGATTTATCCAAGGGGTTTCTAATTTGGCATTATCGTTGACCCAATTGACTAGAAAGAGTCAATCGTTTATTTGGGACACAACTTGTGAGGAATTATTTTGAAGAATTGAAGAAGAAATTGACTACGGCACCAGTGTTGGTTTTGCCAAGTCTTGGTGAACCTTTTGTTGTGTATTGTCATGCATCCAAGATGGGATTAGGTGGAGTTTTAATGCAAGATGGTAAGGTGGTGACTTATGCTTCCAGACAATTGAGGGTACATTAGAGGAATTATCCTACTCATGATCTTGAATTAACTACAGTGGTTTTTGTGCTGAAGATTTGGAGGCATTATTTCTATGGGTCAAGGTTTGAGGTATTTAGTGACCACAAGAGTTTGAAGCACTTGTTTGACCAGAAAGAACTGAATATGAGACAGAGAAGATGGTTGGAATTTCTAAAAGACTATTATTATAATTTGAGCTATCATCTGGGTAAAACTAATGTAGTAGCAGATGAATTGAGCTGTAAGACAATTCATATGTCAGCATTGATGGTGAAAGAAATTGAGTTAATTGAACAGTTTAGAGATTTGAGCCTGGTTTGTGAAACAACACCTGAAAGTGTTAAGCTTAGAATACTAAAAGTGAACAATTACTTTTTGGATGTAATTAAAGAGAATTAAAGGCTTGATGTGAAGTTGGTAGATTTGATGCCTACATAAGGAAGTGATTATGATAGTGATTTTCTGATATACAATTCTGGTGTGTTGAGATTCATAGGCATAATTTGTGTGTCGGACAATGTAGAACTGAAAAAGGAAAGTTTAGAAGAGAGTCATCGAAGTAGCTTGAGTATTTATCCGGGAGCCACAAAGATGTATCGGGACTTGAAAAAGTTATTTTGGTGGTTTGTAATGAAAAGAGATGTATCACATTTTGTCTATGCTTCTTTGGTGTGTCAGAAATCAAAAGTGGAGCATCAAAAGCCTTCGGGAATGATACAACTGTTGGAAATTTTGGAGTGGAAATGGGGCAGTATTGTTATGGATTTTGTTACTAGATTTACGAATACGGCGAGAAGATTTGATGTTATTTAGGTAGTTGTGGATCGGCTTATAAAATCCACACATTTTATTCCTATTAACATGAGTTTTCCATTGACGAAGTTGGTAGAGATTTATATTAGGATAATTGTGAAGTTGCATGGTGTTCCTTCGATTATAGTTTTGGATAGAGATTTTAGGTTCAATTATAAATTTTGGAAGATTTTGCAAGAGGATTTGGGTTCAAAGTTGAAATTGAGTTCGGCTTTTCATCCACAGACGGACAGTCGGTCGGAAAGGACTATTCAGATGTTAGAGGAATTGTTTAGAACTTATGTGTTGGAACAAGGTGGTGTGCAGGATACTCATTTTCCATTGATTGAGTTAACATACAATAATAGCTACCATTCTAGTATTGGGATGGCACCTTTTGAGGCTTTGTATGGTAGGAGGTGTAGGACACCTCTGTGTTGGTATGAAACTGGTGAAAAGGTAGTGCGTGGACCTGAAATTGTGAAATAGACTACTGAGATAATTAAGATGATTTGTGAGAAGATGAAAGTGTAACGCCTGTTTATTTAATTAATTATTTAATTCAATATACTTATATTACGTTGTGTTGATTTGCGTTGATTTGTGTATTTGTGTTGATTTACGTTGGTTTGTGTTGTTTATGATGATTTGAGTTAAGTTCCGAATTATCGGAATGTTATGTTGATGTTTCTAAGTTGGTTCGAGTTGAATTGATTAAATAAGTTGATTTAAGTTTTGGAAAACGATATTGAGTATTTTCCCGTTTATTGTTGAATATGTTGATTGAGTTGTTTGGACCATTTGGTTAATAATCGGTAATTAATCGATTAAGTCGGCAGAAAGTAATTAGTCGTGAATTATTAATTGATTTTGTATTATGGTGAATTAAGTCGTTAAGTCAGTATTTAAGTTGGGAAGTTGAAGAAATAATAATAGAATTAATATTATAGTTGTAGGAGAGTGATTGATTAAGTTGACTTAGAATAGTGTTGGAATTAGTCAATTAAGGGGTGTATGACTTAGGCCAATTAGTTACTGTATTATATTAATAATATTTTGATAAAGAGAAAGAAAAAAAAGAAAAAAATAATTAGGTTTTAGAAATGTCAGTAAGTAGAAGAGGAACAGAGAAAGAACGTGCGAGAAAGAAGTTGCGAGAGAGAACTACTACCGGTGCCAAATCCCTGGAACCCGATCAAACATAGAGTTGATTTTAATCCAATGTAAGGGTGGGGTTCGACTTTTATAGTTGTGTTATAAAAATAGATACGTAGGAATTGGGATTGGGTAGTTTTTACGTTGTCGTTGATTGTTTTATTTTGATGTTACGATGTTGCTTCTGTGAAATTATTGATTAATAGATGTTGTCGAAATTGTTACTGAATTAATTTTGTCAATGTTTCTTTTGATTTGTTAATTTCTGGAAAATAAATTTAGTTTGTGACGAAAACCATGTTTTTACATTGCAAGGGTGGCGCAGGCCACCCATTACCCTCACGAGGGTGGCGCATTCCACCCAAGATAAAGCCGGTATCATATGGCGTGGGATTAAGCCACTAGGAAACATGCCTAGGTGGGTAGTATATTTTTTCTATCACTTTTAATAAGATACAAACTATCTACTTGTATGAATAATTCAAATAAAGTAACACCACAAATCCATGATGAGAGCCCCATTTCCACGTTGAGACCCATCAAGTTCCATATTGAGAGCCACATTTCCCACGTTGAGAGCCACATTGTATGGCAGGGACCACTTACTACTTTAATTCATTATAATTTTCTTTCATGATAATTTACTTAAGAAATACATAATTCCTTATTAATTATTTACACTATATTTATGAACTTTAGTATAAAGTAATACTAGAATATTATAATATTTTATAGAAACAAAATGATGAATTAATACTGATAATGCAATATGATTAACACAATAGGAATAGTACTACCAGGTAAATTGGTTTGATAGAAACAAAGTTTTGAGGTCTAATAGAAAATTGTTTTCTTGATTTGCATGACAGAAGGTTCTAATAATAGTATTATTATTGTATCAAAAAAACAGAAATTGACACATTTTGTAATAATCTCGTAATAATCACAAAATGTCGAAACAATACAGATTTAGTCGGTTTAGCCGATTTACACGGAAAAACTATCTGTCCGGAATTTAACGAAAATTGTCGAGGTAGTTCGTAATAATTAGTAGGTGATTATAGTCGGTTTATTTTGTTGAATTCGTTTTGAAATGTGTGGGTTTCGTGCTCCGTAGGGTATGTTGTTTTGTTCCGATGTATGGATGTTTTAAGTTGTAGATCGAATGACCAATGTTGAATTTAAAGTTATTGGTCGTATGACCAACATTGGTGTATATAAGTTGTAGGCCTATGGCCAAAGTTGAATCGTGTTGAATTAAAGTTTCTATATTGTTCGTTGTATGTTGTTTCGAGTTGGGTGTTGTTATGTATTGTGTTGTTATAATCATGACATACATTGCATTTTCTAAGTTGGAGCGGATGCTCACCACGTTGGCATGGATTGGAAAAACTATTAAGTTAAAGGCTTATACCTTGTAGATACCTTGATAACTTGGTATATTTTAAGTTGGGAGTTTTACCCCGATGGTACCACATGCATATGCATAGTCGAGTCGCATCTTGTGTTGCATTATTTATGTTGCTTATGTTTGCTGAAGTTGGTGAAGTTGTTTATGTTGCTTAAGTTGATGAAGTTGTATATGCCGCTTAAGTCGATGAAGTCGTTTATTCTTCTTAATTCGTTGAAGCTGTTTATATTGCTTAAGTTGATGGTTATGTGATCATGTAGATGAATTTGCTTATATGATTATGATGATAAAGTTGATTATGTTTGTTGAAGTTGTTGAAGTTGATTATGTTTGTTGAAAGTGGTTGAAGTTGATTATGTTGACTATGATGATGTTGATTATATTGATTACGTGGTAAATGTTGATATATATATATATATATATATATATATATATATATATATATATATATATATATATATATATATATATATAAATAATAAGTTGATAAATCATGTTGATAAATTGTGGGTGATTATTAAGTTGTTGTTGTTGTTGTCGGATAGTAGTGAAGTTGTATGATTTTATCTAACATATTAAATATCATACTTCGTTTATAAATTCGAAATATCACCCCTTCTATTTGAATGTTACCCCTATGTTGGTAACATGCAGGTTAGCTTGAAGGATGATTGTTATCTTCGTTAGTTCGAGTCGGTGTCGATGCTCTGATACGTAACACTTGGGGGGATGAATGCCTAGTTACTTTGTTGTTGTTTCAAGTTTTTTTCCATGAATTTATGTGGTCACTAAGTTGTTTAATTTGAACAAAAGTGTTACATCATGTTTAGTTGAATATTTGAGAATTCGCTGCGTAGTTGTGAAATTTATCTTGGTTTCAAAAGTGAATAAAAGTTGTTGTTATAGTTTCACCCGAATCAAAAGTATTATGTATCGATGTATTACTTGATTAAATGAATACGTTTTTGAAATTTGAAATGTGGCATCCTATTTTCTTACTTGTTGGTTAAATTTTACTACTCTGATTTTTAATATATTTGGCGGGTAGGAATGGGTTACAAAAAGCGTCTCAGAGTAGACAAAAGTGCTATCACGATAATAGATGGAAAGAATTAGAATTTAATGAAGATGATCATGTGTTTTTTAGGGTCAATCCAATGACAGGTGTTGGACGTGCTTTGAAATCGAAGAAGTTGAATCCTACGTTCATTGGACCGTATCAGATTTTGCAAAAAGTTGGTATTATTGCTTATCGAGTGGCGTTACCGCCAGAGCTTTTGAACTTGCATGATGTGTTTCATGTGTCACAACTTCGGAAGTATGTGTCTAACCCATCTCATGTTATCCCAAAGGATGAGGTGTAGGTTAGAGTAAATCTTACTGTGGAAGCGATGCTGATAAGGATTGAGGATTGCAAGATGAAGCAACTCAGAGGTAAAGAGATCCCTTTTGTGAGAGTATCTTGGGGAGGAGCTGCTAGTGGAAGTGTAACCTGGGAGCTAGAAAGCAGGATGCGAGAGTCGTATCTGGAACTTTTCACATAAGGTACATTTTCGAGGACGAAAATATTCTAAGTGGGGGAGAGTTATAACACCCCATTTTTAATAATTTATTCGTCATTTATTTTTGGTGTATTTTTTGCCTTGTTTAAGGCGTGTGTCTTGATGTTTTGGTGTAGTGTCCTAGTGAGACATGTAGAACTATGGTGTGATTAGTAACATTGTGGAGTGTAGTAATAATAATAGGTCAAATAAAACATTTTTTTAATTATTATTATGTTAATAATATAAGTAATTAAGATTATTATTTTTATTATTTTAGAAAATAAAATTACGAGGGTGATTGGGTAAAATATTATGGTGAGGGTTTTAGGGAAAATAGGCTTAATCAGAACAATTAGTGAAGATTAGTCATGACTATTTTGGAAGAACCAAGGAAGAGCTAGGAAGAGGAATAACATTTTTAGGGAAATCCCCATAGATGAAATTCGCAGGATTTTGTTCAAGATTTGAGGTAAGGGGGGAGAAAGGGATTCTTATTAGGTGATATTAACATGATGGGTAGTGAGGGGTCCTTTCCCTCATAGGATATTTGTGTACAATTGTAGTTCTATGAATATGATGATTGATGAAATTATTGTCGCAAATTCGATTTGATGTAATTGAATTCTGGTATGACATATTGTTGTTGTTGTGATGTATGTTGCATAACTGTGTAGAATTTGTATGGTTACAGAATGAGAATGACAAATATAGATCTAGAATTGATAAAACTGAATTTAGTAATAATAGATGAAAGAATAACATGATTGAGAGTGTAAAATTAGGGTAGAAACCCTCTTAGGACTGGTATGAAGTGTGAAAACAAAGATCATAATGGAGAGATTCAGAATAAAGTGGAAAACCTGAGTTTTGGAGGGGGTCTCTGTCCATACACGTATTAAGTGTGTCATACGCGTATAAGGGTGTGAAAAAATAAGGCAATACGTGTAACAAAGGGTGCATAAACGTATGAATCGTGATTTTGCACGACCATCTTCCCATTCTAGTAGGATACGCATAGTGAAGCAAGGCAATACGCGTATGAGGAGGCTATACGCGTATTGGCCTGAGAGAGTGGGAGAAATAGGTGTAATAAGGGCGTATGGGGCGTAGGAGCTAGTCCATACGCGTATGGCCTTGGGCAATACGCGTATGAAAAGGCGTGTAAGGCAAATTTTGGTGTTTTGTGATTTTTGTCCCGATTTCGTATCTGATGTCGATTCTCTTGATCTGAGGCAATAATGTAGACCTTAAGACATAATTAATCAAGGATTAGTAATGAGAAATTGATTAATGATGAAACTTAGGTGAATTTAACTGGATGATTAATCACTTAAGTTGCGTGAGGAATATTTTGGTGATTATGTGGAATTATTGTTGCATATGTGATCGGATGGGTCGTGTAAATGTATAATGTGATGTTTATGCATGTTGTATGCATATTCATGGTCATGCATACATTGAGGTATTATTGGTGGGATGATTCATTGTCGGATGGGCATATGCGATTCATCTGTACTCCGTTGCGGAGAATGGTGGGGATAAATCATTGTCGGATGGGCATATGTGATTTATCCGAGTTCGATTGAATGAACTAAGTTTAGATGGTACCACATGCATTGTGTCATTGTTGGGTCACATTGCATAAATATTTTTGTTGTGAATCATGTGTCATCGTTGCATAATTATTGTTGTGATGTTGTTGTATATGTTATTGTGTGAGAAACTACCTTTGATTTGTTATATGGATCGTTAATATTTGAATGTGTTTCTCACCCATTTGTCGTTGTTGTTGTATCTATGCTTCCTTGGAAGTAAAGATGATCCAGGTACTTGAGTATGTGTGGACTTTGTGTTGCTTGTTCGAGTCATAGGACTGCTCTGATACGTAACACGGGAATAGGGATTTTGATGTTTTATTTGTTTTAGTTATTTGTTACGTATGTTATTATGTTGTTGGAAACTTTATAACCAATGATATCTGAGGAATTTTTGTTGATGTTGACTTTTTACAATAAGTTGAAGTAAATCATATTTTCCGTTGTTTTTAATAAAGGAGTTTTTGTTGGTTAATGTTGTTGATGTTGCACTCCACTTGTTTTATACTCTGATTTTCCGTATTTACTCATTATTTTATAGACTCAGAAAAGTGGGTTATTACACAATTGCTCAGCGCAGGAGAAAACAGTCTGAAGAAAATACTTTAGCTATTGAAAAATTAGTTAAGGACCTCTTATAGGCCAATTTTGTATCTGAGGCCAGGTATACAATCTAGCTCTCGAACAGTGTACTTGTAAAGAAATGTAATGGAAAATGGTGCCTTTGTATTGACTACACCGATATTAACTAGGCATGCCTGAAAGATTCTTACCCTTTGCCTAATATAGACAAACTGGTAGATAGTTTTACAGGTTTCAAGCTCTTCTCCTTCATGGACGCTTATTCCTGGTACAACCAGATACCCGTGACCGAAAAAGATAAGAGGCATACCGCCTTCATGACCCCGACGGGCAATTATTACTACAATGTAATGCCCTTTAGGTTGAAAAACACGTGAGCCACATATCAACACATGATGAACAAGGTCTTCCAATCATAGATTGGGGACATGCGCGAAGTTTACATGGACGACATGATCGTCAAGTCCACCCAGGAGTCCAATCACACATCCCATCTCCAAAAAGTCTTCGATCAGGCGAGGAAGTGCAGAATGTGTTTTAACCCTGAAAAAATGCCCCTTTGATGTAAGGGCGGGGAATTTCCTCGGATTCTATCTTACAGAAATAGGAATCGAGGCCAATCCCGACAAGGTCGCGCTTTCTAGGAATTTTCTACGCGTAACTCGAAGAAGTCAATTCGGTACCTAAACTGCATGCTCACATCATTATCACGCTTTGTGGCAAAATCTACCAAACACACCTCACCCTTCTTCAAATTACTCCACAAGGAAGAAACATTTGAATGGATGGAGGAATGCGATCAAGCCCTGCAACACCTCAAATAAGAATTGTCAGAACCTCCGATTTTGTCCAGACCAACAGCCGAGGAGGTCCTCTATTTGTATCTTTCTGTTAATATCGAGGCCATTAGCGCAACTCTCATTAGAGAAAATCCAGAAGGGAAGAAGCCCTTGTATTTTACGAGTAACGTTTTGCAAGGGCTGGAGCTCGGATACCAACAAATAGATAAGGTATCCCTCGCTCTCGTAAACGTGGCCAGGAGACTAAGGCATTATTTCTTAGCACACACCGTGGTCGTGCAAACTGACCAACCTATCAAGCGGCTAATTGTCCGACCAGATCTTGCTGGCAGAATGTTGAGGCCGTCATTAGAACTGTTCGAATTTGATATACACTACGAAAGAAGAAAACCTCTAAACGCTCATGCCCTGGCCGACATCGTGCACGATATGACACCCGCAGAGACTATGCCTGAATGTGTCCATAAATGGGTCATCTACGTCGACATAGCATATATCCTATCATGCAATGGAGCGGGGATCATCCTCGAAAACAAAGAGGGGCTCGTGGTTGAAGTACCCATAGTCCTATCCTTCCTGGAATCTAATAACGAGGTTGAGTATGAAGATTTCTTGGTAGGATTCCACTTGGCCAATAACATGGGCGCGTAGGAGACTAAAAATTACACTGATTCCCATCTCGTAGCATCACATTTCAAAGGGGAATACCAAACTAAAATCGATCATCTGGTCGAGTATCTGGCATTGGTACAATAGAATTTTTCACAACTCAAGTCCTAGGAAGTCCAACACATTCCCTGTGAACACAATTCACGGGCGGATGTCTTATCAAAATTGGCAAGCATGCGAAGGAAGGGTGGGAACAAATCCGTCATACAAAAAACACTTCCACACCCTAGAACTGAAAAATCCAGCAAAATCATCAATTTCAACCTCATAGGTGATAACAATTGTTGGATGAGTCCAATATACCACTATCTAACAACAGGCGAGTTGCCCGAAGACCATAAGGAGGCCAGCGTCACCAGACATCGTGCATTCTCCTACGTCCTTGTAAACAACAAACTATATTGCCGAGTATTTTCAATCTCGCTCCTCAAGTGTATTGAGGAAGAGAGCATGCCAGACATCTTGCACGAAATACATGAAGAAATAAATGAACAACACCTAGGAGGTAGATCCTTAGCCCGAAAAAGCTTTGACAACAACCTACTATTGGCCAACCATGCATGCAGACGCCAAAGAACACGTGAAAAAGTGCGGGAAATGCCAATGCCAATAGGAGATGCACCTCGCACCCCCTGACGCACTTAAGACAATGTCCTCACGCTGGTCGTTTGCATAGTGGGAAATGGACATCTTCGGTCCGTTCACAATAGGTTCCTTCCAAATTAAATATTTGATCATGGTCATTGACTATTTCACCAAATGGATAGAAGCCGTGGCTTTGGCTAGAATCACTCCATTCAACATTTTGCGATTTTATAAGAGAAACATCCTAGCCAGGATCTAAGTACCCCAATCATTGATCATGGACAATAGTACTCAGTTCATGGACAAGAATTTCCAAGACTTCATCGCCAAGATAGGCACCAAGTGTAACACCCTAAATTTTGCCCTCTGGCTTTTCCGTCTTTTTGTTGCTTTTTGTTTTGCATTCATACGCATTTTGCATTAGGTCATATCATTGTCATTAGCATAAGACACGGGATCATTATTTTCGTTGGAATTAGGGTTTCGTGTCCTTATTTGCAGATTATCAGTAGAACTCAAGTTTTCGGCTATGCAGCCATCAAGGGTATCATCCTCATATTGCTTCTGTCATTGAATTAGGGTTTATTTCCCTGGTGAATGGTATTCATGGATTTCATGTCTGCAATGGCTGTTTACCGATCCATTTGGCTCGTCACCATGGATTTTCTTATTCATCAAGTTACAAGGCTATTCTCATCTTCTCTTTATCTCAAGAGCTTCTTCAATTGCATGTTGTTGGTTTCATTAGACTATTTCTTAGTCAGTGTGCGTCTAAGGTTAACTTATTGTGAGATTTGGTTCAGACGAATTTGGAGTAATCAGAGACTCGGATGATGATCGATTCAGACGGTTTGTTTTAGTCACAAATTATTCAGTGGTAGCTGTGTCATTCTTAATCAGTGGTTTCTGTGGAAGCAATGCGAGATTGGTTTTGAGTTGAATGAATCGATGAATCGAGGCTTCTAGTTATGTGCGTGTTGATGGTGGTTGATTCGTTTGATTAATCTTAATCTAAAACCCAGTTTCGAGTTTATTTCTATATTCCATTCCCGCGCTTAATTCAAATCATTTCCATTATTTTTCCGTCTCCATGCGTTTTTCCAAATTTTATTCGTAACACTTTTTTCGATCCTCCGGTTATTCAATAATTATTTCCATCTTTAAGCCGAATTCTCAATTTTATGTTTTGTATTTCATTATTATCCATTTATTCCTTAAAACCATTTTTCTTTATCAATACATTTCCTTTTCTCACAAAAAATAAATCAAGAGTGCTACAAAGCCTATTTATGAGCCCATTTCATACTTTTCATTAGAAAGGATAATAAACAAAAAAAAGATAATGAAGCCAACTTTCATGTGACTCCAAAAAAAAGGTCATTGAATCAACTTTCACAAAGCCGGCCACACGTTTTTTTCAGCCATGACTACAAGCAAAAAGCACATAGTGTCACACCTACAACTCATGAATACCAAAACGCGGGTATCACGCATTACGCAAACTCAACGAAAATTGAATTCTGTTACAAAAACATTCCTACATCACCAAAAAACTGAAAAAAAGGAGTCAATGATCTTCATGACTCATAATCACAGAAACAAGAATTCATCAACCTTCATCACTCATTCACTTATTCAAATTCTTCCATCATCATAATTTCACCACCAAGATCATGCAAGAAAATAAAATATCTCCATCATCTTCCTGCATCACAACATTCACGCTCTCACTCATTCTTGCTGCAAATCTGAAAATCAACCTTCCCTCATCCTTAGAACATCAACAACCACATCCAAACCAACATAACCTCCTTCCTCCCTTCATCACTCTTTGCACCTTCAATAACAACACAAAAACATAATAGATGAGGAGAAAGATTCATAACCAAATCATCGAGACTGCATACGAAAACACGATCCGAAAATGTCATCTCTAAAGCGAACCACAACATTCAATGATCATCAACAACTCAGCGTGTTCATCAGAGAATCATTATGATATTGATTCGAATTCAGATTCGTTGCGCAGCCACAACAACGAACGAATACGATTCGCAGCGGCATCATATTTGAGTCTCACTACAACAACAGAATGCAAACGAAGATCTGAAAGAGAGAATTATGACCTGCAAACAGAAGAGATTCATCACAAAAAGAAATCGAGACTGATTTCTTTCATCAAAAATCAACATCATCAAACGTTAAGCCGAATCGAATTTGTGAAGGAAGGAAGAAGCATTCAAAGACAATACGAGACCGAAGCTTACCGAGATTTCATTATTCTTAACTTCAACTGGTAGGTGCACTCTTCTAAATTCTCCTTTAGACTTGATTATGCTGCGTGTTGAGATGTTTCGTATTTCATTGTTTCAGATTGGTCAGTTTGGCTTGCGTCAATTGTTTGAGTCTTTCGCTCCCGAATTCGAAATCACCGTGAGGTTTCTAGGCTTTGTGGTTGATTGTTATGGGAAGAGGACCGGTGAAGCCCTGACGTGTTGGCGGTGAGAAGTTGGATCGCGGTGGTGAGCGATGAGGTTATGATGAAGAAGGAGATGAACAGGATGTGAGGGAGAGAAGAGCGCGATGGTGAGGGAGGAGAAGGTAAGGTTCCGGCGGCGGCGGCTAGGTCGAAGAAGGAGATGATGAACAGTGTTGGAGAGAAAGGTTGATCGTGAATTTGTGTTTGTTTTATTTTTTCATTTTTTGTTTGGTAAGGATGTAGATATTAGAATTAAAGGTTATTAAATATTTTGTGAGGATTTTTAGAATGATTTGTTGAGGGATTGAAGATACCAGGGAGATAGGATAAGGCTTGAGTGTATTTTTGTTGTTTCCCGTTCATACCAGCGGTGACACTTGTCACCGTCTGGTAGGACCCCTCCGTTTCGCTTACTTGCGCGTAGGATAACCATAATTACTATACACCTGCGTCTTGTAACCGCATGATAATCATACCATTGCTAATCCTCAGATCAGACGCATCCCATTAGTCAACAAGTTGACCCGTGCAGCTCACCGTGCACCCCATATTTTCTTTGCGTGTGGGCCTGGCGCCCTTTGCCGTTTGCATCCCCTTTGGCCCAGTTTCTTTTCTTTAACTGTTTTACCTTACTGGTTACACACCCTCCCTCTCTTTTCTTTATTTTTTAATTCTTTTTCATATCATTTCAATTTTAATTCATTTAAAATACTAAAGCATTTTAGAAAATTCCCAAAAAAAATATTTTTAGTTTCATAATTCATTTTAGAATTTTGCCATATTTGTATTCTCTGTTTTTTTATTATTTTCTCATTTTATTTCGAATTTCATTTTAATTTCCATTTCTTTTAATTTCCATATTAACACATTATCTTGTAGGATTTATTTCTTTCACCTCGATTAACATTTCGACTCCGTTCTTTTTGCATCTTTTAAAAGACTCATAAGAGCTCATAAAAATATTTTCGTCATAATTTTAAATTCACTTTATTCATAGTTTTAGGAATCGTGTTTGTGTGTTTCCGATAGTTGTTCCTAAGCAACTTTGTGCGATTATTTGATAGAGTTTTATTGCGAATTTTTGAAAGATATTTTGACACATTATTTGTTGCTGATTGTTGGCTTTAGAGATTTAGTTTCATAATTTTCTCTTGTCCTTTGGTATTTGTTTGGTGTTTTGTTTCTTAGGTAGCGTTCCGTGCCTCTTTTTTCCTTCTTTCTAACATAGTTTGAGGAAGACATTTATGCCATCCTATTAGGTTTTATTGGTCTTTGTTTTAGGTCACCTATAGGGTTTAGGTACTGACTTGGTGATTGTGATTTGGTTTGCGATCTTCGCCTTTAGTTTGTGTATTGTTTAAAGCTTGTTATTTCATCTTATGTTTGTGCGATTCACTAACCTCTCCTTTCAGGGGCTCGTGGTAAGTGAAGTGTGGATGATATCCACATTTCAAGTCTTCATCTCATCCTTTATTTTTGATTTCTCATTTGTCTTTGTGATGTGCCTTATTCCATCTCGTGAATAACTTCATCACTCCCCTTTGAGAAACAACTTAACTTCTTTAGAAAAGTAAGTTGTCTTCTAGCGTTTTCCGCTCCTTTCTTCTTCTTTATTTTCTTCTTTCCTTCTTCTTTAGGATAGGTAAGCCTCACTAACTTAGGAATCCCATGCATGATAACATTAGGACTAGTCTTCCCCTTTAGATTTTACCTTTAAGATCTTTTGTTTCTTTCTCTCCTCATCTTAAAACAAAGCTCTAAAAAAAGCATCTTAATAAGGATTGAAGTGGTCTCCTATGCAATAGCCTTATTCCATGAAGCACTTGTAGTCTTCCCATCTTGGGATAGTACAAGCTTGTTCATTATGATGCACAAGTCTGATCAGGATATTATTTTCATCAAGAAAATCATAAAAAAGACTTCTTCATCAAAAATACAAAAACACTTAATAAATTCAATGAGTTAGTAAGCCTAAGCCCTAATCTCTGGAATCAAGTTTTGGGGGATCTTCTCCTTACTTGAGTGTGCTTATTCTATTATTCCATCTTGGAATGTAGTATCAAGTACACATTCCATGGAAAAGAGCTTGAGTTCACTTCCTTGTGCCACACTCATAAAAGTTCATAAAAAACACAAACAAACAATAATCGTCTTTCCTTCGGGAATTCTTTTCTCATCTTCTTCGCTCCGTCCGCGAACTTGGTTCTTCTTGTCATTTTGCAAGACGGTAACACACTCGTCGTACGAGCCTGCAACACTTGAACATTGACATAGGCAGTTCAAGCCTTAAGACACAAGCAATTCTTTCCACCCCTAGTTAGGGGAACTACGGCGACTCTGATCCTCATTGTCTAGATGAGGTACGTAGGCAGCGGGGTAGGGCCCGTTCGAGCACAATCTTTATTTTCCCTACATTTTTCCTTTTCATTTCTTTTTCAGTCCCCTTTTCTTTTCTTTTATCCAGTTCAGTTCCTTTTCGTCACAGCAGTTTTCATTTCTTCACCCTTTGAAACGGTTTCTTTGCAAGCGTGGATCCCGTTGGGTACGACAGACGATTTGGGGTGCTAATACCTTCCTAGGTCGTAACCGACTCCCGAACTCAGTCTCTCTGGTTCGCAGGACCCGTGTCCTTCCTCTTCTATTCTTCTGGTTTATGCAGCATTACCATTCCCGTTCCTTCGGGATAAAAATGCCTGGCTGGCGACTCTACCTCTTTCCGTGCCACTTTCGCGTTTGTACTAGGATGGAAATCCGGGGAGCGACACCAAGCAACACTTCGCGTCAGTCGAGCATCCCCAGACTAACAAGCAAGTCAAAGCCGCCGACAGAGTCACTCTACGAGGTTTAAGACGAAGACTAGGCGAGGAAAATAAAATATGGGTCGAGAAACTCCACAGTGTACTTTAGGCCAACCAAACAACTCCACATTATACCTGTAACACTCAAATATTTCCCTACTGAATTATTAATAAATCAGAGTAAAAATTTCACTAGAAATATTTAAGTGTCACAATTCAACCCAAAACCACACTTGGCTCAATGGTATGTTTTTAATATAAATTGTTCAACATGTTGAGGAAAATCAAGTTTGACACATAATAACTCCATTGAAAATAGTTTACCTCAAAATAAGATAAATAAATGCAAACGCCGTCCCGGCACCCAAAGCGACGTATCATAGCTGACATCCTAAAGACGTGAAGTACACCTACTTCACAGACCACCATTCAACTTATCCTGCTCACCTACATATTACCAACATAAGGGTAACATTCAAACAGAAGGGGTGAGATACTTACATCACAAAAGAGCAATATAATAAGAACTAGCAAGTATCATAATTAGACACCACTTCTCATCAAAAACACCTACGCAATCACATCATATATACCATGACATAATACACATCACAACATCATACTCAACAACAATGATTATGCAATGAGACTCAATCAACTCTATGCATGCGGTACCATGTATCGATCTCTATCTCAAGATCAAGTTCCCGTTGGAACACTCGACCCCTCTTTCATGGTTCAATATGATCAATTTCATGATCACACCCTAGACCCCTACTTCATGGCCAAGTACGATCCTTATTTCATGATCGCATCAAAATTACAACAACGAACATATCCCACTTTGGTATATTGTTCCAACTATGCACATGTCATGCAACATCAATGACATACATGCATATATATAACGATTACATTAACAACTCCACAACAACAATCAACATAAAATGACATATTAGAACAACAATTTTCATTAGTATCATGCATATTTTAGCATACCACAACATAAGTCAACATGTGCATTATCCATTTCATAATCACCAAATATTCATCAAAACAATCATGTTTTACCGGCTATACAACAATAAATAACTCAACTACAAAAATAAGCACGAAAACATCAAAAATCACCAAAAAAGACACCTGACACGGCCAACCGTGTCCTGTGACACGGCCCGTGTCAGAGACCTATGCACAAGTCTTCAAAATGCACTAAGTAACAAAAACACAGTGGTCTGACACGGCCACCTATGTCCTATGACAGGACCTGTGTCATACATATTGTACCCAAAAGATTGTTTTCCCCCAACCGGAAGGCTGATACGGGTGCCCGTGTCGTGTGACACGGCTCGTGTCATAGTGCGACGAAACCCGATTTTTCCAAAACGTTTTCTGCTGTGTTTTGAGTTCATATTCCTCACAAATCAGTTTTTCTAACATCAAAGATACACCAGTTTGTTCACATAATGCGCATACATTAACACACATCATTCCGAATTAATATATTCCATATAATTAGTACACAACAACAATGGATTATCAACCAATCCACCTAATTCCTATTCAAACACCAAAACCCTCCAATCTTAATCATCAACCTACCCAATCCCCAATATAAAGCCCTTAAAGACGGAATAATCTCACCCTTACTTTGGTTTTGACGAGAAAACTCTTCTTCCTCGTGGATTCTCCTCTTCAAGCCTTAGCCCTTTCTTCTTCTTCCTTCTCTCTATTCACAATCATTCTACCGTTCTCATAAACACGATTCTTTTCTCCTTTTTCCTTATTCAAACATAACCCCTTAGACCCAATCTATGAACTTCCACCTTTACCCTTACTAATTTCACCAAATGACCACCTTACCCCTTACCTCTTATTATTACAATTATTTTATTATTCTTCATATAATTATTCAATATAAACATATATATATATATATATATATATATATTAAATAATTTTTCTTCCCTCCACACACAACAAACAAAAAATACAATTAAAAATAATAAAATAAAATTTGGGGCGTTACATCTCTCCCACACTAAAAGGTTTTCGTCCCCAAAAATTTACCTCATGCAGAAAGATTCTGATACGACTCTCGCATCCTGCTCTCTAATTCCCAAGTCATGTGCCCATCGGGAGCTCCTCCCTAAACCACTTTCACAAGGTCAATCTCCTTTCCTCTCATCTACTTTACCTCCCGATCATTAATTCGTTCTGGTAATGCTTCAACTATAAGATTATCTCTTACCTCAACTTCATCCATCGGTATCACATGTGACGAATCCGAAACATACTTCCGAAGCTGTGAAACATGAAATACATCATGCAAACTGGACAATCTCGGTGGCAACGCCACTCTATAAGCAACAGGTCCAACTCTCGCTAAAATCTGATACGACCCAATAAACTTAGGAGTAAGCTTTTTCGACTTCAAAGCTCGTCCAACACTGGTCACTGGAGTAACCCTCAAAAAATAATGGTCTCCTTACTTCTTGAAACTCAAGATCTTTCCTTCTCTTATCATGGTAACTTTTCTGCCTACTTTGTGAAGTCTTCATTTTATCGCGAATCAACTTCAGCCTCTCTGTAGTTTGTTGCACAATATCAGGTCTAAGCATCACATTTTCACCTGATTTATGCCAACACAAAGGTGTCCGACATCTCTGACCATACAAAGCTTCAAATTGTGCCATTCCGATACTGGAATGATAACTATTGTTATAACTAAACTCAATCAATGCCAAATGACTATCCCAAGCACCCCCTTGTTCAAGCTTAAAAGCCCTCAACAGATATTCCAAAGATTGTCTTGTCCTCTCTATTTGTCCATCATTCTGAGGATGATAAGTTGAACTCAACTTTAACTTCGACCCTAATTCCTCTTGCAGACACAATATTTAAAGGTATCCCATGCAATTTCGAAGTAAACTCTTCCAATCTCTATAAAGAATAAGTAATACCAATCGGAATAAAATGCGCTGACTTAGTCAACCAATCAACGATCACTCAAATAACACCATGCCCTCTTGGAGTAGTAGGTAAACTCGTAACAAAGTCCATTGATATACTATACAATTTCCACTCGGGAATATCCAACGGTCGCATCACACCAGCGGGTTTCTGATGTTCCACTTTTGACTTTTGACAAATCAAACACGCATAAACAAACTGATCCACATCTCGATTCATACCAGACCATCCAAATATCTTTTTCAAATCCTGATACATTTTCGACGCTCCTGGATGAATAATCAAACCACATTTATGCTCTTCTTCCAGAATCATTCTCGTTAATTCAAGATCATCAGGAATAAAAATATGATCTCGAAATCTAAGTACTCACTGTTCATCAACTTGAAATTCGTTATTTCCAACTTGTTTGTCACTAACCATCAGGTCCACCAATTTCACATCTGACTTCTGACATTCCTGAATGCAATCAAGAAAATCATTATTAACCTTCAGCATACCCAAAATCACACTATGAGTTGTCTGTTCACAAACCAAACTCATATATCTGAATTGTTCAATCAACTCCAACTCTCTAGCCATCATAACCGACATATGCAATGTCTTCCGACTTAAGGCATCAGCTACAAAATTAGCTTTACCGGGATGATAATTCAAACTAAAATTATAATCCTTCAGAAATTTCAACCAACGTCTCTGCCTCATATTCAACTCTTTCTGATCAAACAGGTATGTCAAACTCTTATGATCACTATACACTTCAAATCTCGAACCATACAAATAATTCCTCCAAATCTTTAATATGAAACCACGACTGCTAACTCCAAATCGTGAGTAGGATAATTCCTCTCATGAATTCTCAACTGACGTGAAGCATACGCCACAACTTGACCATCTTGCATTAACACTCCACCTAAACCCATAAAAAAAGCATCACAATAAACTACAAACGGTTCATCTACTTTCGGCAAAATCAAAACTGGGGCAGTAGTAAAATTCTTCTTTAGTTCAATGAAATTCTTCTCACACTAGGAATCCCAAACAAACACCTTGTTCTTACAAGTCAATTGGGTCAACGGATGTCCCAACTTCGAAAATCCTTCAATAAATCTTCGATAGTAACCAGCTAATCCCAAGAAACTTATAATCTCTTTCACTGACTTCGGAGTCTCCCATTGAAGCATTGCATCTACTTTGGATGGATCCACAACAATCCCTTTTTCCGAAATTACATGACCAAGAAAACGCACCTCTTTCAACCAGAATTCACACTTAGACAATTTAGCATACAATTTCTTCTCTTTCAACACTTGCAACACTATTTGCAAATGTTCAGCGTGCTCTTCTTCCGACTTAGAGTAAATCTGAATGTCATCTATAAAAACAAAAATAAATTGGTCCAAATACTCATGGAAAATCCGATTCATATATTCCATGAATACACCAGGTGCATTAGTAACTCCAAATGGCATCACTACATATTCATAATGTCAATACTGAATCCTAAAAGCGGTCTTCTGAATATCTTCACCTTTCACTCTTATCTTATGATAACCCGATCGCAAATCGATCTTACTAAACACACGAGCACCAACCAACTGATCCATCAGATAATCTATCCTTGGAAGCTGATATTTGTTTTTGATTGTCACCTTATTCAGTTGCCTGTAATCAATACACAACCTCATGATACCATCCTTCTTCTTTATGAACAATACCGGTGCTCCCCACGGTGATACACTCGATCTCACAAATTTCTTTTCTAACAGTTCCTCTAACTGTTTCTTCAACTCAGATAACTCGGAAGCCGACAAATGATACGGTGCTATCGAAATAGGTCTTGTTCCTAGCACAATATCAATATTGAACTCTACCTCTCTCATTGGCGGCACATCCACAACATCATCTGGAAACATTTGCGGGAAATCTCTCACCACTTGCAATTCACTAATTTCCATACCATTATCCACCGACAAAGATACAAACAATGCCAAAACTTGCACTTCTTCATTCATAAACTCCTTCAACTCTCGAGCAGACAAATACCCAGCTTCTTGTTCCTCTTCACCAGGAGTAAGATACCAAACTGACTTACTGAAACAATTAATATGAACATGGTTGTACTCCAACCAATTCATACCCAGAATCACGTCCAAGCATCCCAACGACAAGCAAATCAAATCTACGCCAAAGTCCTTACCATAAATCGAAAATGGACAGTTCAGACACACGACAGAAGTAGTTAACGACCCATCATCATGAGTCTCGATAGCCATCTCTCCTTTCATAGGGGAAACAACAAGTCCTAATATCCATACACAATCAATTTAAATAAAAAAAGTGCATAGCACTTGTGTCAATCATAGAAATCAACGGGGTACTATTAATATAGCCAGTACCTCTGATCAAACGATCTTCACTGGAAGTCTGTGTCCCTGTCAAAGCGGGCACTTTTCCTCTAATTGCAGCTTTCTTTGGATTTTGGCAATGTGTAATGATATGACCTTTCTCCCCACAGTTGTAGCAAGTAACCATGTTTTTCTTGCACTTATATATCAAGTGTCCAGGCTAACCACACTTGAAACATTTCTTCACGTCACTCATGCACTCACTAACACGATGGCCCAACTCACCACATCTATAGCACTTCAGCAAAGTAGGAGTACCTCCCCCACTTGGCCTTTTTCCCACATTTTGCTTCTGTTTACCCTTATCAGCAGGAGTTGCATAAGGTTTCCCATGATGCATTTGTTGTTTTCTTCTTCTTTCAGCTAAACCTTTGAAATGCTCAGATCGAACCTTACTGTCCTCCTCAAAGATCCTGCAACAATCCACCAAATCCGGAAACCTTCAGATTTGCTGATAGCCAATTTCCTGCTTAATATCAGGCCTCAAACCATTCTCTAACTTCACACATTTCAAGAACTCAGTAGTCGCATCGCTATAATGAGGATATAACTTTGCCAGATTAGTAAACTTAGCGGCATACTCGGTCATGGACATACTGCCTTGTTACAGCTCCAAAAACTCAATTTCCTTCTTTCCATGAACATCTTCAGGAAAATACTTCCTCATGAATTCTCTCTTTAACACAACCCATGGGACTGCCTCACCAGCCGCATCTAATCGTTGATGAGTTCCAACCCACCAATCATCAGCTTCAGCTACCAATCTGTGTGCATCCAACCGCACCTTACTTCCTTCTGAACACTCCATCACCCTGAAGATCCTCTCAATCTCCTTAAGCCAATCCTGATCTTCATCAGGGTCATACTTGACCTTGAATATAGACGGATCAATCTTCTTGAACTCATCACTTTCGCGATCCCCATCATTCATCAGATTTTGCACGGCATGTGCCATCGCTTTCATAACAGCGACAAGTGCATCATCGTTTCTTTTAGCCATTCTAAATCTGTCACACAACAATAATCGAATAATGATTTAGAATCAACAGTTTCAATAATGCTCAACACTTAACAACAACACAACGACTCAACGACTGAAAGACTCAATTACTCTATCGGACGGACCGACCTGCTCTGATACCACTTTGTAACACCCAAATATTTCCCCACAGAATTATTAATAAATCAAAGTAAGAATTTCACTAAAAATATTTGAGTATCACAATTCAACTCGAAACCACAGTTGGCTCAATGATACGTTTTTTAAATAAATTGTTCAACATGCAGCGGAAAATCAAGTTTGACACATAATAACTCCATTTCAAAAGGTTTTCCTCAAAATAAGATAAATAAATGCAAACGTCATCCCGACAACCAAAGCGACGTATTAGAGTCGGCATCCTAAAGACTTGAAGTACACCTACTTCATAGACCACCACTAAACTTATCCTGCTCACCTGCATGTTACCAACATAAAGGTAACATTCAAACAGAAGGGGTGATATATATATATATATATATATATATATATATATATATATATACATCACAAAAGAGCAATATAATAAGAACTAACAAGTATCATAATTAGACACCACTTCTCATTAACAACACCTATGTAATAACATCATATACACCACGATATAATACACGTAACAACATCATACTCAACAACAAAGATTATGCAATGAGACTTGATCAACTTCATGCATGCGGTACTATGTATCAATCTCTATCTCAAGATCCAGTTCCCATCGGAACTCTTGACCCGTCTTTCATGGTCTAGTATGATCCCTATTTCATAATCACACCCTCTACCCCTGTTTCATGGCCATGTACGATTCCTATTTCATAATCGCACCAACATCACAACAACGAACATACACCACTTTGGAATATTGTTCTAACTATGCACATGTCATGCAACACCAATGACATACATGCATATAAATATAACTATTACATTAACAACTCCACAACAACAATCAACATATAATGATGTATTACAACTACAATTTTCATCAACATCATGCATATTTTAGAATACCATAACATAAGTTAACATGTGCATTATCCATTTCATAATCACCAAATATTCATCAAAATAATCATGTTTTACCGGCTATACAACAATAAACAACTCAACTACAAAAATCAGCACAAAAACATTAAAAATCAGCAAAAATCACCAAAAACAGACACCTGACACGGCCAGCCGTGTCCTGTGACACGACCCGTGTCAGAGACCTATGCCTAAGTCTTCAAAATGCACGAAGTAGCAAAAACACAATGGTATGACACGGCCACCCATGTCCTATGACACAACCCGTGTTAGGCACACTGTAACAAAAGATTGTTTTTCCCCAACCAGAAGGCTGACACGGGTGCTCGTGTTATAGTGTGACGAAACCCAATTTTTCCAAAAAGTTTTATGTTTTGTTTTGAGTTCAAATTCCTCATAAATCAGTTTTTCTAACATCAGAGATACACCAATTTGTTCAAATAATGCACATACATTAACACACACCTTTCTGAATTCATCTATTGCATATAATTAGTACACAACAACAATGGATTATCAACCAATCCACCCAATTCCTATTCAAACACCAAAACCTTCCACTCCTAATCATCAACCTACCCAATCCCCATTATAAAGCCCTTAATTAGACGGAATAATTCCACCCTTACTTTGGTTTTGACGAGAAAACTCTTCTTCCTCGCAGATTCTTATTTTCAAGCCTTAGCCCTTTCTTCTTCTTCCTTCTCTCTATTCACGATCATTCTATCATTCTCACAAAACACGGTTATTTTCCTCTTTTTCCTTATTCCAACATAACCCCTTAGACCCAATCTATGAACTTCCACCTTTACCCATACTAATTTTACCAAATGACCACATTACCCCTTACCTCTTATTCTTCCAATTATTTTATTATTCTTCAAATAATTTTTCAATATAAACACATACACACATACACACACACACACACACACATATATATATATATATGTATGTATGTATATATATATATATATATATATATATATAAAATAATTATTCTTCCCTCCACATACAACTTACAACAAATCCAATTAAAAATAATAAAATAAAATTTGCGGCGTTACAAAACCACCGGGGAAACTACATTCCGAATGACATATGGAACTGAAGCAATCATCCCTATAGAATTTAAAGAACCTTCGAGACAAACGGGGTCCCCTCTAGAAAAAGAACTTAACAACAAAGCATTGAGGGAAGAGCTCGACTTAGTCGAGGAGATACGCTCAGAGGAAGATCTCTGCGAAGAATCCCTAAAATAAAAGATCGCACTGCGTTACGATGCCAAGATCATAAAACAAGAATTCCAAGTAGGTTGTCTTGTCCTGCAAAGAAATCAGAAAGATTCACACGAGGGCAAGCTCGTTGCGAACTAGGAGGGCCAATATCAAGTCAAGTCAAAAACTAGCACAAGAGCCTACTACCTCGAAGAACTAAATGGAGAACCATTTGCTCGACCATGGAATGCTGAAAACCTTGAACAATATTACAACTAAGTCCAGCCAAAAGTGTGGAATAGCTGCCGATAGATCTACCTCGTTAACGAAGGGGAAACTTCCGACCACAGGGATGTACTGTGGTATAAGTACAACCCTTAAACATAATGTAAGTGAAATCTTGCCCAGTTAACGAACGTATGATTCTCCCAACAAGGACACCTCGAACGAACTATGTCGTTGCCATACCAGCGCGGCAGACTCTCAGTTCATGATAGGAAAGGTCTAAGTCTTAAGGGAATAAGGAACTCGACCGAGTCCTTGACCCCCTTCTGCGATAACAAATCTCGCACCTCGATAAGTTCCATACAATGTCGAGTTCTTCATAACACGTCAAGCATATCCACAGTTCAATAACATATAATTTAAAGCATACATATTCTAAATAAAAATGCATAAAAAAAAGGGAAATAATTATATTTATCAAAGAGTCGACCATGAGGCCGGACATTATCATAAGTTACATAAAAATGGGACTAAGTCCCATAAATAAAAAATACATCAAAAAGCACGTAGGTCAAGGAAAATATGGCTCTTAGGCCAAGAAACCTCACTCCTCGTTGGAAGGGATCAGTCTTCCCTTATCCATGCAATGAAGAGGACCAGTACCATCCACGACCAACTCCACCCTAGGGTTCTTCACTTTAAGAAACTCAACATCATTGTGGAAGCCGAACGAAGCCATTGCCAGGTTGTTATGCATCAGCAAGCGTGTTCGAGCAATCAATTCGATCCTAATAGTCATCGTAACTTCCTCTTCATTTTCATCCTTCTCGGCGGAAAACATGTTATTAGTGGACAGGTCCACCATCTTGTCTCTAATATTAGTGACCTCCCTCATTATCTTGAGCTTTCTCTCATAATGCCCCTTCGCTTGGAGAAAATCATTCACAAGCTTGGCATTTTTAAGTTCAAGCTCGACAAGTCTATTCTTAACAGTTTGGAGGTCCTTGAGGGGGACAGTCTTTGTGTCATTCAAAGTGAGGGCGACTTCAAGGATCCACATCATCCCCACAACATCCTGGCACAACTCCGATATCAAAGCCTTGCAGTCAGCATTCAAGACAGCCGTTGCATCCAAGTCAGGGACCCAAACAGATGAACCTTCATCAAATATCGACCTCTGGGTTAGACACTGGGGAAAGATGAATGTGCCTGAAGCCACATCAACAGTATTTGGATGGGAGGACTTATCTTCATCCCTTGACCTTTTCTCTAGCGGAGAGTCATCCGCCGAAGTGCTTCCCAGAGTGGAAGTGCCCGTAACAACAAACCCTTTGAGGGTGGCCTAGTCTTTGACATCGTCAACCCTACCTTTGGATCCCGTCATTAGATTTTCTTTATTGGCCTTCACGAGACGCTCACACATCTCGGGCATTTTATCTGCAAAACAAAAATAGACAAGTCAGTTACTGATTAAATCCTCGGACACAAGACGACAATAACAAAACTCCACCTAAGATTTGCATCGCCGTATCATCATTTGGGCAGCTGAGCAACGCCTTGACATTGATCAGCCTAGCCTGGGTGGCTAGTGTTACATCATACTTCAGAACTATATGTCTGTATTATTCCATTGATCCAATGGTTGAAAACTAGAGACGAAGTTAACAAGCATATTGTACGACGTTGTCGCTCCCAAAGATTTGCATCCCGGTTTAGACGCGAACGGTCGGCGAAAAGAGAAATGAAAATGAAGTGAATAGAGTCACCAGCTAGGCATTTTTATCACGAAGGAAAGGTAATGCTGCATAAACCTAGAAAAATATGGATAAGACAGTTGCGAACCAGAGAAACTGAGAAAGGGGGTTGGTTACATCCTGGGAAGGTATTAGCACCGAGATTCTCCGTCGTACTCGATGGGATCCACGCTTACAAGATTGTGTTTAAAGGGGTAGGTGTATGTGCTATCTGTGTGCAAAAGCTAAAGAATGAATGTACAGGTGTCAGTGCAAAAAGGTGAATTGCTCAGGAACTAAGGCTTTTAAAGAATACTGAAAGAGGGGGAAAACAAAGAGACTTTTATTCGATAATTGTTAAGTTATGCCTACGTATCCTCTCGTGCAATGAGGAAGTCAGAACACCGTAGTTCGACTCAAAGAGACTGAAAATAAATTGACTGTGAACTACTTACTTGCTTATGGTCAAGTGTATGACTCGTCTGGCTCGAGTGCTAATTGTCTTGCATTAGACGGAAGAAGAGAGTTCTCGTTTGTGAATGAGTATGATGAGAAAAGAATCCCGAAGGAGACAATTATTGTTTGTTTTCTGTGTTTTGCATAAGTTAATGAGCTTGAGCCTAAATCAAGGGCTTGCAAACTCATTATATCCTCCCTAACTAGGGATAATGAGCCTGCTTAAGTGTTAGATAAGCATCTCAACTTAATTACCATGATGAAGTAGGATTAAGATCATTAACCTACTTGTAATTATTTAGATGTTTTTGGGGTTTTGTTTAGTGTTAAGTAATGAGTTTAATCTCTAATCACATATTAGTGGGCTCATTACACCATCCTAATAGAAGGATAATAGATGAGAACACTTAAGCTGAGGAAGATACCTTAACTTAATCCATGTTTAGGGATTAAATTCATTATATAACAAGCCTTTATTAAATGGATTTTAATTAAGGGATGAGATTATGAAGTGGATTTTAAGTTTGTAAGACAACTTGAGGGGGACTTGTCCATTAAACACTAGGGTTAGTCCCTCTTAACCATAAGAAAGAGATAGAACCCTAATGTAAGGCCCAAGTTACAAGATAAAGTCTTAGTGATTATTTGTGTAATTTGATTAAGAGGTGTAAACAAATTAAAGTTTTAACACTTAGGATTAAAGTTATACACTCCATCCTAAGAGAAGGATGCAGGCATAACCCTAATTCAAAAGTCCTAAAACTTTAAGAGTTTAGTCTGTGATTATTGAGATGAGAAAAGAGACTCAAGGAGACTCAAAGGTAAAAGACAAAGGGAGACTATACACAGCCCTAAAAGTTATCATGCTTGGGTATCCTATGGTTTGTTAGGCTTAAGAGAAAAGATCTTCAAGGCCACCAATGGAAGAAGCAGATGAAAAGAGAAGGAGAAAGAAGAAAAAGTTACTTACTTCCTTAAGAAGACAAGTAACTTGAAAGAAATAAAAGTGAGAGAGATGGAACACAGGTGAATTGGATTCACTTCAAAGACATGTAAGAATGCATATGAATAAGATGACAACACGTGGGAGGTGAAGCCAAATCCACCTCCCATATAACTTACCAAAGGCACCTGAAATGGTTAGTATGGATGCATAAGACATAAAGCATAAAGAAATAGATTGAAATGAGATTTAAATACCAAATTCAGAAGTGATTATGCGATGAAAATGGCATATGCGATGATGCAAAGTCATACAAGATGCATATAAATGATCATACAAAGATGAGATGCAAAGGAAGCATGCTTAGAAGCTTGAAAACACATGGGTGTTTATGAAATATAATGAATGCAAGACATAGCAAATAAATGAAGAGATGATAAATCAATGTTTTAGAATGTCCTAAGATGTCTTAAGATGACATATGAATGTTTGAAATGTCATGGCAAGTTCATGTGATGATGATATGCAAATATGAATGCAAATGAACATGAGAAATTAGGGTTTTATGAATATATGAGATGTCAATGACCAAAACAGAAGCATACATCATGATAAAAAATTGAAATCAAGATCAAACAAACCTTAAACCCATACAAGGTCAAACCCCAAAGGAGAAGGTCAGAAGCTAATCCTATTGAAAGTTGTGAATTTTCTAAGTTTGCTAGGGTTTTTGGATGATTCTTAAGGGAAAATGAAAATCTAATTGCAAATTCAAGATAAATTCATGATAAAATTAACCTAGAAACTACATGCAATATTTGAAACAATGCAAAAAGAATCAAGTTCAAACTCTTCATGGTTAGGAAGAAATGAATTTTTCAAGTTAGGGTTAGAAAATCTGATTTTTAAAGAACCCTAATTCAAAGAAAATTGTGAAATTATGATCAAACCTAAAAATAAATTTGTATGAAGAGTTTGAAAATGTTTATAAATGTATTGGAATGGTTCAAGATTTTTTTGGTGATTTTTAGAGACCTAAATGCATTTTTAATTAATTAAAATCCATTAATTAATTAAAAATAGCATTTAAATATTTCAAAAATACTTTTTTAATGCAAAAAATAAAATAAAAATCATTTTTGGGTTGAGGAAAATATTTGGATCAGAAATGCAAAAGATTGTATTTATGTGATGCTTTTAACTATTTTAAATAAATTATGCAAAAGAAATAAAGAAAAATGAAAAAAAAAATGCAATTAAAATGGAAGTCAGCACATCCAGTGGTCTAGATTTGAAAGAAAAAAAGGAAGGGAATTGTCTGGCGCGCTAATGGGTGGTCAGGATTTGATCTGGCATTTTTAAAATTAATCCTAATTAACTAAAACTAATTAACTAATTAGGGTTTTAACAAGGCATCTGGGCCCTTCATCCACGCGCGAAAATCCTATCCTACGACCCACATTCAAAATGATCCCTAAACCCTAATTAAGAACCCTAAGCATTTTCAGGTGACTGGAGCTCTTCTCCGACAGCCCACTCAACCTAACTTCTTTCCTAGGTTAACCCAGACCCTCTAAAGCTCAAGAAATGATCCCCTAACATCCCTAAGCATGAATCCAGCATCAAATAACATTTATGTTTCAAGAAAATCGTGATTCGAAGCAAAACAGAAAAATAATCAAACTTTCAGAAGCTCAATACATGCTTGATTCTTAACCATTTTCAAAAGTAAACATATCAGGATGATCAGTGCATCATGTAGAAGCATTTAAGAACTTAAAATGAGAGTTCTGGAAAAAATGTTCTTCATGGTTACCTGAGATGAAGCTTTCAATCCCTGAGCTTTCTGGACTCTTTCTTGGTTCAACAAAAACCCCAATGAGCTCCCTGATGATGTTGCAATGCTTGGAACAAGTTTGTATGGCTTGGTTTATGAGTTTCAGTTCCTCTGCACCAAGAATCGTATTTTGGTTTGGCTTTGTTTTAGGGCTTTTCAGAGGGTGGTTTGTGTTCTATGAGTGATTTGAAGATGATTGGTGAAGTTTTTTTTGAAGTTTGATGGTTATGTTGTGCAATTCTAAGAGATGAAGGTTTTGGTGGATTTGGTGAATTCTGAGTTGAGAGAGCTTGCAGGCTTGTGTGTTATGTGTTTTGTGTCCCTTAGGGTTTGTATAAACCAATAGGAGTGATCAGAATAGTTGGTGTGGCCTAGTGTGATTGGTATGGGAAAGTTGCAAAAAAGTCAAATTTGTGTACTTGAAGGTATGGTCCATGGAAGGAGCTGCTCAATGGGATGTCTGGCCTCAGCAAGATTCATGGAGAGCCATAGAATTGGTTTGATGCAGCTGTCACAAGTGGATGGAAGGATCCAAGGCATTTTGCAAAGTTTAAGTGTTTTGGCCATTTTGAGATTTCTTAGAGATCAAGTCATGAAAATAATGCAATCTTGGGCCAATTCTGATCTTTGGAAGTTTCCTTGACATGTTATGATGTATAGAAGTTGATTAGAGGTCATGAAAAGGCTTGGCAAGTGAAATTGCAAAATCCCCTCTTTGGCATGAACTTGAAAATTATAGGATTTTTGCCAACTTTGAAAGATCATATCTTGAGTTCTAGGATGAATCAAGACATGTTCTAGTACTTTTTGAAAAGGGAAAGACCTAATCTACAACTTTCATGTCCAAGAATTTTTCATTTGAAGCATTTTTGGTCATGAAAGAGGAGGTTGAAAATCTTTCCCAAAATGGAAAGTTTCCATTACAAGTCATTTCCAAAAATGGCAAGTTTGCATTTGGCTCAAAATTCTTCAACTTTGTGAAATACCAACCACTTCTAAGATCAAATAAAGATCATAGAACCTCAATTTGATGAAAATGATCTTTTGGTACCCTTGTTGGGGGCCTCAGATGCCCTGATTTTGACTTTACTTGCTCAGGTAGTTACCCAATGATCAGATGACTTCCACAATGAATATCCTCATCAAACTTGGTACAAATGATCCTTATAACAAATTAAGAACATTAGAAACAAGAATGACCAAAAAAGTTGGAGTTAAGGCCTCTGAAACAAAAACCCTAATTTTGGTCATCTGTGTAGGAAAATCCTAGCTCTGCTTCCATGCCTTTGCCATTCTTTGTGATCTCTTGACTTTCATGAACTTTGGGGAGCATATCATGATTATAGAACACATATGGACCCTCTTGGAAAGCTTCAAGACCATTGGGATGACTCATATTGATTCTTGGATTGCTCACATCACAAACCATAGATGCAGATCAAATGGAACTATGCAGATGAAACAAATATGCAATATGAGATATAATGCTTATGTAAATGCAAAAATGAAAGATCACAGGCCATGGTGTGAGAAAAAGTTTGGGAAACTTTGGGGTGTTTACAGCTATCCCTATTCAAGCATGAGTTGGCTGTGCAGGGTGTAAGCGCCTGGCTTAACAGACAAACAAGATAACTTGTGGTTGAATACAAAAGACAGTCCGAAATTTGCACTCGCTGGGGAGAAGAAGAAAAGGGATATAAATTGTAAAAGTTAGTATAGTATGATTATCAAACGAAAGTGATGGAGGACGACCATCGAGCAGAGGACGACTGCTGGGGATAAATCAGTAAACAAAGCAATGACGGGGACGACCATCATGCTGGGGAAATAAAGAGACCACGACGGGGACGGCCATCGGGTACAGAAATAAAACTCTCTGGGGATTGAGAAAAGCATTGATGGGGACGACCATCAGGCTTGGAAAGTAAGGTAAACAATGATGGGGAGGACCATCGGGTGAAAGAATAAATGAAATAATGATGACGGGCGGTCATCAAAGGTGAAGGACGATCACCTAGCAGGGGACGGCTGCTGAAAATATCACGACATTGGACGAATGTCGGATAGAAAAGGTCATCGATGGGGACGACCATCAGATAAGCATGATGAAGGACGATCATCAAGAGGTGAAGGACGATCACCTAGCAGAGTACGAGTGCTCTCGGGGATTATCGCGACATAGGACGAATGCCGGATAAGAAAGACCAACGATGGGGACGACCATCGGATAAATATGATGAAGGACGATCATCAAAAGGTGAAGGACGATCACCTAGTAGGGGACGGCTGCTGAAAAATACCACGACATAGGACGAATGCCGGATAGAAGGTTCCAATTATGGAGATTCCACTAGGAAAAGGATGGGGGACGGTCATCCAAAGGTGAAGGACGATCACCTGGCAGGGGGCGGCTGCCGAAAGTATCACGACATAGGATGAATGTCGGATAGAAGAAGGTTATTTTTTTTGGCGACTTATTAGGGAATGGTTAACACGGACGAGTTCTTACGTTTTCAAAGTTAAAGGATATAAGTGTTTTGACGGTTTGTATAGATTAAAGATGCGGACGACCATCCTTAGAACCACGATACGGACGAGTATCAGTAGAAGCAAACGCTAATACGTGTTTAAGGATGATGATACGGACGAGTATCAACTATTTGAACAAGGAACATGGACAAGTGTTAATCTGCTGGGGAGATGCGTAAGATAATGTAAACACCCCAAATTTGCCCTCACCCATTCACACCATGGCTTGTGATCTTTTCATATGCATAAATTCAATCATAGCATCTCATACCACATCTTTGATTCACTGCATTGCTTCTAAGTCATCTACATCTAGGGTTTGTGGTTTGAGCTATCCAAGAGCTATTTGAGCCACTCCAAAGGTCTTCAATCACTTCAAAGGGGTCCATGTATGTTCAAGCATCATATTATATCCTTACAAAGTCAAGAAAGTCAAAGAATCACAAGAACTGAGAAAGGCATGGAAGCAGAGCCAGGCTTAACTGCACAGATGACCTAGAATTAGGGTTTTGGTTTCAAAGGCCATAACTCCAAATTTTCTGGTCATTTTTGTTTCTATTGGTCTCTATATGTTATAAGGATCATGCATATCAATTTTCATGAAGAAATTCCATGGGGAAGTCATCTAATCAAGAGTTGACTTCTTAAGCAAGTCAGTGCAAAATCAGGGCATCTGAGGCCCCCAATGACCCAACCAAAGGGTGATCTTCATCATTTTGAATGTGTATGATCTTTATTTGATCATAGAAGATGTTAGAAGTTCACCAAATTGAAGAATTTCAAGCCATTTGCAAAGTTGCCTTTTTGGGAAAATGACTTGTAATGAAAACTTGCCATTTTGGGAAATTTTTCAAACCTTTCTTTTTGATTCAAAAATGCTTCAAATGGGAAAACTTTGGTCATTAAAGCTGTAGAATGGATCATTCCCTTTTCAAAAAGTAAAAGAACTCATGTTGATTCATTTTGGATCAAAAGTTATGGCTTGTCAAAGTTGGGAAAAATCACATAATTTCAAGTTATGCACCAAAGAGGCAAAGTTGCAAAATTACTTGCCAAGGCAAAATGAGACCTCAAAGTGACTTCTAATCTTTGTACAAACATAAACCATTGCCTAAAGTTCAGAATGCACCAAGAGTTTGTCCAATTTCATGACTTATGCATTAAGAAATTCCAAAGGGGACAAAAATTCACAAATTTGCAAAACACTACATAAACTTCACTTAACTTGCTGAACTATCTCAAAACCAATTCCATGGACATCCTTAATCTCAGCTGAGCTAGGACCAGCCAATGAGCCAGCTACACCATTTCCCATACCTCAAGTACAACACTTTTGACTTTTTTTGGCAAAAACACCCACACCAATCACAACAGTCCACCACCCACTCTCTGCCCAATCCAGACCATACAAACACACTCCAAGGGTTCATTTTCATAATACACACAGGCCTGAAACACTCTCCAAGCCATATTTCACAAAACTTCCCTCTTATGCATTTTCATTCGAAACACATCACACAAGCATCAAACATCAAAACCAACTTCATAGAATCACTCAGCATGCTCCCCTGATCATTTCCCTACCCTCATTCATCCCTGAAACCTCCTCAATCAGAAACACGATTCTCACCCCTCACTGAACAGAACTTGATCAATCTCACAAACCAGCCATTTTAAACTCCAATCAAGCCTTGCAAACTTCTCAGGGGGATCATTGGAAGTGATTGAAAGCAAAGAGCTGGCCAGAAAGTTGCAAACTGAGAAAGCTCAAGCTCAGGTACCTCAAGAACTTTTTTTCCAGAAATGAAAATTTAAGTTTCTAGATTGTTCCTTATGCCTTGCTGATCATCCAGGTGTTTTTACTTTTTGAAATGGTTAAGATTTGAGTGTGTACTGGTTGTCTGAAACTTTTGTCATTTTAAGAGTTTTGATTCGTATATTGCTTTGTAGGTCATAGAAATTTGTTTTGAGGGTAGGTTTGGATTCAGGGAGGTTAGAAGGTTTGATCTGGAGCTTTAGAGCTCCAGAAATGGCCTAGGGAGAGAGTTCCTCTTTTGACTCGCCGGAGAAGATGACCGGAACCACTGTTCCGGTCACTTGAAAGTCATTTGCCCTAATTACGTAATTAATGAGAGTTTGAATTTGGACCGTAGATGAGGTAAACTGGGGTTGACTCCCGCGCGCGTGTGTGGCCCAGATCACATCATTAAAACCCTAATCTGTTTTATTAATTTAATAAATCATATTTAAGTTAATTAAGCCAGAAGAGATCCTGCATACTTCCCATTTATTTTCTTTTTATTTCATTTTTATTCATTTATCTTTCATATTTATTTAAAAATAGTTAGAAAAATCCTAAAAATATTTCCTTTTACATTTTTGTTTCAAATATTTTTCTTAATCAGAAAATGATTTTTATTTTATTTTTTGCATTAAAAACTATTTTTAAATCATTTAAATGTTTATTTTTAATTAATTAATGGAAATTAATTAATTAAAAATGCATTTAGGTATTTAAAAATCACAAAAAAAATTCACATTGCATTTTAAAACATTTAGAAACATTGTTCAACTCTCAAACCAAATTTCTTTTTTGTTCTTGATACCTTGTGATCATTTTCGTTGGATTTAATTTCATTTCAAGGCAATATTTTATGTCCAACTTCAAAAATTCATTTCTGCCTAACCCTTGAGAGTTGGATGATGATTCTTTTGGCATTGCATCTTGCATAGCATGTAGTTTATAGGATAAAATTGGTTTGAATTGATCTTCCATTTTTAATTTGTTTAGCATTTTTCTTGATAAGGCACCCCAAAACCCTAGCAATCTTAGGAAATTCATAACTTTCAATAGGTTAAGAGTTGGATCCTCTCCTTTGGGCAGTGAGTTTATATAGGTTTAGGGTATCTTTGATTGAATTTTCAATTTTTATCATGTTGTTTGCTTCTGGTTTTGGATTTTTGCTTTGCATGATGCATGAAACCCTAATTTGTTCCTTCTTTTGCATCCATTTCTCATTTGCTTGCATCCATTGACTTGCCATGACATTTTGGGCATCCTTTTGATTCATGATGCATCTTAGGACATATTAGAACCATGTTTGATCATTGCATCTTTCATTTGCCATGTTGTATGTCCATTACATTTCATAACTTTTCATGTATGTTCATGGTTCAATGCATGCCTCATTTGCATCCTTATGCTTGCTTGATCATTCCGATGTCTTGCCTCATGCTTGCATCTTATCTTAGCATCATTAACATCATGTAATTGCTTCTGACTTTGGTTTTCATCATGACATTTCATCCCATTTGCATTGCATTTCATTTCTTTTGCTAACTTTTCAGGTGGTAAGTTGTTTTGAGAAGTGGATTTGCCTTCACTTCTCACAATCTCTTTTCATCTCTTTCATACCATTCTTTGCTGCATTTTGTATGTGTATTAGAGTGGGCTTGCTCATTCATGTTCATCTCTTACTTTCTTTCTTCAAGCAACTTGTCTCCTTAAGTGGAGCAAGTTGTTTTGCTTCTCTTTGCTTCTTGTTCCTTTCATCTGCTTCTCTCCTGGTGGTTTCTCTGAAGATCTTTCCCTCTCAAGCCTCATAAACCCTAGGATCTCCAAGCATGATAACAATTAGGGTTTGATTAGTCCCCCCATTTAGTTTTTACCTTTGTGTCATCTTTGAGTCTTCTCTCCTCACCTCATAATCAGGGACTAAACCCTAAAGGCTTTAAGGCTTTGTGATTAAGCTTATGCATGCATCCTTCTATTAGGATGGAGTGTATAACTTTAATCCTAAGTGTTAAACCATTAATGTGTTTAAATCTCTTAATCAATTCATCTAATAATCATCAAGACATCAAGCTTGTAACTTGGGCCTTGCATTAGGGTTCTAATTCTTCCTTAACTGGTTAAGAAGGACTAACCCTAGTGTTAATGGACAAGTCCCCCTCAAGTTGTCTTACAAACCATAAAAACCACTTCTTCATCTTATCATTAACTAAAATCCACTCTAATAAAGGTTTGTTTTGTCATGAGGTTAATCCCTAATCATGGATTAGGTTGAGGAGTCTTTCTCAGCTTAAATGTTCTCATCTATTATCCTTCTATTAGGATGGTGTAATGAGTCCATTAAATCCTTGATTATGGCTTAATCTCATTACTCAACACTAAACAAAAACAAAAAAAACATCTAAATAATCACAAGTAGGTTAATGATCTTAATCCTACTTCAGGGTGATTAAGTGTGAGATGCTGACTTCACACTTAAGGTATTCTCATTACCCCTAATCAGAGGGAGGATGTAATGAGTTTACTAACCCATTGGTTTAGGCTTAAGCTCATTAACTTATGACACATTTCCAAAAGCAATAAAAGACTGAAAACACAAAAACAAACAATAATCGTCTCCTCCGAGATTCTTTTCTCATCTCATAAACGAGAACTTGCTTCTTCCGTCTAATGCAAGACAGTTTGCATCTGAGCCAGACAGGTCATATACTTGAGCATTGTAGATGTTTAAGGATTGGCAGAATTTTTGACCAAACAAGAAATGTTAAATTCAGTTCAGAATGTCCTATCAGATGTTGGGACATTAGCAAACAGAGTATGTGAACTTATTTCAGGATGTCCTACCAGATGTTGGGACATTGTATAAATGACTAAGTTCAGTTTTGTCAGGATGTCCCAACAGATGTTGAGACATCTCAGACCTGCTACCAGAATTAATTATTGATTAACAGATCAGAGATATTTAAGGAGAACTATCTGGAATTAATTAATGCTGGATAAAAACAGAACAAGGCGCATCTGTAGGGAGTTTTAAATTGAAGATTCAGATTAAAACAGAAGACCTAATGCACCTAGAATATAGGAGGTAACAAACCCTAAATTCAAGGTGACAGTTGCTGCACATTAGGGCTGGATCATTCTACAGAAAGCCCAAAATTCAGATACCTATTTAAACAACAGAAACTCATAGAATTGAGCACGAATTTCAGAAGACTAAATAGGGTGTCTAGTGTTTTAATAGCAGGTTGTTTTTATGTACCACTTTATGAGCTTTTAAGCAAAAGTGCATTTGTGACTTGATTGAAACTGTGAAGTAAGATCAAGCTGTTTTTTGTTTGAAGTGTGACTTCAATTTAATTAAACTTGTAAACAAAATCACTGTGTGATTGAGGGGGAGTGAGTAGGGTACTCTTATCTAAGTGAGTCTTAGGTAGAAATTGCATTGGGTAAGTATTAAGTGATAGATTAAACAGGGTGGTTTAAGTCTAGAATTAATATTACTAATAGTGGATTTCCTCCTGGCTTGGTAGCCTCCAGATGTAGGTGTGGTTATACACTGAACTGGGTTAACAAACTTCTGTGTTGTTTATTTTTCCTGCTGTTTAAGTTTTGGTTAAATGTCCTATTAAGTGTTGGAACATCTTTTAGGACATCTCATTACAGAATTTCAATTGGCATCAGAGCAGGCACCCTGCCTGTTTATACTGGGTGAGATCTAGGGAAAACAAATTCTGTAACATGGACAGAGATATAGGGTCAGTAAATAGACCACCTATACTGGATGGTTCTAATTATGACTACTGGAAGCCAAGAATGATTGCATTCTTAAAGTCACTTGACAACAGGGCATGGAGAGCAGTAAATGTTGGATGGAAACATCCTGTTCAAAACACCAAAGATGGATCAATAGTTCTGAAACCTGAAGGAGAATGGAGTAAAGAGGAAGAAGATTCAAAACTAGGCAACTCAAAAGCCCTAAATGCTTTATTCAATGGCATTGATAGAAATATTTTCAGACTGGTGCATCATTGTGAGCTGGCCAAAGATGTGTGGGATACCCTCAAGACAACTCATGAAGGAACATCAAAAGTAAAAATGTCAAGACTTCAACTTCTCACCACCAAGTTTGAAAACTTGAGAATGAAGGAAGATGAATCAATTCATGAGTTCTACATGAACATCTTGGATATAGCCAATACTTCTGGAGCCTTGGGAGAAAAGATGACTGATGAAAAGCTTGTAAGGAAGATTCTCAGATCTTTGCCAAAAAGATTTGACATGAAAGTCACAGCAATAGAAGAAGCACAAGACATATGCTCCATGAAAGCTGAAGAACTAATTGGTTCCCTTCAAACTTTTGAGATGGGAATGAATGACACACATGCTAAAAAGAACAAAAGCATTGCCTTGGTTTCAAATGCAGATGAAGAAGAAGATGATGAACTAGCAAATGATAAAAGCTTATCAGAAAACCTTGTATTGATTACAAGACAGTTCAAACAGATTCTCAGAGGTATGGAAGGTAAATCAAATTCCAGTGGAAGATTCACAAACTCTTCTGAAAACAAGAGAACCTATGATGCTAACAGAAGATCAAATCTTGCTGAAAAGACCAGTCAAGAAAAAGGAATCAAGTGCCATGAATGTGAAGGATATGGACACATCAAGAAGGAATGTCCTAACTTCTTAAAAAGACAAAAGAAGGGACTATCTGTAACCTGGTCTGATGAAGACTCAGGAGATTCAGAAGAAGAATCAGCTAAGCACATTGCTGCTTTAGCTGGACTGTGTGAATATGACAGTGATTCCAGCTGTGAAGAGCTTACTTATGCAGATCTTGAGCAAGCCTTCAAGGATCTGTACAAGAGAAGTACTGAAGTATGCAGTGAGGTCATAAAGCTAAAGAAGCAGAATGAAGTACTAGAAGAAGAAAAAGCAAGTGATCAAGTAATCATTGATACCTTAAAAAGTGAAGTAACTCTTCTCAATTCTAAGCTGGAACATATGTCCAAATCTGTTAGAATGATGAACAACAGCTCAAATACACTGGATGCTATTCTCTGCAATAATAAACATTCAGGGGACAAAAGTGGACTGGGATATAACAGAGATGAAGCAAGCTCTAGCAAAACTACTTCAAAAACTATACAGTCAAACAAGATGTCTCAACAGATGCTCCAACATCAGAACACAAAGACAAACATAATGTTCCAACAGATGTCTCAACATTCTGGAAAGAACAAAATGAAGAAAAAATATCAAAGATGGAGATGTCATCACTGTGGAAGATTTGGGCATATCAAACCTCACTGTTATAAGCTACATGGATATCCAAATCAGATGTGTCAGCAACCTTCCAAGCAGAAAGTAGAAGGTACCAAGAAAGTGCTGCATAGAAATCAGCAACCTCCTAAGCAAAAGACAGAAGTAATCAAGACAGTTTGGAGACCAAAAGCTGACATTCAGACTGATCAAAGCCACATACACAAGAACAAGATCAACAATCAAGCTTGGAGATCAGCTGAACAACACTCAGAGCAGAGGCATCAAAAGAAATCTCAACTCATCTGGTCAAAGAAAAGTACTGCATACATAGCACATACATCATTGAAAGTATCAGCTAAAGAAGACTGGTACTTTGACAGTGGATGCTCAAGACACATGACTGGATTGAAGAATTTGCTAGTAAACTTAAAGTCACATTCATCCAGGTATGTTACCTTTGGAGATGGAGCTAAAGGAGAGATCAAGGGAGTTGGAACCTTGGATTGTCAAGATGTTCCAAGACTAGATGATGTGCTGCTTGTTAAAGGTTTAACTGCTAACCTGATCAGCATAAGTCAACTATGTGATCAAGGATACAGTGTAAACTTTACAAAAACTGAATGCATAGTGACTAACAAAGAGCAAAAAGTTATCATGAAAGGTGCAAGGTCTAAAGACAACTGTTACATGTGGGAGCCACTAGACTTCAGCCCCACTTGTTCTCTAGCTAGAGAAGAAGAAGTAAAACTATGGCACCAAAGGCTAGGTCATCTTCATTTCAGAGGCATAAAGAAGATCATATATATGGATGCTGTAAGAGGTATCCCTAAACTGAAGATTGATGATGGCAAAATCTGTGGTGACTGTCAAATAGGCAAACAAACCAAGATGTCCCATCCAAAGCTCCAACATCTGACAACTTCCAAAGTTTTGGAATTGTTACATATGGATCTCATGGGACCTATGCAAGTTGAAAGCCTTGGTGGTAAGAGGTATGCATATGTGGTGGTTGATGACTTTTCAAGATATACATGGATAAATTTCATCAAAGAAAAGTCTGATGTATTTGATGTATTCAAGGAATTATGTCAAAGATTACAAAGGGAAAAATCCAGCTGTGTGATCAGAATTAGAAGTGATCATGGAAAGGAATTTGAGAATCAAAAATTCTTAGATTTCTGCACTTCAGAAGGAATCAATCATGAATACTCTTCTCCTATCACTCCTCAACAGAATGGGATTGTTGAAAGGAAGAATAGAACCATTCAAGAATCAGCAAGAGCTATGATACATGCTAAAAAGCTACCTCTGTATTTCTGGGCTGAAGCCATGAACACTGCCTGCTATATTCATAACAGAGTTACCTTGAGAAAAGGAACTTTGTCCACAATATATGAAGTCTGGAAGGGCAGAAAACCCACTGTTAAGTATTTTCATATATTTGGAAGTAAATGCTATATTCTGGCAGATAGGGAGCAAAGGAGAAAAATGGATCCTAAAAGTGATGAAGGAATTTTCCTTGGATACTCTATAAACAGCAGAGCATATAGAGTATTTAACTACAGAACAAATGTTATCATGGAGTCCATAAATGTGATAATTGATGATGCTCCTACAGATGTCCCAGAAGATGTTGGAACATCTGCTGATATCAAGGTTGAAGCTGAAGAAAAGAATGATCAATATAACTTCACTCAAAATGATACAAGGTCAGAAGATTCAAGCAAACCTCCCTCCATCAGAATACAGAAGGATCATCCCAAAGATTTAATAATTGGTGATCCCAACAGAGGTGTGAGCACTAGATCAAGAGAAGTGATTTCAGGTTCTTGTTTTGTTTCCAAAATAGAACCTAAAAAAGTCAAGGAAGCTCTCACTGATGAATACTGGATTTGTGCTATGCAAGAGGAATTAGGTCAATTCACAAGGAATGAAGTGTGGAATCTTGTACCTAGACCTGATGACATAAATGTGATTGGTACAAAATGGGTGTATAAGAACAAGTCAAATGAACAAGGAATTGTTACAAAGAACAAAGCTAGACTTGTGGCTCAAGGATACACTCAAATTGAAGGAGTAGACTTTGATGAAACCTTTGCACCAGTAGCAAGGCTTGAATCAATAAGACTACTGTTGGGAATTGCTTGTATCTTAAAGTTCAAGCTATTTCAAATGGATGTGAAAAGTGCCTTTCTTAATGGTTATCTTAATGAGGAGGTATATGTAGAACAGCCTAAAGGATTTGTTGATCCAAGCTGTCCAAATCATGTATACAAACTCAAGAAAGCACTTTATGGTTTGAAGCAAGCTCCAAGGGCATGGTATGAGAGACTAACCACATTTCTTATCAAGCAAGGATACAGAAAAGGTGGGATTGATAAAACCCTGTTTGTTAAAGATGAAGAAGGAAATGTCATGATTGCTCAAATATATGTTGATGACATTGTCTTTGGTGGGATGTCTGATAAGATGGTCAAACATTTTGTCAAGCAGATGGAATCTGAATTTGAAATGAGTCTAGTAGGTGAATTAACCTACTTTCTTGGTCTGCAAGTAAAGCAAATGGAAGACTCAATGTTTATTTCCCAAAGTAAGTACTCCAAGAACATAGTGAAGAAATTTTGAATGGAAAATGCTTCTCATAAAAGAACTCCTGCTCCCACACATTTAAAGCTGACTAAAGATGAAAAGGGTAAGAATGTAGATCAAAGTTTATATAGAAGCATGATTGGAAGCTTGTTATACTTGACTGCTAGCAGACCAGACATTGCATTTGCAGTAGGAGTTTGTGCAAGATATCAAGCTGATCCAAAAGTCAGTCATCTCAATCAAGTCAAGAGAATTCTTAAATATGTTAATGGTACTTGTGACTATGGCATAATGTACTTTCATGGTTGCAAACCTATTCTCACTGGCTTCTGTGATGCTGATTGGGCAGGAAGTGCTGATGACAGAAAAAGCACTTCAGGAGGATGCTTCTTTCTAGGAAACAATTTGATTTCTTGGTTCAGTAAGAAGCAGAATTGTGTATCTTTATCTACAGCTGAAGCTGAGTACATAGCAGCAGGTAGCAGTTGTTCTCAGTTGGTTTGGATGAAGCAGATGCTCACTGAATACAATGTCCCACAGGATGTCATGACATTGTACTGTGACAACTTAAGTGCAATCAACATATCTAAAAATCCTATCCAACACAGCAGGACAAAGCATATTGATATCAGACATCATTTCATCAGAGATCTTGTAGAAGAAAAGGTGATTTCATTGGAGCATGTAGCTACAGATCTGCAGTTAGCTGATATCTTTACCAAGGCATTGGATGCTACACAATTTGAGAACTTAAGGGGAAAACTTGGAATCTGTTTATGTGATATCTAGCAGTTAATGAGATGTGCCAACATGTCATATGACATTGCATGGCATAAGTTCCAGATGGCAAAGCTAGTCTGGACTAGATCCTTGGGAATTTCATTCCTAATCATTTGGACTGTAACGGCTACTTATTTAGTAATTCCTTATAAGCAGCTATCAAGAGTCTCATCACACCATCACAAGCGAATCACATTAACTAGTAATCCTTCAGAAATCATAAACCCTAAAGCTGCACATTCATCTTCCTCTACAATGTCTCAAAACCCTAAAACTACTGAGGAAGTTCTCAACCATGAAGACGTAGTTCATGCCACTCCCATCTCTGTGGTACCAATGCAATCAACACCATTGGACGAACTCAGGGGAAGCGCTTCTCACACTAAAAAGGCAAGAACACCAAAGAGAGCTAAAGATCAAGTTTGTAGCAAAGCCAAAGGAGGCATTCCTTCTCCTGCTAACATGCCACCAAAATCTTCAAACTATGTGGATGATTCAATCAAGGAGATTGTCACCCAAATTCTGTTTGAACAAAGAAAGGTGAGTGGGATCTCTGTTCCATTGCAAACCATGCCTGCTCCCCAAGAAGAACCATCTCAAACTGCAGAGGACACTTCTGCAGAACAAGATGTCCCAATAAATGTTGGAACATCTGCAGATGAGAAAGAAAATTCATCTGATGCTGAACAGACTGAGGTCCAAGAAAAGGCCTCAAGTGAAAGTGATAAAGAAAACTCTGAGGATCAGAATAAGGCCTTAAATGAAGATAATGACAAAGTCTCTGAGGATCAGACCAAAGCCTCAGATGAAGATCTAATCCCTGCTGATCAACAAGCTGAAGAAGAGACTGCTCAATCTCCTCCAGTGGTCAACCTGGAGCAGGACTCTGATGCAGAAATCATAGCATCTGTCAAACCCAGCATAGCCAAAAGACTCAGGTCCAGGAAGGGTAAGATGCAAGCTGAAGCAGCAATTCCTGAAAAGAAGAAAGCCTCTACAAAGAAAGGGAAAGCTAAAGCCTCTTTTGGGCCATCAAAACAATGGAGTAAAGTTCAAACTCAGAAAAGAAAGGCTGTCACACCATCAGATTCAGATGTTGAATCAGATGTCCCAACATCTCCTCCCAAGAAAAGACCAACATCCAGAGCTTCAACTGCTGTACCAGAAGCTCCCTTGGACAACATATCATTTCACCATGTCTCTAGTGTGAACAGGTGGAAGTATGTGTACCAAAGAAGGGTTGCCCTGGAAAGAGAACTGAGCAGCAATGCACTTGAGTGCACAGAACTGATTGATCTCATCTCTGCTGCAGGACTATTCAGAACAGTCTCAGACCTCTCTCCCTGCTATGAACTTCTTGTCAAAGAGTTCATTGTGAATCTTCAGGAGGATTGCTCAAATGGTAAGTCCTCAGAGTTCAGAAAGGTGTTTGTAAGAGGTAAGTGTGTTGAGTTCTCTCCCCAAATCATTAATCAGTATCTAGGAAGGGACACAGATGGACCCAATGAGCTAGGGAAAACAGATAATCAAATCTGTAAGGTGATCACTGCAAATCAGGTCAAAGCTTGGCCTGTGAAGGGAAAGCTCTCTGTGAGCATGCTTACTAGAAAGTATGCCATGCTTAACAGGATTGGAACTGCAAACTGGGTGCCTACCAACCACACTTCATCAATCTCAACTGGTCTGGCCAGATTCATCTTTGCTGTTGGAACTCAAACCAAAATGGACTATGGAGTTTTCATCTTTGATCAGACTATGAAGCATGCCATCTCTACTGCAACAAAGCTACCAATAGCTTTTCCATCATTGTTGTGTGGTATTGTTCTAAGTCAATACCCTGGAATTTTAACTGAGAAGGACATTGTCTGCAAGAGAGAGAGCCCCCTGGCTTTTCACTACAAATTATTTCTCAGTCACCATGCTGCAGATGTTGAAACACCTGCTGGGACATCTGCTGGTCCCTCCTCTGCTAAGAATCCAATCTCCAAGAAAGAATTAATTGCTGAGCTAAAGTGCACCTGCAAAGAGCTTGAAGCTAGAAAGAAGAAGCTGGAGGAAATAATTAAGAGGTTGGAAAGTGAAGAAGATCAGACAGCTGCATCTGATGAAGACAGTGAAGCTGCAAGTGAAGCTGATAAAGATGAAGACACTGAAGTGGAGGAAGCTACTGAGAGTGCTGAATCTGAGTGATCAAATGTAATGACAGCAATGTAATGACAGTAATAGTGTCTTTGGCCCCTAATTTTGTGTCTACCAAGGGGGAGAACAACATCAAATAACATCAAATGTAATTGCTGTTTAAATGAATGAAATCTGTTTGTTACTGCCTGAACTGAATAAGTGTGAATATTTCTGTTGAAACAAGACTGGACTCATATATGTTTGAGGGGGAGTAAAACTCAAATATGAATCAACAGAAAAGTAATGATATACTCTGATAAAAAGAACTTCTGCTGCACTCTGAAAACCAGGAAAGATGTTAGCCAAAAATTAGCCAAAGGGGGAGTTTGTAGATGTTTAAGGATTGGCAGAATTTTTGACCAAACAAGAAATGTTAAATTCAGTTCAGAATGTCCTATCAGATGTTGGGACATTAGCAAACAGAGTATGTGAACTTATTTCAGGATGTCCTACCAGATGTTGGGACATTGTATAAATGACTAAGTTCAGTTTTGTCAGGATGTCCCAACAGATGTTGAGACATCTCAGACCTGCTACCAGAATTAATTATTGATTAACAGATCAGAGATATTTAAGGAGAACTATCTGGAATTAATTAATGCTGGATAAAAACAGAACAAGGCGCATCTGTAGGGAGTTTTAAATTGAAGATTCAGATTAAAACAGAAGACCTAATGCACCTAGAATATAGGAGGTAACAAACCCTAAATTCAAGGTGACAGTTGCTGCACATTAGGGCTGGATCATTCTACAGAAAGCCCAAAATTCAGATACCTATTTAAACAACAGAAACTCATAGAATTGAGCACGAATTTCAGAAGACTAAATAGGGTGTCTAGTGTTTTAATAGCAGGTTGTTTTTATGTACCACTTTATGAGCTTTTAAGCAAAAGTGCATTTGTGACTTGATTGAAACTGTGAAGTAAGACAAGCTGTTTTTTGTTTGAAGTGTGACTTCAATTTAATTAAACTTGTAAACAAAATCACTGTGTGATTGAGGGGGAGTGAGTAGGGTACTCTTATCTAAGTGAGTCTTAGGTAGAAATTGCATTGGGTAAGTATTAAGTGATAGATTAAACAGGGTGGTTTAACTCTAGAATTAATATTACTAATAGTGGATTTCCTCCTGGCTTGGTAGCCTCCAGATGTAGGTGTGGTTATACACTGAACTGGGTTAACAAACTTCTGTGTTGTTTATTTTTCCTGCTGTTTAAGTTTTGGTTAAATGTCCTATTAAGTGTTGGAACATCTTTTAGGACATCTCATTACAGAATTTCAAGCATAGACAAGTAAGCAGTTCACAAGTCAATTTACCTTTCAGTCTCTTTGGGTCGAACTACGGTGTTCTGACTTCCTCATTGCACGAGAGGATACGTAGGCATAACTTAACAGTTATCGAACAAAAGTCTCTGTATATTCCCCCTTTCTCTAGCCTTACCCTTTAAGCCTCATAGTCTTGAACATTCCATTCTTGTCCTTACACTGACACTTCACATATCTCACTTCACTTTCTTTTTACACTGACACTTGCATTCTTTCCAACTTTGATACACAAATTTCACTGACACTACCCCTTTAAAACACAAATCTTTTGAGCGTGGATCCCGTCGAGTACGACGGACAATCTGGGTGCTAATACCTTCCCAGGTTGTAACCAACCCCCTTTCTCAGTCTCTCTGGTTCGCGACCGTCTTATCCACATCTTTTCCTAGGTTCATGCAGCATTACCTTTCCTCCGGGATAAAAATGCCTAGCTGGCGACTCTTGTCTTTCTGAGTTCACCCCTGTGTGTTCTCTTCTCTTTTCACCGACCGTTCGCGTCTGTACCCCATTTGACTTAGCCTCATTTTGGTGGGAGCGACAACTTGGCGACTCTGCTGGGGACCCTTATACTGTAACCAGGGCTTCTGGTTCTTTTTGTGGGTTCCTCCTAGCGCTTGTTTGATTTGTGTTTACTGGGGTGTTATGTGCTATTTGTGTTTGTATATTTGCTTTGATTACTGCTTTATGTACAGTTATGTATTGCTTTCTTTACAGTTTTATACATCATACTGTCATATTGTCATCTGGTTGGATCTGTTTCTTGTTTTGGTGGGTGGGGTTCTATTGAGAGTTTAAGGTCCTATACCTGGGACCTGAGTGACACCTAGGCTAGAGTGGTTCATGTTCTTTCCCATTCCATTTCGGTCTGGTGCGGGAATATGAAACACGGTTCAGATATGGGTTTCTTCTTGAGAACTCTGTGCTACAGATTTCCTGTAGTGCTAGGGCTATCTGGGAAGCCTGCTAAGTCTGGATGACCTTTATTATGACCTTCAGAAACTGAGGTGAATTAGAGGAGGATCTTTTATGGTTATTGTAAACACTGTACCTCCGGGTTAGAAGTGTATACACTTCTCATAACTGATCCAAGTCTGAGGATCCTTGTTCTAGAACACCACATGTGAGGGGGTTGGGCTGTTTACAGGTTTGCAGGTACCATTGGCCACATCATACCCTGTTACTATTTGGTTTAAGAGTACCTCACTTTGGACAGTTCTTGTGATTTAACCCTGGACATGTGACTCTTTATTTGAGTCCCCCACCTTGGCTACTGGACTTTTGAACCTCCATCTGGACTTCTTAGACATACATGGACTTATATCAAGGCAGTAATCAGATCCAGCTTGATCATAAACCCTTGCATATCATTTGCATACATCATCAATGCATCATTTAACATTTGTTTATTTGTTTTTCAGGGTATCCACATCATATTTGGCTTGGTTTTTCCCCCTTCATCTGCATAGACCCCTGTTGCCTGCTTCAGCTACTTTTATCACCAGCCTCAGCCTATCAGTGGCTCATCTCCAGTGTCAGTCTTCATCATCAGCATATGTTTCAGCTCTTCATCAGCAGTCATGGCACCCAAGAAGAGCAACATTTCATACCACTTCTTTGAGCCTGTGCTGACTGGCATCAGGCAGGTCCAGGCACTTATCACTCCAGACCACATCCCATTATTCAGAGAGCATTATGGAGGCATCCTTGATATGGTTATGGACCTAGACCCTTCTCAGAGGAGTTTGATCCACACTTGCCTACAGTTTTATGACCCTCCTTTGAGATGCTTCACTTTCCAGAACTTTCAGCTAGGACCTTTGCTGGAGGAATTCTCATCATTGATTGGAGTACCTGTCAGGGGTAGTGTCCCCTTCAACCCTGAGATGACTTCTCCCAGCAATGAAGAAGTGGCAAAAGCACTGTACCTGGAGCCTATTTTGATCGAGCAGAACATGACAACAAAGGCTGGGATCCCTGGTTTGCACCTGGACTTTCTGATTTCTCATGCCATCCTGAAGGCCTCTTTGGGAGAATGGAGGGCAGTTTGTGCATTGTTAGCCCTCATTATATATGGGATTATACTATTTGCAGATGAGCCCAAGTTTATCAGCAAGAATGCCATTCATCTTTTCCTTCTGAGGAACCCAGTACCCACATTGCTGGGAGATTTCTATTATTCTGTTCACCAAAGAAATGAGAAGCAAAGAGGGAAGTTGGTAAGATGCTGTGCTCACCTGTTTCATACTTGGCTGCTTAAACACTTACCTAGGACTGATGTTTTCTTGAATCCTCACCAACAGAAGAATTGGGCTAAGAGACTTATTGCCTTGACTTCAGATGACATCAGGTGGTGCACCCAAAGCACCAAGGGCAGGGAAATAATTACTAGCTGTGGACAGTTCCCCAATGTACCTCTAATAGGAGTGAAGGGTTGCATCAACTACAATCATTTGCTGTTTAAGAGACAGTTGGGCTATGCTTTGGTTCACACTCCTAGAGTGCAGGATTTAGCTGAAACCCTGTATTGTGAGATAAAACCTAATCTAGCTGTTGTCAGACAAGCATATTGGGCTTGGGACAACATCCAGACCAAAGGGATGGCCATTCTTGGGAGGTGCAACAATGTGGCTTCAGCTCAGTATTATGAATGGTCTCATGCTAGAGCTCATATTTCTGGGATGCCTTTCACCATTGAGGATACACCTGGACCATCCACAATACCACCTCCAGCCACTGTCAGCCTGGAAGAATTTGAGAAACTGAAGGAGAGGAATGAGAATCTGTCTCAAGCTCTAAAGAAGACCCTCTGGGAGAGGAGTGATGGTCGTCTAGACATTGAGAGGTTGGAGAAGCTTAAGGTGGAGCATCTAGCCAAAATTGAGAAAGCAGAGGACTACATCAAGAAATCAAGAGATGGGGAGCAAATTTTGAAGAATGCTTGTAAAGAGGTCCAGTTTCAGAAGGCTAGAACTGAACTCTATCTGCAAGATAGTCAGGCTAGGTGGGTCAAGATCACTGAAGCCCGTACTCAAGAAGATAAGAGAACTCAAGCCAGAATTGAGCAATTGGAGGCCAATGAAAAGAAACAACAGGAGGCCCTGCTAGCAGCCCAGAAGGAGATTTCAGAGTTGAAGCTTAGGGCTGGTGTGAAGAGGTCAAAGGACCAAGACAGGCACAAGAAGCTGACCACTGCTATTGCCACCAGAAACCTTCTCATCAGAAACATTACAGAGCATCCGGCTGGTCCTGTAACTGAAGCACTTTTGAAGGAGGTTAAGGAGGATGAGTTTGGATTAGATGTTTGACTTCTTTGCTTGTTGTTATTTCCATTTGAAGTACTTTTCTTTTATGTTGTATTTTGACCCTTCAGGGGCGTATGTTGTAAAAACAAACTATGTATGATCCACCATGTGTAATATATTTGTTAGTTTGTTTCATTGAGTTTCTTTTCTCAAGCAACATCAAAGCATCTTCCTCAGGGTCTGGAAAGGTCAAAACCAAGAGCCAAGCCGGATACCTTGGAAAATAAATAAGCATACTGCATTGCATACTAACTTTTGTTTTGTTTTGTAGGGTTTTGTTTTGTTTGTTACTAACTCTGTTGTGATTCAGGAATTATTGCTCGCCGTCGGGTGTTCCCTCTCAACCGTCCGCACTGGTATCCTACTCGCAACAATCTTCCTGGTATCCAAATGGATCAAGTACAACAAGATCTGACAGAGGTCATAACTCAGATGGCTAATGAAAGGCTGGAGACGAGAAACCAAATGACCCAATTCATGGAAGTAATGAATGGCTTGGCCCAAAGTCAAGAAAGGTTGAGGGCATTGGTAGAAAGATAAACCCCGGAGGAACCCCATCTGGGAACTGGAGGAACAAGTAGCAACGAGAGGGGTCAGCCTCATGTTAATCCACCAGTATATGGGCCTCATCTACATCCGGAAGTCAACATCCCGGGTAATGTACAAGGAAATACTACTGCAGGAAGGATCTTGCAAGAAGATCCTCAAGAGGAGCAGTTTACTATAATGGGAGCTGGGGATGAAGTCTATGATAGGAGATTTGATGAAATTGCTGAGAAGTTGAGATCTCTGGAGTCTCAAAATTCCCTGGGTTTTGATGTCATGGATATGGGGTTAGTAGACGGGGTAAGGATTCCCCACAAGTTTAAACCCCCGTGCTTCGAGAAATAGAATGGCACTTCCTGTCCACGAACTCACTTACAGTCCTTTCTGGGGAGACTTAAGCCATACACCATGGATGAAAAACTGTGGATGTTTTACTTTGAAGACAGTTTGACTGGGGCTTCAAGGGAGTGGTACTCTCACTTGACCAGAGCTACTATCAGATGTTGGAAGGACCTAGCTGAAGCTTGCATCAGACAATACCAATATAATCTGGACATGGCCCCCAACAGGACCCTCCTAATGGGAATGTCTCAATCTTCCAGAGAAAGCTTCAGAGAATATGCCCAAAGGTGGAGACAGCTTATTGCTGCTGTCCAACCACCCATGTCGGAAAGAGAAATGGCCGACATGTTTATGAATACGCTGCAAGGAACATATATTGATAGGCTAGCTGCATTTTCTTCCACCAGCTTCGCTGACGTAGTTATAGCTGGAGAAAGAATTGAGAGCCTTCTGAAGATGGGTAAGATTTCTGATAATGGTGCAAGTTCGTCTAGTAACCCCAAGAAGCCTTTTGTGGGACCTAGAAGAACTGGAGAGACAAATGCCATTCATGCCAGCAGGGGCAGACCTCAGTATGTTCACAGGTTAGTGGCAGCTGTCACTATTCCAGCTCCGATTCCTCAGCAACCAGCATATCAACCACAACAACAGCCCCACTATCAACAACAAGTTCAGTATCCGCCACAAAGGACCTACAACAACAATAACAACAATCAACAGCGAAGACCCTTTCAGCAAACACCATCACAGGCAAATAGGGTGATTGATCCAATCCCTATGCCTTATGCTGCCTTATTGCCACAACACCTGAAACTCAACTTGGTTGAATTAAGGACATTGGCACCACCAGATCCCTCTAATCTCCCAAGAAATTATGATGTCAACGCCAGATGTGCTTTCCATTCCAATGCACCTGGCCACAATACTGAGAAATGCAGGGCTTTACAAATGAAGGTACAAGACCTGGTGGATTCTAAAGCCCTCAACTTTGCACCCCCTCCAAGTGTCACCAAGAATCCCATGCCCAATCATGGAGGACCAAGAATTAATGCCATTGATAAAGACAAGCCATCTTTCTTAATCACCAGTGTTGGACAGATTCGGACACCTCTGGTCGAAATTAAAGCTCAGCTCCTAGAGTGCCAGATGTTCCCCGAGTGTGAGCTCGGTTGTGGGTATTGCAACATTTCGGTCATCGGGTGTGATAATTTGAGAAGCGGCATAGATGGTCTTATCAAAAGTGGTATACTTCAGATCACTACAACGGCACCTACAAATCCAGCAATTCCCTTGACAACAATTCCTGATTCTCCTACAACTGCAGCAACAATCATTCCGACCAATTCATAAATATCATCAACAATGGCTCCGTCCATCACTTCAACAAATCAAATGTCAACAACCATTTCTTCTACAACATCAGCATCCCTTTATTCAACAGAATCTTCTACAACGCCAACAAAAATTAATGAAGATGTCTCAGCAGTCACCATTTACTATGATCCGTCAAATGTTCCTGTCAGCAACAATTTCCAACAACAAGCAGTGGCACCTCCTGCCAGGTCACCAGTCACCATTTACTACGATCCACACACCATTTCAGTTCCTTCCTCTGCAGCAGTAAGTCCAGTTACCATCACGGTGCCTGGACCAGTTCCATATGAAAGCAGTAATGCCATACCATGGCATTATGGCTCTGATCTTTACTGCAACAGGGAGAAAATCACTTTGGATTCTTCAATTTCTTCTCCACAGATTGATAATGTTGGGGGAGGCGGAGGCTTCACCAGAAGCGGACGCCTTTTTGCCTCACAATTGCAAAGACCTAATGCCGAAGCAGAGGCTGCTGCCAAAGCAAAAGGAAAAAGTGTGATATCTAAAGAACCAATTATCAAAGAAACTCAGAAGACATCTTTCGAGCAAGATGTAGATGAGTTCATGAGAATTATAAAGAGAAGTGATTACAAGGTGGTGGATCAGCTTCACCAAACTCCCTCAAAGATCTCCATATTATCCCTGCTGATGTGTTCTGAAGCTCACAGGAATGCATTACTGAAGGTCTTACACGCAGCATACGTGCCAGAGGAGATCACTGTTAATCAGCTAGAAACTGTGGTGGCAAATGTCAACACCAGTCATGGACTGGGCTTTACCAATGCTGACTTAACAACTGAGGGACGCAACCACAACAAGGCTCTACACATCACTCTAGAATGCAAGGGTGTTGTTCTATCCCATGTACTGGTGGACACTGGGTCTTTACTCAATGTTCTACCAAAGAAAGCCTTGGTGAAGCTGGAGTATGATGGCTTGGAATTGCGTCCAAGTAATTTGGTGGTGAGAGCATTTGATGGCTCTAAAAGATCAGTGCTTGGAGAGATTGATCTGCCTGTGATGATTGGCCCGCAGACTTTTAAGATTACCTTCTATGTAATGGACATTCAGCCGGCCTACAACTATTTGTTGGGTAGACCTTGGATCCATGCCGCTGGCGCTGTTACGTCTACCCTTCACCAGAAGCTGAAATTCGAGTGGGAAGGCCAGATCATCACCATTTATGGTGAAGAAGACATCTTTGTTAGCCATCTGGCTACGTATAAGTATATTGAGATGGATGGAGAAATCCATGAAACCATGAGCCAAGGGTTTGAGGCCCTGAACATTAATGAATCATCTGCTGTACTAGGAACCTCCATGACATCTTATCAGCAAGCCAGGAAGGTTGTTGAAGAGGGGACTGCCCAAGGCTGGGGCAAGCTGCTGCCCGTGGAGAAGAAGGAGGACAAATTTGGGTTGGGTTACAGACCAATTCAACAAGATCAATCAGAGGCTGCTAAGAAGCCAAATTTTGTCAGTGGGGGGATGCTCACCCCAGATGCTGTAAACAACTTGGAAGACGAGGAGGAAAGCGACCGCAACCTGGAGAGCTGGATACGTCCAAGGATCCCGGGGAGCCAAGTCCTTAACTGGTCTTCCCAGGAAATTATAAGGGTTACTCCTGCAGAGTAATTATTATTTCCTGTATTTTAAGCATGCATCAAGTCTTACATCTTGCCCAAGATGACAAGACTCATTTTGTAATCGGGCCATCTTGTAATTTTGTGCAAACAGATCAATCAATGAATATCGGACATCTTTTGCAAATGAGTCTTTTCCTTTTTCGCTCACTATTTTTCATTTTTCTTTTTGTACAAAAATAAAATGGCAATGTTTTCCAAAATGAAAACTTCATTTCACTTTTTTCTAAACAAGATTAAAAATGATCACTAAAATGAACAATCTAAACCCTTGAAGAGAGTGCCTTTCAGACTGCACCGACAACAACACTGCTATGGCTTCGTATGACTTTGACAATCCAATCAATCAAGCTGATGAAGGGGTTGAAGAAGATTATGAGCTACCTGAAGAGCTAGCCAGGTTGTTAAGGCAAGAGGAGAAGGTTATCACTCCTCATCAGGAGGAGGTCGAAACGGTTAATCTTGGTACGGAGGAAGACGTGAAAGAAGTTAAGATTGGGGCCTGCCTACAAGATTCAGTAAAAGAGCAACTGATTGATATGCTTCGAGAGTATGTGGATGTTTTCACTTGGTCTTATCAGGATATGCCAGGGTTGGACACCGATATTGTCATGCACAAGCTGCCTCTGAAAGAAGACTGCCCGCCGGTAAAACAGAAGTTGTGCCGTACTCGCCCAGATATGGCAATGAAGATTAAAGAAGAGGTACAAAAGCAGTGGGACGCCGGATTCCTTGCTGTGACTAGCTATCCACCGTAGGTTGCTAATATTGTTCCTGTACCTAAGAAAGATGGCAAGGTGAGGATGTGTGTGGATTACCGGGATCTGAACAGAGCCAGCCCGAAAGATGATTTCCCATTACCTCACATTGATGTATTGGTGGATAATACGGCTCAGTTCTCGGTATTCTCCTTCATGGACGGATTTTCAGGATACAATCAGATCAAGATGTCACTTGAAGACATGGAGATGACGACTTTCATCACACCCTGGGGCATGTTCTGTTATAAGGTGATGCCATTCGGACTGAAGAATGTTGGTGCAACCTATCAACGGGCTATGGTAACATTATTCCACGACATGATCCATAAAGAAATCGAATGTTATGTGGATGACATGATTGCCAAGTCCCTCATAGAAGAAGACCACCTGGTGAATCTGCTGAAGTTATTCAAGCGTCTGAGGAAGTACCAACTGAAGTTGAACCCCAACAAATTACATTCGGGGTGCGATCTGGTAAGCTGCTGGGATTTATTGTAAGTGAGAAAGGGATTGAAGTTGACCCTGATAAAGTTAAAGCCATTCAAGAAATGCCTGCACCGAAGACTGAAAAAGAAGTTCGAGGTTTTCTAGGTAGATTGAACTACATTTCACGGTTCATATCTCACCTTACAGCAACCTGTGAGCCTTTGTTCAAGCTGTTAAGAAAAGAACAAACGGTCAGGTGGAATGAAGACTGCCAGAGGGCTTTTGACAAGATCAAGGAATACTTGCAAGAGCCTCCGATCCTTATGCCTCCAGTTGAAGGAAGACCTCTAATCATGTACTTAACAGTATTAGAAGAGTCAATGGGGTGTGTGCTGGGCCAGCATGACGAGTCTAGTCGAAAAGAGTATGCAATATACTACCTAAGCAAAAAGTTTACTGACTGTGAACAACGTTATTCACTGCTCGAGAAAACTTGATGTGCTTTAGCGTGGGCTGCTCGCCGACTAAGGCAGTATATGTTGACCCACACTACTTTATTGATATCAAAAATGGACCTAGTTAAGTACATTTTCGAGAAGCCAGCACTTACCGGACGGGTTGCAAGATGGCAAATGATCCTCACAGAATATGACATCCAGTACACATCTCTGAAAGCCATCAAGGGCAGTGTACTGTCTGATTATCTTGCTGAGAAACCTATTGATGATTACCAGCCTATGAGATTTGACTTCCCTGATGAGGACATCATGTTCATAAAAGCAAAAGATCATGAAGAGCCTGTTCACACTGAAGGGCCTGACCCGGAAGAGGAATGGACTATGATGTTTGATGGGGCTGTTAATATGAATGGTCGTGGTGTTGGTGCAGTACTCATTACACCTAAGGGGGTTCACAGGCCTTTCTCGGCAAAGCTCACCTTTAACTGCACTAACAACGAAGCTAAATTCGAAGCTTGCATTATGGGTCTTGAGGAAGCCATTGACCTCAGGATCAAGACTTTGACTGTGTTCGGAGATTCAGCACTGGTAATTAATCAAACCAACGGCAAATGGTACACCCACCAGGATCATCTGATACCTTATAGGGACTATACAAGAAGTTTATTGACTTTCTTCACAAAAGTCAAGCTTGAGTATATCCCTCGAGATGAGAATCAATTTGCAGATGCTCTGGCTACCATTTCATCAATGATCAAAGTTCAAGCTGCCAACTTTGTGCCTCGGATTTCAGTGTCCAGACTTGACAGACCAGCATATGTATTTGCAGCAGATGTTGCCAAAGATGATAAGCCTTGGTTCCATGACATCAAATGCTTCTTGGAGGATCAAACATACCCGCCTGGGGCATCTTCCAATGATAAGAAGACATTAAGAAGGCTTGCTGGTAGTTTCTTCCTGAATACTGACGGTTCCCTGTACAAGAGAAACTTTGATATGGTACTCCTCAGATGCGTTGATAGAACAGAAGCAGACTTGTTGATGCACGAAGTGCACGAAGGATCCTTTGGTACCCATGCAAGAGGGCATGCCATGGCCAAGAAGTTACTAAGATCAGGCTATTACTGGATCACAATGGATGTCGACTGTTATGCTTATGCCAGAAAATGCCATAAATGCCAGATTTATGCGGATAAAGTGCATGTGCCTCCGAATCCTCTGAAAGTGATGTCTTCACCCTGGCCCTTTGCCATGTGGGGCATCGATATGATTGGCAAAATTGAACCAACTACTTCAAATGGCCACAGATTCATCCTGGTTGCCATTGACTATTTCACCAAATGGGTTGAAGCAGCTTCCTATGCAAATGTTACAAGGCAGGTAGTAGCCCGATTTCTAAAGAGAGACATCATCTGTCGGTATGGAGTACCCGAACGAATCATTACTGATAATGGTTCTAACTTGAACAACAAAATGATGGCAGAGCTATGCCGGGACTTTAAGATACAACACCACAATTCTTCTCCTTACAGGCCAAAGATGAATGGCGTTGTAGAGGCAGCAAACAAGAATATCAAGAAGATTGTACAGAAGATGGTAGTCACCTATAAAGACTGGCATGAGATGCTACCGTTTGCCTTGCATGGGTACCATACATCAATCATAACATCTACTGGGGCAACACCGTATCAACTTGTGTATGGTATGGAGGCAGTCCTACCTGTTGAAGTTGAACTACCCTCCCTGTGGGTACTAATGGATGTTAAACTGAGTGAAGCAGAATGGGTCTGATCCCGATACGAACAACTGGGTCTGATTGAAGAGAAGAGATTGGCTGCAATCTATCATGGGCAGCTGTATCAGAAAAGAATGAAGAAAGCCTTCGATCAGAAAGTCAGGCTCCGAGAGTACCAAGTAGGAGATCTTGTGTTGAAAAGACTCCTCCCTCCTCATACAGACCACAGGGGCAAGTGGACTCTGAACTATGAAGGGCCATTCGTAGTAAAGAAAGTTTTCTCTGGTGGAGCATTGATGCTCAGCACTATGGATGGTGAGGACTTCCCGTCCCCTGTGAATTCAGATGCAGTTAAAAAATACTTCGCGTAAAATGACCCGCTGGACATAAAAACAGAATGTAAGTCCAAGGAAAAATAGGGCATCCCGGCGAGTCAAAAACAGAATAAAAGACTCGGGCAAAAATAAGGGAAAATAAATAAAAAAATGTACACCTGCTGAGTTGAAAAGCTGCATTGGACAGCTCAGGCAAAAATGGGTATCCCGGTGGATTGAAAACCCGAAAGGGCGATCCACGCAAAATAAGGGAATACGCGAACAACTGTACTCTGAATTCATTTGTATCGCTTACAACTTGGAAAGCTTCAAAAGGATCAAGCTTCTTTCAAAATCAGCCTCCTTCAGAAAGCAAGACGAGAAGAACGGCAAATGTCATACGAGTCATAGCAAAGGGGAGCTCCCTGAAGCGTCATCAACATTGCCAACATCTTTTTTCTCAATTTGTAACAATCTCCTCATTTCAGGGGATCCGTTCCTTTGACTGTATCTTGCCAAATTCAGGGCACATAAATTAATAAAATCAAATTTTCAGTCACACACCGTCTCGTACCCTTTTATTTGCAAAATGTCCGATGTCGTTAGTATACTGGTTGCATAAATACATATGCTTTTCTTCTAAAAATACGTGCTTGCAGGAAATATACTTACTCCCGGGAGTGTCTAAACTCTTAGGACGGGATCCGGTAAGGGATACCTCGGGATTACTTGTGCGTTTCTATGCCTTTTCAGGATTACAGGTATTCGAAGCACAACATGGGGCATGAAGGCTTCACCCCAGCAAGCTGGCAAATCAATATCTACTCAGTCTTAGCACCGGAGGTGCTTTCTCCCCAACTGAGTTGCCATTTATTTCCTCCTCAGCCAAGTACAAGAGTCAGGGAACCATCCCCCACAGAGTGTCAACCTCTATCCAGAAGAGCAACGCGCGAAGAAATCACAACAGAGTGAAGAAGGCTTCTACAAACCCCAGTTGGGTCCTTCATTGCCAAGAAAGATCCATCAGTGATCTATTTCCCCAAGCAGAGTCATATGCTAAGATCTACCAATGGTCTCATCCCCAACTGGGATGTCCACTTCAAGCAGATCAGCCAGAGATCTTCACAGCGACGGGATCCGAATCCCGAATCGTTACCTTTGCATAATCATAGCATTCACATCATAATCTCCCTGTAGAGCGTAGCATTCCTTCTAATACGGAGCATTACGGCAAAAATCAAACATATTGCATAATCATAAGCCATGTTCTGAATCAAATACTTGTGAATACTAGCAACCCATCGACGATATACAGAAAACTTCCCAAATTCCCCGGCAGAGAGCCAAGGCATTTTCCCTAAAGATACAGATACTCCCTGACACCCGTCCGTGCCATATCCCCAGTAGAAAGCCAAAGCGTCCTCGTTGCACTCACACACATATATATACAACTTTCTTGACACCCGTCCGTGTCACCTTCCCCAACATAGTTACCCGAACACTTTGTAAATCAGATATTTGTTTATACTACACTTTTCTCTTTCTTGACACTCGCCTGTGTCACTCTCCCCAGCAAGTTAAACACTCGTCCGTACACCTTTCATCCTTTTAACTCATACAGATACTCGTCTGTATCTTGTATACACCACTCCTCCTCTCAGATTCGACACTTGTCCGTGTTCTTTGTTAACCAGTTGGTACTCGTCTGTATCATCATCTCAGAACATGCGTCAAGCTTTTGTTTCTACTTGATACTCGTCCGTATCATAATTTTAAGGATGCTCGTTCGCATCTTTAATCCATACGCAATGTCAGATACCTTTACCTCTTTTTTAGAATTTAGACACTCGTCTGTGTCTATTATTCCCCAGAAGAGTCCCCTCAGATCCGACACTCGTCCGTGTTCTTTGTTAACCAGTTGATACTCGTCTGTATCATCATCTCTGAACATGTGTCAGCGTTTGTTTCTACTGATACTCGTCCGTATCATAGTCTTAAGGATGTTCGTCCGCATCTTTAATCTATACACAGTGCCCAAACACTTATATCCTTCATTTCTTGGATGTAAGCACTCGTCCGTGTTTACTATTCCCCAGCAAAGTCCCCAACAAAACTTGTCAAACTATTTCCTTTCTATCTGACATTCTCCCTATGTCATGATATCTTTTCGGCAGCCGTACCCTGCCAGGTGATCGTCCTTCGCCTTTTTGATGAGCGTCCTTCATCACCCCTAGTGGATTCTCTATTCATTAGAACCCCTTTCTATCCGACATTCGTCCTATGTCGTGATATTTTCAGCAACCGTCCCCTGCTAGGTGATCGTCCTTCACCTCTTGATGATCGTCCTTCATCATTTTATCCGATGGTCGTCCCCATCGTTGATCTTGTTATCTGACATTCGTCCTATGTCATGATAAACCCTGAGAGCAGCCGTACCTTGCTAGGTGATCGTCCTTCACCTCTTGATGATCGTCCTTCATCATGCTTATCTGATGGCCGTCCCCATCATCGACCTTTTTATCCGACATTCGTCCTATGTCGTGATACTTTCGGCAGCCGTACCCTGCCTGGTGATCGTCCTTCACCTTAGATGACCATCCCTCATCTTATCCCCAACAGAGCAGCCGTCCCCTGCTAGGTGATCGTCCTTCACCTTTGATGACCGTACCTCATCATTTATTTCATTTACCTATAATCCCCAGCAGTCTTCCTCTGCTCGACGGTCGTCCTCCGTCACCCGCACTTTATAATTATACTTTATTTTCTTTTACAATCTATATCCTTTTTCTTCTTCATTCTGTGAGTGCAAATTTTGGACTGTTTTTGGTATTCAACCACAAGTTATCTTGTTTGCCTGTTAAGTCCTCGCTTACATCCTGTACAGCTAACTCATGTTTGAATAGGGGCATCTGTAAACACCCCAAATTTGCCCTCACCCATTCACACCATGGCTTGTGATCTTTTCATATGCATAAATTCAATCATAGCATCTCATACCACATCTTTGATTCACTGCATTGCTTCTAAGTCATCTGCATCTAGGGTTTGTGGTTTGAGCTATCCAAGAGCTATTTGAGCCACTCCAAAGGTCTTCAATCACTTCAAAGGGGTCCATGTATGTTCAAGCATCATATTATATCCTCACAAAGTCAAGAAAGTCAAAGAATCACAAGAACTGAGAAAGGCATGGAAGCAGAGTCAGGCTTAACTGCACATATGACCTAGAATTAGGGTTTTAGTTTCAAAGGCCATAACTCCAAATTTTCTAGTCATTATTGTTTCTATTGGTCTCTATATGTTATAAGGATCATGCATATCAATTTTCATTAAGAAATTCCATGGGGAAGGCATCTAATCAAGAGTTGACTTCTTAAGCAAGTCAGTGCAAAATCAGGGCATCTGAGGCCCCCAATGACCCAACTAAAGGGTGTTCTTCATCATTTTGAATGTGTATGATCTTTATTTGATCATAGAAGATGTTAGAAGTTCACCAAATTGAAGAATTTCAAGCCATTTGCAAAGTTGCCTTTTTGGGAAAATGACTTGTAATGAAAACTTGCCATTTTGGGAAATTTTTCAAACCTTTCTTTTTGATTCAAAAATGCTTCAAATGGGAAAACTTTGGTCATGAAATTTGTAGAATGGATCATTCCCTTTTCAAAAAGTACAAGAACTCATGTTGATTCATTTTGGATCAAAAGTTATGGCTTGTCAAAGTTGGGAAAAATCACATAATTTCAAGTTATGCACCAAAGAGGCAAAGTTGCAAAATTCCTTGCCAAGGCAAAATGAGACCTCAAAGTGACTTCTAATCTTTGTACAAACATAAACCATTGCCTAAAGTTCAGAATTCACCAAGAGTTTGTCCAATTTCATGACTTGTGCATTAAGAAATTCCAAAGGGGCCAAAAATTCACAAATTTGCAAAACACTACATAAACTTCACTCAACTTGCTGAACTATCTCAAAACCAATTCCATGGACATCCTTAATCTAAGCTGAGCTAGGACAAGCCAATGAGCCAGCTACACCATTGCCCATACCTCAAGTACAACACTTTTGACTTTTTGGCAAAAACACCCATACCAATCACAACAGTCCACCACCCACTCTCTGCCCAATACAGACCTTACAAACACACTCCAAGGGTTCATTTTCATAATACACACAGGCCTGAAACACTCTCCAAGCCATAGTTCACAAAACTCCCCTCTTATGCATTTTCATTCGAAACACATCACACAAGCATCAAACATCAAAACCAACTTCATAGAATCACTCAACATGCTCCCCTGATCATTTCCCTACCCTCATTCATCCCTGAAACCTCCTCAATCAGAAACACGATTCTCACCCCTCACTGAACAGAACTTGATCAATCTCACAAACCAGCCATTTTAAACTCCAATCAAGCCTTGCAAACTTCTCAGGGGGATCATTGGAAGTGATTGAAAGCAAAGAGCTGGCCAGAAAGTTGCAAACTGAGAAAGCTCAAGCTCAGGTACCTCAAAAACTTTTTTTCCAGAAATGAAAATTTAAGTTTCTTGATTGTTCCTTATGCCTTGCTGATCATCTAGATGTTTTTACTTTTTGAAATGGTTAAGATTTGAGTGTGTACTGGTTGTCTGAAACTTTTGTCATTTTAAGAGTTTTGATTCGAATCTTGCTTTGTAGGTCATAGAAATTTGTTTTGAGGGTAGGTTTGGATTCAGGGAGGTTAGAAGGTTTGATCTGGAGCTTTAGAGCTCCAGAAATGGCCTAGGGAGAGAGTTCCTCTTTTGACTCGCCGGAGAAGATGACAGGAACCACTGTTCCGGTCACCTGAAAGTCATTTGCCCTAATTACGTAATTAATGAGAGTTTGAATTTGGACCATAGATGAGGTAAACTGGGGTTGACTCCCGCGCGCGTGTGTGGCCCAGATCACATCATTAAAACCCTAATCTGTTTTATTAATTTAATAAATCATATTTAAGTTAATTAAGCCAGAAGAGATCCTGACCTTCCAATAGCGCGCCAGTCAACTCCCGCGTGTTAAGTTTGAATCTCAACCTTAGATCCTGCATACTTCCCATTTATTTTCTTTTTATTTCATTTTTATTCATTTATCTTTCATATTTATTTAAAAATAGTTAGAAAAATCCTAAAAATATTTCCTTTTGCATTTTTGTTTCAAATATTTTTCTTAATCAGAAAATGATTTTTATTTTATTTTTTGCATTAAAAACTATTTTTAAATCATTTAAATGTTTATTTTTAATTAATTAATGGAAATTAATTAATTAAAAATGCATTTAGGTATTTAAAAATCACAAAAAAAATTCACATTGCATTTTAAAACATTTAGAAACATTGTTCAACTCTCAAACCAAATTTATTTTTTGTTCTTGATACCTTGTGATCATTTTCATTGGATTTAATTTCATTTCAAGGCAATATTTTATGTCAAACTTCAAAAATTCATTTCTGCCTAACCCTTGAGAGTTGGATGATGATTCTTTTGGCATTTAATCTTGCATAACATGTAGTTTATAGGATAAAATTGGTTTGAATTGATCTTGCATTTTTAATTTGTTTAGCATTTTTCTTGATAAGGCACCCCAAAACCCTAGCAATCTTAGAAAATTCATAACTTTCAATAGGTTAAGAGTTGGATCCTCTCCTTTGGGCAGTGAGTTTATATAGGTTTAGGGTATCTTTGATTGCATTTTCAATTTTTATCATGTTGTTTGCTTCTGGTTTTGGATTTTTGCTTTGCATGATGCATGAAACCCTAATTTGTGCCTTCTTTTGCATCCATTTCTCAATTGCTTGCATCCATTGACTTGCCATGACATTTTGGGCATCCTTTTGATTCATGATGCATCTTAGGACATATTAGAACTATGTTTGATCATTGCATCTTTCATTTGCCATGTTGTATGTCCATTACATTTCATAACTTTTCATGTATGTTCATAGTTCAATGCATGCCTCATTTGCATCCTTATGCTTGCTTGATCATTCCCATGTCTTGCCTCATGCTTGCATCTTCTCTTAGCATCATTAAAATCTTGTAATTGCTTCTGACTTTGGTTTGCATCATGACATTTCAACCCATTTGCATTGCATTTCATTTCTTTTGCTAACTTTTCAGGTGGTAAGTTGTTTTGAGAAGTGGATTTGCCTTCACTTCTCACAATCTCTTTTCATCTCTTTCATACCATTCTTTGTTGCATTTTGTATGTGTATTAGAGTGGGATTACTCATTCATGTTCATCTCTTACTTTCTTTCTTCAAGCAACTTGTCTCCTTAAGTGGAGCAAGTTGTTTTGCTTCTCTTTGCTTCTTGTTCCTTTCATCTGCTTCTCTCCTGGTGGTTTCTCTGAAGATCTTTCCCTCTCAAGCCTCATAAACCCTAGGATCTCCAAGCATGATAACAATTAGGGTTTGATTAGTCCCCCCATTTAGTTTTTACCTTTGTGTCATCTTTGAGTCTTCTCTCCTCACCTCATAATCAGGGACTAAACCCTAAAGGCTTTAAGGCTTTGTGATTAAGCTTAAGCATGCATCCTTCTATTAGGATGGAGTGTATAACTTTAATCCTAAGTGTTAAACCCTTAATGTGTTTAAATCTCTTAATCAATTCATCTAATAATCACCAAGACATCAAGCTTGTAACTTGGGCCTTGCATTAGGGTTCTAATTCTTTCTTAACTGGTTAAGAAGGACTAACCCTAGTGTTAATGGACAAGTCCCCCTCAAGTTGTCTTACAAACCATAAAAACCACTTCTTCATCTTATCATTAACTAAAATCCACTCTAATAAAGGTTTGTTTTGTCATGAGGTTAATCCCTAATCATGGATTAGGTTGAGGAGTCTTTCTCAGCTTAAATGTTCTCATCTATTATCCTTCTATTAGGATGGTGTAATGAGTCCATTAAATCCTTGATTATGGATTAATCTCATTACTCAACACTAAACAAAAACAACAAAAACATCTAAATAATCACAAGTGGGTTAATGATCTTAATCCTACTTCAGGGTGATTAAGTGTGAGATGCTGACTTCACACTTAAGGTATTCTCATTACCCCTAATCAGAGGGAGGATGTAATGAGTTTACTAACCCATTGGTTTAGGCTTAAGCTCATTAACTTATGACACATTGCCAAAAGCAATAAAAGACTGAAAACACAAAAACAAACAATAATCGTCTCCTCCGGGATTCTTTTCTCATCTCATTTACTCATAAACGAGAACTTGCTTCTTCCGTCTAATGCAAGACAGTTTGCATCTGAGCCAGACAGGTCATACACTTGAGCATAGACAAGTAAGCAGTTCACAAGTCAATTTAACTTTCAGTCTCTTTGGGTCGAACTACGGTGTTCTGACTTCATCATTGCACGAGAGGATACGTAGGCATAACTTAACAGTTATCGAACAAAAGTCTTTGTATATTCCCCCTTTCTCTAGCCTTACCCTTTAAGCCTCATAGTCTTGAGCATTCCATTCTTGTCCTTACACTGACACTTCACATATCTCACTTCACTTTCTTTTTACATTGACACTTGCATTCTTTCCAGCTTTGATACACAAATTGCACTAACACTACCCCTTTAAAACACAAATCTTTTGAGCGTGGATCCTGTCGAGTACGATGGACAATCTGGGTGCTAATACCTTCCCAGGTTGTAACCAACCCCCTTTCTCAGTCTCTCTTGTTCGCGACCGTCTTATCCACATATTTTCCTAGGTTCATGCAGCATTACCTTTCCTCCGGGATAAAAATGCCTAGCTGGCGACTCTTGTCTTTCTGAGTTCACCCCTGTGTGTTCTCTTCTCTTTTCGCCGACTGTTCGCGTCTGTACCCCATTTGACTTAGCCTCATTTTGGTGGGAGCGACAAATAAGGACGAGTATCAAAAAATTATGTATGAGTAGGATACGGATGAGTATCAAAAGGATTGTGTGTAAGTATATACAAGTGTGATCTGCTGGTGAATTATGTGCAAGACACGTACGAGTGTCGAAAGACTGGGCAAGGGACACGGACGATTGTTTGACTTGTCGGGGAAGTATGACACAGACAAGTGCCAAAAAGAATATGTACAAGTTGTAAGAAAATATCTATATTTGAGAGTGCAAAAGGTATTCTGGCGACCTGTTGGGGGATAAGATGACACAGACGAGTGTCGAAAAGAGCATGTATAAACAGGTATCTGCTTTGAGAGTGCAAAGGGGATGTTTTGGCTTTTATCTGCAGGGGATATGAGTTTTGTTTATTACAGGTGAAGTGATGATAGTATTTGCAGGTGATTGGCTTGAACCTGGCTTATGATCGTGCAAATGTTTGATTTTTTCCGCAATGCTCCATATTAGACGGAATTCTGCGCTTATTTTGGTGGATATGATGCATATGCTATGATTAATGAAAATGAGAGAAATGATCCGGGATTCGGATCCTGCAGGGATAAAGATCTCTGGCTGATCTGCTCGGAGGGATAACCCGGCTGAGGGAAGAGATCATTGATAGATCTATCCGGAGGGATAACTCTGCTTGGGGAAATATATCATTGATAGATTTGGCCGGAGGGAGAATCCTCAATGGGGATGAGGAAGTTTTAGGAACTCCTCTAGGGATATGTTTTAGGTATTGCTCTACTAGGGGAGGCAACTCTGTGGGGAATGAATTCCACCAACTCTGTCGAGGATGAGAGAAATCTGGTATCTCCAGTGGGGAAAAGAAAGTTCTTGGACCACTTTGTTATGGAAGAGGCTGTCAGGCATTGCTCAAGAGGTCCTACTCGGGGAGGAGATAACATCTGAAAAGTAGTATGCTTGGTATGCCCCATGTTGCGAAAGATTGTCTGTCTTGAGTACCTGCAACCTGTTAAGACAAAGGAAAACGCACAAGTGTCCCGAGGTATCCTTAACTGGATTCCGTCATAGGAGTTAGATTTACCTGGAAGTAAAATATTTCCTGCAAGCATTTTATTAAAATGTCTCATATATTTTATGCAAGTGTTGTATTATGAACATTGGACATTTTGCAAACGAAACAAAAATGTACAAAATAAAGTGTGACTGAATATTCTGATTTTATTGATTTGTGTGCCCTGAATCGGCAAGTATAGTCAAAGAAGAAAATCCCCTGAAAGGAGGAGATTGCTTTAAAATTGAGAAAATAAAAATGTTGGCAATATTGAAGATGACGCTCCAGTGAGCTTCCTTTGCTATGACCTGTATGACCTTGACGTTCTTCTTATCTTGCTTGCTGAAGAAGGTTGATTATGACCGACACTTTATCCTTTCGAAGCTTGCCATGTTGTGAGTGATACAGACGAATTCAGAATGCAGTTGTTCACTTATTCCATGATTTGCATGGATCGCCCTTTCGGGTTTTCAATCCACCGGGATACCCATTTTTGCCTGAGCTGTCCAATGCGGCTTTTCAACTCAGCGGGTGTACATATTTTTCCCTTATTTTTGCCCGAGTCTTTTATTCTGTTTTGACTCACCGGGATGCCCTATTTTTACCTGGACTTACATTCTGTTTTTATGTCCAACGGGTCTTTTTATGCGAAGTACTTTTTAACTGCATCTGAATTCACAGGAGATGGGAAGTCTTCACCATCCATGGTTGCGAGCATCATTGCTCCACCCGAGAAGACTTTATTTATCACATAGGTACCTTCATAGTTTGGTGTCCACTTGCTCCCGTGGTCTGTATGAGGAGGAAGGATTCTTTTCAGAACAAGCTCTCCCACTTGGTATTCCCGAGGTCAGACTTTTTGATCGAAGGCTTTCTTCATTCGATTCTGATATAACTTCCCATGACAGATGGCAGCTAATCTTTTCTCTTCGATCGAATTCAATTTATTGTATCGAGACCGGACCCATTCTGCTTCATCCAGTTTCACATCCATCATTACCCGTAAGGAGGCTAGCTCAACTTCCACAGGTAGGACAACTTCCATACCATACACAAGCTGATAAGGTGTTGCCCTAGTAGATGTTCTGATTGAGGATTGGTACCCATGTAAAGCAAATGGTAGCACCTCATGCCAGTCTTTGTAGGTAACTACCATCTTCTGCACAATCTTCTTGATGTTCTTGTTAGCGGCTTCAACAGCGCCATTCATCTTTGGCCTGTAAGTAGAAGAGTTGTGATGTTGAATTTTGAAGTCACGGCATAACTCAGCCATCATTTTGTTGTTCAAATTGGAACCATTGTCAGTAATGATTCGCTCGGGAACTCCATATCGACAGATGATGTCTCTTTTCAGAAATCTAACTACCACTTGTCTGGTGATGTTTGCATATGAAGCTGCTTCGACCCACTTGGTGAAGTAATCAATGGCTACCAGGATGAATCTATGACCATTTGAAGCAGTCGGTTCAATCTTTCCAATCATGTCAATGCCCCACATGGCAAAGGGCCAGGGTGAAGACATCACATTCAAAGGATTTAGAGGCACATGCACTTTATCTGCGTAGATCTGGCACTTGTGACATATTCTGGCATAGGCACAACAGTCTGCATCCATTGTGATCTAGTAGTAACCTGATCTTAATAATTTCTTAGCCATTGCATGTACTCCGGTATGGGTACCGAAAGAACCTTCGTGTACTTCGTGCATCAGTAGGTCCGTTTCTTTCTTGTCAACACATCTGAGCAGGACCATGTCGAAGTTTCGCTTGTATAATGAACCATCAGCATTGAGGAAGAAACTGTCGGTCAGCCTTTTTAACGTCTTCTTATCATTGGATGATGCCCCAGGTGGGTATGTCTAATTTTCCAAGAAGAATTTGATGTCATAGAACCAAGGCTTGTCATCACTAGCAATGTCCACAGAGAATACATATGCTGGTCGGTCCAGTCTGGATACCAAAATCCGAGGCACATGATTGGCAGTTTGTACTTTGATCATGGAGGAAATGGTAGCTAAAGCATCTGCAAACTGATTCTCATCTCGAGGGATGTATTCCAGCTTAACTGTTGTGAAGAAGGTCAACCATCTCCTCGTATAATCAAGGTATGGAATCAGATGCTCTTGATGAGTGTACCATTTGTCGTTGGTCTGATTGATTACCAAAGCTGAATCTCCGAATACATTCAAGGTTTAGATCCTGAGGTCAATGGCTTCCTCAAGACCCATGATACAAGCTTCATATTCTGCTTCGTTGTTAGTGCAGGTAAAGGTGAGTTTTACCGAGAAAGGCATGTGAACTCCTTTGAGTGTAATAAGCACTGCACCAACTCCACGACCATTCATATTGACAGCCCCGTCAAACAGCATAGTCCATGCTTCTTCTGGGTCAGGCCCTTCAGTGTGAACTGGCTCTTCACAATCTTTTGCTTTCAAGAACATGATGTCTTCATCAAGGAATTCAAATCTCATGGGTTGGTAATCATCAATGGGTTGCTCATCCAGATAATCAGACAATACACTTCCCTTGATGGCTTTTTGAGAAGTGTACTGAATGTCATACTCTGTTAGAATCGTTTGCCATCTTGCAACCCTTCTGGTAAGTGTTTGCTTCTCAAATATGTACTTGACGGGGTCCATCTTTGAGATCAACAAGGTACTGTGAGTCAACATATACTGTCTTAGTCGGCGAGAAACCCATGCTAAAGCACAACAAGTTTTCTCGAGCAGTGAATAACGTTGTTCACAGTCGGTAAAATTTTTTCTTAGGTAGTATATCGCATACACTTTTCGACCAGACTCATCATGCTGGCCTATCACACACCCCATTGACCCTTCTAATAATATCAGGTACATGATTAGAGGTCTTCCTTCAATTGGAGGCATAAGAATTAGAGGTTCTTGCAGGTACTCCTTGATCTTGTCAAAAGATATCTGACAATCGTCGTTCCACCTGACTGTTTGTTCCTTTCTTAACAGCTTGAACAGGGGTTCACAGGTTGCAGTGAGGTGAGATATGAATCGTGAGATGTAGTTCAATCTACCCAAGAACCCTCGAACTTCCTTTTCAGTCCTAGGTGCAGGAATTTCTTGAATGGCTTTGACTTTGTCGGGATCAACCTCAATTCCCTTTTCACTTACAATAAATCCCAGCAGCTTATCGGAACATACCCCGAATGTGCATTTGTTGGGGTTCAATTTCAGCTGATACTTCCTCAGACACTTAAACAACTTCAGCAGATTCCCCAGATGGTATTCTTCAGTAAGGGACTTGGCAATCATATCATCCACAAAAAATTTGATTTCCTTGTGGATCATATCGTGGAATAATGTTACCATAGCCCGTTGATAAGTGGCACCAACGTTCTTCAGTCCAAACAGAATTACCTTGTAACAGAATGTTCCCCAAGGTGTGATGAAGGTTGTTTTCTCCATGTCTTCAGGTGACATCTTGATCTGATTGTATCCAGAAAATTCGTCCATGAAAGAAAATACCGAGAACTAAGTTGTGTTGTCCACCAATACATCAATGTGAGGTAATGGGAAATCATCCTTCGGGCTAGCTCTGTTCAGGTCCCGGTAATCCACACATATACGCACCTTGCCATCCTTCTTAGGCACGGGTACAATATTATCAACCCACAGCGGGTAACTAGTTACAGCAAGGAAACCGGCGTCCCACTGTTTTTGTACTTCTTCCTTAATCTTCATGGCCATATCTAGGCGAGTGCGGCGCAACTTCTATTTAACTGGTGGGCAATCTTCGTTCAAGTGTAGCATGTGCATGACAATATCTGTATCTAGACCTGTCATGTCTTGATAGGACCAAGCAAAGACGTTGATGTATTCCCCAAAGCATGCTGATAAGTTGTTCTTTTACTAGAGCTTGCAGACTGGCCCCGATCTTTACTTCTTTCACATCTTCCTCGGTACCAAGATTAACAATTTCAATCTCCTCCTGATGAGGAGTAATCAATTTCTCTTCTTTCCTCAACAACCTGGCTAACTCTTCAGACAACTCATAGTCTTCATCAACCCCTTCATCTGCTTGATTAATTGGATTGTCGAAGTCATACAAGGTCATAGCAGTGTTGTTGTCGATGCAATTTGGAGGATTATCTCTGCAAGGGTTGAGATTTTTTCTTTTTAGTGATTAATTTTAATCTTGCTTAGAAAAAGTGTAAATGAAGTTATTATTTTGAAAACATTGCCATTTTATTGTTTTGTACGAAAAATAACAAAAATGAAAAGACAGTGAGCGAAAAAGAAAATTGTTTGCAAAAGATGTCCATTGTTCATTGATATTCCATTTGCATAAAATACAAATATGGCCCTATTACAAAATGAGTCCCGACACCTTGGGCAAGATGCAGGACTTGATGCATGCTTAAGCAGGAAATAATAATTACTCTGCAGGAGTAACTCTTATAATTTCCTAGGAAGACTAGTTAAGGACTTGTTGGCCCGGGATCCTTGGACGAATCCAGCTCTCCAGGTTGAGGTCGCTTTCAGACTCGTCTTCCACGTTATTGACAGCATCTGGGGTTAGCATTCCCCCACGTACGAATTTGGGCTCCTTATCAGCCTCTGCTTGATCTTGTCGGAATGGTTTGTAACCCAAACCGAATCTTTCCTCCTACTTCTCCACAGGTAGCAGCTTGCCCCAGCCTTGGGCGTTTCCATCTTCAACAACCTTCCGAGCTTGTTGGTAAGAGACAATTGAATTACCCATCCTATCTTCCTGGGATGCAGCAAATACTTTAGTTGTCGCTTAATTGACGTTCAGTGCTTCGAAACCTTGGCTCATGGTCTCGTGGATTTCACCATCCATCTCAATGTATTTGTAGGTAGCCAGATGGCTAACAAAAATGTCCTCTTCACCACAGATTGTGATAATTTTCCCTTCCCACTCGTATTTTAATTTCTGGTGAAGGGTCGATGTAACTGCGCCAGCGGCGTGAATCCATGGTCGACCCAACAAACAGCTATAGGCCGACTGAATGTCCATCACATAGAAAGTAGTTTGAAAGACTTGCGGGCAATTTATCACAGGCAGTTCCACTTCTCCAAGAATAGACCTCTTGGAACCATCAAAAGATCTGACCACCAGATTGCTTGGCCGAAGAGGTATACCATCATATTCAAGCTTAACAAGGGCTTCCTTTGGCAAGACATTGAGTGAGGACCCAGTGTCGACTAGAACATGTGAAAGCATAGCCCCTTTACACTCTAGAGTGATGTGCAAAGCTTTATTATGATGACGACCTTCCGCAGTCAAATCAGCGTTGGTGAAGCCTAGTTCGTGACTAGTATTAACATTAGAAACCACTGTTTCTAGCTGATTCACCGTGATCTCCTCTAGCACATAGGCTGCGTGCAGGATTTTGAGTAATACATCCCGATGAGCTTCGGAGCACAATAGCAGGGATAAAATGGAGATCTTGGAAGGAGTTTGGTGGAGCTGATCCACAACCTTGTAATCGCTTCTCTTGATTATTCTCATAAATTCATCCACATCCTGATCAAAGGACGCTTTCTGAGCATCTTTCAAAACAGGTTCTTCAGGCACCACATTTTTGCATTTAGCCTTGGCAGCAGCCTCTGCCTCAGTGCTAACTCTTGGAACTTGTGACGTGAAAAGGCGTCCGCTTCGAGTGAAGCCTCCGCCTCCCCCGACATTATCGACCTGTGGTGTATAAGTTGAAGAATCAAGAATGACTTTATCCCCGTTGCAGTAGAAGTCTGAACCATATTGCCATGGCACAGCATTATCTTTTTCATAAGGAATGGGTCCAGGTACCGTGATGGTGACTGGACTGACTGCAGCGGAAGTAAGAAATGTTCTCGTCTGTGGATTATAATAAATTGTAACAGGACTTCTGACTGATGGTGGTGGTGAAAGACTGAAGTTGGGTTGTTGTTGAGATTGCTGCTGAAAATTGTTGGAATCGGGGACCATTGTCGGGTCGTAATATATGATAACTGTGGAGATGTCATTATTATTGGTTGATGTAGTTGTAGAAGCGGATGCAGTTGAACTAACATTTGTTAAAGTGGTGGAAGAGATGATTGTTGACTTTGTAGACGAGTCTGTCGGAACAATTTTTTTTGAAGTTGTAGGAGGAGTGCTTGTTGTTGCTGTAGGAGGAATTGCTAATATTGTAGATGCTGAACCCGTTGATGTTATCTGCAGGATACCTTCTCTTATAAGGCCATTGATGCCACTTTTTAAACTTGCACAACCATTGGTGGAAATCTTGCAAGATTCACAGCAGGCTTCACAACCTGGGAACACCTGGAACCTTAAAAGCTTAGCTTTAACCTCTGCCAGAGGTGTTTGAATGCTAGCAGTATCTTCAATTAAGTTCATGGGTTGATCCTCCTCAATTGCATTTATCCTGGGCCCACTGTGGCTAGGCATAGGATTCTTTGTGACGTTAGGAAGAGGTGCAAAATTTAAAGCCTTTGAATCAACTAGATCCTGGACCTTCATGTGCAAAGCTCTGCACTTTTCTGTGGTATGGCCAAGTGCATTAGAATGGAAGGCACGTCTGGAATTGACGTCGTAATTCCTTGGAAGGTTCTGAGGATCTGGTGGAGCCAGAGTCCTTAATTCAATGAGATTAAGCTTCAAAAGTTGTGGTAGTAAAGTGGCATAGAGCATCGGTATAGGATCGATCACCCTGTTGACTTGAGATGGCCTTTGCTGGAAAGGATGTTGTTGTTAGTTGTTGTTGTTGTTGTAAGACCTTTGTTGGAGAAAATGTTGTTGCTGAGGGAAATGTTGTGGTTGTGGAGTGTAATGTTGTTGAGGTGGTGGAGTGGGAATTGTGACAGCGGCAATTGATCTTGGCATATATTGGGGCCTACCTCTGCCCATGTGTACAGAATTGGTTTCACCCGACCTACGAGGCCCCGCAAAAAGTTTCCTCGTGCTGCTTGAGCTGGTGCCATTATCAGAAATTTTACCCATCTTTAACAAATTCTCAATCCTTTCTCCAGCTATGACCACATCTGCAAAGCTAGTAGAAGAGAAAGCAGCCAACCTATCAATGTATGTCCCCTGTAGGGTGTTCATGAACATATATTCCATTTATCTTTCCGACATTGGAGGTTGAACGGCAGCAGCTAATTGCCTCCATCTCTGAGCGTACTCTCTGAAGCTTTCTCTGGAGGATTGTGACATACCCATTAGAAGAGTTTTGTTAGGAGCCATGTCTAAATTGTATTGAGATTGGCATATGAAAGCCTCAGCTAAATCCTTCCAATTTTTGATTGTTTCCCTAGTCAGATGAGAGTACCACTCACGGGATGCCCCGGTCAAGCTATCCTCAAAATAAAACATCCATAGCTTTTCATCCATAGTGTAAGCCTTCAATCTTCCCAGAAAGGATTGAAGATTGGTACGAGGACAGGATGTTCCATTATATCTTTCAAAGTAGGGAGGTTTGAATTTGTGAGGAATTCTTACTCCCTCCACTAGCCCCATATCCATAACATCAAATCCTAAGGAGTTTTGAGACTCCAGAGATCTTAGCTTTTATGCTATCTCGTCCAAATAACGATCATAGATTTCATCTCCAACCCCAACTACAATGAATTGTTCCTCTTGCAAGACCCGTCCTCTAGTATTATCTTGGGTATTCCTGATAGTATTAACATCAGGGTTGAGATGAGGCCCAAACTCCAGGGGGTCAGTACGTGGCTGTACATGATCATTGTTGCTGGTAGCCCCTGTTCCTGGGTGATTTTCTTCAAGAGTTTTCCGCTCGACCAACCCTCTTAATCTTTCTTGGCTTTGGGCCAACCCAGTCATTACTGCCATGAACTGGCTCATCTGAACCCTCATTTTAGTTCTTTCATTAGCCATCTAGTTTCTTACGTCAATCAGATCTTGCTGAACCTGGTCCATCTGTAAGCTCGAAAGGTTGTTTCTTGTAGGATACCGGTGAACTCTGTTGATGGGAAAGACCCTCCTACGAGCAATGTTTCCTGAAACCACAACAAAGTGAGAAAACAACAACAAAAAAAACCTACAAAACAAAGAATGAGGTTAGTATGCAATGCAGTATGTCTATTTGTCTTCCAAGGGTATTCGGTTTGGTTCTTTGGTTTTGACCTTCCAGACCTCGAGGAATGATGACGTTGAAGAGAAATGAAGCCCAAAGGATATCACACAAACCATATATTACAAATCTAAATATACATAGCTCAGGATTACAACAATTTCCCATGATGGGTCAAAATACAACAAAATCAACAAAAGTACAAACAAAATTAAGTACAAATACAAAGAAATCAGACATCCAACCCAAAGTCATCCTCTTTGACTTCCTTCAGGAGAGCATCAATCACTGGTCCAACTGGATGCTCTGTGATTGTCCTGAAAAGAAGGTTCCTGGTGGTAATGGCATTTGTCAGCTTCTTATACTTGTCTTGGTCCTTTGATCTCTTCAACCCCACCCGAAGTTTCAACTCAGAGATTTCCTTCTGTTCTGCCAACAAGGCTTCCTGACTCTTCTTCTCATTAGATTTTAGCTGTTGTATCCTAGCATGGGTCTTCTGATCTTCCTGTGAATGAGCCTCAATAATTCTGATCCATCTAGCTTGACTCTCTTCCAAGTAGTGCTCAGCTCTGGCCTTCTGAATCTTAGCTTCTTTGCAAGCATTCTTTAATACAAACTCCCCTGCTCGGGCTCTTCTGATGTAATCATTTGTCTTCTCAATCTTGGTCATATGCTCGACCCGGAGCTTTTCTAACCTCTCATTGTCCAGACGACTATCATTCCTCTCCCAAAGGGTCTTCTTCAGGGCTTCAGAAGGCTGAGCATTCCTCTCTTTCAACTTCTCAAACTCCTCTAAATTGACTGTAGCTACATGATCTACTGCTGATGGCCTTTGCACATCCTCCAGGGTGAATGGCATGCGGGTGATCTGTCCTCTGATGCGAGACCAATCAATGTACTGAGCTGAAGCTATGTTGTTGCACTTGCCAAGAATAGTAGTCCCTTTTGTCTGAATGTTATCCCAAGCCCAGGCTGCTTGTCGGATGATGGCATGATTATTCTGAACATCACAATAAAGGGTCTCTGTTAAATCCTTCTCTCTTGGTGGATGTACCAAGGCATACCCTAGTTTCCTTTTGAAAAGCCAAGGATTGTAGTTGATGCAACCCTTCACTCCAATAAGAGGTACATTGGGATACTGCCCACAGCTTGTGATTATGTCCCTGCCTTTGGTGCTCTGAGTACACCACCTGATGTCTTATGAAGTGATATAAATCATTCTCTTAGCCCAATTTCTTGACTGATGAGGATTCAGGAAAGCTTCTGTCTTTGGCAAGTGTCTCAATAACCAACAGTAGAAGAGAGGTGCACAACATCTGACTAATCTTCCCCTCTGCTTCTCATTCCTTTGATGCACTGAGTAATAGAAATGTCCGAGCAAGGTAGGAACTTGATTCTTCAGTAGGAAGAGATGGATAACACTCTTACTTACAAACTTAGGCTCGTCTACAAACAAGATGATACCATATATGCTAAGGGCTAGGAGAGAAAAAATAGTGTCCCAATTCCCTACTGCAGCATGACTGGTGGCCTGAGTAATCAAGAAGTCCAAATGGGGGCCTGGGATTCCAGCCTTAGTAGTCATATTTTGATAAATGATGGTGGTTTCCCAATACAGAGCCTTAGCTATGTCCTTATTCCTGGGAGCAGTCATCTCAAGGTAGGAATCCCTCTCCTGATGGGGACACCCAACAACATGGAAAACTCCTCTAACAAAGGGCCCAACTGAAAGTCTGGAAAGGTAAAACATCTGAGAGGAGATTCATAAAACTGAAGGCAAGTGTGGATCATGCTCCTCTGTGATGCATCCAAGTCCAGGATAATGTCCATAACACCACCATAATGTTCCCTGAATAAAGGGACATGATTAGGAGTAATGAGTGTCTGAATCTGCCTGATGCCTGCAAGAGTGGGCTCAAAGAAATGATAGGTAATGTTGCTCTTCCTGGATGGGTCCATGCTGATAATGGATGCTAAAGGGAAAAATGAGGAGAAATACTGATGGAGGTAACTGAGGTAGACAGCTGAAGAAGACAACTGAAGAAAATATCTGATGGAGAAGATCTCTGAGGAAGATATCTAATGAATATATCTGATGAAGATGTATGAACAGAAGAACAGTAAAAACCAAACCAAAGATAAGATGTGGATACCCTGTAAAAAAAATAGACAAATGTTAAAATGATGCAAAATGATGTATGCATAATGATATGCAAGGGTTTATGATCAAGTGTTGGATCTGTTATCTGCCTTGATAAGGTCCATGTGTGTTCATAAGTCCAGATGAAGGCTTGGAGAACCAGTAACCAGGTGGGGGACTCAAATAAAGAGTCACAAGTCCAGGGATTCATAAGATCAGTCCAAAATGATGCAACCTTAAAACAAAACTGGTAACAGGGTATGATGAGGCCAAGGGTTCCTGCAAACCTGTAAACATCCCAACCCCCTCACAGATATTGTTTTAGAACAAGGATCCTCAGACTTGGATCAGTTATGAGAAGTGTAAACACTTCTAACCCGAAGGTACAGTGTTTACATTAATCATAAAGGATCCTCCTCTAATTAACCTCAGATGCTGAAAGTCATCTAAAGGTCATCCAGACTTAGCAGGCTTCCCAGATAGCCCTAGTACTACAGGAAATCCGTAGCACAGAGTTCTCAAGAAGAAACCCATGTCTGAACCGTGTTTCATATTCCCGCACCAGACCGAAATGGAATGGGAAAGAATATGAAGCCACTATATCCTATGTGTCACTCAGGCTCCCGGTATGGAACCTTATGAATATCCCTCCCACCAAGGCAAACAACAGATCCAACACAATGATATGATGACAGTAATATGGAATGCATAAAAACAGTAAATGAAAGCAATAAATAAAGATGTACATAAAGCAATAAATAAATCAATAAACAAAAGCACATATAACACATAACACCCCCATAAACACAAATCAAACAAGCGCTAGGAGAAATCCACAAAAAGAACCAAAAACCCTGGTTGCAAGATAGGATCCCCTGCAGAGTCGCCAAGCTGTCGCTCCCAATGATTTGCATCCCGGTGCATACGCGAACGGTCGGTGAAAAGATAAATGAAAATGAAGTGAATAGAGTCACCAGCTAGGTATTTTTATCCCGAAGGAAAGGTAATGCTGCATAAACCTAGAAAAATATGGATAAGACTGTTGCGAACCAGAGAAACTACGAAAGGGGGTTGGTTACAACCTGAGAAGGTATTAGCATCCAGATTGTCCGTCGTACTCGACGGGATCCACACTTACAAGATTGTGTTTAAGGGGGTAGATGTATGTGCTATCTGTGTTCAAAGGCTAAAGAATGAATGTACAGGTGTCAGTGCAAAAAGGTGAATTTCTCAGGAACCGAGGCTTTTAAAGAATACTGAATGAGGGGGAAAACAAAGAGACTTTTGATCGATAACTGTTAAGTTATGCCTACGTATCCTCTCGTGCAATGAGGAAGTCAGAACACCGTAGTTCGACTCAAAGAGACTGAAAATAAATTGACTGTGAACTGCTTACTTGCCTATGCTCAAGTGTATGACTTGTCTGGCTCGAGTGCTAACTATCTTGCATTAGACGGAAGAAGCGAGTTCTCGTTTGTCAATGAGTGTGATTAGAAAAGAATCCCGAAGGAAACGATTATTGTCTGTTTTTTGTGTTTTCAGTTTTGTTATTGTTTTTGGTGTTTTGCATAAGTTAATTAGCTTGAGCCTAAATCAAGGGCTTGTAAACTCATTATATCCTCCCTGATTAGGGATAATGAGCCTGCTTAAGTGTGAGATAAGCATCTCAACTTAATTACGATGATGAAGTAGGATTAAGATCATTAACCTACTTGTAATTATTTAGATGTTTTTCGGGTTTTGTTTAGTTTTAAGTAATGAGTTTAATCTTTAATCACAGATTAATGGGCTCATTACAACATCCTAATAGAAGGATAATAGATGAGAACACTTAAGTTGAGGAAGATACCTCAACTTAATCCATGGTTAGGGATTAAATTCACTATATAACAAGCCTTTATTAAATCGATTTTAATTAAGGGATGAGATTAAGAAGTGGATTGTAAGTTTGTAAGACAGCTTGAGGGGGACTTGTCCATTAAACACTAGGGTTAGTCCCGCTTAACCATAAGGAAGAGATAGAACCCTAATGTAAGGCCCAAGTTACAAGATAAAGTCTTAGTGATTATTAATGTGATTTGATTAAGAGGTGTAAAAAAATTAAAGGTTTAACACTTAGGATTAAAGTTATACACTCCATCCTAAGAGAAGGATGCAGGCATAACCCTAATTCCAAAGTCCTAAAACTTTAAGAGTTTAGTCTCAGATTATTGAGATGAGAAGAGAGACTCAAGGAGACTCAAAGGTAAAAGACTAAGGGAGACTATACACAACCCTAAAAGTTATCATGCTTGGGTATCATATGGTTTGTTAGACTTAAGAGAAAATATCTTTAAGGCCAGCAATGGAAGAAGCAGATGAAAAGAGAAGGAGAAAGAAGAACAAGTTACTTACTTCCTGAAGAAGATAAGTAACTTGAAAGAAAGAAAAGTGAGAGATATGGAACACAAATGAATTGGATTCACTTCAAAGACATGTAATAATGCATATGAATGAGATGAGAAGAGGTGGGAGGTGAAGGCAAATCCACCTCCCAGATAACTTACCAAAGGTACCTGAAATGGTTAGTATGGATGCATAAGACATAAAGCATAAAGAAATGAATTGAAATGAGATGAAAAGACCAAAGTCAGAAGAGATTATGTGATGAAAATGGCATATGATATGATTAAAAGTCATACAAGATGCATATGAATGATCATACAGAGATGAGATGCAAAGGAAGCATGCTTAGAAGCATGAAAACACATAGGTGTTTTTGAAATGTAATGAATGCAAGACATAGAAAATGAATGAAGAGATGATAAAGAAATGTTCTAAAATGTCCTAATATGTCTTAAGATAACATATGAATGTTTGATATGTCATGGCAAGTTCATGTGATGATGATATGCAAAGATGAATGCAAATGAAGATGAGAAATTAGGGTTTTATGAATGTATGAGATGCCAATGACCAAAACAGAAGCATACATCATGATAAAAAATTTAAATCAAGCTCAAACAAACCCTAAACCTATACAAGGTCAAACCCCAAAGGAGAAGGTCAGAAGCTAATCCTATTGAAAGTTGTGAATTTTCTAAGTTTGCTAGGGGTTTTGGATGATTCTTAAGGGAAAATGAAAATAAAATTGAAAATGCAAGATAAATTCATGAGAAAAATAACCTAGAAATAACATGCAATATTTGAAACAATGCAAAAAGAATCAAGTTCAAACTCTTCATGGTTAGGCAGAAATGAATTTTTCAAGTTAGGGTTAGAAAATGTGATTTTTAAAGACCCCTAATTCAAAGAAAATTTTGAAATTATTATCAAACCTAAAAAAAAATTTGTATGAAGAGTTTGAAAATGTTTCTAAATGTATTGGAATGGTTCATGATTTTTTTGGTGATTTTCAAAAACCTAAATGCATTTTTAATTAATTAAAATCCATTAATTAATTAAAAATAACATTTAAATATTTAAAAAATACTTTTTTAATGAAAAAATAAAATTAAAATCATTTTTGGGTTGAGAAAAATATTTGGATCAGAAATGAAAAAGATTGTATTTTTGTGATGCTTTTAACTATTTTAAATAAATTATGCAAAAGAAATAAAGAAAAATGAAATAAAATGCAATTAAAATGGAAGTCAGCACATCCAGTGGTACGGATTTGAATGAAAAAGGGAGGGAATTGACTAGCGCGCTAATGGGTGGTCAGGATTTGATCTGGCATTTTTAAAATTAATCCTAATTAATTAAAATTAATTCACTGATTAGGGTTTTAACAAGTCATCTAGGCCCTTCATCCACGCGCGAAAATCCTATCCTACGGCCCACATTCAAACTGATCCCTAAACCCTAATTAAGAACCCTAAGCATTTTCAGGTGACTGGAGCTAGCTCCGGTCATCTTCTCCGGTAGCCCACTCAACCTAACTTCTTCCCTAGGCTAACCCAGACCCTCTAAAGCTCAAGAAATGATCCTCTAACATCCCTAAGCATGAATCCAACATCAAATAACATTTATGTTTCAAGAAAATCATGATTCGAAGCAAAATAGAAAAATAATCAAAACTTTCAGAAGTTCAATACATGCTTGATTCTTAACCATTTTCAAAAGTAAACATATCAGGATGATCAGTGCATCATGTAGAAGCATTTAAGAACTTAAAATGAGAGTTCTGGAAAAAATGTTCTTCATGGTTACCTGAGATGAAGCTTTCAAACCCTGAGCTTTCTGGCCTCTTTCTTGGTTCAAAACAACCCCAATGAGCTCCCTGATGATGTTGCAATGATTGGAACAACTTTGTATGGCTTGGTTTATGAGTTTCATTTCCTCTGCACCAAGAATCGTGTTTTGGTTTGACTGTGTTTTAGGGATTTTCAGAGGGTGGTTTGTGTTCTATGAGTGATTTGAAGATGATTGGTAAAGTTTGTTTTGAAGTTTGATGGTTGTGTTGTGCAATTCGAAGAGATGAAGGTTTTGGTGGATTTTGTGAATTCTGAGTTGAGAGAGCTTGCAGGCTTGTGTGTTGTGTGTTATGTGTCCCTTAGGGTTTGTATAAACCAATTGGAGTGATCAGAAGAGTTGGTGTGGCCTAGTGTGATTGGTATGGGCAAGTTGAAAAAAAGTAAAATTTGTGTACTTGAAGGTATAGGCCATGGCAGGAGCTGCTCAATGGGGTGTCTGGCCTCAGCAAGATTCATGGAGAGCCATAGAATTGGTTTGATGCAGCTGGCACAAGTGGATGGAAGGATCTAAGGCATTTTGAAAAGTTTGTGTTTTGGCCATTTTAAGATTTCTTAAAGATCAAGTCATGAAAATAATGCAATCTTGGGCCAATTTTGATCTTTGGAAGTTTCCTTGACATGTTATGATGCATAGAAGTTGATTAGAGGTCATGAAAAGGCTTGTCAAGTGAAATTGCAAAATTCCCTCTTTGGCATGAACTTGAAAATTATAGGATTTTTGCCAACTTTGAAAGATCATATCTTGAGTTCTAGGATGAATCAAGACATGTTCTAGTACTTTTTGAAAAGGGAAAGACCTAATCTACAACTTTCATGTCCAAGAATTTTTCATTTGAAGCATTTTTGGTCATGAAAGAGGAGGTTGAAAATCTTTCCCAAAATGGAAAGTTTCCATTACAAGTCATTTCCAAAAATGGCAAGTTTGCATTTGGCTCAAAATTCTTCAACTTTGTGAACTTCCAACCACTTATAAGATAACATAAAGATCATAGAACCTCAATTTGATGAAAATGATCCTTTGGTACCCTTGTTGGGGGCCTCAGATGCCCTAATTTTGACTTTACTTGCTCAAGAATTTACCCAATGATCAGATGACTTCCACAATGAATTTCCTCATCAAACTTGGTACACATGATCCTTATAACATATTAAGAACATTAGAAGCAAGAATGACCAAAAAATTTAGAGTTAAGGCCTCTGAAACCAAAACCCTAATTTTGGTCATCTGTGTAGGAAAACCCTAGCTCTGCTTCCATGCCTTTGCCATTCTTTGTGATATCTTGACTTTCATGAACTTTGGGGAGAATATCATGATTATAGAACACACATGGACCCTCTTGGAAAGCTTCAAGACCATTGGGATGGCTCAGGTTGATTCTTGGATTGCTCAGATCACAAACCCTAGATGCAGATGAAATGGAACTATGCAGATGAAATAAATAAGCAATATGAGATATAATGCTTATGTAAATGCAAAAATGAAAGATCACAAGCCATGGTGTGAGAAAAAGTGAGGGAAAATTTGGGGTGTTTACATACGTCGTATCATCATCACTGAGATTCTCGGGCTTTATTATGTAGTGGTCACTGGCATTTCGAAAGTGGACATCCACCCACTCCAAAGGAAAGTAAACCACCAGCCTCTCCCTACCATCGATGACCGCCTTGTAATAAATCAAATCCTTGGCCATCTATATGCACGGTTGAATGACATAGAATATATACTTGAAATCATGAACAGAGTACAATTATGCTTTGAAGAGTCTGCTCGTCTGCTTGAACGACACCCAACTATGTTAACCCTCTTGAGACTTAGGGTGAAGTTGAGAGGGCGCGGGCTCGAGGTGAGTGAAAATAGCCTCCAAGTAACAAAATTCCAGCTCAAAGGCCCTGATGAATGCCAGGACATTAGGGTGCATTTGAGAGGGTGCGAGCTCGAGGTGAGTGAAAATAGCCTCCTGAATGTCTACAAAAGGCAAACGTTACTCGACTTAGAGAAATGCGAACTTGTACATAGGGAATCAAAGAAAGGGATAATGAGAGCATATCCTCTGATCAGGTTTCAGGGACAAGGCCCGCCAGTTCAAAGTATCCCCATTCTTCTTCGTTTTGATTTGGTTCCACTCATTCGAATCGTTCACAGCGAGCTAAGAAGATGTTTCAAGCGGTTCATCCATGATCCACAATTTATCAGCAACATGGATGTCCTTGGCACCCTGAGCATCACTAGAAAAGCTTTCTTCGAGTCAATGGTTGGCTTTTTGTCTCCCTTCACCTGAAAACCAGAGGAAATACAGTAAATTTGATGATCTCAAATCCATTCTTCCACTGTAAATCAAGTGAAAGGGCGACGATTAGGACGAAGGAGGTATCCCCGTCTCGACCCTTTTTTTCTCAGTTAAAAGCTGAAGGGAACGAGTCCGACATGTCAGAGCCATCCTCATAAACATAACATCATCCTCGACTATAAGAGTGAGGAACCTACTAGGGAAAAAGTCCCCTTACATGATCATCATCTACTACGGCCTAATGCCCGATCACTAACACTAAATCTTCCTAACCAGAATCTAACAAGGATCAATCAACAGTCTATTAATATTCTAAAAATCTAACCCTAGTTTATCATGACATTTATATGCTCTTGATGAACATTCATCAGGTTTCTTGAAATTCAGGGAGATCCCTAGAAACATTGAAGGTTCCCATGAACTTCATAGGAAACTTGATTAATATTCATCACTTAGGCAACAAGTTGAAGGGAAGATGATGAACGTTACCTTGGTCCATGGCAGAATCCATTGAAGATTGACGGCAGCAACGATGAAGTTTCCGGAAGGTAGTTGCAGAGCGAAAATTTCACGGCGAGAGGAAGAGTTCATATGTAATGACAAAATGAACATCCCTTTCCGTCTTTTATAATGTCCTAATCTAGCGTGGGGAAACGCAAAAGCCAAGTAATTATGACCTAATGCTAGCCCTCAGGTGTCATAAATAAATTATTGCGCATTCCAACACGTGTCAATAAAGTAAAAACATTTTATCTTCTCAAAACAGAATCTTTTCCTAAATATCAGTGGAACTTATTCACATACCAGTTATCCACTACTTTAACTAGAGCTTTAGGGACGATCACTTGCTCGCGACATCCCAAGGAAAGAGTTCTCTGATATAAATCCTTACTACTAGATCACCTTAAGTAGTTATCCTTGCTCAAGCACAATGACATGGGGGGCTCTTGTTCTGGACTGGTCTAGCAGGTACCCTACGCCTAATTGAGGCCCAATCCAGTTTAGCTTTGGGCATAAGCCCAACAAGGAATTCGCAACCTCATGACTATTGGGAAATTAAACCGTTAACATATAGCCGTTGGGAACTTCTTCCACACGCGCTCTAATGTCTTTCATGCGGCCAACTGCCCTCCGAAATTACAGGAAGCAGTTAGGCCCAGTCAAGGACCATGCGCCCGTAATCCACGACCATATGCCTTTATAAATACCCTCCATCTTTGGAGGGCCATGTATTCAATTCTAATCACTTATATTATTTCTTAACGCTTTGGTTTATCTCACCCTGAAACTTACTTGAGCGTCGGAGTACCTTGAAGGTCACCACCCCCTCTCCTACAAGCTTCATTGTAGTCCCAGTTGAAGACCACAATGACCTATCCGGATTATTTCTGTATACTTACATAATTTTTACTTCAAATTAATTACTCTCAATTAATTAGCTATTAAATTTGTATCATTTGTGATTCATAGAATATACAAAATATTCATTAAAAAAACTTTTTAAAATATATTTAAATTTATCTCATCAATCTAAAATTATTATGAGAATATTGTTGGACTAAGTCTTTATGTTAATCCATATTCAAGACCTTTATATATATATATATATATATATATATATATATATATATATATATATATATATATATATATATATATATATATATATATATATATATATATATATATATATATATATATTACTACTATTATGGAAAATGTATATCACATAATTAGAAAATAGATATCACCATGCGGGACCAACCGTTGTAAGGTAAGATGTGACTGTATGTATGGTGTTTTCCACCATGGTCGAGAGACCGTGATTATACAACGGTAACTTTAAACAACCTATCACCACAATTACTTTAAACAACCATAGTTGTATGTCAATAAAATAAAATAAAATACAGTAGTAAAACAACAATAAGAACAAAAATAAGAACAACAAGAACTACAACAAGAACAACAAGCACAAGAACAACAACAATAATAATAATAAGAAGAAGAACATCAAGAACTAGAACAACAACAAGAACAACATTAATAACAATAAAAACAATGAGAACAACAACAACAACAACAACAACAACAACAACAACAACAACAACAATAACAACAACAATGAGAACAACATGAACAATAAGAACAACAAGAATAACTACAAAAACAACAACAACAACAAAATAACACCACCAACAACAACGAAAAGAACAACACGAACATCAACAAGAACAAAAACAACTAACATTTCTAACTTGAATCCATGTATTCCTTGTCTCATTCAAGTTTGAGAAGAGGTGATGGATTTCTGAAATTTGTAAATGAAAGAAATTTAGTTTTTGAGTTTTGTTTATAGAAGAAATTATGTGCTCGAGCTTGGTTTAATGAAGAAATAGAATGTCGCAAATGGAAGAAGATAGATGGAGGTAGAAGATGAAGTTCGTCTAAGTTGGAAGTTCATCTAAGTTTTAGGTTACATGCAGATCATTAATGGTAGTGTCTTGAGCATTTATACTCACTTAATGGACGATAAAGATTTGTTTAAGAGCAGTGAAGAAACTCAATAAACACGCTCCCTTTAATATAAAAACTTTAAAAAAAATTATACATATTACAATAGTTACTTTAAACAAGCGTTGTTGTATGTCTTTTAGTAAATAAATAAATACAATCAAAACTGCAGATTCAAACTCATGAAGAGGCTCCATTTTTCACCATGATTGGAAGTTTCAATTGTGGTGATAAGTGGATTAAAAATAAATAAATAAATAAATAAATATTGTAGGAGTTAGGATAACACCGTGGTGAATAGATTCTACTACGGTGGATCATTTGTACGTGGCAACATGAGCATTGTTGTTTATCTTTTTTGTAGTAATGATATAAAATATATTTTTTTAAATAAATAGTCTATTTCATGTCACAATTATAAGACCCCATTAAATATAAGAAAGTTATATATTAAACTTAAACTGTATGTATTTAAACATTACTATCATTAAGACAACAATAAAATATAAATACTATTATCTTACTAGACTAATGAATGTAACTTGTGAGTCCTAGATATGAGATATCAAATATTAAAATTTGTATAAATATTATGAGTAATATTTATATTGGATTGATACACCATAAAAATACAACATAATTTATTTTGTAAATGTCATAAGTTTTTCTCATAGTTATTGTGATGTATGTCACCCTTCGACATAAAACCACTATGAACCATAGATATGGAGTCGAGTATTTTATTACCTTTCAAACATTGTTTGAAATAAAATGACCATAAAAATGATTGATGTTTACTCAATAATTCATATTGAGGGACATGAGTAAGTTAGACATAATTCGCACCTCCTACATATATGAGATTGTAATATATATATATATATATATATATATATATATATATATATATATATATATATATATATATATATATATATATATATATATGTATATATGTATATATGTATATATATATATATATATCTATATATATGTATATATATATGTATATATATATATATATATATATATATATATATATATATATATATATATATATATATATATACGGGCCCCTTGATAAAGTATGATTGTAAAATACATGATCCTGCTGAAATCTATCAATATAAAATAATTAATTTTTTTCTTCATGTATATTCGGATATTAAGAAATATAATATTGGACTATACCAATGTGACATATGTGGAATATTGGAACAAACCCTACTACGAAGAGCATGTCGTTGAAGTCCGCTCACATGTCGTTGTTTAATTAGGCCTTGTATTATATGGATCCAATTTTTTAAGTTAGCTTGTATAGTAAGTTAGATTGTAATGGGTAATTGTTAAAAATACCATTAGGTTAGTATGTTATTTTTATTATAAATAATATATTAGTCTCTCATATTTTATATAAGGGAAAATAGGAAGATAAAACCCTAATTCAATAGTGAGAGTGGTTATTTGTTATTCTTTAATACTTGTATTCTTATTTTAAGAGAAAGAAAAGAATAGTAGTTTACAACCAATATTTGTTGTTATCCATTGTTACCCTAAACCCTAACCCTTGTGGGTTTCTTGACTGATCAAGGAACCAATTATACTTTGTTTCTAAGGCATTCGATTCACAACAAATTGGTGCGGTGAGAATGGAGAAGATGTCTTCAACAAAGTATGATATTGAAAAGTTCACCGGAGTGAATGATTTCGGTCGGTGGCATTTGAAGATGAAATCCCTACTTGTTCAGTAGGGTTGCTGGGAAGCGTTGAAGGGAGAGACAATAATGAATGTTTCATTAACAGTAGCTGAAAAGACGACCATAATTAAGAAAGCACATATTGCAATATTATTGATCCTTGGTGATAAGGTTCTTTGACAAGTATCAAAGGAGACGACGACATCAAGGTTATGGTTGAAACTTGAAGTTTTGTACATGACCAAATCATTGGTGAATCGACTCTACCTGAAGCAAGCTTTATATTCATTTAAGATGAGCAAAGAGAAATTATTAGATGAGAATTTGGATATGTTCAACAAGTTGATTCTTGATCTTGAAGATATTGATGTGAAGATCGACGATGAAGATCAAGCGTTGTTGTTGTTATGCGCTTTGCCCATAACACATGCTCGTTTCAAAGAAACACTCTTGTATGGAAAAGAGTCAATGACCTTTGAAGATGTTCAATATTCCTTGTACTTTAAGGATTTGAATGAATGAAATGAGCATAGTGGTGAAGGTTTGGCCATTAAGGAGAAATTCATGCAAAAGGATGGTAAGTTCGACAAGAAGAAGGGTAAAATTCAGCAGAAGTCTTATAGTGGTGAAGCATCTGGTATTCGATACTATCATTATAAGAAGGAGGGTCACATTCCAAAGGTGTTCCCTAAACGCCTAAAAGATCATGGAGGTAAAGATAATGGCAACACAACCATTGTTCAAGATGATTTTGAATCATCTGATGTTCTTATGGTTTCAAGTGGAGACTCAAGAAAAGAGTGGATTATGGATTCAGGTTTCAATTGGCAAATGACTCCAAACAAAGATTTGTTAGAGGAATTATGTGTTCAAGATGGTGGATCAGTGTTGTTGGGAAACAAAAAAGCTTGCAAAATTGCAGGTATTGGATATGTGAGATTCAAGCTCCATGATGAATCAATAAGGCTATCGACTGAAGTTAGGTATGTACCTCTATTGAAGAGAAATTTGATTTCTCTTGGTGTATTCGACAAGATGGGGTAGAAGGAAGTCTTGATAAGCGTGAAGAAACAAGGTTGTATAACTTTGAGGTTGAAATTGTAAGTGACTTGACACATGTTGCATCTACGAAACTGTTGTCGAAGACAAAATTATGGCACACGAGATTGGGCCATGTCAGCGAGAGATGTAACACCCCATTTTGATTTATTAAATCTATTAGACGATAGAGCGGATCTAGAAGGGGGTTGAATAGATCCCTTTTTAAAAATTAGCTTTTCAAAATTAAGTTGAAAGAGAATAGCGGAAGTTTCCCGGAAAATCGTCTAGTTCAAATTAGAAGTCACCGGAGATCGGATATGCCTAAAACTCAATTGGAATGTAATGATGACTAGATGAATTAATATTTCACAAATGATTCACTTGAATATTCAGCACTTGATAAAACTATTCTTAACAATGATTATAGAATATATCAAGCACAAAGATATTGATTTTGTGTGATTAGGCTTTTTATCAAACACTTGGAGTGCACTCTCCAAAGGCAATTTTGTTGTATCAACTAGTGCAGAATTTTACCCACTCTAGTTAATACTTTTGAGTGAAGCAATTTATCAAACACTTTAAATGCACTAATTTGATACACCAGAATTTTCAAGCACACAATATCAATATGAATAAAAGTAAAATGCGAGAAATGAAAAGAACACATGCGAGAAATGAAAAGAACACATGAAAATGCGAGAAATCGCAATTGTTTTACAAGAAGAGAAATTAATTAACCAATAAACCAAACCACGTTGAATGTGCTGTCAAATATTCTTCTTGTCCCTTGATTCAAAGTAGAATCAAGTCTTCCACGCGTGTCGAGAAAGCCTCCGATTAATTGCTCCCTTATTGCAAAAATACACGATTCTTCAAACTTTGAGCACGACTGAGTTTCTCCCACACTTGTGAACCCACAAAGACTTTCGCAATCTTCCGTCTACCGTGATATGAGAGAATGATCCACTTGATCTTCAATCTTCTTCACTTGGCTAAATCTACGAACAGTCAATGTGTGCAAAACCCCCAAATCTTCAATGATCTTGGAGGATAAAACCCTTCGGAGTTTTCCAAGGAAAACCCACACACTCTAAACCCAATCTGAAATTATGATTCACGATTGAACATTATATTCGAAGCGTACACCAAGATCAAACAAAGATTGTTGTGTGTAATTGTTTGATTGATGCAAGAATGAAGAAGATGAAGAGAGCCATGTGTATATCTTTCACTTTCCTTGTTAAACTTCTCAAAAGAAATTAAGCAGTTATTTATATTGGTTAGAGAAAATAAACATAAGAGAGGGAAAAAATAAATGAAAAAATTAGTCAGCACAGTAATGAGCCGACTCAAATCATTAAATGAGCCGGCTCAAACTTACAGATGAGTCGACCAAAATCAACAGAGAGGCAGCATGTTGAGACCCGTGGAAAATGAGAAGAAAACACTTCTTGATGAGTCAACTTATGAAGGGTTTTGAGTCGGCTCATCCTTACACATGAGTCGACCAAAATGATGCACCAGACAGCCTGTTTGGACCCGTGCGTTTGCCACTAATTTACAATTGAATGAGTCGGCTCATAAAGGGTTTTGAGTCGACTCATCCACACTCATGAGTCGATAAAAAATGATACATCAGGCAGCCTGTTTGGACCCGTGCGTTTGTCATCAATTTAACACTGAATGAGTCGGCTCATTGATGAATTTGAGTCGTCTCATTCAGTATATTTTTCCAAAAATGCCAATCCTTGATTTTTCATTTTGAACCTCTCAAGCTTTCAAAACATGCCATGTTTTTGACACATTAAAACCATGCCATGTCACACAAACTCCCCCTTTTGATGATGGAAAAAACTTGATGAATCAATCGCCATATGTGGTGTAAAAACTCCCCCTGATTATGTGAACCGATATTATATACATCAATCTCCATCAATCTCAATATCATATCCCCCTTTGACAACATCAAAAAGAAGAGAAACCATATGAGTGAATCGAACAATAAAGATAGTAAGCTAAAACAAATGTCAAATGAGAAGACAATTGCGATAGAAACACGCATCCACAAACACACAATTTGGAAAAGCGAGTAAAAAATAGTGAGAATAAACAATATAATGGAATTAACGAGAAATAAAAGTTCATTCAAACAAACAAAGCAAACATTACATAAACCTTAATCATAATCATGACAAGTACATATGATGCAACTACTCTCTGAAGGGTGTGGATTACGATCCCTAGTGGAAGGGTAACGACGATGATAAGTGATGGGATGTGAGTCATCCATGTCGTTTTTTGTAAACTGAAGAAAAATAATGTTGAGCGAGTTAAAGGCAATGTCCTGAGCAACCAAGTGATCCTGCAGGGCAATGTAACGAGTGTCTTGAACAGACACATAATCAGCAAAGGAGGTATCTTTCTCATTTAAACGCCGCTCTATCTCGGTGTATCTCTCAGCCTGAGTGTTGTAGTAAGCCTACTGTTGAAGTTGCAAATTTTGGAGCATCGCCATGATTCTCGAAGGATCATCTTGTTGCGGTTGAGATGGAGGAGCAAAGCGAGTAGTGGTGTTAGTCCAACCGGTGTTTTTCCATTCACCCTAGCCTTGATTTTCATAGGAATCATTTGATGGTATGCCATGCCACTCTTCATTGTCAGCGGGCAAGTCTTCATTCAGAATCTCATTTGGGTCATGTTGATCTTCAGGATCATCTCCATCAGAATTGTCTTCAAGCGGTTGATTTTGATCACCTATTCCCACATACCGATACCGTCTTTCTTGAGAGTCCCATATGTGACCCATAAGGCTTAGGGTCTTTTTCTGAAACCAGTTTGTGTCCGATACAGACACCAAAGGTACATCAAAACTAACAATCTCAACTTTTTCGATGATCTTCTGAATAATGGAAGGATAAGCAAGAGCAACGCCTTTCTTTTCTTTTAAGGCAAAAATACGACTCGCAAAGTAGTGAGGCCAGTTGAATTTGACCTTGTTCCGAAGAAAATATACCAAATGAACTTCATTCATATCAATACGAGAGAAGCCACCTTTCTTGGGCCGTAAGTTGCGGGCAACAATCCAATGAAGGATTCGATCCACCGGCTTAAATTTTCCAGTAGTAATGGTATTCAGAAATAATTCAGAATTAACAACGAAATCAACAAAAGGTTCTTTAAGCATACCATTGAGTTCAGTATGAAAGGTGTAATTGTCAACTTGAGAAGTATTTGTCATCAAGATACTAGCTTCCTCAGGATCAATGCAAAATAGATCTTTCCACACTTGAACATTAACCGCAAACATTCTAGAACCCTTACGGAAGTTGAATTCGAAACCCTTAAAAGTGCCAACCAAACCAGCATAGAACATCTTAACCAAATCCTCATTATATTCAACGTGACAGGATAGAAAGGGATTGATACCTTGGAAGTCCATAAGTTCAATAATGTGGGGAATGTGCATTTGAGTAGCAGTTGTTCTTGAGTAGACATATTGAGGAACCACCTTCCTGTTCTTGAATTTCTTGTTGTAAACTTCAACCAAATCAGATGGAAGAAGAGACAAAGAACTGAAAGGAAGTGATGATTGAGAAGAGGAGCCACGGGACCTTTTACCTGTATGTCTTGATGCCATTGTTGAGAAAAATGAAGCTTTGAGAGAGGATTTAAGGGTTGGAGGAAGAAGATGGAAACTTGAGAGAATATGAGAATGTTATGTTTTGGTAATGATAAGATGAAATGATAATGAGTTTTAATGAATTTTTTTTAAAGAAATCATAAATGGAAAGGCAAAAGTGGATGGGGGCATTGATGTGCCGACCTAGGGAGACGAAATGATAGGCGGCGCGTCTTTTCAAGACAGCCACACGTCAGTTGAAGCGACAGTGAGCCGGCTCAAATTCAAAAATGAGTCGACTCAATTTGAATTTGAAATGAGTCGGCTCAAAGGAGTAGATAGGTCAGTGCATAAGGATCCATGAGCCGACTCATGATTAGGCCTGTTGGGACCCGATAATTTGTAACACAACATTTCACCAAAAACCACTTAAAATACCTCAAAATATGAAAATATCATCATGTATGCAAATTATTTGACAAACAATCACTCATAATCCAAGAGAATAGAAGAAATAGATAAATATACAAACAAAAGACATGCACCACACTCTTACTAAATACATATATCAAGAATGAATTGAGGTAACCAAGTAAAGAATGATATTACCTCGAGTATATGAGAGATGGATGAACGATAACACTTCCTAACAAGATGTTAGAGACAAGAGAAGTTAAGACAAAGAATAATATATAAACAAAGCAATGATTACTAAGATCTATCTGATATGTTAAGAACACCAAGTTCCCTATGGATAAAGAAGAAAGGATCGGTAGCGAGTGGTTTTGTAAAACTATCGGCTAGTTGATTTACACTATCAACATGCTCAAACACCACATCACCTTTCTCTACATGATCCCTAAGAAAATGATGCATGATTTCAATATGTTTAGTGCGTGAATGAAGAATAGGATTCTTGGTAAGATTAATTGCACTAGTATTGTCACACAAAATTGGAATTTGTTTGAGAGATATATTGAAGTCGAGCAATTGTTTTTTTAGCCATAGGATTTGGGCACAACAATTTCCAGCTGCAATATACTCCACCTCTGCAGTTGATAAGGCAACAAAAATTTGCTTTTTTCTATGCCAACTGACAAGTGAGTTTGAAAAGAAATGACAAGTTCCACTAGTGCTTTTCCTATCCACTTTTCAACCGGCAAAGTCGGAATCGGAAAAACCTACCAAAGAACAATCACTACCTTTAGGATACCATAAACCAAACTTAGATGTACCACAAAGATACCTAAGTATGCGTTTAACTGATTTTAAATATGATTCCTTAGGGCAAGATTGAAACCTAGCGCACATACATACGCTAGACATAATATCGGGACGCGATGCGGTAAGATAAATAAGAGATCCGATCATACCTCGATACCTTTTGATATCTACATCCTTACCTTTTTCATCACGATCAAGACTTGCCGCCGTAGGCATTGGTGTATCAATAGACTTGGAGTTTATCATATCAAACCTCTTGAGCAACTCATTGCAATATTTAGTCTGACTTATGAAGGTTCCATCTTCAAGTTGTCTAATTTGAAGTCCGAGGAAGAAATTTAACTCCCCCATCATACTCATCTCAAACTCACCTTGCATAGAACTCGAAAATTCTTTAACCAACTTCATGTTAGTAGATCCAAAAATAATATCATCTACATATACTTGAACTAATATAGAATATTTTCTTTCACGTTTAATAAAGAGAGTAGTGTCAACCTTTCCTCTTGAAAATCCTTGATTTATTTAAAATTTGCTTAGGCGCTCATACCAAGCTCTAGGAGCTTGTTTGAGACCATATAAAGCACGTTTTAGTTTGTAAACATGATTTGGTTTTTCAAAGATTTCAAATCTAGGAGGTTGACACACATAAACCTCTTCATTTATATATCCGTTTAGGAAGGCACTCTTAACATCCATTTGATATAGTTTAAAGTTTTGTGAACAAGCAAATGTAAGTAAAAGGCATATAGCTTCAAGGCGGGCAACAGAAGCATAAGTTTCCTCATAGTCTATGCCTTCCTCTTGGTTATACCCTTGAGCAATAAGACGAGCCTTGTTGCGAATGATAGTGTTGTTTTCATCCAATTTGTTCCTAAAAACCCATTTGGTGCCAATTACTCGATGATTTAGCGGAGGTGGAACAAGGTCTCAAACCTCATTTCTTTTAAATTGATTTAGTTCCTCTTGCATGGCTAGGAACCAATTTTCATCAAGTAAGGCTTCTTTGGCATTCTTAGGCTCAATTTGAGATATGAAGGCATGATAAAAACAAAAGTTACTTAGTCTTGATCTAGTAATGACACCCTTTGGGATATCTCCAATGATGTTATCGATAGGATGATCTCTTGATGTCTTCCATTCCAATGGTAGATCATTTTGAAAGGATGCTTGACCTTCATCTTTGAGACTAGACACATCAACCGGCTCCTTATTAACAACATCCAGAAAGGGTTCAACACGAGAAATATCAATGTCTTTAACAATCTCACTAGAAGAGGCACCTGCACCAATAATAACACTACCTTTTCCGACAACATTTGGATACGTTTCATCAAAAGATACATGTACAGATTCTTCAACTATAAGTAACCTTTTATTGAATATTCTATATGCTTTTCTTGAATTAGAGTATCCAAGGAAGATGCCTTCATCCGCCTTTTTGAATCAAATTTACCAAGATTTTCTTTTCCATTATTAAGTACAAAGAATTTGCAACCAAAAACATGAAGATGTGAAACATTAGGATTTCTTCCTTTTAATAGTTCATAGGGCGTTTTGTTTAGAATAGGTCGAATAGTGATCCTATTCAAAACATAGCAAGCGGTGCTAATAGCATCGGCCCAAAAATATTTAGGAAAACCGACTACTAAGTTTTTGGACACAACCTTATTTAGAAATTCAAAGTTGATATGAGCTAAACGTCTATGCCAAATCCAAGACTCTTCATTTATGGAGATAAGACATTTAGGATCACTCAAGGTCATCGAATTCAAATCAAGCATATAAACATTGTTAACCCTCAAGCATTTAAATACATCCTCTTTGTTTTCATTATGTTCAATTATGCATACTTCTTTAGAGAATGAGACATTATATCCCTTTTCACATAATTGACTAATTCTAACAAGGTTATGTTTAAGACCCTCAACTAAAAGGACATTAGAGATAGATGTAGAAGAGGGATTACCTACACTACCTTTACGGAGTATAGCTTCCTTGTTGTTATCACCATAGGTAACAAAGCCCTTCTTCTTAGCCACAAAGTCATAGAATAGGGAAATATCACCTGCCATATGTCTTGAGCATCCAGTATCAAGAAACCACCATTTCTCCATAGTCTCAAGACACTCCACCTATATGATTAGACAAGAGAGAAAGGTACCCAATTTTCATTGGGTCCTAGAGTGTGAGTGAAAATTTTGTTGCTTTTAGGCAACCATTGACAAATGCCTTTTGGAACCAAGTATCTCCTAAAACGACATTTGGCAATTATATGACCTTCCTTGCAACAATAGTGACATTTCAAGAATGGTATCGGTTTGCATTGACTATTTTGATCCTTCACAACATAGGTATATTTTTGATATAGATTGTTCATTGATTCCCTAAAGTTTGAAAGATCAATAGTGAATGTCATTTTTGGTTGTGACAACTTGTCTAGTTTGGCTTGAAGAGTTTTGACTTCCTTTTACCAAATCCAACATGTTTCACAACTATGAAAGTTGTGTCATTCTCATTTTTCTTCTACTATAGATTCTACCATTAATTCCTTAAGAGCTTTCATAGCATTTTCACTATCTGAAACCTTGTTCTCTAAATGTGCAAAAATTCTTTTATCGGATGCAATGCGCTTGAAAGCTTCTTTAGCTTCTTGGTGGAGAATATTAAAAGTACTAAGCAAATCATTATAAGACAATTTTTCAGCATAATCATATTTAGCTTGTCTTACTTCTTTCTTGCCTTTCTTATGAGCCATGAGGCAAAGATTCACTTTCTCTTCCTCATCGCTTGAGGTATCTTTTCTAGATGACTCACTATCGCTTTCCCAAGCAATATATGCTCTTCTAGCCTTGTTTCCTTTTCTTTGATATTTGTCTTTTGCCTTGTCTTTCTTTAACATAGGGCAATCCGGTTTGTAATGTCCCGGTTTTCCACAGTTGTAACAAGATCCCTTGCCTTTAGTACTATTAACATACTCTTGCTTGGAAGGATTAGATTTTCTTCGATAGTTGATGAAACGCTTGTCCGAATGAGAAATCTCATTCTTTTTGAGATACCGATTGTATCTTCTTACGAATAAGCCCATATCTTCATTTTATTCGTCTTCATCATCACTCGTATCATCCCACTATCTTTATTTGTGGAGGATTTTGAGGAAGAAGCTTTCAATGCAATAGACTTCTTCTTCTTCTCATGATCTTTATTTTTCTCGTTCTTTTCTTTATTTTCATTGTCTTCATGCTCATTTAAGTTTAAGAGCTCTTGTTCATGCTCTTGTAGTTTTCCAATGAGAGTGGTTAGATCCAAAGTTCTTACGTCATTAGCTTCTTTGATTGCCGTAACTTTTGGCAACCATTCCCTAGTAAGACATCTCAAAATCTTGTTAGTTGCTACATCATTAGGAGTAGTTTTACCAAGAGCATTTAATCGATTTGTCAAGTGAGAAAATCTTTTTCCCATTTCACCAACGGTTTCCCCTTGGCTCATGTGAAAACGATCGAACTCTTGTTGTAGAGTATTAATTCGAGAAAGCTTAACATCATTGGTTCCTTCATGGGAAACTTGTAAGGCTTCCCACATAGCTTTAGCCGATGTATGATGAGAAACTCGAAAATATTCATCCGCTCCCAAAGAGGCTACGAGTGTGTTTCGAGCTTTCCAATCGTAGCTATATTTCTTTTCATCATTATCATCCCATTGTGCTTCCGGATTTTCAATTTGGACATTATCCGGTCCGCCATGGTTATTTGAAAAGGGCCATCTTGGATAACTTTCCAAATTTTTCTATCAACAGAGTTGATATGGATGCGTATACAATCTTTCCAGTGACTATAGTTTTCTCTGGTAAAAACGGGAGCTCTATTTTACGCCCCCGTTGGATCGTTGTCCATTTTCCAATAAGTTGTATGTGAAACACTAGATGAACCAGTGCTCTTGATACCACTTGTTAGACGATAGCGCGGATCTAGAAGGGGGGTTGAATAGATCCCTTTTTAAAAATAAGCTTTTCAAAATTAAGTTGAAAGAGAATAGCGGAAGTTTCCCGGAAAATCATCTAGTTCAAATTAGAAGTCACCGGAGACCGGATATGCGTAAAACTCAATTGGAATGTAATGATGACTAGATGAATTAATATTTCACAAATGACTCACTTGAATATTCAACACTTGATAAAACTATTCTTAACAATGATTGTAGAAGAAATCAAGCACAAAGATATTGATTTTGTGTGATTGGGCTTTTTATCAAACACTTGGAGTGCACTCTCCAAAGGAAATTTTGTTGTATCAACTAGTGCAGAATTTTACCCACTCTAGTTAATACTTTTGAGTGAAGCAATTTATCAAACACTTTAAATGCACTAATTTGATACACCAGAATTTTCAAGCACACAATATCAATATGAATAAAAGTAAAATGCGAGAAATGAAAAGAACACAAGGAATTTGTTGAGGCAGTTCCTTCGTCATCCTCGCTCGAAGTACTCTGCCCCAAATTCGAAATTGAATTGGGCAATTTTATTAAATTGCAATTGTTTTACAAGAAAAGAAATGAATTAACCAACAAACCAAACCACGTTGAATGTGCTGTCAAATCTTCTTCTTGTCCTTTGATTCAAAGTAGAATCAAGTCTTCCACGCATGTTGAGAAAGCCTCCGATTAATTGCTCCCTTATTGCAAGAATACACGATTCTTCAAACTTTGAGCACGGCTGATTTTCTCCCACACTTGTGAACCCACAAAGACTTTCGCAATCCTCCGTCTACCGTGATATGAGAGAACGATCCACTTGATCTTCAATCTTCTTCACTCGGCTAAATCTACGAACAGTCAATGTGTGCAAAACCCCCAAATCTTCAATGATCTTGGAGGATAAAACCCTTCGGATTTTTTCAAGGAAAACCCACACACTCTAAACAAAATCTGAAATTCTGATTCACGATTGAACGTTATCTTCAAAGCGTACACCAAGATCAAACAAAGATTGTTGTGTGTAATTGTTTGATTGATGCAAGAATGAAGAAGATGAAGAGAGCTATGTGTATATCTTTCACTTTCCTTGTTAAACTTCTCATAAGAAATTAAGCAGCTATTTATATTGGTTAGAGAAAATGAACATAAGAGAGGGAAAAAATAAATGAAAAAATGAGTCAACACAGTAATGAGCCGACTCAAATCATTAAATGAGCCGGCTCAAACTTACAGATGAGTCGACCAAAATCAACAGAGAGGCAGCATGTTGAGACCCGTGGAAAATGAGAAGAAAACACTTCTTGATGAGTCAACTTATGAAGGGTTTTGAGTCGGCTCATCCTTACACATGAGTCGACCAAAATGATGCACCAGGCAGCCTGTTTGGACCCGTGCGTTTGCCACTAATTTACAATTGAATGAGTCGACTCATAAAGGGTTTGGAGTCGACTCATCCAATCTCATGAGTCGATAAAAAATGATGCATCAAGCAGCCTGTTTGGACCCGTGCGTTTGTCATCAATTTAACACTGAATGAGTCGGCTCATTGATGAATTTGAGTCGTCTCATTCAGTATATTTTTCCAAAAATGTCAATCCTTGCTTTTTCATTTTGAACCTCTCAAGCTTTCAAAACATGCCAAGTTTTTGACACATTAAAACCATGCCATGTCACACAAAATCGTCGCATGCTATTTCATTTGTTGGCCTTGTTAAGTGTGTGTGTATGTGTGTGTGTGTGTGGTTGAGCACGAAGGCGTAGTGTCCTTAGAGGAATCGGTAAACAAAGATGTTGGGATAGTAATAATGTAATGTTGGATTATGTGTGGGCATAGTTAATAAAAATAGTATGGTGAATATTATTATGATTAATATGGCTAAGATATATTTTAGTATAATAGGTAGAATATGATGGGATTTGGGGAATTGGTGGAGAATTCATGATGAGGGTTTGAATTGATGAGTTAGGTTGATGTATAGGGGTTTATTTTGAGGCCTATAATATGTTATATGTTGCTATTTCTAATTTTGGCTGGTTTATGAGGGAAATTTGTGCAATGGGGACTGAGATAGAATGGGGTTTGGGAATGGTATAGTAGCAGAAACGCTGCAGGAATTCTGGGAATCGCTCGAAGCGCCGAGAGGTGCTTTGTGCCGTCGAACGAAGATGATTTTCCTATCGAGTGATGCTTGCGAGGTGTAGCATGGAACATTACTGCCTCTGATTGTTGTTGAAGTGGGGGTCGGGCGATGGCTTGTTGCGTCGGACGGCCGCAACCTTTTTTTGATTTTTTTGCCGTTTATTTTGTTGCTCTTGGTTGTTTATATGTGGTGATTGATGACTATGGTTATAACATGATGTTTGATGAATAATTGATGATGTTGCATGAGTATAACATAGTATTTTGATAAAAATGAAATGATGATGCACATGTTGATATTGTTGAACTATGTTGATTCTATGAGGTTCTAGCATCATTGCATTTCATGGCATTCCCGTGTTAAGACTTCGGTCTGATTGGTAGATTCAATCCCATTGAGAGGATTAAAGGGATATATTGAATATGTTGTGCTCCCATTAGTGGAGGCTTGATGGTTCAAAGTCCATCTTATGATGATGAAGTCGATACCGCATGCATTTGTTGTATGACGCATAATAAGTGACATTGCATTTGTCTGTGTATGTTGTTGATGATGATTGAGTTGAATTTTGTGTTGTTGTTATGATTGAAATGACGTGGAATTCCGTATGATTTCTTGTTCATTATACTATTATAATGAATGTGAATTTACTCACCTTGCCTGTTTGAATGTTACCCCTATGTTGGTAACATGCATATTCTCAAGGATAGATTCGATGCATGCAGTCGTTTGAAGTGTTTTCCCTTTCCGTTTAGTTTGAAGTCTTAGGTGGTGTCCTGCTCTATGTCATGTAACATCGGGTTGGGAATGAATGTGGACCACCGAGTCCTTTTGTTTTTACGTTGATGAACTATTTGTTGTTTTCGAAAAACTAAGTTATTTTTATGAATGAAGCATGAAGTTTAATTTCGCTGCGTAGTAAACGTTTAATATGTTGAAATATGTTGTTAACCCGTGTTACGGGATAGGACATATAATTGATGATTTTGAAGAATGAATGAAATGTGGCAGCGTATGGTGTTTGTTACTTTGATTTAATTGTTTATTTATGTGCATATTTTATTGTGGGATAGAAGGGTGTTACATTAGTGGTATCAGAGAAGGTTGGTCTGTCCGGCCAAGTGTCATTGTTGTTGGTCGGTTGTTAGTCGTTACTTGTTAACAATTATTTCTTTTTTGATGTTATGAGTGTTGTGCAAAATGGTTGGAAACAAAATGTGTGCTCTTGTTGAAGCTGTTGCGGAACTTTCTTAGGTTGTGGCTCAAAATAGGGAACAGGATGAGTTTCGTGCTCTGGAGAAGTTCTAGAGGAATAATTCGCTGTTTTTTGAAGGCAATCATGATCCGTAGAACACATGTAACACCCTTTCTACCCCATCACAAATGGAATACATTTAATCATTTATCAGAGTAAAACTCAAGAAAACATGTCACGTACTTCAAATAACTCATGCATCATAAGACATCACGGTTGTAGTGAGGACAGAACTTCAACAACCTCTCAAACTTGACAGCATACTCTACCACCGTCATGTTCCCCTGCTTCAGCTCTAATAACTCGACCTCTTTATTACCACGAGAATCCTCAGGGAAGTACTTACTCAAAAATTCCCTCCTGAACACATTCCAAGTTATGGCAGCCCCAGCTCCTTCTAATATCTGACGGGTATTATCCCTCCAATCCTCAGCCTCTTCATCCAGCATATGGGTGCCAAACTGCACCTTCTGAGCATCGGAGCATACCATAGTCATGAAAATATTCTCAATTGCCTTCAGTCACTTATGCGCGTTCTTTGGTTCATGGGAACCCTAAAATTTAGGCGGATTATTCCTCTGAAAAACCCCCTAAAAGCATGAAACTCATCACGAACATTGTTCTGCATCGTAGCATGAACAAGTGCAACTACCGCATCCGCAAGAGCACGATTCGAAGCCATTCTACAAATCACCAACAACATCAGAAAACAACTCAATCCTCAAAATACTCAAACGCAAAACCGACATGAATGACAACGACATGAAACGACCGATAGGCCAACCTGCTCCGATACCACTAGTGTAACACCCTTTCAACCTCATCACAAATGGCATACATTTTGTCAATTATCATAGTAAGACTCAAGAAAAGATGTCATATACTTCAAATAACTCACGCATCATAAGACATCACATTGAGTCCTACCCCATAACACGGGTTAATAACATCGTGAAAAAAACATTTTAAATCTCTTTTGAACAATATGCAGCGGAAAACAATACGTCATAACTCGACTTAGTAAAATAAACCTAAAAAATTATCCCAAGTATCATTTAATCAAAAGTAATCAACATAGATAACGTCTTAATTCAAATAAAAACAAAACAACTCAAGCGAAACCCATCCTGATGTTATTAGACATAAAGCATGACTCCACTTCTAACTAACTCGGCGGCTCACTACCTCTGAGTTAAGCACTCACCGAGCTAACCTTAATTATCTGGAGGATGGCATAATAGACCATCACCAGAAGGCAGGCATGGTGAGTAAATTCATATTCAATAAAATAATGTAGAAATGAGAATTAAAAAAAAAAACATCAGCAACATCAACAATTCAATCATGACTCATTTATATATAACATTGAGTAAATCTCATCATCACACGAGATCAATGCAAATCATGTTATGTCATTTAGAATGATATGCAACTTCTTAATATGCATGTGGTACCGAATCATCCTCATGGATGGACACTGGGCCATCAACCCTCCACTAAGGGAGCACATCAAACCATCATATCACTCCAATCCACACAATGAGATTGAAGCTACCAATGGACCGAAGTCCCTTCATAATTCAATGCCATGAATGCAAGACGCAATATACACACATCATTCTCAAAACATCATAAAGATTTCATCTGCATTCATCATTTAATCATCATTACTCATATGCATTTTTTCCATCATATTACATACTCATAGGAAATCCTATAACATACTCATCTAACATCATACCTCTACATCATATACGCATACTTCATAACTCATGGAAAAATCAAGTAATCATCATACATCATATAATTGCTAGTTCTACTCATATAGCCTCTAAAACACATTATATGACAACTCTACAACATCATAGTTGTAAACACCCCAAATTTTCCCTCACTAAGTTCACACCATGGCTTGTGATATTTCATTTTGCATTAGTATAAGCATGACATCTCACATTGCATTTTTGTTTCAATGCATTAGTTCAAGTTCATCTGCATCTAGGGTTTGTGATCTGAGCAATCCAAGGATTCATATGAGCCACTCCTAAGGTCTCCAATCATTCCAAAAGGGTCCATGTGTGTTCTATCATCATTTTATATCCATCAATGATCAAGGAAGTCAAAAAATCACAAGAACTTGGGAAGCATGGAAGCAGAGCTAGGGTTTCACTGCACAAATGACCTAAAATCAGAGGCCAAAGTGGATTTTTCATCAAATTGAAGTTATATGATCTTTATTTGATTGAAGTGCTTGGAAGTTCACAAAATTGAAGAAAATTGAGCTAAACCAAAAGTTGCCGAAAATGGAAATGACTTGTAATGGAAACTTTCCATTTTGGGAATGTTTTTCAACCTCCTCTTTCTCAACCAAAAATGCTTCAAATGAAAAATTGTTGGTCATGAAAGTTGTAGATTGGATCATTCTCTTTTCAAAAAGTACCAGAACAAGTTCTAATTCATTATGGAACTCAAGTTATGGCTTGGCAAAGTTGGCAAAAATCACATAATTTTCACTTTTACACCAAAGAGGATTTTTTGCAAATTCACAAACCAAGCCATTTTGTGACCTCTAATACACTTCTATGCATCATAAAAACATAGTGTATTGCCTAAGGATCAGAATTGGTCCACGAATCTCAAGTTTCTATGCCTTGCACATCAAGAAATCACAAAGGGGCCAAAATGTACAAAACTTGCAAAAACTCATACAACCATGCTTCCACTTGTGCCAGCTGAAAAATATGACTTCCATGGCTATCCTTGAACCAAGCTGACTCGATCCATGCCTTGAAACAACCACTGAACCAGACCATACCTCAAGTACAAGTTATGTTAACATTTTGGCAACTTGCCCATACCAATCACCATAGGCCACAACAACTCTTCTGACCTATCAAAGCTTGTTATATGGATCAAAAACAACTCATAACATACATCACACAAGGCTGAAACATCAGAATCACCAAGTTCCTCAAAATCACCTCCAAAGCAAAAGCTTTCGAAACTCATAGCACACACACACTCAAACTTCAAACTTTTTTCATCAATCAACTCAGCATCATCAGAGGATCATTTCCCACCCTTCATTGCAGCCTAAAAACACCCAAAACTGAAACACGATTCTAGTGCAGCAAGAGTGCAAGCTCTCAAACCAGCCATTATAAACTCCTTCCAAGCATCAAAGCATCACCAGGAGGATCATTGGAGTAATTTTGCACAAGAGAGGAGGTCCAAAAGCTCCAAACTGAGAAAGCTCAAGTTCAGGTAACCTCAAGAACTTTTTTTTCCATAACCTTCATTTTAAGTTCTTAATTGATTCTATGTGCTCTCCTGATGATCATGATGTCTTTACTTTTGAAAATGATTAAGAAACAAGCATGTATGAAGCTTCTGAAATTTTTGCGTGTTTTTCCGTTTGCCTTTGATTCATGATCTTGAGTGAAAATAAATTAAATTTGTTGGTTGATTCTTATTTAGAGTGAGGTGAGGATCATTTCTGGAGAGTTTGATGCGTTTATTTTACGTTTTGAGTGAGATAGCACGTTTGGCTGGCCAGAGAAGATGACCGGAGCGGTCACCTGAAAGTAATTAGGGTTCTAATTAGGGTTTAGTGTCCAATTTGAATAAGGGTCGTAGGATGTGTTTTACCTGTGTGCGTGGATGGCTGAGATTGAGTCATTAAACCCTAAACTGAATTAATTAAATTAATTAGGATTTATTAGCCAGGAGTGATCTGGACCACACAATCACGCGTGCAGTCAACCCTTCCCCTGTGAGTTTGAATCTCAGCCCTCAGATGTGTTTACTTTCCCTTTAATTCATTTTTATTTTCATTTTATCCATTTATTTTGTCTAATTTATTTAAAATACTTAGAAAATTCCAAAAATATTTTTCATCTGCATTTTGACTTCAAATAGTTTTCTCCACCCAAAAACATTTTTATTTTTATTTTTTGCATTAAAAAAATATTTTAAAAATATTTAAATGTTTATTTTAATTAATTAATGGAAATTAATTAATTAAAATACCATTTAGGCTTCCAAAAATCACAAAAAAATTCACATTGCATCTTAGGACATTTAGAAACATTGTCAAACCATTCATACAAATTTCTTTTTGGTTTTGATCCAACTTTGACATTTTTCTTGAATTTAGGGTTCATAAAAATCCCTTTTTTGAACCCTAACTTCAAAAATTCTTTTCTGCCTAACCATGAAGGGTTTGACATTGGTTCTTTTTGCATTATTCTTCATATAGCATGTAGTATCTAGAATATTTTTGTCATGAATTTATCTCGCATTTTCTATTTGATTTTCATTTTCCCTCTTAAGACAACCTAAAAACCCTAGTTTACTTAGAAAATTCATAACTTTCTTTAGGTTAAGAGTTAGACATTCTCCTTTGGGGTGTGAAATTATATGGGGTTAGGGTTCCTTTGAGTTCATTTGTAATTTTTTTATCATGTGATTTGCTTCTGTTTTCGACTTTTGCATCTCATCCTTTCATGTAACCCCAATCTTGCATCCATACTTGCATCTTACATTGCATTTCATGAACATGTGAGCTTGCCATGACATTCTAAGCATTTGTATTCCATCTTAGACATTCTAAGACATTTCTTGAACATTTCTTGGTCATTTATTCATACATTTTCCATGCTTTGCATCCATTTCATTCCATAAGCATACATGTGTTTTTATGCCTCCTACATGCTTCATTTGCATTCTTTCTCTTTGTATGAACATTCATTGCACTTGATATGCCTTTGCATCATCTCATAGCATCATTTACATCATGTATTTGCTTCTGGTTTTGGTTTTTACCTTTGCATACATTTCATTTTCATTTCATTCCTTTCCTTATGCTAACATTTTCAGGTGGTAAGTAATTTGAGAAGTGAATTTACCTTCACTTATCCTTTCTCTTCTCATTCTTCTTATGCATCCTTGCTGCATTTTCATTTGCTTTAGAGTGATCTTGCTCATTCATGTTCATCATTCACTTTCTTTCTCCAAGTTACTTATCTTCTTTAGTGAAGTAAGTAACTTGTTTCTTCTGCTTCTCCTCCTCTCATCTGCTTCTTCCATTGGTGGCTTCTCTGAAGATCTCTTGCAAGCCTTACAAACCATAGGAACATCCAAGCATGACAATAATTAGGGTTGTGATTAGTCCCCCTTTAGCTTTTACATTTGTGTCTTCTTTGTGTCTCTTTTCTCATCTTACCATTAGAGACTAAACCTTTAAGGCTTTAAGACTTTGTGATTAGGGTTATGCCTGCATCCTTCTCTTAGGATGGAGTGTATAACTTTAATCCAAAGTGTTAAACCCTTAATTTGTTTAAATCTTTTAATCAATCCATCTTAATAATCACTAAGACATTAACTTGTAACTTGGGTCTTGCATTAGGGTTCTAATTCTTCCTTTATTGGTTAAGAAGGACTAACCTTAATGTTAATGGACAAGTCCCCCTCTAGTTGTCTTACAAATCATAAAACTCATTTCTTAATCTTACCCTTAATTAAAATCCATTTTAATAAAGGTTTGTTTTGCCATGAGGTTAATCCCTAATCATGGATTAAGTTGAGGTATCTTCCTCAGCTTAAGTGTGCTCATCTATTATCCTTCTATTAGGATGGTGTAATGGGTTCACTAATCCTTGATTATGGCTTAAACTCATTACTTAACACTAAACACAAAAACTCAAAAAACATTTAAATAATCACAAGTAGGTTAATGATCTTAATCCTACACCATCATGGCAATTAAGTTGAGATGTTTATCTCATACATAAGGTATTCTCATTATCCCTAATCAAAGGGAGGATATGATGAGTTTACTAACCCTTGGTTTAGGCTTAAGCTCATTAACTTATGACAAACACCAAAAGCAATAACAAAACTAAAAACACAAAAACAAACAATAATTGTCTCCTTCGGGATTCTTTTCTCATCATCTTCATTCACAAACGAGAACTTGCTTCTTCCGTCTAATGCAAGACAGTTAGCACTCGAGCCAGACGAGTCATACACTTTAGCATAGACATGCAAGCAGTTCATCAGTCAATTTATCTTTCAGACTCTTTGAGTCGAACTACGGTGTTCTGACTTCCTCATTGCACGAGAGGATACGTAGGTATAACTTAACTGTTATCGAACAAAAGTCTTTATGTCTTCCCCCTTCTTTCAGCATTCTTTTTTAGCCTTATTCCTGATCACCTCACTTCACTTTCTTGCACTGACACCTGTATATTCTTTTCCAACTTTTGCACACAGATAGCACAGACACTACCCATTTAAACACAAATCTTTTAAGTGTGGATCCCGTCGAGTACGACGGACAATCTGGGTGCTAATACCTTCCCAGGTTGTAACCAACCCCCTTTCTCAGTTTCTTTAGTTCGGGACCGTCTTATCCATCTTTTTCTAGGTTTATGCAGCATTACCTTTCCTTTGGGATAAAAATGCATAGCTGGCGACTCTATTCATTTCATCTTCTCCTTTCGCCGACCGTTCGCGTTTGTACCCTATCTGACCGGGTGTCTTTTCGGGGGAGCGACAATAATAGTCTAAGACCTAAACCACCTCAAGAAAACACTTTTCGAAACAATCAAAAATTATTTTTCAAAACTTTCCAGGGCTCTCTAAGCGCCGAGCTCTCAGGTTTTGCTTTCTAAGCGAGCTTCGCAAATTCTGTAGATTTTCTGTGATTTCCATATTCTTTCCTTTGTAATAAAACCCCTCCAAACACAGAATTAGACAGCAATACATCAGAAAAAATTCATCAACATCAACATTCCTAACAATAACATCCAACACATCATCTAATAACATTATATTCATCAAATCATCATAAAACCATCATCGATACCCAAAATCATTAATCAAACCCTATACTAAAAAATACACCTCAAAACCCCCAATTTCATTCCCACATTATAATACCGAAAGGAAGATACTCCCCGTATCTTAAGTTCCGTAAGATTTTAGATAATATCTTCGAAAATCCTTCCAACCTTCAAGTCCTAGCTTCTCCTCTTCTTCAGAGCTCTTCTCCTAAAAGTGTGATCGTTCTAAATGATCGTACTCTCCAACTTTCCTTCTTTTGTCACTCTTTCCCCTAGGACCTCTTTAGTCTTTCCCCATAAAACTCTCACTTATCCTCAACCAAAAGACCACAATACCCTTATCCTTCAATTCCTATTATATTATTTAATTTAATCTCAAATAGTAAACTAAACCCACTAAACTTCATATTTCTATTATTAATAATATATTAAGTCATCCCCAAAACATCAAATAACGTCATAAACATCAAAATTCACAAGGAAAAACATTAATTAAATTAAAATCTACTTTGGGGTGTTACAACTCTCCCCCACTTAAGAATTTTCGTCCTCGAAAATGTACCTGAAGCAAACAACATCGGATATGAATCTTTGATCTGATCCTCTCGCTCCCAAGTCCAACTATCACCAGCTGGTCCACCCCACAATACCTTCACTAAGGAAATCTCTTTACCTCTTAATCGCTTCATTTCTCTACCATCTATCCATACTGGTGAAACCTCCACAGTCAAATTATCTCTTACTCGAACATCATCCTGTAATACCCTAATGTTTGACCTAAGGTTTCTTTGCATTTCATTTGTATCTTGCATACAAACAAGATCGCATTGGTTGCTCGATTCTTCACGGGTGTAGGTTTATGCCTCACAGGGGATCACCGTTGTTTTTAGTTGCTTTATTTGTTTATGTTTTCTAACCATTAACTAAAATCCAAAAATATTTTGTTTTCTTTCATTAACATTTTCAAGGAGAAGAACAAGTGAAAATGCCAAAAATAGTAGTCCTGGAGCTCGAAAAAAAATTCACAAAGAAAAGTCGAAGTTGATCCGCAAATAATTCAAATTTATCTGATCGAGGATTTCTCAATTAATTGATTTATTCAAGGAAGTCCAAGGTTCATGTTTTCATTTCCACTCCTTCTTCGACGTGCAAAAGAATCAGACCAGAACAACCAAGCAATCATATTTAAACAAAATATTCAAATTTTAGCTTGGTTAACCGGTTAACCATATGTGTTAACCAGTTAACCAGTGCGGAATTTGAATATTTTGTTCAAATTCAGAATACTTTGATCATTGATCTCATTTGGAATATTCTAGATCCACTTCCCTCTGAATTCTCTACATCACTTTGATCATTTCCTACCATAAACCCTCACTAATCATCACTCTTTTCCATTTCCCTCCAAATTTTAAATTACCAAGCCTAATTTCAATTACCAAAGCAAGCTTCATTCCACCAAATTCTCATACCTAAAGTCTTTAAATATCACCATAATTTCATTCATTTGATAAGCTTTTTAGAGCCAAATTCACCTTGCAAAAATTTCTTGAAGCTACCAAATCTCTTGCAAAATCCCCCAAAACCAAAAATTCACTAAAGCTCTTCTTTCTTTTTTTTGAATTTTTCAAGAATTCACATTGAATTCTTAATCAACTTGAGCTAAACCTTCATCCTACTTCTTTATTGTTCATCAATTTCAGTAGATCAAGCTTGATTTGATTCAATTTGAAGAAGTGGTTTTGGTAATTCACTTTTTCCATGATTCCATCTTCATTATCAACATTCAAGATGTAAATCTTTGGTGCCTTTGATTCTAGATCCATTGGATCTTAAATTGTATTTTATTGTTGAGATTTCACTGTATTTTGTATTTAAAATTCGTGCTAATTCAGTTTTTGATCATCAAATGTTTGACAAAAGGTTTTGAAAATGGATCATGTTGAATTTCAACATTTTTTCTGCCACTGGTACAACGTTAACCGGTTAACCATTTCTAGTGTATTTTGGTTAACCGATTAACCAGTGTTATTTGGCGCAGGATTTGTAAGTTGGTTGTGTTAACAAGTTAACCTATTTTCTTAACCGGTTAACACAAGACCAGAAGCTATTTTTGGCTTATTTTGAACTTATTTTTGGTTATTATATCTTCTTCTTCTCCCTCCTTTTTATTTTTACCTTGGGGAGCACTTTTGGGAGTGATTCCTCTTTAATTTCAATTGACTTTGGGTGTAAATTAAGGTAGTTAATGTTCATTAATTCAAAACTACATTTAAGTGAATTATTCAATTCATTTAAGGTACTTTGCATTAGTGAGACATTTTCATGCTTGAATCCACCAAAATGAGTGATTGAACTTAAAGATCGAAGAATAACATTAGTGTAACTCAATTTTGTATTCATCTTTAGTTTTGTGTGGTATTGCGTCGGATAGCGATTTACATATTATTCATCTCGCATGCATTAGCACTAAAATTGTTCACCTTAATTAGTGGTGGCCGGCTTCATTTGTAGGGTAATTACTTCGTAAATTACTCGGAGGTTTCTTAACATAGACCTAAATATATCCCAAATTAGGAATAAAAAATCCAATTAGATACTTGCACTTTCGTGGACCGGACCTCTTGTTGGTCGCGTAATCCCAAAGTGATTGATCATTTTGCATTAAGAACCAAGACTTATGAATGTTTGATGCGTAGGTGCTTTGGGTCTCCCAATCTCCTTTCAAATTTCATTAAATTTGGTTCTATTTGCCTTGATTAATCACTATAGTGTAAAATACTAAGTGGATCCGGTTTCCTTTCGATTTTGGTTACTCTCTTGGTTGTGGTTGATTAAGTTCACCATACCACTATTATGTAATATTATTATACTATTACTATGACTAATATTTTAGATTCTTGCACTTTAATTGCTTTTATCCTATTACTATTATGTATATTATTATTACTATTACTATACTAACATTTAATTTCTTGTACCTTTATTGTTTTTATTTTATTATGTTTTATTATGCTTTATCATCCATTATCAAATTTATATTTCTTGCTCTTATTATTGTTGTGTTGATTTTCCTTTTGTCCATTTGGACACAAAAATATTAATAAAGGATTGAACCTCTAAAAAACTTGTGACTTTAATTTTTGGACTATGGTTACAATCCTTAGCAGTGGAATGGAGATTTGGACTTAGATTTTAGGATACTACTCCTTTGCTTTGATCTTCGTGAAGTTGGTAAATCTGCCTTTACTTGGCCATTTGCTAGCTTATAAGGATGGAACTCTTATTCTTATAATGAGAAATATCATCAATTTTGGTTAGATCTTTCCTTCTTTATCTCTTTATTTTGTTTTTTAGGATAGTCTCTTCATCTCCTCCTCTTCTTAAATTTTCAAAATCTCCCTCCTTTTTCAAAGGATTCTTGTTTTTAAAAACAATCGTCACTTCTTTAGTAAATAAAATCTTGACTTTTTTCAAGTGAATTTTTACTATTTTTCCTTTATTTTAAAACCAATGAATTTAATCATTTTGACTTTAATTCAAAAAATTAAAAGAACCACACTCACTCAAATTGTTTTGTGCCTTTGTGCACTATTGTTTGTTTTCTTTAAAAAATTGTCGGTTATGAGTCATTATTCTTTAGTCAGGTGCAAGTCTCTCAATATCCATGGTTGTAGTTTGATGTAATTGAGTCTCTTGTCATTCGTGGGGATTTAGTGGCATACTCTTCGATTTTATCCGAGTTGGCGCCCTCCCCATTATGATGTATGAGTCCATGCCTTCATTCTCATGTTAGATTTGTTTGGCTATCCACTTGAAAATGATAAATTCTCTTCACTTAATAAAATGGCTTTGTGGGTACGGGGTTTTGATCTCGCATTGCACTTTGTACCATGAATTACGGGGTTTTGATCTTGCATTGTACTTTGTGGGTACGTAGGCATGAGGTGGTAAACCTCTCCAAACACAAAAAATATTAAAAATTATTTCTTCTCTCATCCCTCCACTCTCTTTTAACAAACCTTTTTTCAAACCAAATGCAGTAAATTTTTCAAAGGGCTTCCGTGGAGTACCACGAACATTTTGGGTGCATAAAACCTTCCCATTTTGTAACTTATCCCCTTACTCGGTTCTTTTCTAGTTTCTTTTAGCTCTTTTTTCTTTTAGACTCATTACGATTTATTCTTTCCTTTTTCCTTTTCCTTTTGGAATAAAATAAAAGCGTGGTGGTGACTCTGTTAACTTTGATTTAAGTTAACTAATAGCTTTCACTCATGTTTTTACCACTACAGAAAAGTTGCGACTCTGCTGGGGAGTGATCTCTAATTGGGTTCGGCCTGCTTTGATTTATTTATTGATTTGGTTTGATTTATTTGTTATTGATTGTTCCATTTCATTTTTGGTGATCCTCTATGAGTGAGATAGATTCTAACCCGAATCTAAGTTGAACTTATGATAGGACAGTGATATTCGAAGTGATACGCGACAGAGTAGTCCATAGCGATATCAATTTGATATTATCCACTCGGTTAGGCTCTCTTGGATTATTAATGTCATAATGAGTAGTCGTTAGATGGAATTATTTTCCAACCTTGAGCTGTTCATACTGAGGACCGTAGAATCCTTAACCCATCCAAGCCAATTTAGGAATGTAGTGCAAAAACTATCCAGGTGTAGACCCGAGGTGGTTGTCACGTGATACTACACTCGGACGAGGTATATCTTACGAATGTTATTGGTTGGGGTGTAGTCCAACATACCAATAATATTCTAAATATGGATGCTAACTTCGGGGACCTCTTTTAGCACCCTTTTGGTTTTCTGCAGGTACAATGAAGACAAAACCTTAGTACTTACCTGTGTGGGAGGTGTTCTGCTACCCTTGACTTCATGCTGGTGACTCGGAACCTAAACTTGTGTGCTTTGTGTGATCTTGTTTGTGGTTGTTGCATACATGCACTCAGGCATTCATGAGCATTTTTCTCAAGATTTCAAGGGACTTATAGATACTTTTTCCAATATTTCAGATGTTTATGGTTATGAATTTTGAAAATAGGAATACAAGGAAGTACAGTTTCAAGATTCCTAATCTTGTAGAGTTGAGAAAGCTAGGAGCTTTAGTGATTGACACCGATGGGTTCCGAAAATGTTATGGAAAGCTTTTGTTCATCTTGGACACTGATGTACCAGAGGGGATTTTCCCTACCTTGGCTCAGTTTTATGATCCATTGCATCATTGTTTCACCTTTCCTGATTATCATCTTGTACCGACTTTGGAGGAGTACTCTCATTGGATGGGTTTGCCTATTTTTTGGACAAGGAGTTTCTTTTCAGTGGTTTAGAGAAAGAGATTACGACCAAAGTCATCGCCAAAGCTCTTTTTATTAAGGAGTCCGATCTTAGTGGGAAGTTTTTTCCAAAAGGAGGTTTTTGTGGTATTAATGCTAAGTTATTAATGGGGAAAGCTTCTACTTCTTTTACCTTCGGTCATAAGGATGCATTTTAGGCTATTCTTGCTTTGCTCATCTACGGGATTATCTTGTTTCCTAACTTAGATGGTATTATTGATGAGAGTTATATTCAGATTTTCTTGAATAAAAATATGGTGCCTACTTTGCTTGGAGACATGTATCATGCTATTCATCATAGGGTCTCCAAAGGTGATGGAGAGATTGTGTGTTGTGCGCCATTTCTCTATAGGTGGTTTATTTCGCACCTACCATAGTCTGATGTCTTCAAGGATAATAGGGAGAAGCGAAGATGGTCTCAAAGGATTATGTATCTTTCTCATAAGGATATAAATTGGTATTGTTCTTATTATGATACTGGAGTATGGAGTGCTTATTGACGGTTGCGGAAAGTTTCCTAACGTACCTCTTCTTGGTACACGTGGGGGAATTAGTTACAACCCTATTCTTGCTAGGTGATAGTTGGGATATTGCTTGAAGGAAATACCAAGAAACCTTGCACTATCTAGTTTCTTCTTTCTTAATGGTGTTGATCATATATATATATATAAAGAAAAGGATTTCTCATTCTTGGCATACGGTTCATCGGAAAGAGAAAGGTCAATTGGGAAAACAACACCTTGCTCCTTCTGAATGTTACATCCAGTGGGTTCGATTTAGGGCTTCCAAGCTCAAGATGCCTTATCTACCTGAGGAGCCTTTATTTCCTATATTACCATTGTCCGCTTTTCTTCCTCCCGTTGATGAGAAGGTTGCTTTTCAAGAAGAGTTGGACAAAATGAAGAAAGAGAAATAATATTGGCTACTTGAGAAGACAGAGATGCAAGAGAAAATGAAGGAGAAAAATAATCACATTGAGTTACTTGAGCGGCTTGTTTCGAAGAGGCCAAGAGAGGATTTATTTTCCTCTAGTACTCAATCTACCATTCCTCCTACATCTGGTGCTTGGAAAGCCATTGTTGACCGGTTGGTGAAGGATAAGGAAGACATAGAGAATCGGTACAAGAAGGAGATTAAGAGGATTTGCATGAAGTACCAGCCGGGATTTGGATATTCTTCAAATATGGTCCCCTAGGCCTAAGTTACTTTTCCCTCATGTATTAGGATTATTGAGACTTGTACTTCACTTGTAATCCTTTCTTTGATTTTAATGAGAATGAGTTTTTAGTACTTCAAAGAGTGTTTCTTTTATAAATATAAAAATTTATCTTATAGTCCTTTGAAATCTTTGCATTTGCATACGTATACCATTCATCATGCCCACATTGGTCTTGCTTCTTGAGAGTTTTTCGGGGGTCTTATGTTGTTTCTTGGTCTTCATTCAGTTCTCCTATCAAGCTGACTCACAAGGTTGATACTCAAGCTAATCGAAAGAAGATGTTGGAAGCCTTATAACAAGAGAGTCGCGAGCTGCGTGAGGAAGTTTTTTCTCTGAAGGATAGCTTGGAAAGGATCACTGCCATGATGGAAAGCTTGGTGGCTGCTTAGAATCAGCCACCCCTCCTCCTAATTCTCTGGTACAGCACACAATCATTTATGAGATTGTCACTGAATCGATTCCCACTGAACCTGTCATTTCTCCTCGCTACCGCATGCCTTCTAGCACACCGTGGGGTATGCCGGTTGATTTCATTCCTACTGGTTATCATCCACCTCCTCCTGTGATGCACGCTACTCCGCATCTTGATGAAATGATTTACCATGCTGAGCCTAGTGAATGTGTTGGTGTGATTGAAAGACTTGATAACATTCAAGGCCGTTTTTTTGAAATGCAGAAAAAGATGAAGGCTTTGAGGCATAAGGATTTGTTTGGTAAAGATGCTTATGATCTCTGCTTGGTTCCTAATGTCAACGTTCCGCACAAGTTCAAGCTGTCTGAGTTCGAGAAGTATAAGGGCAATGTTTGTCCTCTGAGTCACCTGACTATGTATGCTAGGAAGTTGTCTGCTTAGACAGATAATGATCAGCTTTTGATTCATTATTTTCAGGACAGTCTGACTGGTGCAACTATGAGATCGTATATGGGTTTCGATAGTAGCCAAATCAAGACTTTCAATGATTTGGGAGAGGCTTTTGTTAGACAATACAAGTATAATGTTGATATGGCCCCGGTCAGAGATCAGTTCTATGTTATGTCCTAGAAGGACAAAGAAACTTTCAAAGAGTATGCATAGAGATGGTGTGAGTTAGCGGCTCAGATTGTTCCTCCTTTGGAAGAGAAGGAGATGACGAAGATCTTTTTGAAGACTTTAAGTTCTTTCTACTATGAGAAGATGATTTCAAGTGCTCCATCTGATTTCACTAAAATGGTGAGTATGGGGATATGACTAGAAGAAGGTGTCTGTGAGGGATGGTTGGGAAAAGAAAGTAGTACTGGCTCAAGTTCTAAGAGGTTCAACTTCGTTAAAAAGAAAGAAGGTGAGACTAATGATGTGTCTCGTGTAAGTTACAAAAGACCCTGTGGTCATGAGAATCATCATCAGTAACATGTAGCTTCTGAAACTCCGATGATTAGTGTGACTCCAACTCTTCCAATAGATCCAAATTATCAGTCTCGTTATTAACAGCCTTATATGGAACAGGGTAGTAATCAACAGGGTCGTGCTAAGCCGAGCTTTGATCCCATTCCAATGTTGTATACGGATTTTCTTCCATCTCTGATTCAGAACAATATTGTGAAACACGTTTCCGCCTTCGGTTCCAGAGTCTATCCCATGGTGGTATAAGCCAGAGGCTCATTGTTCTTTTCATAAAGGTTCCCCGGGGCATGATATTGAGAACTGTTATCCATTGAAGTCTGAAGTGCAGAAATTGATAAGGAATAATGTTCTATATTTCAAAGATGTTAATCCAAATGTGGAGACAAATCCGCTTCTGAAGCATGGTAATAAGTCTGTGAGTATGGTAGATGGTAAAGTTGAGGATCATTCTACTATTGTAGTCATAGAGGATGATTATGGTTTGGAATATGATCATGGATAAGAGATTCTTTATGACCTTTTAGAACCGTATCTGGAAGACCCTAGATCTTATTCTGAAGGAGAAAATGCTTATGAGTCTTTTAGACCTGATCTGGAGGTTGGTTCCATCATTGAAGATGATAAAGATGAAGAAATGCCTAACTTTTTTACGCACGAAAAGATTTGCAAGAACTGGATTGCTGTTGATGTTCCTTCTATTATTCATAATTCAAAGTAATTTGTTTTATTTTCTTTCAAAAATCCTTTCACTCTACTCAAGGTGAAAGTGATGTTTGTTGGGCTTTGTTTCAAATTATATTATCATCAATAAAATGTTATTTTGTTTTTTCCATATGTGTTTTTCCTTTTTTCTTTATTCTATAAAATGGTAACCTAAAAAACCCAAAATAAAAATAACCAATGTTTATCTGCATAATGTTTGTACTTTTTTTCATACTCTAAAATAAAAATAAAATCATTGTGCAAACTGATTGATAAACCCATTGAAAACAATAATCATATGCACACTCCCAACTGTAAACACCCCAAATTTGCCCTCACCCATTCACACCATGGCCTGTGACATCCTCATATGCATAAATCCAATCATAGCATCCCATACCACATTTTTGATTCACTACTTTGATTCAAAGTCATCTGCATCTAGGGTTTGTGATCTGAGCAATCCAAGAGCTTCTTGAGCCACTCCAAAGGTCATCAATCACTTCAAAGGGGTCCATGTATGTTCAAGCATCATATTACATCCCCTCAAAGTCAAGAATGTCAAAGAATCACAAGAACTGAGAAAGGCATGGAAGCAGAGCCAGGTTTGACTGCACAGATGACCTAGAATTAGGGTTTTGGTTTCAGAGGCCATAACTCCAATTTATTTGGTCATTATTGTTTCTATTGGTCTCTATATGGTATAGGGATCATGCATATCAATTTTCATGAAGAAATTCCATGGGGAAGTCATCTAATCAAGAGTTGACTTTTTGAGCAAGCCAGTGCAAAATCAGGGCATCTGAGGCCCCCAATGACCCAACCAAAGGGTGTTTATCATCATTTTGATTGTGTATGGTCTTTATTTGATCATAGAAGATGTTGGAAGTTCACAAAATTGAAGAATCTCAAGTCATTTGCAAAGTTGACTTTTTGGGAAAGTTGACTTATAATGAAAATTGCCATTTTGGGAAACTTTTTCAACCCTTGCTTTTTGATTCAAAAATGCTTCAAATGAAAAAACTTTGGTCATGAAAGTTGTAGAATGGATCATTCCCTTTTCAAAAAGTACAAGAACTTGACCTAATTCATTTTGGATCAAAAGTTATGGCTTGTCAAAGTTGGCCAAAATCACAAAATTTGAAGTTCCTACCAAAGAGGCATTTTGCAAAATGCTATGATCAAGTGTTCTAAGGGCCTCAAATGTGTACCAATTCTTCACAACATGATCACATGACCTCTAAAATTTAGAATGGGTCAAAGAACTTTGCATTTTGATGTTTTGAATCTCAAGAATTTCCAAAGGGGCCAAACCTTGTGAAATTTGCAAAACACTACACAAACCTTGATCAACTTGCTGAATCATCTCATAAACAATTCCATGGTTCTCCCTAAACTCAGCTGAACCAAGACAAGCCAAAAAGAAAGTTGCACCATTGCCCATACCTCAAGTACAAATCAAGTTGACATTTTGGCCAAAGACCCATACCAATCACAATAGGCCAACACCCACTCTCTGACCTATCACAATTGTTTATACAAATCAAAAGCAAGCCAAAGCACATAACACTTCATGTTGAAACACACCCCAAGCCCTAGTTCCAAGTTTATGCTCCATTTGCAAAACTCTTCGAAACTCATCACACAAGCTGCAAACACACAAACAAACTTCACCATTGATCTCCATATGCTTCACTGATCACAAACCACCCATCACCTTGCCCTAAAAGGCCCTGAATCAAAAACACGATTTCAACACACCCTTGACCTGAGCTTCTGCCAACTTTCTCTAGAGGCCATATAAACTCCAACTAAGTGTCAAAAGCTTCTAAGGAGGATCATTGGGACTTGTTTGAGCCAAAGAAACAGCCAGAAAGCTCCTGAATCGAAAGCTCAATCTCAGGTAGCATGATGAACAAATTTTCCAGAACTTTAATTTCTTGTTAGAATGTTGTTCTGTATGTTCCCCTGATCATGGGGATCTATTTATTTTTGAAAATGAGCCAGAAACGAGCATGTTATGATGTTCTGAAAGTTTGACCTGAAAACTTCTTTGATTCGATTCGTGTTTGTGTTGGAAGTTAAACATGATTTTGTGCTTGATTCGTGTTTGGGGTGGGTAGAGGATGAATTCTGGAGAGTTAGAGCTTTTCAAATGGCCTGGAGAGTGAGATTGAGTTTTTGGTTGGCCGGAGAAGATGACCGGAACACTGTTCCGGTCATCTGAGAGTGATTAGGGCATTTAATTAGGGTTTAATCATAATTAGGAGATTTTGAATGCTGGCCGTCCAGATGAGCGCCAAGTCAATTCGCGCGTGTTCCAGTTTGAACCTCAGCCCTTGATTCTGTTGACTTCCTCATTTTTCAGTTTAAATTCATTTTTATTTCATTTAATTTCATTTGTTTTCTACAATTTATTAAAAATAGTAAAACATCTTTAAAAATTTTGAAAATTTTTATCAACCCTTTTATTAATTTTCAGAAACCAAAAACATTTTTATTTTTATTTTTTGCATTAAAAATTGTTTTTAAATCATTTAAAAGTTTATTTTTAATTGATTAATGAGAATTAATTAATTAAAAATACTTTTAGGTATTTAAAAATCACAAAAAAATTCATGAAACATTTAAAATCATTTAGAAACATTGTCCAACTCTTAAACCAAATTTCTTTTTTGATCTTGATGTCTTTTAACAATTTTCCATGGAATTAATTTCATTTCAAGGCATTATTTTGATCCAATCTTCAAAAATTCATTTTTGCCTAGCCATTAAGAGTTGGACCTTGATTCTTCTTGCATTGCATCTTGTATAGCATGTAGTTTATAGGATTAAATTAGCATGAATTGATCTTGCATTTCCTATTTGTTTTGCATTTTTCTTGACAAGGTACCTTAAAACCCTAGCAACCTTAGGAAATTCATAACCCTCATTGGGTTAAGAATTGGATCCCCTCCTTTGGGCAGTGAGTTTGTATAGGTTTAGGTTTCCTTTGAATGCATTTTCAATTTTTTATCATGTTGTTTGCTTCTGGTTTTGAATTTTGTTTTGTGTATTGATCATAAAACCCTAATTTGGGCTTTCATTTGCATCCATCTTCCACTTGTTTGCATACCATGACTTGCCATGACATTTTATGCATCCATATGGTTCATAAGACATCTTAGGACATTTTAGAATCATGTTTGATCATTGCATCATTCATTTGCCATGTCATGCTTTCATTGCATTTCATAAACATTCATGAACTTTCATGGTTCAAAGCATGCTTCATTTGCATCCTCATCCTTGTATGATCATCCACAACTCTTGACATGTGTTTGCATCATCTCTTAGCATCATTAATATCATGTTCATGCTTCTGACTTTGTCTTGCATCATGGCATTTCATCTCATCTTCATTGCATTTCATTTCTTTTGCTAACTTTTCAGGTGGTAAGTTGTTTTGAGAAGTGAATTTGCCTTCACTTCTCACAATCCCTTCTCATCTCTTTTATGCATCATTGCTGCATTTTGTCTTGTGCTTGAGATTGAGCTTGCTCATTCTTCTTCATCTTACCTTCTTTCTTCAAGTGACCTGTCTTCTTAAATGAAGCAAGTTACTTTGCTTCTCTTTGCTCCTTTCATCTGCTTCCTGGTGGTTTCTCTGAAGATCTTTCTTGCAAACCTCACAAACCTTAGGAGCAACCAAGCATGACAATAATTAGGGATTTGATTAGTCCCCCATTTAGAGTTTGCCTTTGTGTCTCATTGAGTCCTCTCTTCTCATCTCATAATCAAGGACTAAACCCTAAAGGCTTTAAGGCTTTGTGATTAAGCTTATGCCTGCATCCTTCTATTAGGATGGAGTGTATAACTTTAATCCTAAGTGTTAAACCCTTAATGTGCTTAAATCCTTTAATCAATCCACTTAATAATCATTAAGACATCAAGCTTGTAACTTGGGCCTTGCATTAGGGTTCTAATTCTTCCTTAATTGGTTAAGAAGGACTAACCCTAGTGTTAATGGACAAGTCCCCCTCAAGTTGTCTTGCAAACCCTAAAACTCACTTCATCATCTTATCATTAATTAAAATCCATTTAATAAAGGCTTTGTTTTGTCATGAAGTTAATCCCTAATCATGGATTAAGTTGAGGAGCTTTCCTCAGCTTAAACATTCTCATCTATCATCCTTCTATTAGGATGGTGTAACGAGTCTGTTTAATCCTTGATTATGGCTTAATCTCATTACTTAACACTAAATAAAAACCCCAAAAACATCTAAATAATCACAAGTAGGTTAATGATCTTAATCCTACATCATGGTGATTAAGTGTGAGAAGCTGACTTCACACTTAAGGCATTCTCATTACCCCTAATCAGAGGGAAGATGTGATGAGTTTACTAAATCCATTGGTTTAGGCTTAAGCTCATTAACTTATGACAAACTTCAAAAAGCAATAAAAGACTGAAAATACAAAAACAAACAATAATCGTCTCCTCCGGGGTTCTTTTCTCATCTCATTCACTCATAAACGAGAACTTGTTTCTTCCGTCTAATGCAAGACAGTTTGCACCTGAGCCAGACAGGTCATACACTTGAGCATAGATAAGTAAGCAGTTCATCAGTCAAATTATCTTTCAGTCTCTTTGGGTCGAACTACGGTGTTCTGACTTCCTCATTGCACGAGAGGATACGTAGGCATAACTTAACAGTTATCGAACAAAAAGTTTCTGTATACCCCCCCCCCTCTTTCTAGCATCATTTTCTCAGCCTCCTTACCATGAGCATTTCACTCTTGTCCTTACACTGACACTATACATATCACACTTCACTTCTTTTACACTGACACCTGTACATCCTTTTCCAGCTCTCTATACACAAACTGCACTGACACTACCCCTTTAAAACACAAATCTTTTAAGCGTGGATCCCGTCGAGTACGACGGACAATCTGGGTGCTAATACCTTCCCAGGTTGTAACCAACCCCCTTTCTCAGTCTCTCTGGTTCGCAACCGTCTTATCCATATCTTTCTAGGTTTATGCAGCATTTCTTTTCCTTCGGGATAAAAATGCCTAGCTGGCGACTCTTTTCATTTCATCCTTTTGCCGACCGTTCGCGTCTGTACCTTATTTGAGTTAGTCTCATTTGTTGGGAGCGACAGCTTGGCGACTCTGCTGGGGACCCTTATACTGTAACCAGGGCTTCTGGTTCTTTTTGTGGGTTCCTCCTAGCGCTTGTTTGATTTGTGTTTACTGGGGTGTTATGTGCTATTTGTGTTTGTATAGTTGCTTTTATTTATTGCTTTATGTACAGTTATTTATTGCTTTCTTTACAGCTTTATATACATCATACTGTCATACTGTTTTGGCTGGATCTGGTTTTGTTGCTTTGGTGGGTGGGTGTTCTATTGAGAGTTTAAGGTCCTATACCTGGGACCTGAGTGACACCTAGGCTAGAGTGGTTCATGTTCTTTCCCATTCCATTTCGGTCTGGTGCGGGAATATGAAACACGGTTCAGATATGGGTTTCTTCTTGAGAACTCTGTGCTACAGATCTCCTGTAGTGCTAGGGCTATCTGGGAAGCCTGCTAAGTCTGGATGACCTTTATTATGACCTTTAGAAACTGAGGTGAATTAGAGGAGGATCTTTTATGGTTATTGTAAACACTGTGCCTCCGGGTTAGAAGTATTTACATTTCTCATAACTGATCCAAGTCTGAGGATCCTTGTTTTAGAACATCACCTGTAAGGGGGTTGGGCTATTTACAGGTTTGCAGGTACCCTTGACCTCAGCATACCCTGTTGCTTTGTTTTGATTAAGAGTACTCCATTTTGGGACAGTTCTTGTGATTTTAACCCTGGACATGTGACTCTTTATTTGAGTCCCCTACCTTGGTTACTGGACTTATGAACCTCCATCTGGATTTCTTAGCCATACATGGACTTATATCAAGGCAGTAATCAGATCCAGCTTGATCACAAACCTTTGCATATCATTTGCATATATCATCATTGCATCATTTAACATTTGCTTATTTGTTTTTCAGGGTATCCATATTACATTTGGCTTGGTTTTGACCCCTTCATCTGCATAGGCCCCTGTTCACCAGTAATCTGCTTCAGCTACCTTCATCAACACCTTTCTTCAGTTCTTCATCAGCATTTGTTTCAGCTCTTCATCAGCAGACATGGCACCCAAGAAGAGCAACATCTCATATCATTTCTTTGAGCCTGAGCTGACTGGCATCAGAAAGGTCCAAGCCCTTATCACTCCAGACCATATACCATTATTCAGAGAACATTATGGAGGCATCCTTGACACGATTATGGATTTGGACCCTTATCAGAGGAGCTTGATTCACACTTGCCTACAGTTCTATGATCCTCCTTTGAGATGCTTCACCTTCCGGAATTTTCAGTTGGGACCCTTGTTGGAAGAGTATTCATCACTGATTGGTGTACCTGTCAGGGGTGGTGTCCCCTTCAACCCTGAGATGGCTTTTCCCAGTAATGAAGAAGTGGCAAAAGCACTGTATCTGGAACCTATATTGATTGAGCAGAACATGACAGCAAAGGCTGGAATCTCTGGTCTACACTTGGATTTCTTGACTTCTCAGGCTATCCTGAAGGCCTCCTTGGAAGAATGGAAGGCAGTCTGTGCTTTATTAGCCCTCAGCATATATGGGGTTATATTATTTGCATATTAGCCTAAGTTTATTAGCAAGAATGCCATTCATCTTTTCATTCTGAGGAACCCAGTGCCCACCTTACTGGGAGATTTCTACTACTCTGTTCACCAAAGGAATGAAAAGCAAAGAGGAAGGTTGGTGAGATGTTGTGCTCCCCTGTTCCATACCTGGCTGCTCAAACACTTGCCCAAGACTGATGCCTTCTTGAATCCTCACCAACAGAAGAATTGGGCTAGGAGACTTGTTGCTTTGACCTTGGATGACATCAGGTGGTGCACCCAGAGCACCAAGAGCAGGGACATCATTACTAGTTGTGGGCAGTTCCCCAATGTACCTCTGATAGGAGTGAAGGGTTGCATCAACTACAACCCTTTGCTATTCAAAAGACAGTTGGGCTATGCTCTGGTTCACCCTCCAAGAGTACAAGACTTAGCTGAAACCCTTTATTGTGAGATTAAGCCTAATCTGGCTGTTGTCAGGCAAGCATCCTGGGCTTGGGACAATATTCAGACCAAAGGGGTAACCATTCTTGGGAGATGCAACAATGTGGCCTCAGCACAGTATTATGAGTGGTCCCATGTTAGGGCTCAAACTTCTGGGATGCCCTTCACCATTGAGGATGCACCTGGACCATCCACAACACCACCTCTAGCCACTGTCAGCCTGGAAGAGTTTGAGAAGCTAAAGGAGAGGAATGAGAATCTGTCTGAAGCCCTGAAGAGAACCCTCTGGGAGAGGAGTGATGGTCGTCTAGACATTGAAAGGTTAGAAAAGCTTAAGGTGGAGCATCTAGCCAGGATTGAGAAGTCAGAGGACTATATCAAAAAGTCAAGGGCAGGGGAACAAATTTTGAAGAATGCCTGTAAAGAGGCCCAGTTCCAGAAGGCTAGGACTGATCTCTATCTGAAAGAAAGCCAAGCTAGGTGGGTCAGGATCACTGAAGCTCGCACTCAGGAGGATAAGAGAACTCAGGACAAGATTGAGCAGTTGGAGGCTAATGCAAAGGAGCAACAGGAAGCCCTACTAGCAGCCCAGAAGGAGATCTCAGAATTGAAGCTTAGGGATGGTGTGAAGAAGTCAAAGGACCAAGACAGACACAAGAAGCTAACCACTGCTATTGCCACCAGGAATCTTCTTATCAGGAACCTCACAGAGCATCCAGCTGATCCTGTGACTGAAGCACTTCTGAAGGAGGTCAAGGAGGATGAGTTTGGTCTTGGTGTTTGACTTTTGCTTGTTGTTGCTTTCATTTCATGTACTTTGCTTTTATGTTGTATTTTTGACCCCTCAGGGGCATGTGTTGTAAAAAACAAACTATGTATTGATTCACCATTTGTAATATATTCATTAGTTTATTTCATCTGAGTTCTTTTTCTCTCAAGCAACATCAAAGCATCTTCCTCAGGGGTCTGGAAAGGTCAAAACCAAATGCCAAGCCGGATACCTTGGAAACAAATAAGCATACTGCATTGCATACTAACCTTTGTTTTATTTTGTAGGTTTTTGTCTTGTTTGTTACTAACTCTGTTGTGGTTCAGGAACTATTGCTCGCCGTCGGGTGTTCCCACTCAACCGTCCGCACAGATATCACACTCGCAACAACCTTCCGGGTATACAAATGGACCAAGTACAGCAGGATCTTACAGAAGTCAGGACTCAAATGGCCAATGAGAGGCTAGAAATGAGAAACCAGATGACCCAGTTCATGGAAGTGATGAATGGTTTAGCTCAAAGCCAAGAAAGATTAAGGGCATTGGTAGAAAGGCAGACCCAGGAAGACCCCCATCTAGGGACTGGAGGAACAAGCAACAATGAGAGGGTTCAGCCTCATGTCAATCCACCAGTGTATGGGCCTCATCTTCATCCAGAGATCAACATCCCTGCTAATGTACAAGGGAATACTACTGCGGGCAGAGTATTACAAGAAGACCCCCAAGAGGATCAATTCACTGTGATGGGAGCTGGGGATGAAGCCTGTGACAGAAGGCTAGATGAAATTGCTGAGAAATTGAGATCTCTGGAGTCTCAAAATTCCCTGGGCTTTGATGTCATGGACATGGGTTTAGTGGACGGGGTAAGGATTCCCCACAAGTTTAAACCCCCGTGCTTCGAGAAGTACAACGGAACTTCCTGTCCACGAACCCACTTACAATCCTTTCTGGGGAGGCTGAAGGCATACACCATGGATGAGAAACTATGGATGTTTTACTTTGAAGACAATTTGACAGGGGCTTCAAGGGAATGGTACTCTCATTTGACTAGAGCAACCATCAGATGCTGGAAGGACCTGGCTGAGGCCTTCATCAGACAGTACCAGTACAACTTGGACATGGCTCCTAACAGGACCCTCCTGATGGGAATGTCTCAATCATCCAGGGAAAGCTTCCGGGAATACGCCCAGAGGTGGAGACAGCTTGCTGCTGCTGTCCAGCCACCCATGTCGGAAAGGGAAATGGCCGACATGTTTATGAACACCCTTCAAGGGACATATATTGACAGGCTAGCTGCCTTTTCTTCCACCAGCTTCGCTGACGTAGTCATAGCTGGAGAAAGAATTGAAAGCCTATTAAAGATGGGCAAGATTTCTGACAATGGTGCGAGCTCGTCCAGCAACCCCAGAAAGCCTTTTGTGGGGCCTAGAAGAACAGGTGAGACTAATGCTATTCATGCCAACAGGGGCAGACCTCAATATGTTCATAGGTCAGTGGCAGCTGTCACTATTCCCGCTCCAATGCCTCAGCAACCAGCATATCAACCACAGCAACAACCCCACTACCAGCAACAAGTTCAATATCCGCCTCAGAGAAACTACAACAACAACACCAGCAACAACAATCAACAAAGACCTTTTCAGCAGAGACCATCTCGGGCCAATAGGGTGATTGACCCAATCCCTATGCCTTATGCCGCTCTATTGCCACAACTTCTGAAGCTCAACTTGGTTGAGTTAAGGACATTGGCACCCCCAGATCCTTCCAGTCTGCCAAGAAATTATGACGCCAACGCCAGATGTGCTTTTCACTCCAATGCACCTGGCCACAGTACAGAGAAGTGCAGAGCTTTACAAATGAAGGTACAGGATCTAGTGGATTCCAAAGCCCTCAATTTCGCACCCCCGCCAAATGTCAACAAGAACCCCATGCCCAACCATGGAGGGCCAAGAATTAATGCTATTGAGGAAGATAAGACGTCTTTCTTAATAACCAGTGTTGGGCAGATCCGGACACCCCTGGTAGAGATTAAAGCTCAACTCCTAGAATGCCAGATATTCCCCGGGTGTGAGCTCGGGTGCGGTTATTGCAACATTTCGGTAAAAGGGTGTGATAACTTGAGAAGCGGTATAGATGGTCTTATCCAGAGTGGCATACTTCAAATCACAACATCAACACCTTCAAATCCAGCAATCTCTCCAACAACAATTCCTGAGTCTCCTACAACTGCAACAACAATCATTCCAAACAATTCTTCAATTTCATCAACAAATGCTTCATCTATCACTTCAACAAACCAGATATCTACCACCATCTCTTCTACAACATCAGCACCCCTTTATTCAGAGTCTTCTACAACGTCAACAGACATCTCAGCAGTCACCATCTATTATGATCTGTCCTATGTTCCTCCTAACAACAATTTTCAACAACAAGCAGTGGCATTTCCTGCCAGGTCACTAGTAACCATCTACTATGACCCGCACACTATTTCAACACCCTCCTCTGCTGCAGTCAGTCCGGTTACCATCACGGTGCCTGGACCAGTTCCTTATGAAAGCAGTAATGCCATCCCTTGGCATTATGGCTCTGACTTTTACTGCAATGGGGAGAGAATCACTCTTGACTCTTCAACCTCTTCTCCACAGATTGATAATGTCGGGGGAGGTGGAGGCTTCACCAGAAGCGGACGCCTTTTTGCCTCGCAAACACAAAAACCTAATGCTGAAGCAGAAGCTGCTGCCAAAGCAAAGGGAAAGAGTGTAATATCTGAAGAACCCATTCTCAAGGAAACTCAGAAGACATCTTTTGAACAAGATGTAGACGAGTTCATGAGAATTATAAAGAGGAGTGATTACAAAGTGGTGGATCAGCTTCACCAAACTCCCTCAAAAATCTCCATATTATCCCTGCTGATGTGTTCCGAAGCTCACCGGAATGCATTACTAAAAGTCTTGCACGCAACATATGTGCCAGAGGAGATCACCATTAATCAGCTGGAGACCGTGGTAGCAAATGTCAATACCAGCCACGGATTGGGTTTTACCAACACTGATTTAACAACTGAGGGATGTAACCACAACAAGGCTTTACACATCACTCTTGAATGCAAGGGTGCTGTTCTATCACATGTACTGGTAGACACTGGGTCTTCACTCAATGTTTTACCAAAGAAAGCCCTGGTGAAGCTGGAATATGATGGCTTGGCGTTGCGCCCAAGTAATCTGGTGGTAAGAGAATTTGACGGCTCTAAAAGATCAGTGCTAGGAGAGATTGATCTGCCTGTGATGATTGGCCCACAGACTTTTAAAATTACCTTCTATGTGATGGACATTCAGCCGGCCTACAGCTGTTTGTTGGGTAGACCTTGGATCCATGTCGCTGGCGCAGTTACGTCTACCCTTCACCAGAAGCTGAAATTCGAGTGGGAGGGCCAGATCATCACCATTTGTGGTGAAGAAGATATTTTTGTTAGCCATCTGGCTACATACAAATACATTGAGATGGATGGAGAGATCCATGAAACCATGAGCCAGGGATTTGAGGCCCTGAACATTAATGAAGCATCTGCTGTACTTGGGACTTCCATGACATCTTATCAACAAGCCAGGAAGGTTGTTGAAGAGGGGACTGCCCAAGGTTGGGGCAAGTTGCTGCCCATGGAGAAGAAGGAGGACAGATTTGGGTTGGGTTACAAACCAACTCAACAAGATCAATCAGAGGCTGCTAAGAAGCCCAGTTTTGTCAGTGGGGGAATGCTCACCCCTGATGCAGTAAACAACTTGGAAGATGAGTCGGAAGATGAGCGCAACCTGGAGAGCTGGATACGTCCAAGGATCCCGGGGAGCCGTATCTCAAACTAGTATTCCCAGGAAATTATAAGGGTTACTCCTGCAGAGTAATTATTATTTCCTGTATATTTTAAGCATGCATCAAATCTTGCATCTTGCCCAAGATGACAAGACTCATTTTGTAATCGGGCCATCTTGTAATTTTGTGCAAACAGATCAATCAATGAATATCGGACATCTTTTGCAAACGAGTCTTCTTTTTCTTTTCCGCTCACTGTTTTTCATTTTTCTTTTTGTACAAAAATAAAATGGCAATGTTTTCCAAAATGGCAAAACTTCATTTCACTTTTTTTTAAACAAGATTAAAATCAAATCACTAAATGAACAATCTAAACCCTTGCAGAAAGTGCCTTTCAGACTGCACCGACAACAGCCCAACTATGACTTCGTATGACTTTGACAATCCGATCAATCAAGCTGATGAAGGGGTTGAAGAAGATTATGAGCTTCCTGAAGAGCTAGCCAGGTTGTTAAGGCAAGAGGAGAAGGTTATCACTCCTCATCAGGAGGAGATTGAAACGATTAATCTTGGTACGGAAGAAGACGTGAAAGAGGTTAAGATCGGGGCCTGTTTACAAGACTCAGTGAAAGAGCAACTGATTGATATGCTTCGGGAGTATGTGGATGTGTTTGCTTGGTCTTACCAGGACATGCCAGGGTTGGACACCGATATTGTCATGCACAAGCTGCCTTTGAAAGAGGACTGCCCACCGGTTAAGCAGAAACTGCGCCGTACTCACCCAGATATGGCAATGAAGATAAAGGAAGAGGTGCAAAAGCAGTGGGACGCCAGTTTCCTTGCTGTAACTAGCTATCCGCCGTGGGTTGCTAATATTGTACCTGTGCCTAAGAAAGACGGCAAAGTAAGAATGTGTGTTGACTACCAGGATCTGAACAGAGCCAGCCCGAAAGATGATTTTCCATTACCCCACATTGATGTATTGGTCGACAATACGGCTCAGTTCTCGGTGTTCTCCTTCATGGACGGATTTTCAGGATACAATCAGATCAAGATGTCACCTGAAGACATGGAGAAGACAACTTTCATCACACCCTGGGGCACTTTCTGTTATAAGGTGATGCCGTTCGGAATGAAGAATGCAGGTGCAACGTATCAACGGGCTATGGTAACATTATTCCACGACATGATCCATAAATAAATCGAATGTTATGTGGATGACATGATCGTCAAGTCCCTCACAGAAGAAGACCAGCTGGTAAATCTGTTGAAGCTATTCAAGCGTCTGAGGAAGTACCAATTGAAATTGAACCCCAACAAGTGCACATTCGGGGTGCGATCTGGTAAGCTGCTGGGGTTTATTGTAAGCGAAAAAGGGATTGAAGTTGACCCTGAAAAAGTCAAAGCCATTCAGGAAATGCCTGCACCGAAAACTGAGAAAGAAGTTTGGGGGTTTCTAGGTAGATTGAACTACATTTCAAGGTTCATATCTCACCTTACAACAACTTGTGAGCCCTTATTCAAGCTATTGAGAAAAGAACAAACGGTCAGGTGGAACGAAGACTGCCAAAGGGATTTTGACAAGATCAAGGAGTACTTGCAAGAACCTCCAATCCTTATGCCCCCAGTTGAAGGAAGACCTCTAATAATGTACTTGACAGTATTAGAAGAGTCAATGGGGTGTGTGTTGGGCCAGCATGACGAGTCTGGTCAAAAAGAGTATGCAATTTACTACCTAAGCAAAAAGTTTACCGACTGTGAACAACGTTATTCACTGCTCGAGAAAACTTGTTGTGCTTTAGCGTGGGCTGCTCGCCGACTGAGACAGTATATGTTGACCCACACTAATTTATTGATCTCCAAGATGGACCCAGTTAAGTACATTTTTGAGAAGCCAGCACTTACCGGACGGGTTGCAAGATGGCAGATGATCCTCACAGAATATGACATCCAGTACACATCTCAGAAAGCCATCAAGGGCAGTGTATTGTCTGATTATCTTGCTGAGCAACCTATTGACGATTACCAGCCTATGAGATTTGACTTCCCTGATGAAGACATCATGTTCATAAAAGAAAAAGATGATGAAGAGCCTGTCCACACTGAAGGGCCTGACCCGGAAGAAGAATGGACTATGATGTTTGATGGGGCTGTTAATATGAATGGTCGTGGTGTTGGTGCAGTACTCATTACACCTAAGGGAGTTCACATGCCTTTCTCGGCAAAACTCACCTTTAACTGCACTAACAACGAAGCTGAATACGAAGCTTGTATTATGGGTCTTGAGGAAGCCATTGACCTCAGGATCAAGACATTGACTGTATTCGGAGATTCAGCTCTGGTAGTTAATCAAACCAACGGCAAATGGTACACCCACCAGGATCATCTGATACCCTACCGGGATTATACAAGGAGGTTATTGACTTTCTTCACAACAGTCAAGCTTGAGTATATCCCTCGAGATGAGAATCAGTTTGCAGATGCTCTAGCTACCATTTCATCCATGATCAAAGTTCAAGCTGCCAATTTTGTGCCTCGGATTTCAGTATCCAGACTTGACAGACCAGCATACATGTTCGCAGCAGATGTTGTCAAAGATGGTAAGCCTTGGTTCCATGACATTAAGTGCTTCTTGGAGGATCAAACATACCCACCTGGGGCATCTTCCAATGATAAGAAGACTTTGTGAAGGCTTGCTGGTAGTTTCTTCCTGAATACTGACGGTTCCCTGTACAAGAGAAACTTCGATATGGTACTCCTCAGATGCGTTGATAGAACAGAAGCAGACTTGTTGATGCACGAAGTGCACGAAGGATCCTTTGGTACCCATGCAGGAGGACATGCAATGGCTAAAAGGTTGCTAAGATCAGGATATTACTGGATCACAATGGACGCCGACTGTTGTGCCTATGCCAGAAAATGCCATAAATGCCAGATCTATGCGGATAAAGTGCGTGTGCCTCCCAATCCTCTGAATGTGATGTCTTCACCTTGGCCCTTTGCCATGTGGGGCATTGATATGATTGGCAAGATTGAACCGACTGCTTCAAATGGCCACAGATTCATCCTGGTAGCCATTGACTATTTCACCAAGTGGGTCGAAGTAGTTTCCTATGCCAATGTTACAAGGCAAGTGGTAGCCCGATTTCTAAAGAGAGATATCATCTGTCGATACGGAGTTCCCGAGAGAATCATTACTGATAATGGTTCCAACTTAAACAACAAAATGATGGCAGAGCTATGCCGGGACTTCAAGATCCAACACCATAATTCTTCTCCTTACAGGCCAAAGATGAATGGCGCTGTTGAGGCAGCTAATAAGAATATCAAGAAGATTGTGCAGAAGATGGTAGTCACCTACAAAGACTGGCATGAAATGCTACCGTTTGCCTTGCATGGGTACCGTACATCAATCAGAACATCCACTGGGGCAACACCGTATCAGCTTGTGTATGGTATGGAAGCAGTCCTACCTGTTGAAGTTGAGTTACCCTCCATACGGGTACTGATGGATGTTAAGTTGAACGAAGCAGAATGGGCCCGATCCCGATACGAACAACTGAGTCTGATTGAAGAGAAAAGATTGGCTGCAATCTGCCACAGGCAGTTATATCAGAAAAGAATGAAGAAAGCCTTCGATCAGAAAGTCAGGCTCCGAGAGTACCAAGTAGGAGATCTCGTGCTGAAAAGACTCCTCCCTCCTCATACAGACCACAGGGGCAAGTGGACTCCGAACTATGAAGGACCATTTGTAGTAAAGAAAGTTTTTTCCGGTGGAGCACTCATGCTCAACACTATGGATGGTGAAGATTTCCCGTCCCCTGTGAATTCAGATGCAGTTAAAAAATACTTCGCGTAAAAACGACCCGCTGGACATAAAGACATAATGTAAGTCCAGGCAAAAATAGGGCATCCCGGCGAGTCAAAAACAGAATAAAAGACTCGGGCAAAAATAAGGGAAAATAAGCAAAAAAATGTACACCCGCTGAGTTGAAAAGCCGCATTGGACAACTCAGGCAAGAATGGGTATCCCGATGGATTGAAAACCCGAAAGGGCGATCCATGCAAAATAAGGGAATGAGCGAACAACTGCATTCTGAATTCGTCTGTATCACTTACAACTTGGTAAGCTTCGAAAGGATCAAGCTTCGTTCAGAATCAACCTTCTTCAGAAAGCAAGACGAGAAGAACGTCAAATGTCATACGAGTCATGGCAAAAGGGAAGCTCCTTGAAGCGTCGTCAACATTGCCAACATTTTGTTTCTCAATTTGTAACAATCTCCTCATTTTAGGGGATATGTTTCTTTGACTGTATCTTGCCAATTTAGGGCATACGAATTAATAAAATCAGATTTTCAGTCATGTCTCGTCTCGTACATCTTATTTTCATTTGCAAAACGTCCGATGTCTTTAAGATACTGATTGCATAAATACAGATGTGTCTAAAGAACGTGCTTGCAGGAAATATATTTACTCCCGGGAGTGTCTGAACTCTTACAACAGAATCCGGTAAGGGATACCTCGGGATTACTTGTGCGTTTCTCTGTCTTTGCAGGATTGCAGGTATTCAAAACGCAACATGGGGCATGTAAATCAATACTCACTCAGCACCCGAAGTGTTTTCTCCCCAGCTGAGTTGCCACTTGTTATTTCTCCCCAGTCGAGTTGCCATTCATTCTTCCTCCTCAAGCCGAGTACAAAAGTCAGGGAACCTTCTCCCCATGGAGCTTCAACCTCTACCCGAAAAACAGCACACGAAGGAATCACAACAGAGTGACAAAAGCTTCTACAAACCCCAGCTGGGTCCCTTATTACCAAGATGGGTCTATCAGTGACCTATTCCCCCAAGCAGATACATCTCATCAGATCTACCAATGATCTCATCCCCAGCTGGGATGTCCACTTCAAACAGATCGACCAGAGATCTTCGTGGCAACGGGATCCGAATCCCGGATCGTTATCTTTTGCATAAACATAGCATTCGCATCATATTCACCCCACAAAGCGTAGCATTCCATCTAATACGGAGCATTACGGCAAAAATCAAACATATTGCATAATCATAAGCCATGTTCTGAATCAAACGCTTTTGAATAATGACAATCCATCAACAATATACAGAATGCTCCCCAGATTCCCCAGCGGAGAGCTAAAGCTAAAGCAGTTGCCTTACACTCACAAACATCAGTACATACTCCTTGTGGCACCCGTCCGTGTCATATCCCCAGTAGAAAGCCAAAGTGTCCTCTTTGCACTCACAGATACCTCTTTATACAAATTCTCCGACACCCGTCTGTGTCGCTTTCCCAGCACAGTAACCTAAACACTTTATATATCATATACTTGTTTATACTGTACTTTTCTCCTTTTGATACTCGTCCGTGTCACCCTCCCCAGCAAGTTAAACACTCATCTATACACCACTCATACTTATTTCACACATACAGATACTCGTCCGTATCTTATATATACGACTTAAATCCCCTCAGAGTCGACACTCGTCCGTGTTCTTTGTTAACCAGTTGCTACTCGTCCATACCATCATCTCAGAACATGCGTCAAGCGTTTGTTTCTACCTGATACTCGTCCGTATCATAGTCCTAAGGATGCTCGTCCGCATCTTTAATCCATACACGTGTCAAACACTCTTATCTTCTTGAATATTAGACACTCGTCTGTGTCTACTATTCCCCAGAAGAGTCCCTGCAGATTCAACACTCGTCCATGTTCCTTGTTAGCCAGTTGATACTCGTCCGTATCATCATCTCTGAACACGTGTCAGTATTTGTTTCTACCCGATACTCGTGCGTATCGTAGTCTTAGGGATGCGTCCGCATCTTTAATATATACACAACGTCAAAACACTTATACCTTTTGTTTTTTGGATATAAACACTCGTCCGTGTTTACTATTCCTCAGTAGGTCGCCAGCAAAGCAAAATTTCTTTTTTATCTGACATTCGTCCTATGTCATGATAAACCTTGAGAGCAGCCGTCCCCTGCTAGGTGATCGTCCTTCACCTCTTGATGATCGTCCTTCATCATGCTCATCCGATGGCCGTCTCCATCGTTGATCTCTTTTATCCGGCATTCGTCCTATGTCGTGATGTTTAGCAGCCGCCCCCTGCTAGGTGATCGTCCTTCACCTCTTAATGATCGTCCTTCATCATTTTATCTGATGGTCGTCCCCATCGTTGATCTTTTTTATCTGACATTCGTCCTATGTCATGATAAACCTTGAGAGCAGTCGTCCCCTGCTAGGTGATCGTCCTTCACCTCTTGATGATCGTCCTTCATCATGCTCGTCCGATGGCCGTCCCTATCGTCGACCTTTTATCCGGCATTCGTCCTATGTCGCGATACTTTTGGCAGCCGTACCCTGCCAGGTGATCGTCCTTCACCTTAGATGACCGTCCCTCATCTTATCCCCAATAGAGCAGCCGTCCCCTGCTAGGTGATCATCCTTCACCTCTGATGACCGTCCCTCATCATTATTTCATTTATTCTTTAACCCGATGGCCGTCCCCGTCGTGGTCCCTTTTCCTTTTCCTGATGATCGTCCTTCATCAGTTTAGCCCGATGGCCGTCCCCATCGTTGTTTGTATTGCTTTATGAACCTGATGACCGTACCTCATCATTTATTTTTACCTTTAATCCCCAGAGAATCTTATAGCTTTATTTTGATGGCCGTCCCCATCATGATCTCCCATATCCCCAGCATGTCGGCCGTCCCCATCACTGCTTTATTTCCCGCATTTTCCCCAGTGTGTCGGCCGTCCCCGTCATTGCTCTTTCCCCGGCAGTCGTCCTCTGCCCGGCGGTCGTTCTCCGTCACCCGCACTTTATATTATACTTTTTTTTTCTTTACAATCTATATCCCTTTTCTTCTTCATTCTGTGAGTGCAAATTTTGGACTGTCTTTGGTATTCAACCACAAGTTATCCTGTTTGCCTGTTAAGCCGTCGCTTACATCCTGCACAGCTAACTCATGTTTGAATAGGGGCAGCTGTAATCATCCCAAATTTTCCCTCACCCATTCACACCATGGCCTCTGACATCCTCATATGCATAAATCCAATCATAGCATCCCATACCACATTTTTGATTCACTACTTTGATTCAAAGTCATCTGCATCTAGGGTTTGTGATCTGAGCAATCCAAGAGCTTCTTGAGCCACTCCAAAGGTCATCAATCACTTCAAAGGGGTCCATGTATGTTCAAGCATCATATTACATCCCCTCAAAGTCAAGAATGTCAAAGAATCACAAGAACTGAGAAAGGCATGGAAGCAGAGCCAGGTTTGACTGCACAGATGACCTAGAATTAGGGTTTTGGTTTCAGAGGCCATAACTCCAATTTTTTTGGTCATTCTTGTTTCTATTGGTCTCTATATGGTATAGGGATCATGCATATCAATATTCATGAAGAAATTCCATGGGGAAGTCATCTAATCAAGAGTTGACTTTTTGAGCAAGCCAGTGCAAAATCAGGGCATCTGAGGCCCCCAATGACCCAACCAAAGGGTGTTCATCATCGTTTTGATTGTGTATGGTCTTTATTTGATCATAGAAGATGTTGGAAGTTCAAAAAATTGAAGAATCTCAAGTCATTTGCAAAGTTGACTTTTTGGGAAAGTTGACTTATAATGAAAATTGCCATTTTGGGAAACTTTTTCAACCATTGCTTTTTGATTCAAAAATGCTTCAAATGAAAAAACTTTGGTCATGAAAGTTGTAGAATGGATCATTCCATTTTCAAAAAGTACAAGAACTTGACCTAATTCATTTTGGATCAAAAGTTATGGCTTGTCAAAGTTGGCCAAAATCACAAAATTTGAAGTTCCTACCAAAGAGGCATTTTGCAAAATGCTATGATCAAGTGTTCTAAGGGCCTCAAATGTGTACCAATTCTTCACAACATGATCACATGACCTCTAAAATTTAGAATGGGTCAAAGAACTTTTCATTTTGATGTTTTGAATCTCAAGAATTTCCAAAGGGGCCAAACCTTGTGAAATTTGAAAAACACTACACAAACCTTGATCAACTTGATGAATCATCTCATAAACAATTCCATGGTTCTCCCTAAACTAAGCTGAACCAAGACAAGCCAAAAATAAAGTTGCACCATTGCCCATACCTCAAGTACAAATCAAGTTGACATTTTGGCCAAAGACCCATACCAATCACAATAGGCCAGCACCCACTCTCTGACCTATCACAATTGTTTATACAAATCAAAAGCAAGCCAAAGCACATAACACTTCATGCTGAAACACACCCCAAGCCCTAGTTCCAAGTTTATGCTCCATTTGCAAAACTCTTCGAAACTCATCACACAAGCTGCAAACACACAAACAAACTTCACCATTGATCTCCACATGCTTCACTGATCACAAACCACCCATCACCTTGCCCTAAAAGGCCCTGAATCAAAAACACGATTTCAACACACCCTTGACCTGAGCTTCTGCCAACTTTCTCTAGAGGCCATATAAACTCCAACTAAGTGTCAAAAGCTTCTAAGGAGGATCATTGGGACTTGTTTGAGCCAAAGAAACAACCAGAAAGCTCCTGAATCGAAAGCTCAATCTCAGGTAGCATGATGAACAAATTTTCCAGAACTTTAATTTCTTGTTAGAATGTTGTTCTGTATGTTTCCCTGATCATGGGGATCTATTTATTATTGAAAATGAGCCAGAAACGAGCATGTTATGATGTTCTGAAAGTTTGACCTGAAAACTTCTTTGATTCGATTCGTGTTTGTGTTGGAAGTTAAACATGATTTTGTGCTTGATTCGTGTTTGGGGTGGGTAGAGGATGAATTCTGGAGAGTTAGAGCTTTTCAAATGGCCTGGAGAGTGAGATTGAGTTTTTGGTTGGCCGGAGAAGATGACCGGAACACTGTTCCGGTCATCTGAGAGTGATTAGGGCATTTAATTAGGGTTTAATCATAATTAGGAGATTTTGAATGCTGGCCGTCCAGATGAACGCCAAGTCAATTCGCGCGTGTTCCAGTTTGAACCTCAGCCCTTGATTCTGTTGACTTCCTCATTTTTCAGTTTAAATTCATTTTTATTTCATTTAATTTCATTTGTTTTCTACAATTTACTAAAAATAGTAAAACATCTTTAAAAATTCTGAAAATTTTTATCAACCCTTTTATTAATTTTCAGAAACCAAAAACATTTTTATTTTTACTTTTTGCATTAAAAATTATTTTTAAATCATTTAAAAGTTTATTTTTAATTGATTAATGAGAATTAATTAATTAAAAATACTTTTAGGTATTTAAAAATCACAAAAAAATTCATGAAACATTTAAAATCATTTAGAAACATTGTCCAACTCTTAAACCAAATTTCTTTTTTGATCTTGATGTCTTTTAACAATTTTCCATGGAATTAATTTCATTTCAAGGCATTATTTTGATCCAATCTTCAAAAATTCATTTCTGCCTAGCCATTAAGAGTTGGACCTTGATTCTTCTTGCATTGCATCTTGTATAGCATGTAGTTTATAGGATTAAATTAGCATGAATTGATCTTGCATTTCCTATTTGTTTTGCATTTTTCTTAACAAGGTACCTTAAAACCCTAGCAACCTTAGGAAATTCATAACCCTCATTAGGTTAAGAATTGGATCCCCTCCTTTGGGCAGTGAGTTTGTATGGGTTTAGGTTTCCTTTGAATGCATTTTCAATTTTTTATCATGTTGTTTGCTTCTGGTTTTGAATTTTGTTTTGTGTATTGATCATAAAACCCTAATTTGGGCTTTCATTTGCATCCATCTTCCACTTGTTTGCATACCATGACTTGCCATGACATTTTATGCATCCATATGGTTCATAAGACATCTTAGGACATTTTAGAATCATGTTTGATCATTGCATCATTCATTTGCCATGTCATGCTTTCATTGCATTTCATAAACATTCATGAACTTTCATGGTTCAAAGCATGCTTCATTTGCATCCTCATCCTTGTATGATCATCCACAACTCTTGACATGTGTTTGCATCATCTCTTAGCATCATTAAAATCATGTTCATGCTTCTGACTTTGTCTTGCATCATGGCATTTCATCTCATCTTCATTGCATTTCATTTCTTTTGCTAACTTTTCAGGTGGTAAGTTGTTTTGAGAAGTGAATTTGCCTTCACTTCTCACAATCCCTTATCATCTCTTTTATGCATCATTGCTGCATTTTGTCTTGTGCTTGAGATTGAGCTTGCTCATTCTTCTTCATCTTACCTTCTTTCTTCAAGTGACCTGTCTTCTTAAATGAAGCAAGTTACTTTGCTTCTCTTTGCTCCTTTCATCTGCTTCCTGGTGGTTTCTCTGAAGATCTTTCTTGCAAACCTCACAAACCTTAGGAGCAACCAAGCATGACAATAATTAGGGTTTTTATTAGTCCCCCATTTAGAGTTTGCCTTTGTGTCTCATTGAGTCCTCTCTTATCATCTCATAATCAAGGACTAAACCCTAAAGGCTTTAAGGCTTTGTGATTAAGCTTATGCCTGCATCCTTCTATTAGGATGGAGTGTATAACTTTAATCCTAAGTGTTAAACCCTTAATGTGCTTAAATCCTTTAATCAATCCACTTAATAATCATTAAGACATCAAGCTTGTAACTTGGGCCTTGCATTAGGGTTCTAATTCTTCCTTAATTGGTTAAGAAGGACTAACCCTAGTGTTAATGGACAAGTCCCCCTCAAGTTGTCTTGCAAACCCTAAAACTCACTTCATCATCTTATCATTAATTAAAATCCATTTAATAAAGGCTTTGTTTTGTCATGAAGTTAATCCCTAATCATGGATTAAGTTGAGGAGCTTTCCTCAGCTTAAACATTCTCATCTATCATCCTTCTATTAGGATGGTGTAACGAGTCTGTTTAATCCTTGATTATGGCTTAATCTCATTACTTAACACTAAACAAAAACCCCAAAAACATCTAAATAATCACAAGTAGGTTAATGATCTTAATCCTACATCATGGTGATTAAGTGTGAGAAGCTGACTTCACACTTAAGGCATTCTCATTACCCCTAATCAGAGGGAAGATGTGATGAGTTTACTAAATCCATTGGTTTAGGCTTAAGCTCATTAACTTATGACAAACTTCAAAAAGCAATAAAAGACTGAAAATACAAAAACAAACAATAATCGTCTCCTCCGGGGTTCTTTTCTCATCTCATTCACTCATAAACGAGAACTTGTTTCTTCCGTCTAATGCAAGACAGTTTGCACCTGAGCCAGACAGGTCATACACTTGAGCATAGATAAGTAAGCAGTTCATCAGTCAAATTATCTTTCAGTCTCTTTGGGTCGAACTACGGTGTTCTGACTTCCTCATTGCACGAGAGGATACGTAGGCATAACTTAACAGTTATCGAACAAAAAGTTTCTGTATACCCCCCCCCCCTCTTTCTAGCATCATTTTCTCAGCCTCCTTACCATGAGCATTTCACTCTTGTCCTTACACTGACACTATACATATCACACTTCACTTCTTTTACACTGACACCTGTACATCCTTTTCCATCTCTCTATACACAAACTGCACTGACACTACCCCTTTAAAACACAAATCTTTTAAGCGTGGATCCCGTCGAGTACGACGGACAATCTGGGTGCTAATACCTTCCCAGGTTGTAACCAACCCCCTTTCTCAGTCTCTCTGGTTCGCAACCGTCTTGTCTGTATCTTAAAAATCGGAGCACATGTCCAACTCTTATGCAGCATTACCTTTCCTTCGGGATAAAAATGCCTAGCTGGCGACTCTTTTCATTTCATCCTTTCGCCGACCGTTCGCGTCTGTACCTTATTTGAGTTAGTCTCATTTGTTGGGAGCGACACCAACATTGAATTCCTTGTGTTCAAAGCTAAGGAAGAGGATGTTGAAGATATTCCTGATGATATTTCTCGGTTGCTTGAGCATGAGAAGAAAGTTATTCAGCCTCATGGAGAGTCTATAGAGATGGTCAACTTGGGTTATGATGATGATAAGAAAGAAGTCAAGATTAGAGCATTGCTTGGTTCTGATGTTAAGAAGAGGATGGTAGAGCTTCTTAGAGAATATATTGATGTTTTTTCTTGGTCCTATCAAGACATGTCTGGTCTTGATATTGATATTGTGGAGCATAGATTGTCGTTGAAGCCTGAATGTCCTCCTATAAAGCAGAGATTGGGAAGAACTCATCATAATATGGCAGTAAAGATCAAAGAGGAGGTTCAAAAGAAGATTGATGCAGGTTTTCTTGTGATATCTAATTATCCTCAATGGGTGGCCAATATTGTGCTTGTTCCAAAGAAAGATGGAAAAGTACGAATGTGTGTTGAATATAGAGATTTGGATAAAGCCACTCCAAAAGATGATTTTCCATTACCACACATTAACATGTTGGTAGATAATACAACTAAGTTTGATGTGTTCTCCTTTATAGACGAATGTTCCGGTTATAATCAAATAAAGATGGCACCCGAGAACATGGAAAATACCACATTCATTACACCACGGAGAACATTCTGCTATAGAGTGATGCCCTTTGGATGGAAGAATGCTGATGCGATATACTAAAGAGCTAGGACCATGATTTTCCATGATATGATGCACACAGAAATTGAGGTATATGTTGATGATATGATCGTTAAGTCAAAAACTGAAGAGGATCATTTTGAACATTTGTTGAAGTTGTTTCATAGGTTAAGGAAGTTTAAGCTTTGTTTAAATCCGAACAAGTGCACGTTTGGTGTATGTTCTGGAAAGTTATTAGGTTTCATTGTCATCCAAAGAGGGATTGAAGTTGATCCTGATATAGTGAAAGCTATTCGGGAAATGCCTACTACAATAACTGAAAAGCAAGTAAGAGGATTCTTGGGTCATTTGAATTATATTTCGAGGTTTATCTCTCACATGAATGCCACATGTGCTCCGATTTTCAAGTTGCTTCGGAAAGACCAAGGTTGTGTCTGGACAGATGATTGTTAGAAGGCGTTTGAAAGTATAAAAGAGTATCTGATTGAACCTCCTATTTTGTCTCCTCCGGTGGAAGGTAGATCGTTGATTATGTACTTGACTATGTTGGAAGATTCGGTGGGTTGTGTGCTTGGTCAGCAAGATGAATCTAGAAGAAAAGAATGTGCAGTTTACTACTTGAGTAAGAAATTCACCGATTGTTAGTCTCGGTACTCCATGCTTGAAAAAACTTGTTGTGCTTTAGCTTGGGATACAAAGAGTCTTTGCCAGTATATGCTGAATCATACAACTTGGTTGATCTCCAAAATAGATCCGATCAAGTATATCTTTGAAAAGTCTGCTTTGACTGAGAGGATTCCTCGTTGGCAAATGTTGTTATCAGAATATGATATCGAGTACCGAGCTCAAAAAGCTACAAAAGGTAGTGTCTTGGCTAACCATTTGGCACATCAACCGATTGATTGTCTCTCCCTGGATTTTCATCCAGGTACAATCGCGAAAGTGGCGCGGAAGAATTTAGAGTCGCCAGCCATGCATTTTTATCCCGACGGAACGAGAATGGTAATGCTGCACAAACTGGAATAAATAAAAAGAAGGAAAAAGTTCCTACAAACCAAAGAACTGGGTTTGGGAGTCGGTTACGACCTGGGAAGGTATTAGCACCCCAGATCGACCGTCTTACCCGACGGGATCCACACTTGCAAAGAAATTGTTTCAAAGGGTGAAGAAATGAAAGTTTCTGCAAAAATAAGGACTGAAACTTAATAACAAAAGAAAAGAAAGAGGGAAAATGTAGGGAAAATAAAAGAGTGCTCGAACGGGCCCTACCCCGCTGCCTACGTACCTCATCTAGACATGAGGATCAGATACGCCATAGTTCCCCTAACAAGGGAGGAAAATGGCTTGTGTTTTAAAGCTTGAACTACTTATGTAAATGCTCAGGTGTTGGAGGATCGAGTGCGTTACTGTCTTGCAAAGAGACAAGTAGGAGAAAATTAATACGAAAGAAGAGACGTTTATTTTTTGTTCAGTGTTTTTTATGAGACTTCTACTTTGAAGTTTGCATAGGTGAGTGTACCTAAGTCTTACTCAATGGGATGTGTACTTCTTACATCATCCCGAAATGTAATGCGCAAGAGGCACACCTAGCTATGGGGGAAATCCCCAAATCTAGTCCCAAAAGTTAAGGCTCAGACACACTGACCTACTGGCATTTATTAAGTGTTTTTGTGATTTTGGATTAAGAAGTGTTTTTTAGGTTTTCTTTGTGAATTAATCCCATGCTAAAACATATTCATCATGATAGATATCCTACACCTCTCCCCGAAATGGAATACGTGCAAGTACCACATGGCAAAGTTTCGTGTCACATGAGAAAACTTATCATTTATTAAGTGACCTGAAGTTAAGTTTGAAAATGAGAAGAGAGAACACCAAATAAATATCTTTAAGGTAAAAATCTATGGGAGACTAACAAATCCTAATTGTTATCATGCATGGAAGTCCTAGGTTAGTGTGGTATCATCCTATCCTAAAGAAAAGAAGGAAAGAAGAAAAGAATAAGAGAGAAAGTAGAAAGCAACTTACTTCTCTTAAAGAAGTTAAGTTGTTTCAAAGGGGAATGAGAAGAAATCATACAAATGATAGAATAAGCTCATCTTAAATCACAAATGAAAGCATAAAAGAAAGGAGGGGAAAGAGGTTGGAGATATGGGAATCTCATCCACACCTCTTACTTACCATAGCCCCTGAAAGTGTTAGAAGAATTCACAAATGATAAGTAAATATCAAGTAAGTTCAAATTGAGTAAGAACAAGCAAGAAATCAATACAAAGCATCACAACCAGAACTTAAACATCATACAAGAATGCTAAGATTAGTCACACAACACCATACAAAGAAGAGTGCAAGGAGTTATAAAAACCACTACCAAGTCATCATGGAACTTAAGCATCATACAAGAATGCTAAGATTAGTCACACAACACCACACAAAGAAGAGTGCAAGGAGTTATAAAAACCACTACCAAGTCATCATGGAAGACATAAGGTGAGAACATGTGATTAGAAGCAACAAACAAGCTAAACATCAATTAAATTCACCAAGGATAGAACCTAAACATGTCAAGAAAGTTCCTAAGAAGAGGATTCAAACATCAATTAAGACATACAAACAAAACTAGGTCAATTAGAAGAAGCATGAAGAAGTTAGAGGTGTAGTGAGGCATGCATGTGAATGAGCATCTTAGTGAACAAGTAACATCAATCAAACAAAGGAAAAGCTCTCAAAAAAAACCAGGGGTTTAACATCATTTAACGTTCATAAAACCAAACCCTAAGGGGCGGAACAAGTGCCCCTCTACTCAACCCATCAAGCATAGTTCAAAGATACATCACAATAGAGTATGTTAATGAACCAATCTCAAACAAATAGTGAACATGTATTAAAACTTATACCATTAAGTACAAAGACAATTCAAATATGTACAAATATCATATCAAGATCATACAACCAGAATTAGAAGCAAACATCACCAAAGAATTGATCAAAGTGCAATTAGGGTTTCATTAAATTTCACCAAAAGAAACAAGTCAAAAACTATCCAAACAAGGCCTAAAAATCAAGACCACTAAGGTACTTAAACATGTTATCAAAGCATAGCAAAAAGAATCATAAGCATAGCTATCATGGAATTCAAATTAGAAAATAAACAAGCTAGAGTGTTCATGGAAGGAAACAAATACAAGAAAATTAATTCAGAAATTAATTCAGAAATAAAAAATAAAGGAAAATAAAAAATGAGAAAATTAAAGAAAACTCAAAATTGGGTCCATTAATATTTTTGGAGTATTAAAACTATTTTTAAACAATTAAAAATGAAAACTATAAAATAAAATAAAATAAAAACAAATAAAGAATCAGGGGGTGAATTAGTAAGCCTAAAGCAGTTCATTTGGAATCTGGGCTGAAAAATGAAGGGTGCGAACAAGAAACAAGGCCCATGTGCACAAGTCATTAGTCAACAAGGGAGTCCAAGTCTCCTCATCCTAGGGTTCAAAATGAAAGTCAAACACTCACCGCATCCTAGGGTTATCAGGCCAGTCAACGACATACCAAAGTCAATACAATTAATAGACAAGATTGAGTAAGCTAAAAATAATATGCAAATCTAGGGGTTCAGAATAAATGTCAAAGAGTAAACCAAATCAACGCATGCAAACATCAGTAAGCTAAACCAGCCTAATTAATCAACGATCCATATTGATGCTCATCCAAATAATCATGTACGCACAAACACCGGGCATTAAATGGAAAAGAAAAAGCACACGCCAAGCACCTGCCTCATTAAATGAGGTGTCGCAACAATAGCCTTCAGATCATTACACATCTACAGCTCACATTTAAATCTGGAAATGTAATAGTGTTCACTAGTCGGATAAGCTTCGGTCGTCTTCTCCGGCCAAGCTTTGGCAAGGTCAACATAAAAAAATCCATAAACTCACATAATGCACATCAATCAAAAGCTTAAGTTACAAGGATCTCAAATATGCGATTAGATTTCACAAAAACTCAAAAACCAAGGAGATTCGAAGCCATGAATTCTAGATCACAAAACTGAAATTTACAAATTAAGGCACTACAAAGCTTTCATTCACTTCAGGCATCACATACAAAGCATTAGCAACATGAAATGGGTGGAAATAGGTCCAAACCGAAGCACTACAAGTGAAGAAACTCAAACCTAATGAGAAGCTTTTTCTTTGAAATTTTAAGAAATCCTGAGATGTGGAGTTCTTCCTTAAGATTCCTCAAGCTTCTTTGGAGGAAAATAAAGGCCTGAGATCTTGATTTGAATGGAGAAGTGGAAGAATATAAATGTTGTTGATCTTCAAATGATCAACAACTAACAAGATTCAAAGCAGATCAAAGATGATGATGTGACTAGTATAGTGTGGAGGATGATTTGGAAATGAATATGGAGTGATTAATAGAGAACCCAGATCTGAGTTTTGCTTCAATAACAAAGGAATTGAGAGAAAATGATGAGAGAGAGAGAGACTCAGTTGGGAGTGATGAAACATGTGTCATGAAAATGCAATCCTGCTTTCAAAAATCATGAATGAAGGCTTAAATGTGAGAGTATGGTGTTCAATTGTTGAGGTGTTTGATCCAAAGTTGTTGCACCACTCAAAACCGATTCTGCATGCACTCTCTCTTCACAAACTTCATTTTTTCATTTTTGAACTTAATCATGTGCCGGTGGTATAAGGTAGTTGTGGTGAGACTTTGTGTATTGTTTGCTTGATATATGATGATGAAAAGCTGATGAAGATCAAAGGTTTGGATTGGTTGGTGTGATAAGGTTGTATGGATGAAATCTCACATGTAATTTCCTTTCATTCTCTTGTTTGCAAACGCGTGTGTGTGTGAGAGAGAGGGTGATAAAGTTGTGATCTCAAGGAAAAACAAAAGAGAGGGAGGCATGTTATGTGTGTGTGTGTGTATGCTGATCATCACTCTTGTACCATCACCTCATGCCACCTTTTGTACTACACTTTGTATTTTTCTTTCACTAAATCAACAACTAAACACAACATCTTTATTCTCTTATTTTTTCCTTGGCCACGTGAACAACAAAATGTACCATTGAAAAAAGTTATCACATGATAAAAAGTGACACCAAATAATCAAGAAATAAATGGACCAATGGAAGCTTGACAAGTGTACCAAAAAATGCCATAAAATGCATCAAAACTTCCAAAATTCATATCTTGAGTTCTAAAAATGCTATGAAGTTGTTCTAGGACTTTTTGGAAAGGGAAAATCATGATCTAATACTTTCATGTTCAAGGAAAAATCATTTGAAGCTATTTTTCACATGAAATAATGGCTTGAAAATTAGGGCAAATAATTCCAAAAATAGAAATTTTCCACTTGAAAAAATCCAAATTTAGCAACCTTTTGTAAACCCTTTTTTTCTGAAATTTGAGATCATCCAAGCTACTCCTTGATCAAATACGGCCCCATGAAATTGATGAACAAGATTGAAACCCTAAAAACTCCACTGATTGACTTTTGTTTTGGACAATTGACTTTTTGCTTCACACACAAGTAACTGGATCAAAACCTGACTTCCTCAATGAATTTTTGAACCAAAATTCATCCATAGGACTTGTATATCATATGAAAGCCTTTGACCACAAGAATTGGTCAAAGCTGCAAGGATGTGAGGATCTGAGGCAAAACCCTAATTAGGGTTTCTCTACATAGGAGGATGTTACACTGTTGAGCTTCTGATGATTATCACCCCTTCTAGGGCTTTGTGGATGACTTCGAGCTTGTATAAGATATGAGAATCCCTTGCAGGCTTCTTGCAAGACCACTTGGCTCTTATCTTGGCTTTGAAGAATCATAACTTTTTAGGTAACTGATCACATGCCCTATGCTTGTAACTATGGATGTCATGCCTCATTTTTCTATGTAAAGATGCTTGAACATGTATGCAATATGCTATACTATATGATATGAACAAAGAGGGAAAATTTGGGGTGTTACATTGATGATTACCAACCTATCAAGTTTGATTTCCCAAATGAGGATGTGATGTATTTGAAAATGAAAGATTGTGATGAACCTTTGATTGAGGAAGGGCCGGAGCCTGGTTCTCAATAGGGTTTAGTTTTTGATGGTGTTGTAAATGCACGCGGAAGAGGAGTTGGGGAAATGATCATTACTCCCCATGGTTCACATATTCCTTTTGTTGCAAGATTGACTTCCCTTTGTACCAATAATGAAGCTGAGTATGAAGCCTGTATTATGGGTCTTGAGGAAGCTATTGATTTGAGGATTAAGCATCTTGATGTGTATGGAGATTCTGCATTGGTAATCAATCAGATCAAGGGTAAGTGGGTAACTCATCAACCCCACTTGATGGATATCAACTTTCTTCATTAAAGTTGAGTTTCATTATGTGCCTCGCGATGAAAATTAGATGTCAGATGCTTTGGCAACTATATCTTCTATTATAAAGGTGCACTAATGGAATGATGTTCCCATGATTAGAGTGATGCGGATTGAAAGACCAGCTCATGTGTTTGTAGTTGAAGAGGTCCATGATGACAAGCCTTGGTATCATGATATTAAATGTTTTCTCTAGAGTCAGGAATACCCACTTAGGGCATCCAATAAAGATAAGAGTAATTTTAGGAGATTGGCAGGAAATTTCTTCCTAAATGGAAATATGCTTTATAAGAGGAATTTTGACATGGTCTTTCTCAGATGCGTCGATAGACACGAAGCAGACATGTTAATGAAAGAAATTCATGAAGGATCTTTTGGTACTCATGCCAATGGGCATGCAATGGCTAAAAAGATGTTGAGAGCAGGTTACTATTGGCTGACAATGGAATCTAATTATTATAAGTATGTGAAAGAGTACCATAAGTTCCAAATGTATGATGATAAGATTCATGTGCCACCAACTCATCTCAATGTGATTTCTTCCCCGTGGCATTTCTCTATATGGGGAATTGATATGATTGGTATGGTTGAACCCAAGGCTTTGAATGGACATCGTTTTATTGTGGTGGCCATTGACTACTTCATCAAGTGGGTGGAAGAGGCATCGTATGCTAATGTGACCAAGCAAGTTGTGGTTCGGTTTATCAAGAATAACATTATCTGCAGATATGTTGTTCCGAATAGAATCATTATTGATAATGGTTCAACACCATAATTCTTCTCCTTATATACCGAATATGAATGGGGTTGTTGAAGTTGCGAATAATAACATTAAGAAGATCATTCAGAAGATGGTTGTGACATATAAAGACTAGCATGAGATGATCCCATATTCTTTACATGGGTATCGTACGTCTGTCCGCACTTCAACAGGGGCAACCCCTTTCTTTCTTGTTTATGGTACAAAAGCAGTTCTCCCCGTCGAGGTTGAGATCCCATCAATGAGAGTTCTGATGGAAGCCAAGTTGACTGAGGCTGAATGGTGTTAGAGTAGATTTGATTAGTTAAATTTGATTGAGGAAAGGAGAATAACAACTTTGTGTCATGGTCGATTGTACCAGCAAAGAATGAAGAAAGCTTTTGACAAGAAGGTCAAACCTCGTGTATTCAGAGAAGGCGACCTCGTGCTAAAAAAGATTCAATCATTCATTACAGATTATCGGGGCAAGTGGACTCCGAACTATGATGGCCCATATGTTTTAAGAAATCCTTCTCTGGCGGTTCAGTAATTCTTACAACTATGGATTGTGAGGAGATCACTCTTCCGGTGAATGCGGATGCAGTCAATAAATATTTTGCCTAAAAAATAGAAGAACAGCTCCCTAATTCGAAAACCCGAAAGGGCAGCTTAGGCAAAAAAGAGCGTCTCGGTGGACTGAAAACCCGAAAGGGCGGTCTAGGAAAACATTAGAGACATAAACAAAAATAATTATCCCAGTAGATTAAAAAATCAAAAGGGAAATCTAGGCAAAATTTATGGATCATGGCAAGTAACTGCATCGACAAACTGGATCACTTGTAACAACGAAGGATTTCAAATTCTCTCTCTCAGAAGAACTACTTATCAAAGATTCTTATTCACTCATCCTTGACTAAATTTTTGGACACAATGGAGTTCAAAGTTGATAGGGAGAATAGTGATCATTGTATTTGAATGTAGCCCATTTCCATGTATTTACCATTTTTCAAACTTGTAATGATCCATGGAGTCATGCCATTTGTTGACTACCATTCTATCAATGAATTTGAGATTTTATTTAATTGTTTGCAATTCTTTATATTGTTTCTGTTTACAAAATTTCAATTTATTTTTTATGATAATTTTTTTACACAAATTTAATAAATTTAATTTTTGAAGATTATAAAAACAATTTTCTTTTGATATGAGGATAAAGAAAGAATAACAATAGTGAGTCCAAGGATGGTGAAGTCTTGATGTGTGTAACTCGCCTCTCCCAAAGCAAGGTTTGATCTTTTTGTTCTTTATGGAATGCATGATTAGTCTTGGACTGTTGATAATGTTTTGTTCCACAATAAGCATGAAGGAGGATGGTTGAAGGTTTCCAGTTTAAGTTCCAATGTCTTCCCTAAGAGAATTGTTATAAAGGATGTTCTTGAAAAACTCCAACTGAGTTTTGATCTCTTTCTCAGCAGTTTATCTTTGACTTGAGAAGCATGGGGAATCCTCAGCCGAGTCTGTGTTCCTCAGCTTGAGTTGGTTATTTACCCTAGCAAAAGTATTGATATAACAATCAATTTAGAGGTTTTCTTTCACCTGATGGTAGGTATTGATTTAAAATCCCTCGCAATTGTATTGTTTTGGCTATGATGTTAATTTCTGGTATCTCCGTGTGGGTTGGCATGTCCGAAATTTTCAGTGATGAATGATATCCATAGATCTTTCCCACAGTTCCCCAGTAGGTCTGCATGTGATAGTTTCCAGCAATTTCCATATGATCCTAAACAAATCTTGCACCTTTTCCCCAAGCAGAGCAGAAGTGGTATGATGGTTATTTCTGCAGAGTTTGATTCTTAACAAGAATACTTCTCTCCCTATAAAGAATTATGTAATCTTTTCACCATCCCCGACAGGGTGGTATCCCTATGCAGAGTTGATGCTTGATGTTTAATACTCCAGTAGGCTATTCTTTTTTTGCATCATTTGTAGATCTTTACCTTGTTTCCCTAAATAGAGTTGTGAAGACATTTCTCCCCATCAGACTTTAACAAGGACATTTCCCTATTTCCCCAAAGAGTGGAAGATTTTGTATTGTTGTATCTCTGATATGTTATTCTCTCAAATGGAATTATTGATGGTATTCTTCATGGATTATTACAGATTTATTTGTGGATTGAATCCCTATAAATTGTTTCCTCAACATGAGTTTAGCCTTGTAGTAGGATTTTATTCCTTTGAGGGCTTTTGGTTCGTCCCCACAGGATCTCCAGCATGGTTCCTCAACTTTGTTGCTTTGGATTAAATGAGTATCTGGTTGTTGTGGTGTTTATGTCACCTATTGCTTATCTTTATGTCTGTTTTGTCAGCATATTCATACATCCTCTTTACGCATAGCATCATATGTTTGCATTGTTTTCGTTTTTGCATTCTTTGTCTTATCATTGTTCCCTGCTCTTTGGTGTGGATTTTTCCCACAGAGTGTGTGAATTATCTTCCTCTCAAGTTAGAGTGTCAACCATTAAGCAGAAAGTGTTTATCCTTTCTAAATTCCCCATTGAGTTTGTTCCTCGTGGATGGTTTTGATTCACCTTCCTCCCCAGTTTCTTATCTGGATGGAATTTTCCCCAGTTGAGATATTTCCTCCTCGGGATGAGTCTTGTTTGACCGTTTCTCTCAAACTTGTTCATGGATTGAACTTTGGTCCCCTTTGTGAGTAATATTACTTTGGAATTAAGTTATCGTTGTTTGATAGTGGGCAATATTTTCTCCAGTTTGAGTATATTACTTTGGAATTAAGTCATCACTTGTGTGGTAGTGGGTAATATTTCTCCCCTTTTATTTGGTTGATTGCTTTTGAATTAAGCTATCACTATTTGATAGTGGGTAATCTTTCCTATTAAGCCTTATTGCTTTGGAATTAAGTTATCACATGTTTGATAGTGGGCAATATTGTCTCCATCTTGAGCATATTACTTTGGAATTAAGCTATCAATTATTCGATAGTGGGTAATATTACTGAGTCAATCAAGCTTATTGTTTTTGCTCCTACCCAGTAAACCAATAATTGATAATTCTTTCCCAACTCGGTATTCCTCCATTTTTGGACTCGAATACTTTTTTTGGTTGATATTCCCTGGCAGATTGTTTACTCTTCCCTGTTGAACTCTTTTTTACTTTGATTATATCATATTTTTCCCCAAATTGAGTCAACTATCCAGTGATTTATTTTCCGGGTAAACTCTTCTGTCGTATGTTGTTTTACCAGTGGGATTTTCTTATGTGTCCCTAAGCTTTTGTTTTTCTCAGGTGGTTATATTTTTCCAAAAGAGATCTTGGGTTTGCATATCATATTCATTTTCATATCATGATCTCTTAGGACAAAAATTGGGTTTTTTGTATTTAAGTCTCTCCCATCTTGTAAAGACGAAGATGTCAATCTTCATATCTCCAGATTGAAGAAACTTAAATAGGGGCAGCTGTAATACCCTAATTTTTTCCCTAAGGTTTCTTCGCATTTCATCTGCATCTTGCATACAAACAAGATCGCACTAGTTGCTCGATTCTTCTCGGGTGTAGGTTTATGCCTCACAGGGGATCACCGTTGTTTTTAGTTGCTTTATTTGTTTATGTTTACTAACCATTAATTAAAATCTAAAAATATTTTGTTTTCTTTCATTAAAATTTTTCAGGGAGAAGAACAAGTGAAAATTCCAAAAATAGCAGTCATGCAGCTCGAATAAAATTTCACAGATAAAAGTCGAAGCTGATCCGCAAATAATTCAAATTTATTTGATCGAGGATTTCTCAAGTTAATTGATTTATTCAAGGAAGTCTAGGGTTCATCTATTTATTTCCATGCCTTCTTCGACACGCAAAAGAATCAGGCCAGAACAATCAAGCAATCATATTTAAACAAAATATTAAAATTTTAGCTTGGTTAACCGATTAACCATAATGGTTAACCGGTTAACCATATGCGTTAACCGGTTAACCAGTGCGAAATTTGAATATTTTGTTTAAATTCAGCACACTTTGATCATTAATCTCATTTGGAATATTCTAGATCCACTTCCCTCTGAATTCTCTACATCACTTTGATTATTTCCTACCATAAACCCTCACTAATCACCACTCTTTTCCATTTCCCTCCAAATTTTCAATTACCAAGCCTAATTTGAATTACCAAAGCAAGCTCCATTCCACAAAATTCCCATACCTAAAGTCTTTAAATAACATCCTAATTTCATTCATTTGATAAGCTTTTTAGAACCAAATTTACCTTGCAAAATTTTCTTGAAGCTACCAAATCTCTTGCAAAATCCCCCAAAACCAAAAATTCACTAAAGCTCTTCTTTCTTTCTTTTGAAGTTATCAAGAATTCCCATTGAATTCTTTATCAAATTGAGCTAAACCTTCATCCTACTTCTTTTTTGTTCATCAATTTCAGTAAATCAAGCTTGATTTGGTTCAATTTGAAGCATCACAGTATACCTCAAAAGGTTCAAAATCAAAACTGGAGCAATCGTTAACCTTTTTTTAACTCAACAAAAATCTTCTCGCACGCAATATCCCATACAAAGGCCTGACCCTTTCGAGTCAACGGAGTCAGAGGCAATGCCGACTTAGAAAAACCCTCTATAAACTTTTGGTAATAACCGGCCAAACCAAGAAAACTTCTGATTTCAGTAGCAGACTTCAGAGTATCCAAATTTAACACAACATCAATCTTCGAAGGATCCACTGAAATCCCACCTCTAGAAATCACATGGCCTAGGAAATTTACTTCCTTCAACCAGAACTCACACTTCGACAACTTAGCATAAAGTTTCTTCTCTCTCAACACTTGTAATACAATCCTCAAGTGTCCTTCATGTTCCTCTTCTGACTTTGAATAAATCAGAATGTCATCTATAAAAACCATTACAAACTTATCCAAATACTCATGAAAAGTCTGATTCATATACTTCATGAATACACCAGGTGCATTGGATACACCAAAAGGTATCATAGTGACCATACCTCGTCCGGAAATCCATCTTCGGAATATCATCTGCTTTAACTTGAATAAGATGATAACCCGACCTCAAATCAATCTTGCTAAAAATGAAAGCTCCCCCTAACCGGTCCATCAAATCATCGATCCTTGGAATTGGATATTTATTCTTGATAGTCACCTTATTCAATTATTGATAATCGATGCACAACCTCATGCTACCATCCTTTTTCTTAACCAACAACACAGGAGCACCCCACAGAGAAACACCTAGACAAACAAATTTCTTCTCAAGAATTTCTTCAAGTTGTTTCTTCAACTCACTCAACTCTGAAGCTGACATCCGATAGGTAGCCATCGACACTGGACTAGTACCTGGTACCAAATCCACAACAAACTCTACTTCACACTCTAGAGGCAAATCACTAATGTCTTCTGGAAACACATCAAGAAATTCTCAGACAACAGGTAACTCAACATTCACTTGTTCATGGTCAACTTGTAGCGGCGCAAACAAGGCAAACATCTGAGCTTCATCTGCTAGTAGTTTATCCATTTGCTAGTTCTACTCATATAGCCTCTAAAACATATTATACGACAGATCTACAACATCATAGCAGTCTAATACCTAAACCACCTCAAGAAAACAATTTTCTAAACAACCAAAAAATATTTTTCAAAACATTCCAGGGCTCCCTAAGCGCCAAGCTCTCGGGTTGTGTAGATGTTAAGAATTGGCAGAATTTTTGACAAACAATAAGTTATGAACTTAGTTCAGGATGTCACACCAGATGTTGTGACATTGACAAACAAAGTAAAGGTTAATGAACTTAGTTCAAGACATCAGGATGTCACACCAGATGTTGTGACATCGCAAACCTGCTATCTGACTTAAATGATGCGTAACAGAAGTGAGTAAATTCAGGAGAAATTATCTGGAATTAATTGTAAAAAGATAAGCAATCCAAGGCGCATATTTAGGAAGCTTAGTTATCTGGTTCCAGTGTAACAGAATAACTAACTCACCTTGATTCAAGGAGACAACAAACTAACTCACCTTAATTCAAGGAGATGAATGTGGGATTTATCAAAGTCTAGATAATTTGCAAAAAGCCCACAAACCAAGCATCTATTTAAGGAACTGAAACACTCAAGAAAAGATCACGAATTTTAGAAGACTGTAAAGGGTGTTTTGTGAAGCTAGTTATTTTAAGCAGGTTTTAATTGTTTGTCACTTTATGAGCTTTTAAGCAAAAAGTGAATTGTGTCTTGATTGAAACTTTTAAGTAAGATCAAGCTGGTGTGTCTGAAGTGTGACTTCAATTTTATTAATCATTGTAAAGATCACTGTGTGATTGAGGGGGAGTGAGTAGGTAATCATATCTAAGTTGAGTCTTAGGTAGAAATTGCCTTGGGTAGATATTAAGTGAAGGATTAAACTGATTGGTTTAACTCCATAATTAATATTACTTATATTGGATTTCCTTCCTGGCTTGGTAGCCCCCAGATGTAAGTGTGGAGATACACTGAACGGGGTTAACAATTTCTCGTGTTATTTAAATTACCAGCTCATTAAGTTTTGTTTAAGATTTCAAGTGTTTAAACATCTGGTTCGACATCACGTATATGATCCCAGAATTTCAATTGGCATCAGAGCAGGCACCCTGCCTGTATAACTGGGTGAGATCTAGGGACTGCAAATTTTGGGAACATGGACAGAGATGTAGGATCTGTGAATCGACCACCTATCTTGGATGGATCCAACTATGATTACTGGAAGCCAAGAATGGTAACATTCTTGAAATCTCTTGATAGCAGGGCTTAGAAAGCAGTTAACAAAGGATGGGAGCACCTTGTCCAAGACAATAAGGATGGGGCAAAAGTGATGAAGCCTGAAGAAGAGTGGAGCAAGGAGGAAGAAGAGTCGGCACTTGGAAATTCCAAAGCCTTAAATGCCTTGTTCAATGGTATTAACAAGAACATATTTAGGCTTGTGCATCACTGTGAGATAGCCAAGGATGTTTGGGACACCCTCAAAACTACTCATGAAGGAACATCAAAGGTGAAGATGTCAAGACTTCAACTTCTCACCACCAAGTTTGAGAACTTGAGGATGAAGGAAGATGAGACCATTCATGAGTTTTACATGAACATCCTGAAGATTGCTAATACTTCTGGTGCCTTGGGAGAGAAGATGAATGATGAAAAGTTGGTAAGGAAGATTCTCAGATCACTGCCAAAAAGGTTTGACATGAAGGTCACTGCTATAGAAGAAGCTCAGGACATTTGCACAACGAAAGTTGAGGAGCTCATTGGTTCCCTTCAAACCTTTGAGATGGGAATGAATGATACAATTGTGAAGAAAAACAAAAGCATAGCCCTGGTCTCAAACACTGATAAAGAAGAAGAAAATCATGAAGCAGGCTCTGAGGACAACTTATCAGAATCAATTGCTATGCTTGGAAGACAATTTAACAAAATTCTCAAAAGAATGGACAACAGGCCCAGACCAAGTGGAAGAAACTCAACCTCTGAGAATAAAAGACCTTATGACTCTAATAGAAGGTCAAACTATGATGAGAAGACTAACCAAGGAAAAAGGATCCAATGTCATGGATGTGAAGGGTATGGACACATTACAAGTGAATGCCCAACCTATCTAAAGAAGCAAAAGAAAGGTCTCTCTGTGTCCTGGTCAGATGAAGACTCAGGTAGTGAGTCAGAAGAAGAATCTGCAAAGTACATCACTGCTCTAGCCGGAGTATGTGAAACTGAAGGGGGATCCAATGATGAGGATTTGACATTTGAAGAACTTGAAGCATCTTACAGGATGCTGTGTAAAAGGAGCACTGAAGTATGCATGGAAAATAAACAGCAGAAGAAGCAGATTGAGGAATTAAAGGATGAAAAGGCAAGTCATCTAGAGATCATTGACACTTTGAAAAGTGAAGTCAGCCTACTCAACTCCAAAATGGAGCATATGTCCAAATCTGTCAGAATGCTGAACAGTGGCTCAAACACACTGGATGCCATTCTCAACAACAACAAGCACTCAGGTGATAGGACTGGGCTGGGATTTAATAAAGCTCAAAACCTTGAGGCTAGCACCAGCCAAACAACTCCAAATCCCATGAAGTCAAACAAGATGTGCAAGCAGATGTCTCAACATCATAACAAAAACATGATGAAAAAGAAATATCAAAGATGGAGATGCCATCACTGTGGAAGGTTTGGTCACATCAAACCTTTTTGCTACAAACTGCATGGATACCCAAATCAGAGTTCTCAGCACCTTCCTGGGCAGAAGACAGAGGTCACCAAGAAAATTTGGATACCTAAAACTAGTCTTTATACTGACCAAAGCTACCAGTACATGCCTAAGAACAAGTTCACCAGGCAACCTTGGAACTCTAGAGATGGACACTACCCAGGGAAGATGCATCAAAGGAAACCTCACAACAGGCACAAATGGTCCAAGCAGGTTGTTGCCTCTATAGCCCACACATCTCTCAGAGTATCTGCTAAGGAAGACTGGTATTTTGACAGTGGCTGCTCAAGGCACATGACTGGACTGAAGAATCTGTTGGTAGGTTTAAAGTCACACTCATCCAGCTATGTAACCTTTGGAGATGGAGCAAAGGGGGAAATCAAGGGAGTTGGGACCCTGGACTGCTCAGGTGTACCAAGTCTAGATGGTGTGCTGTTGGTAAAAGGATTAACTGCTAACTTGATCAGCATAAGTTAGTTATGTGACCAAGGTTACAGTGTCAACTTCACCAAAATTGAGTGCATAGTTTCTGATAAAGAACAGAAAGTTGTCATGAGAGGATCCAGATCAAAAGACAACTGCTATATGTGGGAACCACAAGATTTCAGCCTCACATTTACTTGTTCCTTAGCCAAAGAAGAAGAAGTGAAGCTGTGGCATCAAAGATTGGGTCATCTCCATCTCAGAGGAATAAAGAAGATCATATCTATGGAGGATGTAAGAGGGATCCCAAGACTTAAGATTGATGAAAGTAAAGTTTGTAGTGAATGTCAAATAGGCAAGCAAACCAAGATGTCACACCCAAAGCTTCAACATCTGACAACTTCCAAAGTCTTGGAATTATTGCACATGGATCTTATGGGATCAATGCAGGTAGAGAGTCTTGGTGGAAAAAGATATGCCTATGTGGTTGTTGATGACTTTTCAAGATATACCTGGATAAGCTTCATCAAAGAAAAGTATGATGTGTTTGAGGTATTTAAAGATTTAGGCCATAGGATCCAAAGAGAAAAAGCAAGCTGTGTGGTCAGAATAAGAAGTGATCATGGAAAGGAGTTTGAGAATCAAAAATTCTCAGATTTCTGTTCTTCAGAAGGGATCAACCATGAGTATTCTTCTCCCATCACCCCTCAACAGAATGGGATTGTTGAAAGGAAAAAAAGAACTATTCAGGAGTCAGCTAGAGCCATGATTCATGCCAAGAAGTTACCCCTGTATTTTTGGGCTGAAGCTATGAACACAGCATGCTACATCCACAATAGAGTCACACTAAGAAAGGGAACTTTATCCACCATCTATGAAGTCTGGAAGGGTAGAAAACCTACAGTCAAGTACTTTCATGTATTTGGAAGTAAGTGCTACATTCTGGCTGATAGGGGTCAAAGAAGGAAGATGGACCCTAAGAGTGATGAAGGGATATTTCTTGGATACTCCATAAATAGCAGAGCTTACAGAGTATTTAACTCCAGAACCAAGGTTATAATGGAGTCAATAAATGTGATTATTGATGATGCCTATGCAAAGACAGATGTTGCTGATGATGTTGGAACATCTGCTGACAATCAAACTAAAGTTGAAATAGAAAGTAATAATATTGACTTCACTTTAACTGAGGCAAGGTCAGAGCAATCCAACAAACCTCCCTCCATCAGAATCCAGAAAGATCATCCTAAAGAACTGATAATTGGTGATCCCAACAAAGGTGTTATCACTAGATCAAGAGAGGTGATCTCAGGCTCCTGCTTTGTTTCAAAGATAGAACCTAAGAACATCAAGGAAGCTCTGAATGATGAGTACTGGATCTCTGCTATGCAGGAAGAATTAGGCCAGTTTACAAGGAATAAAGTATGGGATCTTGTTCCTAGGCCTGATGACATTAATGTGATTGGCACTAAGTGGGTGTACAAAAACAAGTATAATGATCAGGGAGTAGTTACAAAAAACAAGGCTAGGCTTGTGGCTCAAGGATATACAAAAATTGAAGGGGTATATTTTGATGAAACTTTTGCACCAGTAGCAAGACTTGAATCCATCAGACTACTTCTAGGAATTGCTTGCATCTTAAAGTTCAAACTATTTCAGATGGATGTTAAAAGTGCCTTCCTAAATGGGTACCTTAATGAGGAAGTATATGTGGAGCAACGAAAGGGATTTGTTGATCCAAGCTGTCCAGATCATGTATATAAGCTGAGGAAGGCTCTGTATGGTCTAAAGCAAGCTCCCAGAGCATGGTATGAAAGACTGACCACCTTTCTCATTAAACATGGATACATAAAAGGAGGAATAGACAAAACCCTGTTTGTAAAGGATGAAGAGGGAAAGGTTATGATTGCTCAGATATATGTGGATGACATAGTTTTTGGTGGGATGTCAGACAGGATGGTTAAACATTTTGTTACTCAAATGGAGTCTGAGTTTGAAATGAGTCTAGTGGGAGAACTAACCTACTTCCTTGGACTGCAAATCAAACAGATGGAGGACTCTATGTTCATATCCCAAAGCAAGTATGCAAAGAACACTGTCAAGAAGTTTGGGATGGGCAATGCAAGTCACAAGAGAAACCTGCCCCCACTCATTTAAAACTGACAAAGGATGACAAAGGTGAGAGTGTGGACCAAAGCTTGTACAGAAGCATGATTGGAAGTCTACTATATCTTACAGCTAGCAGACCAGATATAGCTTTTGCAGTAGGTATGTGTGCAAGGTATCAAGCTGAACCAAAAGTGAGCCATCTAAACCAGGTTAAGACGATCTTGAAATATGTAAATGGTACTTGTGACTATGGCATAATGTACTCTCATGGTTGTGAACCAATCCTCACTGGATTTTGTGATGCTGACTGGGCTGGAAGTGCTGATGATAGAAAGAGTACATCAGGAGGATGCTTCTTTCTAGGGAACAATTTAATTTCTTGGTTTAGTAAGAAACAAAATTGTGTGTCCTTATCCACTGCTGAAGCTGAATATATTGCAGCTGGTAGCAGTTGTTCACAACTGGTATGGATGAAACAAATGCTCACAGAATACAATGTCCCACAAGATGTCATGACATTGTACTGTGACAATTTAAGTGCTATCAACATCTCCAAAAATCCTATCCAACATAGCAGAACTAAGTACATAGATATCAGACATCACTTCATCAGAGACCTTGTGGAAGAGAAGGTGATCACATTAGAGCATGTAGCCACAGAGCTGCAATTAGCTGACATATTTACTAAGGCTTTGGATGCTACCCAATTTGAAAACCTAAGGGGTAAATTGGGAATCTGCATATGTGATATATAGCAGTTATGGAGAAGTGCCAGCATGTCTCATGACATCGTGTGGCATGATCACCAGATGGCAGCACCAGTCTGGCCAATAACTGTTTGTATTCCAATCTTAAAAACTCCACTAGCAACAGATTCTATTTATGTACAAACGTGCTTTCAGCTTCTCACATTCTCATTAGCACCACTGAACGTTTTTCATGCTACAGCTGAATCTCTAAACTCATCAAAATCTATCAAACTTTTCAACATTTCCTCTACAATCGAAAAAAAATGTCTCAACAACAGAACCCTAACTCCATTGATGAGGGTCTCAACAAGAAGACATAGTGAACACAACTCCAATATCTGTAGTACCAATGGATGCTACTCCTATAAATGAGATCAGAGGAAGCATTCCTATTGCTCAAAAACCCAGGACTCCCCATGCAAGAAGACCTAAGGAGCCAGTCTTCAGCAAGAGTAAGGGAACCCCTTCATCTTCCAGTACCCCCAAAGCATCTGCTTACGTGGACGCATCAATCAAACAGCTTGTAAACAGGATCCTGGAGGAACAAAGGGTTGTGCCTAGGGTGTCTGTTCCCCTGAACAGTATGCCTGCTCCACAAGATGACCCAATCAACCAAGCTGAAGAGGACATACCTGCTCCACAGGATGTCCCAAGAAATGTTGAAACATCTGAGGGCCAGGACAAAGCCCCAAATGATCAAGCTACTGATGATAAAGCTACTGATGATCAAGCTCCTGTTGATCAAGCTGCTGAAAATGAGGCTTCCCAACCTCCACCTGTTGAAAACCTAGATGATGACTCTGACACAGAGATCATAGCATCTGTTAATCCTAGCATAGCCAAAAGGCTTAGGGCTAGGAAGGATAAGAAGCCAGCTGCTCATGCAACTCCTGAGAAGAGACAGTCAACTCCCAAGAAGGACAATGCCAAAACTGTTTTTGGACCTACAAAGCAATGGAGTAAGGTCAGCACTCAGAAGAGGAAGGCCACAACTCTATCTGACTCTGATGTTGAGGAGAATGTCCCAACATCCTAACCCAGGAAGAAGCCAACACCTCCTAGGACTGCCACTGCTGTTCCTGAAGCACCCCTGGACAATGTGTCCTTCCACCATGTCTCTAGTGTAAGCAAGTGGAAGTATGTTTATCAAAGAAGGGTGGCTTTGGAAAGAGAGCTGGGTAGAAATTCTATGGAATGCACTGGGGTAATTGATTTAATCTCAAATGTTGGTTTGTTCAAAACTGTCTCCAATTTTTCTCCTTGTTATGAACTGCTTGTCAAAGAGTTTATAGTTAATCTACAAGAAAGGTGTGCTGATGGGAAATCTGAGGATTTCAGGAAGGTATATGTCACGGGAAGATGTGTAGATTTTTATCCTAGGGTGATAAATCATACCTGGGGAGAGAATCAGATGGGCCAAATGAGCTTGGCAAGACTGACAACAAAGTCTGCAAAATAATCACAGCCAACCAGGTCAAGTCATGGCCAGTCAAAGGCAAACTATATGTCAGCTTGTTAACAAGGAAGTATGCTATGCTGCACAGGATTGGAACATTCAACTGGGTCCCAACCAACCACACCTCATCTATAGCTACTGGGCTTGGGAGGTTTATCTGTGCTGTAGGCACCCAAACCAAGTTGGATTATGGGGCATATATCTTTGACCAGACACTCAAGCATGCAGGAACCTCAGCAATCAAGCTTCCAATAGCTTTCCCCTCACTTCTTTGTGGATTAATTCTCAAACAATATCCAGGCATCCTTACTAATAAGGATTTTGTCTGTAAAAGGGAGAGTCCACTGTCCTTTCACTACAAACTGTTTCTGAGTCATCATGCTGCAGATGTTGAAGCACCAGGTGGGACATCTGCTAGACCATCTGCTGTCAAGACTCCTATATCCAAGGCAGCCCTAATTGCAGAGCTCAAGACAACTTGCAAAGAGCTGGATGAAAGGAAGAAGAAGCTTGAGGACATAATTCAAAGATTGGAGCTGGAAGAGGTTGCTGGGAATGTGGATGGATCTGATGCTGAGTCTGAGGATACAGAAGATACAGAGTATACTGAGTCTGAGTGAATCTGATAGCTGTGGAAAATGTATTGTCTGTTCTGATTTATATTTCTGAATGTTTTTTTTTGTAATGTTTGGCCCCAAATTTCTGTCTAACAAGGGGGAGAAGTGTATTGAACAATGCTGCTGCTGTTAATACTTGTTTGATGAACAATGTTGATGTTAATTTCTGTCTTCTGAACTAAGTTATATTTGAATGTTCATTGGTATATCAAAGTCTGTTGAACAAGTCATAGCAGTATACATACATGTTTGAGGGGGAGCAAATTATTAGCTCTCACATAATTCAACAGAAAAGAACTCTGCTGCTCTTTGACAAAACCAGAAGATTGTGTTAGCCAAAAATTAGCCAAAGGGGGAGTTTGTAGATGTTAAGAATTGGCAGAATTTTTGACAAACAAGAAGTTATGAACTTAGTTCAGGATGTCACACCAGATGTTGTGACATTGACAAACAAAGTAAAGGTTAATAAACTTAGTTCAAGACATCAGGATGTCACACCAGATGTTGTGACATCGCAAACCTGCTATCTGACTTAAATGATGCGTAACAGAAGTGAGTAAATTCAGGAGAAATTATCTGGAATTAATTGTAAAAAGATAAGCACTCCAAGGCGCATATTTAGGAAGCTTAGTTATCTGGTTCCAGTGTAACAGAATAACTAACTCACCTTGATTCAAGGAGACAACAAACTAACTCACCTTAATTCAAGGAGATGAATGTGGGATTTATCAAAGTCTGGATAATTTGCAAAAAGCCCACAAACCAAGCATCTATTTAAGGAACTGAAACACTCAAGAAAAGATCACGAATTTTAGAAGACTGTAAAGGGTGTTTTGTGAAGCTAGTTATTTTAAGCAGGTTTTAATTGTTTGTCACTTTATAAGCTTTTAAGAAAAAAGTGAATTGTGTCTTGATTGAAACTTTTAAGTAAGATCAAGCTGGTGTGTCTGAAGTGTGACTTCAATTTTATTAATCATTGTAAAGATCACTGTGTGATTGAGGGGGAGTGAGTAGGTACTTATATCTAAGTTGAGTCTTAGGTAGAAATTGCCTTGGGTAGATATTAAGTGAAGGATTAAACTGATTAGTTTAACTCCATAATTAATATTACTTATATTGGATTTCCTTCCTGGCTTGGTAGCCCCTAGATGTAAGTGTGGAGATACACTGAACTGGGTTAACAATTTCCTGTGTTATTTAATTTACCAGCTCATTAAGTTTTGTTTAAGATTTCAAGTGTTTAAACATCTGGTTCGACATCACGTATCTGATCCCATAATTTCAGGTTGTACTCGCTAAGCGAGCTTCGTAAATTATGTAGATTTTATGCGATTTCCAGATTTTTTCCTCTGCGATAAAACCCCTCCAAACACAGAATTAGACAGAAATACATAAGAAAAACATCATTAACATCAACATTCCTCACAATAACATCAAACACATCATCTAATAACATTATATTCATTAAATCACCATAAAATCATCATTGAAACCCAAAATCATCAATCAAACCCTATACCCTAAACTACACCTCAAAACCCCCAATTCCATTCCCATATTATAATACCGAAAGGAAGATACTCCCCATACCTTAAGTTTCGTAAGCTTTTCGATAATATCTTTGAAAATCCTTCCAACCTTCAAGTCCTAGCTTCTCCTTTTCTTCAGAGCTCTTCTCCCAAAAGTGCGATCGTTTTAAATGATCGTACTCTCCAACTTTCCTTCTTTTGTCACTCTTGCCCCTAGGATCTCTTTAGTCTTTCCCCCTAAAACTTTCACTTATCCTCGACTAAAATACCACAATAACCTTATCATCCAATTCCTCTTATATTATTTAATTTAATCTCAAATAGTAAACTAAACCCACTAAACTTAATATTTCTAATATTAATATTATATTAAGCCATCCCCAAAATATCAAATAACGTCATAAACATCAAAATTAACAAGAAAACACATCAATTAAATTAAAATCGACTTTGGGGTGTTACAACACAAAGAAGTGGCTTAAGGAGATTAAGAAGATTTTCAGGGTGATGGCATGTGTGGATGTGTAGAAGGTACAATTTTGTACCCACATGTTGTCTGAAGAGGCTGAATACTGGTGGGATAATACTCGTTAATGTATGGAGGATGTCGGTATTGTGGTGACTTGTACAATGTTCAAGAGGGAGATTTTGGGAAAGTATTTCCCCGAAGATGCTCGTGGTAAGATGGAGGTGGAGTTCCTTGAGTTGAAGCAAGGAAATATGATGGTAGCAGAGTATGATGCTAAGTTTGAGAGGCTCGTGATGTTTTGTCCTCACTACAACCATGATGATGCTGAACTTTATAAGTGTCTCAAGTTTGAGAATGAGCTGAGACCATAGATTAAGCAGGGGATTAGATGTTAGAAGATCCGTAGGTATGCTGATTTGGTGGATATAAGTGGGATTTATGATGAAGATAGCCAAGCTCGATCTGCTCACTATAAGCAATTGAGTGAGAAGAAAGAGAAAGGCCAGTTTTGTGGAAAACCTTATGTGACTCCAGCTGAGAAAGGTAAGCAGAAGGTTTTAGATGGGAAGAAGACAAGTGGGGGAGTAGGTTCCGTTCCTCCTAAGTGCTACAAATGTTGAGATCCGGTCACAAGTCCGATGTGTGTAACTATCCAGTGGTAAGATGCTACAAGTGCAGCAAGAGAGGTCATCAGGTTGGTGATTTCCCAAATGAAGATCCAACTTGCTTTAACTTTGGTGAACATGAGCAAATCAACACCCAATGTCAGAAGCCTAAGAAGAGGGTTATTGCTGCTCAGACCAATGGCAGAGTGTCCAGTTTGAGTGGTTCTGAAGTCCCTAAGACATATAACTTGATTTGAGGTACATGTTTTATTAATGGTGTTGAGTTGAAAGAAATTATTGATACTGGTGCTACGCATTCCTTTATTTCTATTGAATGTGCTACTAAGTTAGATTTGACGTTGTCTGGTATGGATGGTGGTATGGTAATTGAAACGCCAGCTAACGGTTCTATAACTACCATGTATATGTGTTTGAAGTCTCCTTTGACCATTTTTGAGAAGGACTTATTGATGGATCTGGTGTGCTTACCTTTTTACCAAATCAATGTTATTCTTGGGATGAATTTGCTAGAGTTCAACTTCGTGCATATCAATTATTATGCAAAGACGGTAGAGTTTCCGAAATTTGGTGAGCATGGTGAATTGATGTTCTTGATGATTAAGCAAGTGGATGAACTTTTAGAAGATGAAGCTCAGATGTTTGCAATGTTCGCATCATTGCAAGTCGAAAGGAAGACTCTGAGTGTTGAACTACCAGTTGTTTAGGAATTTACATATGTGTTTCTAGACTACATAAGTTATTTACCTCCGAAACGTGAAGTTGAGTTTGTAGTGGATTTATTACCCGATACAAGTCTAGTGTCTATGGCTTCGTATCGGATGTCTACTTTGCAATTGAGTGAGTTGAAGAAACAATTAGAAGAATTGTTGGAAAAAAAGCTTGTTCGGCCCAGTGTTTCTCCATGGGATGCTCCTGTGTTGTTTATCAAGAAGAAATATGGTAGTATGAGGTTATGTGTCGATTATCAGTAGTTAAACAAGGTTACTATTAAGAATAAGTATCCATTTTTGAGGATCGATGATTTGATGGATCAGTTGGTAGGAGCCTTTGTGTTCAGCAAGATTGATCTAAGATCTAGTTACCATCAAATTCGTGTTAAGTCTGATGATATTCCGAAGATAGCTTTCAAGTCGAGATATGGTCATTATGAGTACACGGTGATGTTGTTTGGTGTATCCAATGCATCTGGTGTGTTCATGGAGTATATGAATCGAATCTCCCATGAGTACTTGGATAAATTTATGGTAGTTTTTATTGATGATATTATGATTTATTCTAAGACCAAAGAAGAGCATACAGAGCATTTGAGGATTGTGATGCAAGTGTTGCGAGAGAAGAAGTTGTATACTAAGTTGACAAAGTGTGAGTTCTGGTTGAAGGAAGTGAGTTTCGAAGATTGATACGGTGTTACAGTGGGAGACTCTGAAGTCTGCTACTGAGATTCAAAGTTTTTTGGGATTGGCAGGTTATTATCGGAAGTTTATTTAGGGCTTTTCGAAGATGACATTACCTTTGACTCAGCTGACTCGAAAGGGTCAATCTTATGTGTGGGATATTGCGTGTGAAAAGAGTTTTGTAGAATTGAAGAAGAAATTGACAACTTGTCCAGTGTTGGTTTTGCCTAATCTAAATGAGTCGTTCGTAGTGTATTATGATGCGTCAAAGATTGGACTTGGAGGAGATGGTCAAGTGGTTGCTTATGCTTCTAGGAAACTGAGATTTCATGAAAGAAATGACCCTACACATGATTTAGAGTTGGCAGTCGTGGTGTTTGTGTTAAAGATTTGGAGGCATTATCTCTTTGGTTCGAGGTTTGAAGTGTTCAATGATCATAAAAGTTTGAAATACTTATTTGATTATAAGGAATTAAATATGAGATAGAGAAAAAGGTTAGAGTTATTGAAGGACTTTGATTTTGAATTTAGTTACCACCCTGGTAAGGCAAATGTGGTTGCAGATTCTTTGAGTAGGAAAACATTGCATATGTCGATGATGATGGTGAAAGAACTCGAAATTATTGGGCAGTTCAGAGACATGAGTTTGTTATGCGAAACTACTTCTGACAGTGTAAAGTTAAGGATGTTGAAATTGACTAGTGGTATCTTAGAGGAGATTAGAGTGAGACAACAATTTAATTTAAAGTTGGTTGACTTGTTGACTTTGATTAATCATGGTAACAGATGTGAATTCCGAATTGATAAGAACAACGTGGTGAGATTCCAAGATAGAGTTTGTATTCTAGATGTTTCGGGAATTAAGAAGAGTATTTTAGAAGAAGGACATCGAAGTAGACTGAGTATCCATCCTGGTGCCATGAAGATGTACCATGATTTGCAGAAATTATTTTTGGTGGCCAGGTATGAAGAAAGACGTTGCAAAATTTGTTTATGCTTGTTTGGTTTGCCAAAAGTAGAAGATTGAACATCAAAAGTCGTTGGGTATGATGCAACCATTGAATATTCCAGAATGGAAGTGGGACAACATTTCCATGGATTTTGTGACTGGTTTGCCGAAGATTTCTAAGGGAAATGATTTTATTTGTTTGATCATGGATAAATTGACTAAGTCGGCCCCTTTCTTGTCGGTGAAGATTAATCATTCTACGCAGAAGCTAGCCTAGATGTATATTGAAGAGATTGTGAAGTTACATGGGATACCGACGAGTATTGTATCAGATAGAGATCTGCGGCTTACATCAAGGTTTTGGAAGAGTTTACAAGACGCCTTGGGTACTAAGTTGAGGATGAGTTATGCTTATCATCCACAGAAAGATGGTCAGACAGAGAAGACTATCCAATCTTTAGAGGATTTGCTGAGAGTTTGTGTGCTAGATCAAGGTGGATCTTGGGATAGTTATTTTTCATTGATTGAGTTTACCTACAATAATAGTTTTCATACTAGTATTGGAATGGCACCATATGAAGCATTGTATGGTAAACTATGTCGGACTCCATTATGTTGGTATGAATCAAGCGAGAGTGCAGTGCTTGGACCTAAGATCGTACAAGAAACGACTGAGAAGATTAAGATGATACAAGAAAGGATGAAGGCTTCCTTAGAGTCGACAGAAGAGTTATCATGATAAGAGGATGAAAGCACTTGAGTTCCAAGAGGGAGACCATGTGTTCTTGTGGGTTACTCCGGTGATTGGTTTCGGGTGAGCTTTGACGTCTAGAAATCTCACTCTGTGTTTTTTGGTCCGTATCAGATTTTACAAAGGATCGGAGAGGTGGCATATCAAACTGCATTACCACCATCACTTGTGAATTTTCATGATGTGTTTCACGTGTCATAGATGAAGAAGTATATCGGTGATCCGTCACATGTAATTTAGATGGACGATGTACAGGTAAGGGATAACTTGATTGTTGAGGCATTACAATTGCGGATAGATGGCAGAAAAAAGAAGTAGTTGCGAGGGAATGAAATATGCTTGGTGAAGGTATTATGGGGTGGACCAACTAGTTAAATTTGGACTTGGGAGCGTGAAGATCAGATGAAGAAGTCGTATCCGACTCTGTTTTCTTCAGGTAAAGTTTTTAGGACAAAAATTCTTAAAGTGGGGGAGAGTTGTAACGCCCTGATTTTGTAATTTAATTATTTAATTAATTATTATGATATTTTGGCAATTTTTGGTGTATTTGTCGTGGTGTTGCATGTTGACTATGTTGAGTAATTATTTTATTTGATGGTAATATTGAATAATGTAAGTTATGTTATTTAAATATTAGTATTTAATTAAAATAAAGAAGTTAGAGGTACGAACGGTATAGTGGTCTTTTGTGGAGAATTAGTAAGGGTAGGATGAGAAAGGAATATTTGGGGTCCTAGGGGTAAGATTGACAAAAGGAACTTGAGGGTTTTGGGATACGATTAGTTTTCACGATCGTGTTTGAAGGAGATGAGATAAAGTTATGAAGAACGAAAGAGGAGAGGATAATGCTTGAAGGATTTCCGGGGATTTTGAGAAAGGACTGTAGAAAGCTTCACTCTAACGTATGACGAGTAATTTATGTTCATTCTTTTAGTATAATAGGTATAATATGATGGGATTTGGGGAATTGGTGGAGAATTCATGATGAGGGTTTGAATTGATGAGTTAGGTTGATGAATAGGGGTTTATTTTGAGGCCTATAATTTGCTATATGTTGCTATTTCTAATTGTGGCTGGTTTATAAGGAAAATTCGTGCAATGGGGACTGAGTTAGAATGGGGTTTAGGACTAGTATAATAGAAAAAACATTGTAGGAATTCTGGGAATCGCTCGAAGCATCGGGCGGTGCTTTGTGCCACCGGGAAAAGATGATGTTTCGCCAAGAGATGCTTGCAAGGCGTAGCATGGTGCGATACTACCTCTGAGAGAAAGTCTTATTCTATCGTCCGTGATGTCTGTTGCACCCCAAAATTTGCCCTCACAAAACAAGACTTTGTGTACTAAGAGGCTCACAAGGTTCACAAGGCTCACAAGACCTCCCATGAGGTTCACAGGGCTCACAAGACCTCCCATGAGGTTCACAAGGTTCACAAGACCTCCCATGAGGTTCACAAGGCTCACAATACCTCCCATGAGGTTCACAATGTTCACAAGACATCTTATGAGGTTCACAAGATTCACAAAGTTCATAAATAGTCAGAAAGTTTGACAATTCCCTCAGATAATGCCTCCTCCTAAGCAGGGCATCCAAAACTAGGGTTTTGACTTTAATCATGCTAAATGGACTTCCAAGACTTCAAGTGAGCTTCATAACATCTTATATGTGTTTAATAACCCCCATGACAAGTTTCAAGACTTTTCTCAAAGGTTTGTTCAATTAGATGATCAAATAAGTCAAAATCAGTCAAAGTAGTTAAAAAGTCAAACTGAGGTCAACTGTGGTCAAACCAAAGTCAAACTTCATGATTTTTTGCCAACATCAAGTATATGAAGTAAAATTCGTCATTTGATCAAGGGTTGATCATGATTCATCAAAGAGATTTCAGATCATCAAGAATCAGGAGTTTCTAAATTAGGGTTTTCACAGGAAAAGTCAACTGAATTTTGACCAGCCATAACTTTCACATGCTTCATCAAATTTTTCCCATCCAAAGTTCATTTTGAAAGAAATTGAATTCTCTACAACTTTGTGTCTCACAAGCCAAGCCCAAAAATGCTTCATTTGGAAGGTATGAGCTAAGACATAATAGTACTTTTAAAAGTCAACAAAAAGTCAACAACTTCAAAAGAGCATAACTGGAGAATGGTAAAAGATATGGACATGAAACCAATGGGGTTGGTTAGAGGACTCTTTAAGCTTTCCAAAATTTCCAAGAACACCCTCATAGCATTAAAATTGAAGGATTTATGCCCTTGCAAAGTTGGGAAATATTTGGGTGGTTTATGAAGTAAATGGGGTCTTAAAACCAAATTCTTCCAAATGGGCTGACTTTTTTGTGACCCAAGGTGTTCCATGACATCATGCACGAAATTTATTTAATATTTTCATTATTTTATTTATTTTATTTTATTTATTATGATTTTTTATATTAAAAATCATTTTAAATTCAAATAAAATATAAAATATGAAGATTTAAAAAATATCTTGATTCTAGAAGGTCATGAAAGTTAATTGGATCAAATTGATATGAGAATTATGGTGGTTGACTTAAAATAGCAAGGTTACATTCAAGAATATTTGAATTTTAAGACATGATCTTTTTCAATCTTCAATGATCAAAATGTCCAAATAACCCTACAATATTTTGACCTAATTTCATCTACTATAAGTACATAAACACATCACAATGCAATAAACACGAATTTGCTGCCTCAAGAGTAAGTTTCAATCTTCAAAAATTCATCAAAAACTCACAATTCAGATTCTTCCTTAAAGACACTTTCAAAATAATTTGAAGGTTGCAAAAGACTCCTCGATCATCACTGATACTTTCCCAATACTCATTTGCATCCAAAGCATGCCCAATTGCATAACCCGAATCAAACTTTTCACATTTTGATGAATTTTTCGTTTTCATATATTTGTGTATTATAAATTAAATTTGATCATTGTTTCATGTTTGTAATAAGTTGTTGATTGTTTCTGGGTTGGTTAATTGGAGTTTTGGTACAGGTTTGGAGGACGGCCATTGTTAGGGTTTCGGCCAAGCTTTTAGGGTTTCACGATAGACCTAATATAAATAAATCTGGAAGACATAGGATGATTGTATGAGCTTTGGGGATTATAATGCACTAATCAATTTGAAATAATTTCACTGTTTTGGTGGTGTTTGAATTTCGTAGGTCCTGTATATGTTGAGATTCGCAGGAAAGTTCATAGGAAAATTCGCAGCAAAAAACGCAAGTCTGGAGGAAGAAGAAGAAGCCAGCACGCCATTATTTATATTCAAATATTTGTTATAATATTTTATGGTTTATTGTTAAAATTATTTCAGAACAGATAGCCTGGCTCAGATGGTAAGCATGCGCGTGAATGAAGATCAGGGCAGGGGTTCGAATACCACCTCCAGCATTTTTTTTGCTTTATTTCCCTTATGTTTTTCAGGTTAAAAATATAATGATCAGTGTTCATTCTACATTCACAAGTGCACGCTTTGCCTGGTGGCTGTGATGTTGGTCCAAGAGATGGCAAGCCTAGGGCCTGGGTTCGAATCCTAGCCCCAGGTAAGTTTTTTTTTTCACTTTTTCTTGTTTTCTCAATTTAATTTGTTTATATTATAATTAAACTAATAAATTAAAAATGTTAAAAAAATAAAATGTTCATATTATTTTCTTTTATATAATTCAAAATTCATGTTTTCAAAAATTAAACTTTATCATTAAAATTATATTTAATATTTATTCTATTATAAATTATTAATATTGTATGTTTTATAGAAATAAATTAATTAATTTGATAAAACCTAATTATTTTTATATAAACCCTAATATTTCATATAAAACCCTAATTCTATTTTCTAAATTCATGAACCCTAATTTATAAATATTAATATTTGTATATAAATGTTAATTATGTTTATTTATTTTTATTATTTTTTTATATTATCATTATACATAGTTTTATATAAATAATGTAAATAGTTTAATTAGTTAATTAACCATAACTTGTTATTTCTAAATAATCAAAAAAAAAACTTAATTTTATTTTTTATGAATATAATTTATTTGTACATATAATTAGTAGGGATTTTTATAATATGCATATAAATTTAAATCATTTAGTATATAATACTTGTTATTTATTTCCTTTATTAAATTCTCTTAAAAAATATTATTTATCTAATTTTGAACTTTAAATTTATTTATTATGTTAATTCTTTCATCTTATTCTTATTTATTTTATTACTACTAATCCCCTTTATTTATTTATTTATTTATATGTTATATGATTGTTTATTTTATTATTATTATTGTTACTAACCCAATTATTTATTATTATTTATTTGCTTATTTAATTTAATTATTTTTAATTATTATAATGTAATTGTACCCCTTATGTAATAATTGTAGTAATTTTTATTATTTATTTTTAAATGCTATGGTTAGTAAAATAGGGAGTGTAAACATGTTTGTATGTAAAAATTGAATTTAGATCATTAAATCTCAAGATAAATATTTGAATTGATACACTCACACACGTAAGTCGATCCTGGATCGCCATCTCACTTCTTAAGGGTTACCTCTCATGTTGCCTAAATAAAAGGTCAAGTAAGGTGTAAAGCAAAGTTTCTTCTCTAATATCATCTAGTCCCTTAACAGATAAAAAGATCAAGTCCCTTCGTGGTTGCCTTCGTAATGATCTTGTCCCTTTCGAATAAAGATGATAAGTCCCTTCGAATTGCTTATACACCTTACAGTTGCCTAAATAACAGTTGTCCCTTCACTTGTCCCTCACACATCCAAGGTAATGACTACCTATTCCATAATAATAGGGATAGTCTTACCATTTAAAGGATATTTAAGAAGAGTAAAGACCTAAACTTAGGGTAGGTTCCTCTTATGTACTTGCTCACTTTTCAAAAACATTTCAAACACTTCACATTTTTCAAACAAATTTTCAAAACAAAGACTTTATATATATCCGTACATGGATCATTATAAAGTACTTAAAGGAAATTTTATTCACACACTACACTTTTCAAAACAATTTAAAGTGAGCTAAGTAACTAAGAGCCCATGGATAACCATGGATGTAAAGGGTGCTAACACCTTCCCTTTACATAACCTACCCCCCGAACCCAAAAATCTTTTAGAAGGTCTTTCTTGTTCTTTTATGACTTTCCTTTGGATAAAATAAAAGTCGGTGGCGACTCTTGCTATCCGCAACATTTAACTAAAGTCAGTTCTCCCACCGTGTTACAGAACTGGCGACTCTGCTGGGGATTTAATAAAAGAGGGGTACCCTTAGGAATTAGATAACTTTAAAATTGTTTGCCTTGTTTGCTTTATACTTATCTTGTTGGGTGCTCTTATGTGTGAAAGATCCTAACCCGGATCTAGTGTACCTTAGGTAAATGGAAATAGACCAAGGAAACTGTACGGCGTATACCGATATGGTTGATCTGGTGGCCATAGTTAGTGTGACTTCTTGGTTGGTGCTTATGTTCCTTAAGTCAAGTTGAGGATAATATGAGGCTGCCATATGTTGTCAATGCACTAACTAACTTTTAGAACCCTAGTTATCCCATCTTGGCCTTTAGAAAGTAGTGAGATAACCGACTTTGGTGAAGACTGAAGTTGGTTGATACTCGATACTACGCTCATTGAGATTCTAAACTTGGAGGGTTTTGGTTGGCAAGTAAGTTTCCTACTGAACAACCACCCTTGTGAAGGATCAATGATATTGAGATCCCTTAGAACCTGGTTACTTTGTAGGACAAGATGAACCATCTAAACTTCAAGGGAGGGTACTTACCTTTAAACCTCATACAAGCCTTCAAACCTAGGGCTATTGTGTGACTTGTTTGTGTGTGCCACATGTTTGTGATTGAGCATAACATCATAGCATCTTCATGCATCATAAGCATAGCATTTTCACTAACCATTTCAAGGACCAAAGGATTTATCTTTGTTCTTTGTTGCAGGTCATGGCTTCTGCTCGTAGAAACACTATCCGGATCAACTTTGTGGGAATACCTCCTAAGCTTAAGGAATTGGTCTCCCAGGTTTCTGAAAACTCCCAGTTCATCAAAAGACATGGTTACTTACTGGATCTAGTCACTTCAGGGTTCAATGAAGACATGATGAGTGTTCTGTTTCAATTCTTTGATCCTAAGCACCATTGCTTCACATTCCCCGACTACCAGCTGGTTCCTACAATGGAAGAGTTCTCCAAACTTCTGGGTATACCTGTTCTTGATCAAAGACCCTTCACAGGCTTGGAAAAAGAGCCTAAACCTGAGTTTATTGCTGCAGCTCTACATCTGAAAAAGTCAGACATTGTTTTAGAAACGAGAAGCGGAGTTAAGGGTATTCTTGCTAAGGTGTTGATAGAAAAGGCTCAAGTGTTCTTGAAGGCTATGAGCTATGATGCTTTTGAGGAGATCTTAGCCTTGTTGATTTATGGCTTAATGTTGTTCCCCAATCCAGATCAGTTCATAGATGTTCATGTCATCAACATATTTCTGAGTCACAATCCAGTGCCTACATTACTAGGAGACATCTTACATTCTCTTCATACTCGTACTACGAAGGCACGAGGAACTTTGATGTGCTGCATACCTTTGCTATCTAGGTGGTTTATTTCTCACCTTCCTCGATCAGTGATGAAGAATGAACAGGGGTTCAGGTGGTCTAAAAGGATCATGTCACTCTCTCATTCAGATATTCATTGGTGCTCCAGATCTATGGAGAATGTCACTATCATTGACCGTTGTGGGGAGTTTCCTAATGTGCCACTTCTAGGCATAAGAGGAGACATTACTTACAACCATTCCTTAGTTTTACGACAGTTTGGTTATGCTCGGAGTGATGGTCCACATGACATGTTGATTCAGGGTATTGTGTTTGACTACGACAACGATCTGCAAGGTTATCGTCAGAGGTTCATACGAGCATGGGGAAAGGTGAATAAGGTTGACAGTAAGACTCTGGAGCCCAAGTACACTATTCCTATGGAAGATTACCTCAGATGGGTGCGATCTCGTGCTCAAACTCTCATGATGCCATATCCTGCCATCCTGCCAGTTACTATGGAGCCTGTTGCTGAAGGAGATACTTCTTATACCATCCTTCACCCAGACATGCCCACTGACATGGAAGACTTACAGAGATCCTGGATCCAGTTGAAGGAGCAAAGGGATACTTTCGAGGCTCATTACAAAGCAAGTCAAGAAAGAATCCTGGAGCTAACAAAGCAACTTCACGAGGAGCGGAATCTCAACTCATACCTCAACACAAAGAGGAAACGTCCATGGGAGACTTAAAACCCCATCTTTTGTATTTATTTCATTTCATTTTGTAAGCCCAAAGGGCAAACAAATTTATTACTAATAAAAGTTTACTTTTTGGTTGTTTAAACAAATTTAAATCATGCGGTCCTTGAAAACATTGCATACGCATTCACATATCATATCACTGCATCACAGGTTTCTTGTGCACAGGTTTCTTATCTTCTCGCTGTTTATTTCAGCAATGGCTCTTGAACAAACAGTTAAAGATCTCCAGGCACAAAATGCACAGTTCCAAGAACTGATCCTGAACTTGTCCAAGGGGCAGGATGAATTGAAGACACTGCTGGCCAAGAAGACTAAGAAGACTAGAAGGTCAGGTGGCCTGATCAACATGGGAAGAAGGTTCAGAGGTCTTGTCAAGACCAAAGAACAAGTTGAAGATTATGAGTCTGAAGAGTCTGAGAAAGAGGGAGGCAGTCTCCACAACACTATGGGGGACTCTGATTCTGAAGCTAACTACTATCATGAGCCTAATGAAGATAAGCTCAAAATGCTGGTGGATAGAATGGATGCTATGGAATTGCAAAAGTCTTCTGGGATGGATTTTGAAGACCTGAGTTTGATATCTGGGGTGGTCATACCCATTGGTTTCAAGGTTCCTACTTTCGTAGTTTATGATGGTGTCTCTTGTCCCAAGCTGCATCTGAGGTCTTATGTCCGGAGAATCCAACCTCACACTGCTGATAAGAAGTTGTGGATCCATTTCTTCCAAGAGAGCTTATCTGGAGCTCAATTGGAGTGGTACTATCAGTTGGAGAGTATCAACATCCATGATTGGAATGATCTTGCTGAAGCCTTTTATAAACAATACCAATACAATTCTGACCTAGCCCCTACTCGCATGCAGCTTCAAAGCATGTCCATGGGTGCTAAAGAAAATTTCAAGGAGTATGCCCAGAAGTGGAGAGACTTGGCTGGAAGAGTGCAACCCCCTCTAACTGACAGGGAGTTAGTTGATATGTTCATGTGTATGTTGAATGGTCCCTTTTACAGTCATCTCATTGGAAGCTCATCATCTGGCTTCACTGAGTTGATAATGACAAGAGAGCGCGTAGAAAGTGGTATAAGGAGTGGCAAGATTCAAGTAGGTGCTTCTTCATCAAGTACTACAAAGAAGCCCCCTAGTGGGAAGAAAGAGTCAAATGTTGTTTATGGTCAACCTGATCGTAATAAGAGGCATCAGTCTGTGAGTGCAATTCATATCTCCAATCCAACTCCTGCAACACCAGAGCCACCACAGGGAAATCAACAAAGGGCTAGAAGATAGTTCACTAAGCTCAACATGTCAATGGCCCAAGCCTTGCAGCACTTGTTGAAGGGTGAACTTATCACTTTGAGGGATCCTCCTCAGAATCCAAATGTTACCTCACCCAGGTATAATCCTAATGCACGATGTGCATATCATTCAAATTGTCAGGGACATGATACCAATAGTTGCTGGGTATTGAAGAATAAAATTCAGGATATGATTGATGCTGGAGAGATTGAGTTTGACCCTCCGGGTACTCCAAATGTGATTACTGCTCCCATGCCAAATCACGAGAAGACTGTCAATGCCATTGATGAAGTTTCACATATTTCCTCAGTTGCAGATTTGACTACACCATTGTCTGTTATTAAGAAGAAGTTAGTACAAGCTGGGTTCTTTCTAGGTTGTCGTGAAGATTGTGTATATTGTGCCTATAATCCGGATAGCTGCTGGAGGTTGAAGGACAGAATTCAACGCCTCATGAATAATTACACCATAGTGTTTGAGAGGACACCACCTTCTGTGGAGAGCATGGTTGATCACATAACTAAAGGTGCAAAGATTGAAGAAGTGGATATGGTTGACAAAGTGCCGGTGAGGATTACTTCCAAGGGTCCTGTCAAGATCACTCATAAGGGTCCAATTAAGATTACTTCTGAAGGCCCTGTGAAGATTTTTGCTGAAGCTAGAGTGGCTCCTATGATCATTACCACTCCTGGTCCTATTCCGTACACTTCTGATAAAGTTGTGCCTTGGCATTATGGGTCCGATGTTTATATTCATGGTGTTAAGCAGGAACCCTTAGCTGAGACACCTGTTGCTGATGAAAACCTTGATGTTGACAATATTGCTGGATCTAGTAAGATCACGCGAAGTGGAAGAGTTTTCTCTCCTCCAGTTACTTCCAAGAATACAGTTACTCCAGTTACTACCTCTACTTCCGATGCTCGGGGCAAAGGTCCTGTTATTGAACCTATACAAACTGATGTGCCAGCTGCTGATGATCTTGCTAAGCAGATGGAAGAAGTATTGAAAATCATTCGCAAGAGTGATTATGACATTGTGGATCAATTGGGGCATACTCCCTCCAAGATTTCTATGTTGTCTTTATTGTTGTGTTCTGAGGCTCATGCCAAAGCCTTGATCAAGTTTTTGAAGACTGCTCACGTACCAAATGAGATCTCTGTAGACCAGTTTGAAAATTGTGTTGCACACTTGACCTATGATAATGGGTTAGGTTTCTCCGATGCTAATTTGACTCCGGCCAAAAGAGACCATAACAGGGCTCTACATATCTCTATTGAATGTAGGGGCACTACCCTGTCTCATGTGTTGATAGACAATGGTTCTTCGCTGAATGTGTTGCCCAAAGAAGTTTTGAATAAGCTTAGTCCTGAAGATGCTGTGTTGAAGCCCAGTAATATAGTGGTGAAAGCTTTTGATGGTTCGAGAAGAGTGGTGCATGGAGAAATTGATATCCCAATCAAAGTAGGCTCTCAGGTCTTCAATGCTACTTTTTATGTAATGGATATCCGTCCTTCGTATTCTTGTTTGCTTGGGCGTCCCTGGATCCATGAGGCAGGTGCTGTAACCTCCACCTTACATCAGAAACTGAGATATCCAGTAGAAGGAAAAGTTGTCACTATTTACAGAGAGGAAGGATATATAGTTAGCCATGTGAACACCTTTAAATATCTTGAAGTGGAAGGTGAATATGTTGAAACTCCGTGCCAGACGTTCGAAGTGGTTCCTTGGATTGTTAATAATTATGAAGCTCCTCCTGTTGTCAAGAAAGTTCCTGTGGTCACCCGAGTACCTCCAACAATGGCCTCCCTCAAAGATGCTAGAGTTGTGGTGGATGAAGGTGGTTGTACTATTTGGGGTCAGCTTCCTGACATTCCTTACAAGTCTGACAAATTTGGTTTGGGTTTCACTGCAGAGTCCCAGAAGGCTGTTCGTCGTGCTTGTGCTGTTCGTATCACCAATTAGGGGATTATGAAAGATCAGATCAATGCTGTTGGTAACTATGATGAAGACTACAACTTGGATGCTTGGATTTTTCCTACTGTGGGTGCTGAGCTCAATAACTGGAAGGCTGAAGATGTTATTCCTATCTCCTTTAGTCAGGAGTAAATACTATTACTGTGTTGTTACTTTTAAGTTTGTAATTTCTTGAACAATTTAAACTCTTAAGCCTTGTGCCTTACCCGGGGCACAATGGTGTGCTTGTTACGGGATGTCATTTTATTTGCATACTTCATTCAATAAAAATCAGTGGACGTTTCGTTTTCGTAAATATTGTGTTCCTTGTTTTTCTTTTCTTTTATTTTGTTTTATCAGCTATGTGTTCTTACACACACCCACATCACTAAAATGCAGATCCTTATCCACTCTGGATCCTGTTGGTAACAGTTCTACTATTGCCAATTATAATTTCGAGAATCCGATCTATCAAGCTGAAGATGGAAATGAGGACGATTGTGAAGTACCTGTAGAGCTTGCTAGGTTGTTACAACAAGAAGAGAAAGCTATACAACCACATGAAGAGCCAGTCGAAGTTGTGAATTTGGGAACTGAAGAAAACAGGAAAAAGGTCAAGATAGGGGCTGAATTAGAGGATGGTGTCAAGAGCAGATTGATTCAGATGTTACATGACTATGTGGAGATCTTTGCTTGGTCCTATGAAGATATGCCAGGGTTGGATACAGACATTGTGGTTCACCGTTTACCGGTAAAAGAAGATTGTCGTCCAAAGAAATAGAAGGTTCGTCGCATGCGTCCTGAAATGTCAGAGAAGATTAAAGCAGAAGTGATGAAACAGTTTGATGCAGGGTTTTTAGCTGTGACTTCTTATCCTCAATGGGTTGCAAATGTGGTGCCAGTACCTAAGAAAGATGGTAAGGTACGTATGTGTGTAGACTACAGGGATTTGAACAAAGCCAGTCCCAAAGATGACTTTCCACTTCCTCATATTGATGTTCTGGTAGACAACACGGCTCAGCATAAAGTATTCTCTTTCATGGATGGTTTTTCTGGTTACAATCAAATCAAGATGGCACCTGAAGATATGGAGAAGACAACATTTGTTACACAGTGGGGGAATTTTTGTTATAAGGTGATGCCATTTGGTTTGAAGAATGCAGGGGCAACATATCAGCGTGCTATGGTGGCTTTGTTTCACGATATGATTCATCATGAGATAGAGGTGTATGTGGATGATATGATAGCCAGGTCCCAGAATGAAGAACAACATCTTGATCATTTTCATAAATTGTTTGAAAGGTTGAAGAAATACAAGTTGAGATTGAATCCAAACAAGTGTACTTTTGGAGTTAGATCTGGTAAGCTCCTGGGTTTCATTGTTAGTGGAAAAGGTATTGAAGTAGATACTGCGAAAGTGAAAGCTATACAAGAGATGCTAGCTCCCCGCACTGAAAAGGAAGTTAGAGGTTTCTTGGGACGATTGAATTATATTGCAAGATTTATTTCCCAATTAACTGCCACCTGTGAGCCAATCTTCAAATTGTTGAAGAAAGATCAGGTGATGGAATGGAATGATGAGTGCCAGACTGCCTTTGATGAAATCAAGAAATATCTGCTAGAACCTCCAATTTTGATGCCACCAGTTGATGGAAGACCCTTGATCATGTACTTAACAGTATTAGACAACTCAATGGGGTGTGTGTTGGGGCAACATGACGAGTCTGGTCGAAAAGAGCAGGCAATATACTACCTTAGCAAAAAGTTTACCGACTGTGAAACAAGATACTCACTGCTCGAGAAAACTTGCTGCGCTTTGGCATGGGCTGCTCGCCGACTAAGACAGTATATGTTGACTCATACTACCTTATTAATTTCGAAGATGGATCCAATCAAGTACATATTTGAGAAACCTGCTCTCTCCGAAAGAATTGCAAGATGGCAAATGATCCTGACAGAATATGATATACAGTATACTACTCAGAAGGCCATTAAAGGAAGTGTTGTAGTTGATCATTTGGCTCATCAAGAAGTGGATGATTATCAGTCGATGAGTTTTGAGTTCCCTGATGAAGACATTATGATTATTACCAAAGAACCTGGACAATATGACGGACCTGAACAAGGATCCCGATGGACTATGGTTTTTGATGTAGCTTCTAATGCACATGGTAATGGTGTTGGTGTTGTGATCAGTTCCCCTGAAGGTTGTCATACTCCGATTACTGCTAGACTTTGTTTCTATTGTACCAATAACATGGCTGAGTATGAGGCATGTATCCTGGGTATCAAAGCTGCTATTGATATGAAGATTCAGTTCCTTGATGTGTATGGAGATTCAGCCCTGGTAGTAAGTCAGATTAAAGGAGATCGGGATAACAAACATGATAATCTCATTCCTTACAGAGAGCATGTGTTGTCTTTGATCCCACATTTCAAAGAGATTACCTTTGGACACATTCCACGAAGAGAGAATCAGTTGGCAGATGCATTAGCCACCATGGCATCTATGTTTGAGATTAACTGGGATGATGAAACTCCCAAGATTACTATTGATAGATTTGAGAAGCCTGCATACTGCAATGAGATTGGCACTGAAGAAGCAGAAGAGAAGCCTTAGTTCTATGAAGTGAAAAGATATCTTGAAGCTCAGGAGTTCCCTGAAGGGGCATCTGTCAAAGATAGGAAGTTCTTAAGAAGGTTTTCTGCTAAGTTCTTTTTGAGTAATGGGATTCTGTACAAGCCCAATCATGATTCCACTTTGCTTCGTTGTGTGGATAAGAAGGAAGCAACAGAGATTATGGAAGACATGCATGATGGGATCTTTGGAACTCATTCTAGTGGTCATACCATGGCAAAGAAGATATTGAGAGCAGGTTACTATTGGTCTACCATGGAAGCTGATTGCTACCAACATTCCAGAACGTGTCACAAGTGTCAAATTTATGCTGATAAAGTACATATACCTCCATCTCCATTGAATTTGTTGACTGCTCCTTGGCCTTTTGCCATGTGGGGCATTGATATGATTGGTGAGATCAAGCCTACTGCTTCTAATGGACATCGTTTCATCCTGATTGCTATTGATTACTTTATGAAGTGGGTGGAGGCAGCTTCATTTGCATCTGTTACTAAGAATGTGGTGGCTCGATTCATTAAGAATAATCTCATATGTAGGTATGGCATCCCTGAAAGGATTATTATGGACAATGGCTCTAATCTGAACAACATTATGATTACTGATCTCTGCATGCAGTTCAAGATTAAACATCACAACTCTTCTCCGTATCGTCCGAAGATGAATGGGGCAGTTGAAGCTGCTAATAAGAACATTAAGAAGATTCTACAGAAGATGATTGTTACTTATAAGGATTGGCATGAGATGTTACCATTTGCTCTTCATGGTTATCTTACTACAATACGTACTTCAACAGGGGCAACCCCATTATCCTTGGTATATGGTATGGAAGCAGTTTTTCCAATTGAAGTTCAGATTCCCTCCTTAAGAATTATGAAGGATGCAGGCTTGGATGAGGATGAGTGGATTCAGACTCGACTTGACCAGATAAATTTGATTGATGAGAAGAGGTTAGCAGCAATTTGTCATGGCCAGATGTACCAGAAACGGATGATCAAAGCTTTTAACAAGAAGGTTAAGCCAAAGGTATATCAGGCTGGTGATTTGGTAATCAAGCGTATCATATTACCACAGGGTGATCCCAGGGGTAACTGGACTCCTACATATGAAGGGCCATTTGTGGTCAAGACATTATTCTCAAGAGGTGCCATGATACTTACTACTATGGATGGTGAAGACTTCCCACAGCCTGTAAACGCAGACATAGTTAAAAAATACTACGCATGAAAAGAGACCCGCTAGGTTGACTGGCCTAGGCAAAAATAAGGGCATCCCGGCGAACCAAAAGGGTTCGGGCAAAAATAAAGGATATATATAAAAAATGTACACCCGGCAAGTCGAAAACCTGAAAAGGCGGCTTGGGCAAAAAAGGGTATCCCGGTGGATTGAAAACCTGAAAGGGCAATCCAGGCAAAAGTTAGGGATTAAAGCGTATGACTATGTCTCACCCATGTAACTACTACCAGTTGTGCTACTTACTCAAGCTCGAACAAATAAAGCTCAATTCAATCATTCTGTCTCAACAGCAGAAGATGAGATACTTGAAGATAATGGCAATAGTAGAATTGAAACTCAATAGGATTATTTCCCACATAGCTGATTTTCTTTGTTTTGTAAAATTTTTATGACGAATTCCTCTTACTAGGATTTATGTCTCCTTGTACAAACTTACCCATGTACGGGTCACTTTGTGATATAAATAAAATTCCATCTTTAAATCCAGATTTACTTTTACCCTATTTACATAAGCGAAACGTCCATTGGTTGTGTTTGAATGTATGTATGTTTTTTTAATATGATTGATGTTTACCAGAAATGCATAAATGCTTAATATGATTGATGTTTACCAGAAATGCATGAAAACGCAGTAATAGTATTTACTAAGGACGAACGAGGGAAGGACTTCAACGAAGCTTCGCCGGTTCATCCCCACCAGACAGCTACAAATCCCCCAGTAGGGCAAATCCATCTTCATAAATACTTCAAGTCACATCTCCCCTGGAATTTATATCCATCTCTTTTATCCTCATACGGATAATCGGGAATTTATTCCTCCAATAGGAGTACGACGAACGAAGACGGGAGGTTATGGATACCTTACTATCAAACGAAGATGGGAAGTTTTGAATACTATATTATCAAACGAGACGGGAAAAAGTTCCTCATATTCTTCAGCAACCAAATCGGGATTTATTTTCCCTGGCCAGCAGTTGTTATACGAAGATATCCAGACGCTTCAGGCTGCATGATTCATACATACATCATTTACATCATACCATAACATACATATACATAAGTACATAATGCATTTGTTTGAGTGCATCATACTATACATGCATACATAATGCATAAACTAATATTATCTTGCAGAATGTTATATACATCATGATATTTGCATCGAACTAATCTTGTTTTTCAGATTAATTCTCCAGCAGACAAACTACATCAACAACTTATACCTCAGGACGTTGTTTATCCTCCTGAAAGCTATCATGACTTTGGGCCGTTGTTTATCTTCCCAAAAGTTACACTTATACCTCAGGACGTTGTTTATCCTCCTGAAAGCTATCATAACTTTGGGCCGTTGTTTATCTTCCCAAAAGTTACATTTATACCTTAGGACGTTATTTATCCTCCTGAAAGCTATCATGACTTTGGGCCGTTGTTTATCTTCCCAAAAGTTATACTTATACCTCAGGACGTTGTTTATCCTCCTGAAAGTTATACCGTTACCTTGGGCCGTTGTTTATCTTCCCAAGGGTAATGTTGGGACGTTGTTTATCTTCCCAAAGGTTATCTCAGTACATTGGGACGTCGTTTATCTTCCCAAGAGCTATCTTGAGACGTCGTTTATCTTCTCAAAAGCCATATCCTTACCTTGGGCCGTTGTTTATCTTCCCAAGCACCCTATTATACCTCGGGACGTTGTTTATCCTCCTGAAAGCTATTATGACTTTAGGTCGTCGTTTATCTTCCCAAAAAGTCATACCCTTACCTTGGGCCGTTGTTTATCTTCCCAAAAGCTATATCTTCATACTTTGGACTACCTTATTCTCCAAGAAGTATATTTGAAGAACCTTTCTCCAGATGGCATCTCTAAGCCCATTTCCTGTTCCTCCAAGTGGCATCTTTAAGCCCACTCAAGCATATACAACATATCATCAGTATTACTCTATGCACTGGTGAGTGCAAATTTTTGGGCTTTTGTGTTCAATCCCCTTCAACCTTCCAGGTCACGACTGGCACATATACCAATCTAACCCCTCAGGTTTCAGAAAAATGAACAGGGGCAGCTGTTGCACCCCAAAATTTGCCCTCACAAAACAAGACTTTGTGTACTAAGAGGCTCACAAGGTTCACAAGGTTCACAAGGCTCACAAGACCTCCCATGAGGTTCACAAGGCTCACAAGACCTCCCATGAGGTTCACAAGGTTCACAAGACCTCCCATGAGGTTCACAAGGCTCACAAGACCTCCCATGAGGTTCACAATGTTCACAAGACATCTTATGAGGTTCACAAGATTCACAAAGTTCACAAATAGTCAGAAAGTTTGACAATTCCCTCAGACAATGCCTCCTCCTAAGCAGGGCATCCAAAACTAGGGTTTTGACTTTAATCAGGCTAAATGGACTTCCAAGACTTCAAGTGAGCTTCATAACATCTTATATGTTTTTAAGAACCCCCATGACAAGTTTCAAGACTTTTCTCAAAGGTTTGCTCAGTCAGATGATCAGATAAGTCAAAATCAGTCAAAGCAGTTAAAAAGTCAAACTGAGGTCAACTGTGGTCAAACCAAAGTCAAACTTCATGATTTTTTGCCAACATCAAGTATATGAAGTAAAATTCATCATTTGATCAAGGGTTGATCATGATTCATCAAAGAGATTTCAGATCATCAAGAATCAGGAGTTTCTAAATTAAGGTTTTCAAAGGAAAAGTCAACTGAACTTTGACCAGCCAAAACATTCACATGCTTCATCAAATTTTTCCCATCCAAAGCTCATTTTGAAATAAATTGAATTCTCTACAACTTTGTGTCTCACAAGCCAAGCCCAAAAATGCTTCATTTGGAAGGTATGAGCTAAGACATTATAGGTCCTTTTAAAAGTCAACAACTTCAAAAGAGCATAACTAGATAATGGTAAAAGATATGGACATGAAACCAATGGGGTTGGTTAGAGGACTCTTTAAGATTTCCAAAATGTCCAAGAACACCCTCATAGCATTAAAATTGAAGGATTTATGCCCTTGGAAAGTTGGGAAATTTTTGGGTGGTTTATGAAGTAAATGGAGTCTTAAAACCAAATTCTTCCAAATGGGCTGACTTTTTTGTGACCCAAGGTGTTCCATGACATCATGCACGAAATTTATTTAATATTTTCATAATTTTATTTATTTTATTTTATTTATTATGATTTTTTATATTAAAAATCATTTTAAATTCAAATAAAATATAAAATATGAAGATTTAAAAAATATCTTCATTCTAGAAGGTCATGAAAGTTAATTGGATCAAATTGATATGAGAATTATGGTGGTTGACTTAAAATAGCAAGGTTACATTCAAGAATATTTGAATTTTAAGACATGATCTTTTTCAATCTTCAATGATCAAAAAGTCCAAATAACCCTACAATATTTTGACCTAATTTCATCTACTATAAGTACATAAACACATCACAATGCAATAAACACGAATTTGCTGCCTCAAGAGTAAGTTTCAATCTTCAAAAATTCATCAAAAACTCACAATTCGGATTCTTCCTTAAAGACACTTTCAAGACAATTTGAAGGTTGCAAAAGACTCCTTGATCATCACTGATACTTTCCCAATACTCATTTGCATCCAAAGCATGCCCAATTGCATAACCTGAATCAAACTTTTCACATTTTGATGATTTTTTCGTTTTCATATATTTGTGTATTATAAATTAAATTTGATCATTGTTTCATGTTTGTAATAAGTTGTTGATTGTTTCTGGGTTGGTTAATTGGAGTTTTGCTACAGGTTTGGAGGACGGCCATTGTTAGGGTTTCGGCCAAGCTTTTAGGGTTTCACGATAAACCTAATATAAATAAATCTGGAAGACATAGGATGATTGTATGAGCTCTGGGGATTATAATTCACTAATCAATTTGAAATAATTTCACTGTTTTGGTGGTGTTTGAATTTCGTAGGTCCTATATATGTTGAGATTCGCAGGAAAGTTCATAGGAAAATTCGCAGCAAAAAACGCAAGTCTGGAGGAAGAAGAAGAAGCCAGCGCGCCATTATTCATATTCAAATATTTGTTATAATATTTTATGGTTTATTGTTAAAATTATTTCAGAACAGATAGCCTAGCTCAGATGGTAAGCATGCGCGTGAATGAAGATCAGGGCAGGGGTTCGAATACCACCTCCAGCATTTTTTTTGCTTTATTTCCCTTATGTTTTTCAGGTTAAAAATATAATGATCAGTGTTCATTCTACATTCACAAGTGCACGCTTTGCCTGGTGGCTGTGATGTTGGTCCAAGAGATGGCAAGCCTAGGGCCTGGGTTCGAATCCTAGCCCCAAGTAAGTTTTTTTTTCACTTTTTCTTGTTTTCTCAATTTAATTTGTTTATATTATAATTAAACTAATAAATTAAAAATGTTAAAAAAATAAAATATTCATATTATTTTCTTTTATATAATTCAAAATTCATGTTTTCAAAAATTAAAATTTATCATTAAAATTATATTTAATATTTATTCTATTATAAATTATTAATATTGTATGTTTTATAGAAATAAATTAATTAATTTGATAAAACCTAATTATTTTTATATAAACCCTAATATTTCATATAAAACCCTAATTCTATTTTCTAAATTCATGAACCCTAATTTATAAATATTAATATTTGTATATAAATGTTAATTATGTTTATTTATTTTTATTATTTGTTTATATTATCATGATACATAGTTTTATATAAATAATGTAAATAGTTTAATTAGTTAATTAACCATAACTTGTTTTTTCTAAATAATTAAAAAAAAACTTAATTTTATTTTTTATGAATATAATTTATTTGTACATATAATTAGTAGGGATTTTTATAATATGCATATAAATTTAAATCATTTAGTATATAATACTTGTTATTTATTTCCTTTATTAAATTCTCTTAAAAAATATTATTTATCTAATTTTGAACTTTAAATTTATTTATTATGTTAATTCTTTCATCTTATTCTTATTTATTTTATTACTACTAACCCCCTTGATTTATTTATTAATATATTATATGATTGTTTATTTTATTATTATTATTGTTACTAACCCAATTATTTGTTATTATTTATTTGCTTATTTATTTTAATTATTTTTAATTATTATAATGTAATTGTACCCCTTATGTAATAATTGTAGTAATTTTTATTATTTATTTTTAAATGCTATGGTTAGTAAAATAGGGAGTGTAAACATGTTTGTATGTAAAAATTGAATTTAGATCATTAAATTTCAAGATAAATATTTGAATTGATACACTCACACACGTAAGTCGATCCTGGATCGCCATCTCACTTCTTAAGGGTTACCTCTCATGTTGCGTAAATAAAAGGTCAAGTAAGGTGTAAAGCAAAGTCCCTTCTCTAATATCATCTAGCCCCTTAACAGATAAAAAGATCAAGTCCCTTCGTGGTTGCCTTCGTAATGATCTTGTCCCTTTCGAATAAAGATGATAAGTCCCTTCGAATTGCTTATACACCTTACAGTTGCCTAAATAACAGTTGTCCCTTCACTTGTCCCTCACACATCCAAGGTAATGACTACCTATTCCATAATAATAGGGATAGTCTTACCATTTAAAGGATATTTAAGAACAGTAAAGACCTAAACTTAGGGTAGGTTCCTCTTATATACTTGCTCACTTTTCAAAAACATTTCAAACACTTCACATTTTTCAAACAAATTTTTAAAACAAAGACGTTATATATATCCGTACATGGATCATTATAAAGTACTTAAATGAAATTTTATTCACACACTACACTTTTCAAAACAATTTAAAGTGAGCTAAGTAACTAATAGCCCATGGATAACCATGGATGTAAAGGGTGCTAACACCTTCCCTTTACATAACCTACCCCCCGAACCCAAAAATCTTTTAGAAGGTCTTTCCTGTTCTTTTATGCCTTTCCTTTGGATAAAATAAAAGTCGGTGGAGACTCTTGCTATCCGCAACATTTAACTAAAGTCAGTTCTCCCACCGTGTTACAATGTCTCACACAACTCAACAACACAAAGCATTAAGATCTGATACCTACATAAATATTAAACCTCAATCAAATAGACATTCATCTTAGGTCGAGTTCAATAAGTATATGTCTATAGCGATCCAAACCCATTAAGATAGATAGTAAAGCAAAGATGGCATCGATTAAGAATTGTAAAAGGGATTTTATACAAAGATCCATAAATACACATATAATCTGAGTAAACATGCATACAACAACCCCAACAAATGAAAAATATATAAAGAAGTAGGAAGAAGAACAAACATTTCACGATTCGTCAACTCCGATTGAAGTAGATTCGAATTTGGATCATCAAGATGCACTCTCCGTGTGTTGTTTCTAAGCAAAAACCTCTAAATAATGATATTTGATCAGTTAGGATCTGTCAAGAAATAGTGAATATATACAAGTTGGAATCTACGAAGTTCGCATTGCGAGTTCCTAGTTCGCACAACAAGCTCAACTTTATTGCACGTGGTCTGGCAGATATTTCACTTAAATTGCCTTATGAAAATATCTTAGCTCGCACTGCAAACTAGCTCGCCCAGGCCTTGCACTGCAACCACTGAGAACAAAACCTACTGCTAGAATAGTAAATTTCCTCGCCTTCATTTTGCTTTGTGGTCGCACTGCGAATATGAAAACATGGGGAAAGTTTCTTGCTTTCATCACAACATGAGCACCATAACTCTGATTGACGTATGGTCAAAAGCATTGGAAAGTTTATTCAATGCAGTATAAGACAATGAAAAATTATCATTGCTTATATACCTATACAAAATGAGATATAAACAATCAAACTCTTGATATGTACAAGATAACACATTATATACACTATAAGCTAAATGTCGCTCCCGGGATTTTCATCCTGGTACAAACGCGAAAGTGGCGCCGAAAAAGAAGCAGAGTCGCCAGCCACGTATTTTTATCCCAATGAGAGGGAAAGGTAATGTTGTACAAACCCAGGGAAAGGAAAGAACAAGGTCTTGCGAACCAAAGAGACTAGGTTCGGGAGTCGGTTACGTGAAGGGAAGGTATTAACACCCCTTCACGTCCGTCGTACCCGATGGGATCCACGCTTGCTTTCACTATTTCAAAGGGTATTGTGACCTGTTGCTGGACTGGAAAGAAAGAGAACGAGAAAAATTTAGGGAAAAGGAAGAATTGTGTTCGAATGGAATGAAAAACACAAATGGTTAATGATGATATGATGCAATGAAATGCAAGGCATGTGACAAGTGATATGTGTCTAGTGTTGGTGTTGATCAGAGAGCATCAAATGAATTGATGGGTTGTCTCTGCGGAGTCCGGTTTTCCAAATTGAATTGGAGTTCACGGAGGAGGCATCAAATGAATTGGTGGGCTGTCTCCGCGGAGTCCGGCTTTGCTCCATTGATCATCCCTCCATTTATTCCATTTCATAGATTTGCAACATGTGTTAAAAATCAAATCTAAGGGTTATAACTACAAACATTAAAGAGTTAAAGAGAAATTTTCTTTATTAATTAACAATTAGATTTGATTTTTAACACATGTTGCAACTCTATGAAATGAAATGGAATAAATAGAGGGATGATAAATGGAACAAAGTCGAACTCGTCTCTACGAATCTCAAAAGCGTTCCTCTTGTATCCTATTTTGTATTTTATATAAACTATATATATATATATATATATATATATATATATATATATATATATATATATATATATATATATATATATATATATATATATATATATATATATAACTAAGAGGTGACATGACACCTAGCAAAATTAATTGCAAATCTCTAATAGTGCAGGAATTTTGGAAAAGTAAGTAATACCCTTTTGTTTTAGTTAAAAATTAATAGATTTGATCAAAATGGTAGATTAGAGAGTAATTAAGGATTATTTTTATTAATTAGATATTAAATAATGTTTTATTTTGATGTCAGTGTAAAAGTTTGACACTAATATTATAGATCAAAAAGTATTATTCTATAAACAAAAATATTAACAAACGTCTTAAGTACATATTTTTTCATTCCATTAAGGGTACGTCTAAAAAAACCAAATATATTGTAATACTATCTTGGAAATGACGTACGTAATTCGAAATTTTAAAAAAGATTTTATAAGAATTACTTTGTATTAAAAAAATGTTTTAAGAATATTCGTTATAATTACCTTTATTCTACTCAATAATTTTAAATTGATTAAGAAAATTTAAATGAAAAAGAAAAAGAATGATAATTTTATTAAATTATGTTTATTAACTATTATTTTATTTTAAGTATTTTAATTCAATATAAAGTAATTTGTGAAAAGATTTAATTATTTTATATTTATACAATTATTTTCCTTTCAAAAAGATTCTGTAAGAGATGTCATTTTAGACAAATTTTGTTGCTGCAACTATCACAATTTGTATGGTTAGAATTTCTCCTAAAACAATCAAACAATGAGATGTTTTTTTCTCTCTACCACTCGTTTTGTATGCATGCGCGTGTAACTTCTATAAGCCATTGCAACCTTATTTCTTCCTAAAGAATTATTAGTTTTTGTTTCATTCTCTTTTTCCTTTTAGCATATGTATGTAAAATATCACTCACCTAACAAATATGTCCTTTTCTCCACTTATTTCGCGCACCAGTTGAGAATCGACAGTATTGGGATCCACTTTTCTTTTTTGTGTCTTTCATCTTTATTTTACATCATAAAAAAAATTATGATATTTTTCTCTCCTACAACAATAAGAGATTATCTATAAAATATCACCTCCGATATTTTTACATCCGAGAGAAAAAGTAATATATTTAAAAAATATATATTTAAAAAAAAAACGATACATCAATAGTGTAAATTATTTTTACACTTGCAAAAACAATGACAATCATATATCATGTCAAGTCAATATTTAAATTTTAAAATATTTATATGATTTGATACTTTAAAATATTTTGATTGGATGAATGTGTAATGTTTATTTACACAATGCATTATCATTAAACTCTTTACAAAAATACAAAAATATTGTTATTATGAATCAAATTCATGATCGGTAAAACTTTTTTCCTCGTAAGACAATTCAATAGAGAGAAAAAGTATCGTACTTTCTATGTCTCACTTCTTGACCTCTTCCAACAAATTAAGATAAAAACTCTTTTTTTAACAAAGGAGAAATCACTCTTTCTTAATAATGGTTTAAAACCATTTTATAAAACAGAAAATAAATATGTAGCAAAAATTCAAAATAAAGAATATAAATGAAAAAATTATAAGAGATTGGGGGAGAAAAATAACACCAGAGAATTATATAAGTTCGACCAAGAATATTTAATCACGTCCTTAAGAATTGTTCTTGAAAATATCCAATTGTCTTTTTTTATAAGTTTATGCTTATAAATCCCCTATATAGGGAAATAAAGTTTCAGACTAACTTCTAACCAAACAATGAACCATGACTTAGAAAGGTTAGTCTTCAAACCAAACAGCGAACAAGGCATAAAAAGGTTAGTCTCCAAAACAAATAGAGATTTTGCACAAGTTGATCTCAAACCAAGATTGAGTTTTTTGTTTCCTATCCTCTGAACTGAACCAAAGTTTTACACATAACTACAACGAACCAAATCGAGATTTTTATTAGGCTGGTCTCAAACCTAATAAGTGTTAACACAAGACTGAACTAAAAAACCAAGAGATATATTAATCGGTCTGATCTCAAACGGATAAAACTTTTTATCGAACTGAGATCAAGAATCATTGGGGAGATTTTCACTAGTTGATCTTCACGAGCCAAAAGAAAGATTTTCTTCAATACAGGAGCTCACGAACAAAATAAAGACTTAGACAATCCCCCAAATAATAACTTTTTAAATCGTTTAGCTTAGATTCAAAATATCAAATTCCTATGGAAGATATAGTTGGTTAGGGTTTCTGTAATATTCCTTGGAATATTCCATAGGAAAGTCGTAGAAGGATCTAGAAAGTGGTGGAAACACAAAGCAAATGGAAAGTGGAGAGGGGAAGAAGGCACCAACTAATTTTTTGAAATACTTTTCAAAAATTTTCATGCGTTAAATGGTTAACCCCTGGTGTTAACCGGTTAATGGATGAAAAATATGAATTTCCCCCCTTTTGGTGGGAAACCTATAGGATGTGTATCCACCGTCCATTCTGAGCTAGATTCGACCTTGGGTTCTGACATTTGATTTTGCCACCGAGTAATCCCTGATCACATGCCTTGCATGCTAACCAATACTGCATGAATTATTTTATTTTTATTATTTTATTTATGCAATGTATGAGCGGATATGCAATCCGACGAGCTAAATGCCATGAAAATGAGAGGGCAGATTTTGGGGTATTACAGCTGCCCCTATTCAATCAACTGCAGACCTGAAGAAATGATAGCAATGGCTTTCAGAAGTTCAAGGTATGGAGGGATTGAATACCCGAATAGATCGGAAAATTTGCATCTTTGGGAAATGAAATAAGTTGGGAAAACACCATTCGTGGATGCCGACTCAAAACATGAAACTGACCTTGGACAAAATTAAAGGGATGGGCCCATCGTACTTAGATGAGAACTCAGAAGAAAACGAGACCATCGTACTTATATGAAATTGAAAAGATGAGACCATTGTACTAAAATGAAATCAACAAAGGAACGATATCATTGTACTTAAATGACAACCCAACACGGGACCGTTGTACTTAAACGGAGACGGGAAAAAAATGAGAGATAGTTGTACTTAAACGGAGACTCAAAGATATGAAACCATTGTACTTAAATGGAATCGACAAAGATGAAATCATCGTACTTAGATGAAATCGGAGAAATGGGATCATTGTACTTAAATGACAACCCGACACGAGACCGTTGTACTGAAACAAATACACAAAAAAAAAGAGAGAACGTTGTACTTAAACGGAGACTCAAAGATACGAAACCATTGTACTTAAATGGAGTCAAAAGGAATGAGATCATTGTACTTAAATGAAAACCCGACATGAGACCCTTGTACTTACACAGAGACGCAAACAAATGAGAGACTGTTGTACTTAAACGGAGACTCAAAGATACGAAACCATTGTACTTAAATGGAATCGAAACAGAGATGAAATCATCGTACTTAGATGAAATCAACAACACGAGACCATTGTACTTAAACGGAGACACGAAAAGATGAGAGACCGTTGTACTTAAACGGAGACTCAAAGATACGCAACCATTGTACTTAAATGGAATCGAAAAAGATGAAACCGTCTACTTAGATAAAATCAACAAACACGAGACCGTTGTACTTAAACGGAAACGCGAAAACGAGGCCATCATACTTAGATAAGACTCGGAGAGGTGAGACCATTGTGTAATACCTCAAAATTTGCCCTCATATTTATTACCATTAACTGGCTTTTTTAATTTGCATTCATCCGCATTTTCCATTAGGTCATATCATTCAATCATGCATTGCATTGGCTCCTAAGGCATGTGATCAAGGCCCTTTGAAATTAGGGTTCGTACCTTATCCGTATCCATCATGGATTCAACTTGTGAAGAATATTCACTGGTTCATCTAACCCATTATTGAGGTATTCAATCAGATTGGCTTTGAGTGAGAGTATTGACTCTTTTTAAGGTCTCAAGTTGTATCCTTCATCACTTGAATATCTCAAGGAGAATTTGGAGTTCTTGTTAATGATTTGATTTGAAGGGCACTTCACCAATTGAGGTCCAGGGTATCAAAGATTGGTCCAGTTCCATTTGTTAATAGAATAATAATTCGAGATTGTGCGGAGCTTAGTATGGCATCAAAGTTCTTAAGAGTGGATTATGTTGAAGGATTCGATTTAGGTTAAAAGAGAATGCACAATTATTGGTTTATTTGGAAGACATCTTTCAAGTTCAAATTCTAGTTCTTGGTATCCATTTCAAATACAAGCCATCGCCATTTTACATATCCACTTTCCGATTCAATTTAATTCACCATTTGTGATTCACCATGATCTTATCCCGTTTCGCTAGCCAAAGTCATTTTTTGTGTGTCCATATTCATATTTCTAACATTCCATTTTTCACATCACTTGTCTCTAAACATCCATTATTTATTTTCAACATTAAACCTATTTCTTTTCTAAAGTCAATCCATTATTCATTTCGGAATTTCATTCTCCATCTTAAAGATCCAACAATTTCCTTTTTAATTCCATTATTCAAATGAAAAGTAAATTATCCAATCCATATGTGATTTTATTATCCAAGTTATTATCCTTAACTATATTTCATTGAGCCAATTTCATTTTAATTCTTGCGAGACTCACTTCATATCCTATTCATTTTTCATACAACCACAACTAATTTTTTACCCGATTTAAACCATGGTTATAATCCTCATCCACCACAAATTTCCTTCAAAATTCACAAATTATATTCTAGTTAAATTCACAAAAGATCCACACCTGAAAAATTAGATAAAAAAGGATAACAAATCAATTATAATACAACAAATCATCTATCATTATTCCTTGGTGTAAACACCCCAAATTTGCCCTCACCCATTCACACCATGGCTTGTGATCATTCTCATATGCATAAACACAATTATATCATCTCACATCTCATTTTTGATTCACTGCATAGTTTTCAAGGCATCTGCACCTAGGGTTTGTGATCTGAGCAATCCCAAAGCCTCTTGAGCCACTCCAAAGGCAACTAATCAACTCAAAGGGGTCCATGTGTGTTCTTATATCATATTTCATCTCCTCAAAGTCAAAAATGCAGAGGAATCACAAGAGCTAGGGTTTGAGTGGATGCAGAGCCAGTTTGAACTACACAGTTGACTGAAAATTAGGGTTTTGATTTCAAAGGCCATAACCCCAAATTTTTTTGTTATTCTTGTTTCCATTGATCTCTATATGGTATAGGGAGTATGCATATCAATTTTCATGAAGAAATTCCATGGGGAAGTCATCTGATCAAGGGTTGACTTTTCAGACAAGTCAGTGCAAAATCAGGGCATCTGAGGCCCCCAATGACCCAACCAATGGGTGATCTTCATCATTTTGAGTGTATATGATCTTTATTTGATCATGGAAGAAGGTTGAAGTTCATAGAAATCAAGAATTTAGGGTTTTTGCAAATGTTGACTTTTTGGGCATAGTTGACTTTTCAAGAATGCATCATTTTAGGTCATTTTTCAAGCCATGATTTTGGATCCAAAAATGCTTCAAATGGAAAAACTTTGGTCATGAAAGTTGTAGATCTCATCTTTCCCTTTTCAAAAAGTACAAGAACATGATCAAACTCTTCTTGGATCAAAAGTTATGGCAATGCAAAGTTGGATAAAATCATTGATTTTCAAGGCATGCCCTAAGTGAGAATTTTGCAAAATCATGGATCAATGACTTTTGCAGCCTCAAATTCATTTCAAACCATTACACAAACTTTCTACAAGTCATAAAGTTCAGATTGGACTAGGTATTGCTCATGTTTTATGGTTCATACAACAAGATTTCTCACATGTGAGCAAAGGAGCAACAACTTGCAAAATCATCATTTCACCTCCTACCACTTGTTGCCTTGGGTGCTGAACCAAGCTAGCCTTTCCCCTCACCATGCTGCGCCAGCCCACACACTTGTACTAGCCTAGAACACAACCCATGCCTCTCTTACACAAAGGTTGACAATTTGCAAAAGTGGCCATACCAATCAATAAAGGGCAGGTCACATCATCTGACCAATGAGATTAGTTTATGTGGATCAAATGCTGGCTAAACATAAGAGGAGGCAAGGCTGAAACCAACGCATTCACAACATTCACAAAAACACTCTCATTTGCAAACTTCTTCGAATCTCTCTGTCCAGACTTCAAACATCCAAACCATTTTCACCAATCATCTCACCATGTCTCATTGAGTCAAAAGCAACCAAGAACCAAGCCTGAAACAAGCCATAACACCACTTCACCATTTTCACCCCAACTTGCAGTTTCATTCGAAACTCTCTCCACAGCTCACAAACACCCAAACAAACTCCATAAACCTTCTCTATTCATCATCTGGACCACAAACAACCCTTCACCCTTGCCAGAAACAACCTGAATCACCATTGCCATGTTCAACTGAGCTTGAGCAGAAGTTACTCAAACTCTTCATCCAGCCAACATAAACTCTTCCTAAGCATTCAAGGATCATCAGGAGGCCAAGTAGAGTGGATTTCACCAAGAGAGGAGGTCAGAAAGTAGCTGAGTTGAAAGCTTCGAATCTCAGGTAGCTCAAGAAATATTTTTCCAGAAATCATTTTTTAAGTTCCTAATCTGTTCTATATGTCTTCCTGATTGTTCTGATGCTTTTAGTTTTGAAAATGGTGATGAAATGAGAATGTAATTGCTTCCTGAAACTTTTTTGCCCTAGTTCTTGTTTGCTTCGATTCAGCCTTTCATGGAAAAATAAATTTGTTTTGTTTGAGGGTTATGATTCGTGAGTGAGTGGGAAGCATTTCTGTTCATTTAGATTTCATTTTCGTAACATGTAGAGTGAGTTTGAGGTTTTGGGTGAACGGAGAAGATGACCGGAACACTGTTCCGGTCATCTGAATGTGTTTAACGGTGTAATTAGGGCATAAGCATTTAATTAGCTGATTTTGAATTTGAACCGTAGGATGTGGCGCCAGGTCTCTTCCCGCGCGTGTAACTTTGAATCCAGGCCCTAGGATGTGTTGACTTTTATTTAATTCAGTTTAAATTCATTTTTAATTCATTTCTTTTCATGTTATTTGCATAATTAATTTAAAATAGCAAAAATGTCTTAAAAATTATGAAACTTTTTCTCAAAAGTTTTATTAATTTTTAAGACACAAAAACATTTTTATTTTATTTTTATCATTTAAAAAAGTATTTTTAAATATTTAAAAGATTATTTTTAATTGATTAATGAGAATTAATTAATTAAAAATACTTTTAGGTATTTAAAAATTACAAAAAAATTCATGAAATGTTCTAAGACATTTAGAAACATTGTCCAACCTTCAAACCAAATTTCTTTTTTGATCTTGATGCATTTTAAGAATTTTTCATTGAATTAAATCATTTTTTATGCATTATTTTGATCATGGATTCAAAAATTCATTTCTGCCAATTGGTGAAGGTTGAGACATTGATTCTTCTTGCATTGTTTTCTATTTGGCATGTAGTCTCTAGGGTAAAAAGGCCATGAATTGTTCTTGCATTTTCAAATTGATTGGCATTTGTTTTGTTAAGAACCCTAAAAAACCCTAATAAGTTAGAAAATTCATATCTTGAATTTGGTTGAGAGTTGAGAGCTCCCCTTTGGGCAGTGGTTCATCATAGGCCTAGGGTTTCTTTGGGTGCCATTTTCCATTTTTTATCATGAGGTTTTGCTTCTGTTTTTGGTTTGTGTTTAATGTTTGATCCATAAACCCTAATTTGGGCTTCCATTTGCATCCTTCTTGCATTCTCTTGCATGACATGACTTGTCTTTGCATTTTGTGCATGCTTATGATTCATTTGACATCTTAAGACATGTATAAAGCATCTTTGATCATTGCATCTCATGTTTGCCATGTCATTTGTCTTGTATGTTTCATAACATTTCATGCTTGTTCATGCTCTTTAGCTTGCATCATTTGCATTCATAATCTTGTATGAACATCCCTATTGTCTTGCCTCATGTTTGCAGCACCTCATAACATCATAATCATCATCACCATGCTTCTGGTCTTGCTTTGCATCATATCATTTCATCTCATCTTGCATTGCATTGCATTTCTTTCTAACATTGCAGGTGGTAAGTAACTTGAGAAGTGGATTTGCCTTCACTTCTCATGCCTTTTCTTCTCATCTCTCTTGCATCCATTGCTGCATTTCTATTTGTGTTTGAGATTGAGCTTGCTCATTCTTCTTCTTCCCACTTTCTTTCTTCAAGTGACTTGACTTCTTGAATGAAGCAAGTCACTTTGCTTCTCTTAGTCCTGTTCATCTGCTTCCTGGTGGCTCCTCTGAAGATTTCTCTTGAAAACCTCACAAACCTTAGGATCAACCAAGCATGACAATGAATTAGGGTTTTGATTAGTCCCCCCATAGTTTTACCTTTGTGTCTCTCTTTGAGTCTTCTCTTCTCACCTCATAATCAGGGACTAAACCCTAAAGGCTTTAAGACTTTGTGATTAAGCTTATGCCTGCATCCTTCTCTTAGGATGGAGTGTATAACTTTAATCCTAAGTCTTGAATCCTTAAGGTGTTTAAATCCCTTAATCAATTCACATAATAATATCAAGACATCACACTTGTAACTTGGGCCTTGCATTAGGGTTCTAATTCTTCCTTAAGTGGTTAAGAAGGACTAACCCTAGTGTTAATGGACAAGTCCCCCTCAAGTTGTCTTACAAATCATAAAAAACACTTCATCATCATACCATTAATCTAAATAAAATCCACTTAATAAAGGCTTGTTTTGTCATGGGTTTAATCCCTAATCATGGATTAAGTTGAGGAGTCTTCCTCAGCTTAAACATTCTCATCTATTATCCTTCTTTTAGGATGGTGTAATGGGTCTGTTTAATCCTTGATTATGGCTTAACCTCATTACTCAACACTAAACAAAAATCACAAAAAACATCTAAATAATCACAAATAGGTTAATGATCTTAATCCTACACCAAAGGTGATTAAGTGTGAGAATCTGACTTCACACTTAAGGTACTCTCATTACCCCTAATCAGAGGGAAGATGTGATGAGTTTACTAAATCCATTGGTTTAGACTTAGGCTCATTATCCTATGACAAACTCCAAAAAGAAATAAAAGACTGAAAACACAAAAACAAACAATAATCGTCTCCTCCGGGATTCTTTTCTCATCACACTCACTCACAATCGAGAACTTGCTTCTTCCGTCTAATGCAAGACAGTTAGCACCTGAGCCAGACAGGTCATACACTTGAGCATAGACAAGCAAGCAGTTCACAAGTCAATTCACCTTTCAGTCTCTTTGGGTCGAACTACGGTGTTCTGACTTCCTCATTGCACGAGAGGATACGTAGGCATAACTTAACAGTTATCGAACAAAAGACTCTGTATATTCCCCCTCCTTCCAGCATTGTTCTTAGCCTCATTATCATGAGCACTTCACTCTTGTCCCTACACTGACACTGTACATTTATGCACTTCACACTTCTTTTGCACCGACACCTGTACATCCTTTTCCAGCTATTTTACACACAGATTGCACTGACACTACCCCTTTATAACACAAATCTTTTAAGCGTGGATCCCGTCGAGTACGACGGACAATCTGGGTGCTAATACCTTCCCAGGTTGTAACCAACCCCCTTTCTCAGTCTCTCTGGTTCGCAACCGTCTTATCCATTTCTTTCTAGGTCTATGCAGCATTGCCTTTCCTCCGGGATAAAAATGCCTAGCTGGCGACTCTTTTCATCTCCAGTGAGTTCACGCCTGTGTGTTCTCATTGTCCCTCTCGCCGACCGTTCGCGTCTATACCTTCATATGATCCGTTTTTCATTTGTCGGGAGCGACAGCTTGGCGACTCTGCTGGGGACCCTTATACTGCAACCAGGGCTTCTGGTTCTTTTTGTGGGTTCCTCCTAGCGCTTGATTGACTTGTGTTTACTGGGGTGTTATGTGCTTATTTGTGTTTGTATATTTGTATTTTGTTTATTGCTTTATGTACAGTTGATTTACTGCTTTCTTTATAGCTTTATATTTTTCATACTGTCATACTGTGCTGGCTGGATCTGGTTTTTCTTTGGTGGGTGGGTGTTCCATTGAGAGTTAAGGTCCTATACCTGGGACCTGAGTGACACCTAGGCTAGAGTGAATCATATTCTTTCCCATTCCATTTCGGTCTGGTGCGGGAATATGAAACACGGTTCAGATATGGGTTTCTTCTTGAGAACTCTGTGTTGCAGATTTCCTGCAATGCTAGGGCTATCTAGGAAGCCTGCTAAGTCTGGATGACCTTTTAGTATTGACCTTCAGAAACTGAGGTGAATTAGAGGAGGAATTGTTATGGTTATTGTAAACACTGTACCTCCGGGTTAGAAGTGTTTACACTTCTCATAACTGATCCAAGTCTGAGGATCCTTGTTCTAGATCACCACCTGTGAGGGGGTTGGGCTGTTTACAGGTTTGCAGGTACCTTGACCTCAGAATACCCTGTTACTTTGACTTTGTTAAGAATGCTCCATGTTGGATAGTTCTTGTGATTCTTAAACCCAGGACTTGTGGCTCTTTATTTGAGTCCCTCCACCTTGGTTACTGGATTTATAGACCTCCATCCGGAATTCTTGAACACACATGGATCTACACCAAGGCAGTTAATCAGATCCGGCTCAGTCACAAACCCTTGCATTTCATTTGCATACATACCCATTGCATCATATTAACATGTGCTTATTTGTGTTTCAGGGTATCCATCTTTCATCTGGTTTTGGTTTTGACCCCATCTGCATCATTGACCTATCTCCACCAGCACTTGCATCAGTTTGTCAGCCATATACTTCAGTTACTAGCACCAGCCAATCAGTGGCTCATTCTTTCAGCATCTTCATCAGCACTCTACTCAGTCTTCAGCATCATGGCTCCAAAGAAAAGCAACATCACCTATCATTTCTTCCAACCAGACTTATCAGACATCAGGAGGATCCAAACCCTGATCACCCCAGATCACATTCCTTTGTTCAGAGAGCATTATGGGGATATACTTGACTTGGTCATGGATCTGGACCCATCCCAGAGGAGCCTCATCCACACCTGTATTCAGTTTTATGACCCCCCATTGAGATGTTTCACCTTTCAAGACTTTCAGTTGGGGCCCCTATTAGAAGAATACTCATCATTGACTGGTCTGCCCATCAAAAGAGAAATCCCTTTCAACCCTGAAATGGTCTTTCCCAGCAATGGAGAGATAGCAAAAGCTTTGCACCTGGAACCTGTATTGATTGAACAACACTTGACCTCTAAAGCTGGAATCCCTGGTTTTCATCTGGACTTCTTAATTTCTCAAGCTAGTTTGAAGGCCTCCTTGGGGGAGTGGAAAGTTGTTTGTGCTCTGTTGGCCTTAAGTGTATATGGAATTGTGTTGTTTGCAGATGAGCCCCGTTTCATCAGCGAGAATGCAATCCACTTGTTCATCCTGAAGAACCCTGTGCCAACTTTACTGGGTGATCTCTATTACTCAGTCCATCAGAGAAATGAGAAGCAGAGGGGAAGATTAGTGAGGATTTGTGCTCCATTATTTCATGCTTGGCTTCTCAGGCATCTACCCAGGACAGATGCATTTCTCAATCCTCATCAGCAAAGCAACTGGGCTAAGAGGCTCACTACTCTCACTTCAGCAGATATCAGATGGTGTACTCAGAGCACCAAGGGCAGAGATATAATCACCAGCTGTGGGCACTTTCCCAATGTGCCCTTAATAGGAGTTAAGGGAAGTATCAACTACAACCCTCTGCTGTTCAGGAGACAATTGGGCTATGCACTGGTCCACACTCCTAGGGAACAAGACCTGGTGGAGACCCTCTACTGTGAGAACAAGATTAGTTTGACTGCTGTTAGGCAGGCTGCTTGGGCCTGGGATCATGTCCAAACCAAGGGAATCACCATTCTGGGTAAGTGCAATAATGTGGCATCAGCACAATATTATGAGTGGTCCCATGCTAGGGCCCAATTCTCTGGAATGCCCTTCACCATAGAAGACATGCCTGAGTCATCTTCAGCACCACCCCCTGCCACTATCAGTTTGGAGGAGTTTGAGAGCTTGAAGGAAAGAAATGAGAAGTTAACCCAGGCCTTGCAGAAAACCCTCCGGGAGAGGAGTGAAGGTGTGAGGGAGATTGAGAGATTGGAGAAGTTGAGAGTGGAACACTTGACTAAGATTGAGAAGTCTGGAGATTATATCAACAAGTCCAAAGCTGGTGAACAGATTCTGAAGAGTGCTTGTAAAGAAGCCCAGTTCCAGAGAGCAAGAACAGACTTGTACCTAAAAGAGAGTCAGGCCAGGTGGGTCCGGATCACTGAGGCCCGTACTCTAGAAGACAAAAGAGTTCAAGACAAGATGGGACAGATGGAAAAAGCCCTGGCAGCAGCCCAGAAGGAAATATCAGAGCTGAAAATCAAAGCAGGAGTGAAGAGGTCTAAGGACCAAAGTCAGAACAAGAAATTGACTGCAGCTGTTGCAACAAGGAACCTTCTCATTAGAAGTCTCACGGAGCATCCGGCTGATCCTGTGACCGAAGCACTTCTCAAGGAAGTTCGTGAGGATGAGTTTGGCCTTGGAGTTTGATCATTTGCTTGTTGTTGTTCCTTTTCCATGTACTTTTGCTTTTTGTGATGTATTTTGGCCCCTTTGAGGGTTTGTGTTGTAAAATGAACAAATTGTATTATTTCACCTTTGTAATATATTTGTGTTGGTTTCTATCTGGGTTCACATCAAAAGCAACTTCAACAGCAGCATCTTCAAGGGTCTGGAAGGGTCAAAACTGAAGGCCAAACCGGATACCTTGAGAACAAATAAGCATAACTGCATTGCATGCTAACCCTTGTGTTTGTTTTGTAGGTTTTTGTTTTGTTGTTGCTAACCTCTGTTGTGATGTTCAGGAATTATTGCTCGCCGCCGGGTATTTCCTCTCAACAGGCCTCACAGGTACCCAACTAGAAACAACCTTCCGGGAATTCAGATGGATCAGATGCAACAAGACCTTACGGAGGTCAGAAACCAGATGGCAAACGAAAGGTTAGAGATGAGAACGCAGATGACGCAGTTCATGGAAGTTATGAACAACATGGCTCAGAGCCAGGAGAGACTGAGGGCCATGGTGGAGAGGCAAAATCAAGAGGAGCCTCATGTAGGAACTGCTGGCACAAGTAACAACGAGAGGGTCCAACCTCATGTCAATCCCCCAGTTTTTGGACCCCATCTCCATCCAGAGGCCAACATCCCAGTCAACATTCAAGGGGCAGCCACTGCAGCCAGAGTACTTCAAGAAGATCCTCAGGAGGACCAGTATACAGTAATGGGTGCCGGAGAGGAAACTTATGATAGACGGTTGGAAGAAATAGCTGAGAAATTGAGGTCCTTAGAATCTCAAAATTCTTTGGGTTTCGACGTCATGGACATGGGTTTGGTAGAAGGGGTCAGGATCCCCCACAAGTTCAAGCCTCATTGTTTCGAAAAGTATAATGGGACTTCATGCCCCCGAACTCATTTGCAATCATTTCTGGGAAGGCTGAAGGCCTATACAATGGATGAGAAATTGTGGATGTTCTATTTTGAAGATAGCTTGACTGGAGCATCAAGAGAATGGTACTCTCACTTGACAAGGGTAACTATCAGATGCTGGAAGGACCTGGCGGAGGCCTTCATCAGACAGTATCAGTATAATCTAGACATGGCACCCAACAGGACCCTCCTAATGGGAATGTCACAGTCATCGAGGGAGAGTTTCCGAGAGTATGCCCAAAGGTGGAGGCAACTGGCTGCTGCTGTTCAACCACCAATGTCTGAGAGAGAAATGGCAGACATGTTTATGAACACTCTCCAGGGAACGTATATTGACAGGTTAGCTGCTTTCTCTTCCACCAGCTTCGCAGATGTTGTCATAGCTGGGGAGAGAATTGAAAGCCTGTTAAAAATGGGAAAGATCTCAGACAACGGTGCAAGCTCGTCCAATAATACAAGAAAGCCTTTTGCAGGCCCGAGAAGAACTGGCGAGACTAATGCCATCCACACCAACAGGGGTAGGCCCCAATATGCTCAGAGGTCAATAGCAGCAGTCACCATCCCTGCTCCGGCACATCCTCAGCCAGTCTATCAACCTCCTCAACAAAACTTCCAACAACAACCTCAGTATCAGCAGAATCAGTATCCTCCAAGGAACTTCAACAACAACTCCAACAACAACAATCAACAGAGGCCATTCCAACAGAGGCCCTCTCAAGCTAACAGAGTGATCGACCCGATCCCAATGCCGTATGCTGCCTTGCTGCCACAACTTCTGAAACTCAACCTAGTTGAGCTAAGAACGTTGGCACCCCCGGATCCCAACAGTCTACCAAGGAACTATGACTCCAATGCTAGGTGTGCTTTTCATTCCAACGCACCTGGTCACAGTACAGAAAAATGCAGAGCTCTGCATATGAAGGTACAAGACTTGGTAGACTCCAAGGCTCTGAATTTTGCACCTCCGCCCAATGTCAATAAAAACCCAATGCCAAACCATGGTGGTCCTCGAATTAACGCTATTGAAGAAGACCAACCGTCTTATTTAATAACCAGTGTGGATCAGATCAGGACACCATTGGTGGAAATCAAAGCTCAGCTCCGTGAAAACCAGATATTTCCGGGGTGTGAACTAGGGTGCCCCTATTGCAATATTTCATGGAATGGGTGCGAGGACCTGAGGAATGGCATTGACAGCCTTATTCAGAGTGGCTTGCTACAGATCACTACATCATTTCCGACAAATCCAGCAACTTCATCAACAACGGTTTCAGACCCTCATACAACTGCAGCAACTATTGTACCCGACAATTCATCAGCACCATCAACGAGTACTCCACCTGTTCTCCCAAATGATCAGTTTTCAACAGTTTCTCCTGCTACAACTTCAGCTTCATTCCATTTCGACTCTCCATCAGCAACAACAACAGTCCTTCAAACAGTACCTTCTACAACTCCAGCAATCAATCCTGAAGATGTCTCCACCGTCACTATATTCTACGATCCTGAAAATAATTCCGCCTACCATTCAGAAGGTGCTGCTCCCACCAGAGCACCAGTTACAATCTTCTATGATCCACAAACAATTACAGTCCCCTCAGCAGCAGCAATCAGTCCAGTCACTGTCACGGTGCCTGGACCAGTACCATATGAAAGCAATAGGGCCATCCCTTGGCACTATGGCTCTGACGTATACTGCGAAGGAAAAAGAATCACTCTGGAAACATCAGCACCTGCACCACAAGTAGATAATGTGGGGGGAGGCGGAGGCTTCACTCGAAGCGGACGTCTCTTTGCTTCACAAGTTCAAAGACCTACTGCCGAAGCAGAAGCTGCTGCCAAGGCAAAAGGAAAAGGCCCGGTGCAGGAAGATCCAGTTGCCAAAGAAGCCCTGAAAACTCCATTTGATCAGGAAGTTGATGAGTTCATGCGAATCATCAAAAAGAGTGATTATAAAATTGTGGATCAGCTTCACCAGACGCCATCCAAAATCTCCATCCTCTCACTGCTTATGTGCTCCGAAGCCCATCGGAATGCACTACTTAAAGTCCTGCACGCAGCTTACGTGCCTGAGGAGATTACTGTCAACCAATTGGAAACCGTGGTTGGAAATGTTACTGCTAGCAACGGGCTAGGGTTTACCAATTCTGACTTGACAGCGGATGGCCGCAATCACAACAAAGCCTTGCACATAACCATGGAATGCAAAGGAGCTGTCCTTTCTCATGTGCTGGTGGACACAGGTTCTTCCCTGAATGTCTTACCGAAGAAGGCTCTGGTGAAGCTTGAATATGACGGATTGGCATTGAGACCCAGCAACCTGGTGGTACGAGCCTTTGATGGTTCGAAGAGATCGGTTCTGGGAGAGATTGAGCTGCCTGTGACAATTGGCCCACAGACTTTTAAAACTATCTTTTATGTGATGGACATTCAGCCCGCCTAAAGCTGTTTGTTGGGTAGACCCTGGATTCACGCCGCCGGCGCAATAACGTCTACCCTTCACCAAAAGTTAAAATTTGAGTGGGAAGGTCAAGTTGTCACAATCTGTGGAGAGGAGGACATTTTTGTCAGCCACATGGCAACCTATAAGTACATTGAAATGGATGGAGAGATCCATGAAACAATGAGCCAGGGGTTTGAAGCTTTGAATGTGAATGAAGCATCTGCTGTATCTGGTACTCCAATGTCATCTTACCAACAAGCCCGGAAGGTTGTTGAAGAAGGAACTTCCCAAGGCTGGGGCAAGGTATTAGCTGTGGAGGAGAAGAAGGATAAATTTGGGTTGGGTTACAAACCAACTCAACGTCAAGCAAAGGCTGCTGCAGAGCCTGGTTTTGTCAGTGGGGGGATGCTTACCCCTGATGCTATCAACTGTTTGGAAGACGAGCTGGAAGAGGAGCGCAATCTGGAGAATTGGATTCGTCCGAAGATCCCGGGGAGCAGTGTCTCGAACTGGTCTTCCCAGGAAATTATAAGTGTTACTCGAGCAGAGTAATTATTATTTCCTGTATTTTTATATAGCATGCATCCAAGTCTTGCATCTTGCCCAAGATGACAAGACTCATTTTGTAACCAGGGCCATCTGTACTTTTGTGCAAACAAGATTAAATTAATGAAATATCAGACATCTTTTTGCAAACGAGTCTTTTCCTTTTCTGCTCACTGTTTTTCCATTTTTCTTTTTGTACAAAAATAAATGGCGGTGTTTTCAAAATGATAACTTCATTTCACTTTTTTCTAAAGCAAGATTAAAATCAATCACTAAAATAAACCAACTTAACCCTTGCAGAGAGTGCCTTCCTGACAGCACCGACAACAGCACGGCTATGACATCGTATGACTTTGACAATCCAATCAATCAAGCTGATGAAGGGGTTGATGAAGAATATGAGCTTCCTGAAGAGCTAGCCAGGTTGTTGAGACAAGAAGAAAAGGTTATTACCCCTCACCAGGAGGAGGTTGAAGTGATTAATCTTGGTACAGACGAAGACATGAAAGAGGTTAAAATCGGGGCCTGCCTGCAAGACTCAGTAAAGAGACAACTGACAGATCTGCTTCAAGAGTATGTTGATGTGTTTGCTTGGTCGTATCAAGATATGCCAGGGTTGGATACCGATATAGTTGTGCACAAGCTGCCTCTGAAGGAAGAATGCCCACCAGTTAAACAGAAGCTGCGCCGAACTCGCCCAGACATGGCTATGAAAATCAAGGAAGAGGTACAAAAGCAATGGGACGCCGGGTTCCTTGCTGTGACTAGCTACCCGCCGTGGGTTGCTAACATAGTACCTGTGCCTAAGAAGGACGGAAAAGTAAGAATGTGTGTTGATTACCGGGATCTGAACAGAGCCAGCCCGAAAGATGACTTCCCATTACCTCACATTGACGTATTGGTGGATAACACGGCTCAGTTCTCGGTATTCTCCTTCATGGATGGGTTTTCAGGATATAATCAGATCAAGATGTCACCTGAAGACATGGAGAAGACAACATTCATCACACCCTGGGGCACGTTCTGCTACAAAGTGATGCCATTCGGACTGAAGAATGCTGGTGCCACATATCAACGGGCTATGGTGACATTGTTCCACGATATGATCCATAAAGAAATAGAATGTTATGTGGATGACATGATCGCCAAGTCCCTTACAGAGGAAGATCACCTGGTAAATCTGCTCAAGTTATTCAAGCGTCTGAGGAAATACCAATTAAAGTTGAACCCCAACAAATGCACATTCGGGGTGCGATCCGGTAAATTGCTGGGCTTTATTGTAAGCGAGAAAGGGATTGAGGTTGACCCTGATAAAGTCAAGGCTATTCAAGAAATGCCTGCACCAAAAACTGAGAAAGAAGTTCGAGGGTTCTTAGGTCGATTGAACTACATTTCCCGGTTCATATCTCACCTCACAGCAACCTGTGAACCCTTGTTCAAGCTGTTAAGAAAAGAACAAACGGTCAGGTGGAACGAAGATTGCCAGAAAGCTTTTGACAAGATCAAGGAATATTTACAAGAACCTCCAATCCTTATGCCTCCAGTTGAAGGAAGACCTCTGATCATGTACTTGACAGTATTAGAAGAGTCAATGGGGTGTGTGCTGGGCCAGCATGACGAGTCTGGTCGAAAAGAGTATGCAATTTACTACCTAAGCAAAAAGTTTACCGACTGTGAACAACGTTATTCACTGCTCGAGAAAACTTGCTGTGCTTTAGCGTGGGCTGCTCGCCGACTGAGACAGTATATGCTGACCCACACCACCTTATTAATCTCAAAAATGGATCCAGTTAAGTACATTTTCGAGAAGCCAGCTCTTACCGGACGGGTTGCAAGATGGCAGATGATTCTCACAGAATACGACATACAGTACACATCTCAGAAAGCCATCAAGGGCAGTGTACTATCTGAATATCTTGCTGAGCAACCCATTGATGACTACCAGCCAATGAGGTTTGACTTCCCTGATGAAGACATCATGTTCATTAAAGCGAAAGATCACGAAGAGCCTATTCACACCGAAGGGCCTGACCCAGAAGAAGAATGGACTATGATGTTTGATGGGGCTGTTAACATGAATGGCCGGGGTGTTGGTGCGGTACTCATTACACCAAAAGGAGTTCACATGCCTTTCTCGGCAAAACTCACTTTCAACTGCACTAACAACGAAGCTGAATACGAAGCTTGCATTATGGGTCTTGAGGAAGCCATTGACCTCAGGATCAAGACATTGACCGTATTCGGAGATTCAGCTTTGGTAGTCAATCAAACCAACGGGAAATGGTACACCCACCAAGATCATCTGATACCTTACAGGGATTATACAAGAAGGTTACTGACTTTCTTCACAACGGTCAAGCTTGAGTATATCCCTCGGGACGAGAATCAGTTTGCAGATGCTCTCGCTACCATTTCATCCATGATCAAAGTTCAAGCTGCTAACTTGGTACCTCAGATTTCAGTGTCTAGACTTGATAGACCAGCATATGTATTTGCAGCAGATGTTGTAAAAGATGATAAGCCTTGGTTCCATGACATTAAGTGCTTCTTGGAGGATCAAACATACCCACCTGGGGCATCTTCCAATGATACGAAGACTTTGAGAAGGCTTACTGGTAGTTTCTTTCTGAACACTGATGGGTCTTTATACAAGAGGAACTTTGATATGGTACTCCTCAGATGTGTTGACAAGACGGAAGCAGATTTGCTGATGCATGAAGTGCACGAAGGATCTTTTGGTACCCATGCAGGAGGACATGCCATGGCTAAGAAGTTGTTAAGATCAGGCTATTACTGGATCACAATGGATGCAGACTGTTGTGCCTATGCCAGGAAATGTCATAAATGCCAGATTTACGCAGACAAGGTGCATGTGCCTCCCAATCCTTTGAATATCATGTCTTCACCATGGCCCTTTGCCATGTGGGGCATTGATATGATTGGCAAGATTGAGCCAACTGCTTCAAACGGCCACAGATTCATCCTGGTCGCCATCGACTATTTCACCAAGTGGGTTGAAGCAGCCTCCTATGCAAATGTTACTAGACAAGTGGTAGCCCGATTTCTGAAGAGAGATATCATCTGTCGATACGGAGTGCCCGAGCGAATCATTACTGATAATGGTTCCAACTTGAACAACAAAATGATGGCAGAACTGTGCCGGGACTTCAAGATTCAACATCACAATTCTTCTCCTTACAGGCCAAAGATGAACGGCGCTGTTGAGGCGGCAAATAAGAATATCAAGAAGATTGTGCAAAAGATGGTAGTCACTTACAAAGACTGGCACGAAATGCTACCATTTGCCTTGCATGGGTACCGCACATCAATCAGAACATCCACTGGGGCAACACCGTATTAACTTATATATGGTATGGAAGCGGTCCTACCTGTTGAAGTTGAATTACCCTCTCTACGGGTATTGATGGATGTTAAACTGGGTGAAGCAGAATGGGTACGGTCCCGATTCGAACAACTGAGTCTGATCGAAGAGAAAAGATTGGCTGCAATCTGCCATGGGCAGTTATATCAGAAGAGAATGAAGAAAGCCTTCGATCAGAAAGTCAGGCACCGAGAGTACCAAGTAGGAGATCTTGTGCTGAAAAGAATCCTCCCTCCTCATACAGACTACAGGGGAAAATGGACTCCAAATTATGAAGGACCATTTGTTGTAAAGAAAGTTTTCTCTGGTGGAGCACTGATGCTCAGCACCATGGATGATGAAGATTTCCCATCCCCTGTGAATTCAGATGCAGTTAAAAAATACTTCGCATAAAATGACCCGCTGGACATAAAAACAGAATGTAAGTCCAGGCAAAAATAGGGCATCCCGGCGAGTCAAAAACAGAATAAAAGACTCGGGCAAAAGTAAGGGAAATAAATGAAAAAATGTACACCCGCTGAGTTGAAAAGCCGCATTGGACAACTCAGGCAAAAATGGGTATCCCGATGGATTGAAAACCTGAAAGGGCGATCCATGCAAAATAAGGGAGTAAGCGAACAACTGCACTCTGAATTCATCTGTATCACCTACAATTTGGTAAGCTACGAACGATCAGCTTCAATCAGAATCAACTCTCTCCAGAAAGCAAGACGAGAAGAACGTCATTGTCATACGAGTCATAGCAGGAGAGGAAGCTCCTCAAAGCGTCGTCAACACCGCCAGCACTTTATTTCTCAATTTGTAACAATTTCCTCATTTCAGGAGACGTGTTTCCTTGACTGTATCTTGCCAATTCAGGGCACGTGAATTAATAAAATCAGATTTTCGATCATGTTTCGTTTTTACATTTACGTTTTGCAAAGAGTTGTCTGATATCTCTAAAAATACAATTGCATAAGTACAGATGCCTTTCTCTAAAAAATAAAACACATGCTTGCAGGGAATATGATTACTCTCGAAAGTACTTAACTCCTATGACGGAATCCAGTAAGGGATACCTCGGGACCTTTTGTACGTTCCATTATCTTTGCAGGATTGCAGGTATCCAGAACGCAACCTGGGGCATGCAGGTTACGTCTCAGCAAGTAAGCGAATCATTATCAACTCGGTCTATCTTCCACATGGCACTAGAAGGTGCCCATTTCCCCAGCAGAGCTGCCAAATCAGCATACACTCAATCTCAGCATCCAAGATTGCTCTATCCCCAGCTGAGTTGCCTCTTGTTGCTCTCCCCAGCTGAGTTGCCTCTCAATTCCCCAGCCGAGTTGCCATTCTTCCTCAACAGAATACAGAAATCAGGGAATCATCTCCCCACAGAGTTCCAGCCTCTATCCAGAAGAGCAACGCACGGAGAAGTCACAACAGAGTACAGAAAGCTTCTACAAACCCCAGCTGGGTCCCGTATTTTCAAGATTATGTCAACCAGTGACATATATCCCCGAGCAGATACATCATTGGATCTACCAATGATCTCATCCCCAGCTGGGATGTTCACTTCAAGCAGATCAACAGGAGATCTTCGCGGCAGCGGGATCCGAATCCCGTATCTGGGCCCCTTTGCATAATCATAGCATTCGCATCATGCTATCCCTCAGGGCGTAGCATTCCGTCTAATACGGAGCATTACGGCAAAAATCAAATGCATAGCATAATCATAAGTCATGTTGTGAATTGAACGCTTGTGATTAGTAACCATTCATCAGAATACAGATTACTTTCCCCAAAGAGTCCCCACCAGAGTCCCAGCAAAAGCAGTTGCCTCACAAATCACAAACACCAGTGTATGCACCTTTTGGCACCCGTCCGTGTCATCTTTCCCCACAGGTCGCCTGAATACACTCTACAAACTAAATCACCCTCATTACAGATACGTCCTGACACCCGTCCGTGTCATGTCCCAACAGAAAGCCAAAGACATCCTCTTTGCACTCACATATACTTATATACACTTTCTTGACACCCGTCCGTGTCATATCCCCAGCGCAGTCGCCTAGACTTTGTATAGCAGATACTTGTTAATATTACACTTTTCTCTCTTGACACCCGTCCGTGTCATTCTCCCCAGCAGTTAAAACACTCATCATCAGTACAATACTCACTACTCATGGTACACTTATACAGATACTCGCCCGTATCTTGTACACACCATCTCTCATATCCCCACAGATTCAACACTCGTCCGTGTTCTTTGTTAACCAGTTGATACCCGTCCGTATCATCATCTCTAAACATGTGTCAGTTTGTTTCTACATGATACTCGTCCGTATCATAGTCTTAGGGATGCTCGTCCGCATCCTTAATCTATACACAATACCAAACACTTATACCTTTTGTTTCTTGGATGTAAACGCTCGTCCGTGTTTACTTTGTCCCCAGTAGATCACCAACAAATTTTCTTTTTTATCTAACACTCGTCCTGTGTTATGATACCTTTGAGAGCAGCCGTACCCTGCTGAGTGGTCGTCCTCCACTTCTTGATGGTCGTCCTCCATCATGCTCATCCGATGGCCGTCCCCATCGTTGATTTTAGCAGCCGTCCCCTGCTAGGTGGTCGTCCTCCACCCTCTTGATGATCGTCCTTCATCAACTTTATCCAATGGCCGTCCCCATTGTTGATTTTGGTTATCTGACACTCGTCCTGTGTTACGATAAACCTCGAGAGCAGCCGTCCCCTGCTGAGTGGTCGTCCTCCACTTCTTGATGGTCGTCCTCCATCTTGCTCGTCCGATGGCCGTCCCCATCGTTGACCTTTTCTATCCGATGGCCGTCCCCATCGTTGATATTTCCGGCAGCCGTACCCTGCCAGGTGGTCGTCCTCCACCTCTGATGGCCGTCCCCATCATATTTCTTTTATCCCCAACAGAGCAGCCGTCCCCTGCTAGGTGATCGTCCTTCACCTTTGATGGCCGTACCCCATCATCTGTTTTATTTCATTCATTCTTTAACCCGATGGCCGTCCCCGTCGTGGTCCCTTTTCCTTCTTAACCCGATGGCCGTCCCCATCGTTGGTTACTTTACCTTTATGAACTTGATGGCCGTCCCCGTCACGTTTCATTAATCCTCAGAGAATTTTATAACTTTATCTTGATGGCCGTCCCCATCATAATTTCTTGTTTTTCCCCAGCTAGTCGGCCGTCCCCGTCTTAGCTTTACCTTTTTATCCCCAGCATGTCGGCCGTCCCCGTCATCGCTTTATTTCATACATTTATCCCAGCATGTCGGCCGTCCCCGTCATCGCTTTTTACCCAGCAGTCGTCCCCTGCTCGACGGTCGTCCTCCGTCGCCCACACTTTACAATATACTTTATTTTCCTTTACAATCTATATCCCTTTTCTTCTTCATTTCTGTGAGTGCAAATTTTGGACTGTCTTTGGTATTCAACCACAAGTTATCTTGTTTGGCCTGTTAAGCCGTCGCTTACATCCTGCACAGCTAACTCATGTTTGAATAGGGGCAGCTGTAAACACCCCAAATTTGCCCTCACCCATTCACACCATGGCTTGTGATCATTCTCATATGCATAAACACAATTATATCATCTCACATCTCATTTTTGATTCACTGCATAGTTTTCAAGGCATCTGCACCTAGGGTTTGTGATCTGAGCAATCCCAAAGCCTCTTGAGCCACTCCAAAGGCAACTAATCAACTCAAAGGGGTCCATGTGTGTTCTTATATCATATTTCATCTCCTCAAAGTCAAAAATGCAGAGGAATCACAAGAGCTAGGGTTTGAGTGGATGCAGAGCCAGTTTGAACTGCACAGTTGACTGAAAATTAGGGTTTTGATTTCAAAGGCCATAACCCCAAATTTTTTTGTTATTCTTGTTTCCATTGATCTCTATATGGTATAGGGAGTATGCATATCAATTTTCATGAAGAAATTCCATGGGGAAGTCATCTGATCAAGGGTTGACTTTTCAGACAAGTCAGTGCAAAATCAGGGCATCTGAGGCCCCCAATGACCCAACCAATGGGTGATCTTCATCATTTTGAGTGTATATGATCTTTATTTGATCATGGAAGAAGGTTGAAGTTCATAGAAATCAAGAATTTAGGGTTTTTGCAAATGTTGACTTTTTGGGCTTAGTTGACTTTTCAAGAATGCATCATTTTAGGTCATTTTTCAAGCCATGATTTTGGATCCAAAAATGCTTCAAATGGAAAAACTTTGGTCATGAAAGTTGTAGATCTCATCTTTCCCTTTTCAAAAAGTACAAGAACATGATCAAACTCTTCTTGGATCAAAAGTTATGGCAATGCAAAGTTGGATAAAATCATTGATTTTCAAGGCATGCCCTAAGTGAGAATTTTGCAAAATCATGGATCAATGACTTTTGCAGCCTCAAATTCATTTCAAACCATTACACAAACTTTCTACAAGTCATAAAGTTCAGATTGGACTAGGTATTGCTCATGTTTTATGGTTCATACAACAAGATTTCTCACATGTGAGCAAAGGAGCAACAACTTGCAAAATCATCATTTCACCTCCTACCACTTGTTGCCTTGGGTGCTGAACCAAGCTAGCCTTTCCCCTCACCATGCTGCGCCAGCCCACACACTTGTACTAGCCTAGAACACAACCCATGCCTCTCTTACACAAAGGTTGACAATTTGCAAAAGTGGCCATACCAATCAATAAAGGGCAGGTCACATCATCTGACCAATGAGATTAGTTTATGTGGATCAAATGCTGGCTAAACATAAGAGGAGGCAAGGCTGAAACCAACGCATTCACAACATTCACAAAAACACTCTCATTTGCAAACTTCTTCGAATCTCTCTGTCCAGACTTCAAACATCCAAACCATTTTCACCAATCATCTCACCATGTCTCATTGAGTCAAAAGCAACCAAGAACCAAGCCTGAAACAAGCCATAACACCACTTCACCATTTTCACCCCAACTTGCAGTTTCATTCGAAACTCTCTCCACAGCTCACAAACACCCAAACAAACTCCATAAACCTTCTCTATTCATCATCTGGACCACAAACAACCCTTCACCCTTGCCAGAAACAACCTGAATCACCATTGCCATGTTCAACTGAGCTTGAGCAGAAGTTACTCAAACTCTTCATCCAGCCAACATAAACTCTTCCTAAGCATTCAAGGATCATCAGGAGGCCAAGTAGAGTGGATTTCACCAAGAGAGGAGGTCAGAAAGTAGCTGAGTTGAAAGCTTCGAATCTCAGGTAGCTCAAGAAATATTTTTCCAGAAATCATTTTTTAAGTTCCTAATTTGTTCTATATGTCTTCCTGATTGTTCTGATGCTTTTAGTTTTGAAAATGGTGATGAAATGAGAATGTAATTGCTTCCTGAAACTTTTTTGCCCTAGTTCTTGTTTGCTTCGATTCAGCCTTTCATGGAAAAATAAATTTGTTTTGTTTGAGGGTTATGATTCGTGAGTGAGTGGGAAGCATTTCTGTTCATTTAGATTTCATTTTCGTAACATGTAGAGTGAGTTTGAGGTTTTGGGTGAACGGAGAAGATGACCGGAACACTGTTCCGGTCATCTGAATGTGTTTAACGGTGTAATTAGGGCATAAGCATTTAATTAGCTGATTTTGAATTTGAACCGTAGGATGTGGCGCCAGGTCTCTTCCCGCGCGTGTAACTTTGAATCCAGGCCCTAGGATGTGTTGACTTTTATTTAATTCAGTTTAAATTCATTTTTAATTCATTTCTTTTCATGTTATTTGCATAATTAATTTAAAATAGCAAAAATGTCTTAAAAATTATGAAACTTTTTCTCAAAAGTTTTATTAATTTTTAAGACACAAAAACATTTTTATTTTATTTTTATCATTTAAAAAAGTATTTTTAAATATTTAAAAGATTATTTTTAATTGATTAATGAGAATTAATTAATTAAAAATACTTTTAGGTATTTAAAAATTACAAAAAAATTCATGAAATGTTCTAAGACATTTAGAAACATTGTCCAACCTTCAAACCAAATTTCTTTTTTGATCTTGATGCATTTTAAGAATTTTTCATTGAATTAAATCATTTTTTATGCATTATTTTGATCATGGATTCAAAAATTCATTTCTGCCAATTGGTGAAGGTTGAGACATTGATTCTTCTTGCATTGTTTTCTATTTGGCATGTAGTCTCTAGGGTAAAAAGGCCATGAATTGTTCTTGCATTTTCAAATTGATTGGCATTTGTTTTGTTAAGAACCCTAAAAAACCCTAATAAGTTAGAAAATTCATATCTTGAATTTGGTTGAGAGTTGAGAGCTCCCCTTTGGGCAGTGGTTCATCATAGGCCTAGGGTTTCTTTGGGTGCCATTTTCCATTTTTTATCATGAGGTTTTGCTTCTGTTTTTGGTTTGTGTTTAATGTTTGATCCATAAACCCTAATTTGGGCTTCCATTTGCATCCTTCTTGCATTCTCTTGCATGACATGACTTGTCTTTGCATTTTGTGCATGCTTATGATTCATTTGACATCTTAAGACATGTATAAAGCATCTTTGATCATTGCATCTCATGTTTGCCATGTCATTTGTCTTGTATGTTTCATAACATTTCATGCTTGTTCATGCTCTTTAGCTTGCATCATTTGCATTCATAATCTTGTATGAACATCCCTATTGTCTTGCCTCATGTTTGCAGCACCTCATAACATCATAATCATCATCACCATGCTTCTGGTATTTCTTTGCATCATATCATTTCATCTCATCTTGCATTGCATTGCATTTCTTTCTAACATTGCAGGTGGTAAGTAACTTGAGAAGTGGATTTGCCTTCACTTCTCATGCCTTTTCTTCTCATCTCTCTTGCATCCATTGCTGCATTTCTATTTGTGTTTGAGATTGAGCTTGCTCATTCTTCTTCTTCCCACTTTCTTTCTTCAAGTGACTTGACTTCTTGAATGAAGCAAGTCACTTTGCTTCTCTTAGTCCTGTTCATCTGCTTCCTGGTGGCTCCTCTGAAGATTTCTCTTGAAAACCTCACAAACCTTAGGATCAACCAAGCATGACAATGAATTAGGGTTTTGATTAGTCCCCCCATAGTTTTACCTTTGTGTCTCTCTTTGAGTCTTCTCTTCTCACCTCATAATCAGGGACTAAACCCTAAAGGCTTTAAGACTTTGTGATTAAGCTTATGCCTGCATCCTTCTCTTAGGATGGAGTGTATAACTTTAATCCTAAGTCTTGAATCCTTAAGGTGTTTAAATCCCTTAATCAATTCACATAATAATATCAAGACATCACACTTGTAACTTGGGCCTTGCATTAGGGTTCTAATTCTTCCTTAAGTGGTTAAGAAGGACTAACCCTAGTGTTAATGGACAAGTCCCCCTCAAGTTGTCTTACAAATCATAAAAAACACTTCATCATCATACCATTAATCTAAATAAAATCCACTTAATAAAGGCTTGTTTTGTCATGGGTTTAATCCCTAATCATGGATTAAGTTGAGGAGTCTTCCTCAGCTTAAACATTCTCATCTATTATCCTTCTTTTAGGATGGTGTAATGGGTCTGTTTAATCCTTGATTATGGCTTAACCTCATTACTCAACACTAAACAAAAATCACAAAAAACATCTAAATAATCACAAATAGGTTAATGATCTTAATCCTACACCAAAGGTGATTAAGTGTGAGAATCTGACTTCACACTTAAGGTACTCTCATTACCCCTAATCAGAGGGAAGATGTGATGAGTTTACTAAATCCATTGGTTTAGACTTAGGCTCATTATCCTATGACAAACTCCAAAAAGAAATAAAAGACTGAAAACACAAAAACAAACAATAATCGTCTCCTCCGGGATTCTTTTCTCATCACACTCACTCACAATCGAGAACTTGCTTCTTCCGTCTAATGCAAGACAGTTAGCACCTGAGCCAGACAGGTCATACACTTGAGCATAGACAAGCAAGCAGTTCACAAGTCAATTCACCTTTCAGTCTCTTTGGGTCGAACTACGGTGTTCTGACTTCCTCATTGCACGAGAGGATACGTAGGCATAACTTAACAGTTATCGAACAAAAGACTCTGTATATTCCCCCTCCTTCCAGCATTGTTCTTAGCCTCATTATCATGAGCACTTCACTCTTGTCCCTACACTGACACTGTACATTTATGCACTTCACACTTCTTTTGCACCGACACCTGTACATCCTTTTCCAGCTATTTTACACACAGATTGCACTGACACTACCCCTTTATAACACAAATCTTTTAAGCGTGGATCCCGTCGAGTACGACGGACAATCTGGGTGCTAATACCTTCCCAGGTTGTAACCAACCCCCTTTCTCAGTCTCTCTGGTTCGCAACCGTCTTATCCATTTCTTTCTAGGTCTATGCAGCATTGCCTTTCCTCCGGGATAAAAATGCCTAGCTGGCGACTCTTTTCATCTCCAGTGAGTTCACGGCTGTGTGTTCTCATTGTCCCTCTCGCCGACCGTTCGCGTCTATACCTTCATATGATCCGTTTTTCATTTGTCGGGAGCGACACTTGGAAAAAATCTTCCAGCCTGAAAGATCACACTGTAGTATATATAGGCCCGAATATCGAGGAGGAGAGTTGGACAGGGTATCTGGAACTCTACTTCCAGAGAGAGGTGGCATAATTGGAAAGGTTCAACCATGAGAATACTGGAAAACTACTGGGATATTGTAGAGAGAGCAATCTGTTTTCAAGGATGTTGGTTTTCGATTATGCTTCAAATGGGACACTTCACGAGCATTTACATTGTTATGAAGAAGGATGCCAGTTCTCCTGGACACGGCGTATGAAAATCGTCATAGGCATTGCCCGTGGACTCAAGTATTTGCACATAGAAGTTGAACCTCTGTTCACTATCTCAGAGCTGAATTCTAGTGCTGTATACCTTGCAGAAGAATTTTCCCCTAAGTTGGTTGATTTTGAAAGTTGGAAGACAATTCTTGAAAGATCAGAAAAGAATTCTGGTACTATTAGCAGCCAAGGTGTTGTTTGTGTTCTTCCAAACTCCCTTGAGGCACGCCATCTTGATACTAAAGGAAACGTACACGCTTTTGGAGTACTTCTACTAGAGATAATCAGTGGCCGGATTCCACACTGTAAGGAGAAAGGTTACTTGGTAGATTGGGCAAAAGACTATTTTGAAAATCCATAAGTAATGTCGCATTTGGTGAATCCTGAACTGAAGAATTGTTGACACGATGACCTCAAAGTGATATGTGAGGTGACAACTCTATGTATCAATCCTGCTACAGCTGCGCGTCCATCTATGCGGGAATTATATAGCATGTTGGAGAGCAGAATGCAACAAGCACAATCTCATCAATCTCTCGATTTCAATCTTCATCATATCTCAGCATTGCGTTCATCGCAACGTTCATCAACAACATCAATCCAACTTCTCCATCATCTTTAATCAACAACCTACACCAAAGTTAACAAAAAAAACTCAGGAGAATACCCTTAACTAATTCAAAAATAAAGAGAGATCACAAAACCGAATTCGGTTACACTCTAACAACCATAACAGAAAAGATAATAACCAATTTTCACCTGAGATTTCTGGACAAGCTTGAGCCTCTCTATAAAAATCAGAACCAATTATCTTCATTTTTCGATTCACCATAACTCCAATTCTCCTTCACAATTTTGGATTCTTCTTCACAACCATTCATTCATGTCTCTCACAACCTCTCCCTCTCAACCTTTTCACACTTCTTCCATAACCATAATCTTCTTCCCTACCTTCTTCAATTCTCCACAACTTCATTTCTCCTTCCCATAACCAATCATCAAACACCTAACGCTCAATTTTCTTCACCATTCTTCACCACCTTCATCCGAATTCAACTCTCTCTCTTTAAACTCTTCATTAACCTTCAACCAAATTCATCCATTACCTTCCTGAATTATCAGAGTTCTTCATCAATCTTCATGAGTTCTTCCTCAATTCTCAGAGTTCTTCATCAATCTTCATGAGTTTTTCCTCAATTTTCATCAGTTCTTCGTCAACCTTCACTATCCGTAATCAAGAATGACTACCTCATTCGTTTGAATCAATCTGCAAAACATCAGAAAATATGTTATGAAGAGTTCGATATTGGATTCGAGGATTCTAAAAAACAACAATCGAGAAGAAGATTAGACGAGAATTCGTAGCTGAAACTTAGCTCCACGACGCATCCGGCTTTGATTCCTCCTCCATTCTTCAAGTGAGATCACAACGCATCTTCTTTCTCACGAATCCGAGCACTGTGAATCGTCACCTTCTTCGTCGAACTCTGTTTCCAGGTACGAATTGAACACACTTCTAAGCATAGCCTTGATGTTAGTTCTATCTTGTGTGATGGTTATTATGACGTGATTGGTGTTGATTGTCGGGTTGGCAAGTTTAGGGTTTCGGTTTTTGAAAGAAGAAGAGAAGCTAGGTTAGAGAAGGGGATTTATGGGATTTGAGTTCAGATTGAAGAATAGGATTTGTGTTTGCTTGAGGTTCAATAGTTAGAGGTGTAAGACGATGGTGGCGGTGGCGATTGCAAAGAGATGATGAAAGTGACGACGGCGGTTGAAGAAGAAGAAGGGTCTAGGGTTCGTTGGAATTTTGGCCGATTTTGTTTGTATTAGTGTTTGTTTAAGATATAAAGGTTAATTGTTGTGTTAATGTAAATTAATAGTAATAAAGATGATTAAATCTGTTGTAATCTCAATTAAGATCCATAAAGGCCATTAATCTGCATTTTTTTGAATTCCAAAGAGAGAGATAAGATTTTTGTGATTCCCAGCCACACCAATGGTGACACTTGTCACCGTCCGGTTGGCTTTTAGTGCGGTCAATTGTATGCATGCCATCCACTATAATCTCTATGCATCTTCGTTCAAGATCCGCATGTTCCCTCAACCCAGCGCATGTGGGCCTTTCTCAGATCACTATTTGCACCCCCTGTAATAAGCCCATTTAGGATTTTAACTAGGAAAACTTCTTTTTGCACCCCGTCCCCTTTATTCATTTAGATTTTATTTTTGTTTTAATATCAATTAGAAATAAATCCATAAAAAATAGAAAAAATCATAATAAAATTCCACAAAAATTCTAGTAGGTTAATAATTCATTTTAGAAATTTCTGACATTTTTACTTTCTGAATTTTGGGTATTTTTGATTTAATTTCGATTTTCCATGTAATTGGCATTTTATTGAATTTCTTTAATTGCACATGATTTTGTTCATTTTATTTTTTCCACTTCCTGTAGGATTTTTTAGCCCATTTTTTTTGCTATGATTAGAGGACTGATAACAGAACATATGATATTTTTTGGTAGATTTTTAAGCCATTTTATCCACAGTTTTGGTAGCTTAATTCATGTAAAATTGTGGTTAATCCTTAGGTAGATTTAAGTGACTTTTAAGCATAGTTAATTTCTGAATTTTTAGGATATTTCTTAGCACAATGCTATAGTCAGTTTCCAGGAATTTTACTATTTTTAGTGCATTAATCTTTAGGCCATTTTTACATTGTAAAGTCACCTAGTTTAGCTTAGGGTATTATGGTTCATTAAGGACTAGTTTAATTAGGCTTAGTCTTAGGATTTCAGAATGACTTAGTATAGTTTAATTACTGATTTTAGGATGATGATATTAGATAATTTCCTTAGTTTTAGGATTTAGGCTTAGAATTTTTAATGAATAAGTTTAGGTGGAGTTTAGGCTTTCTTTTGGTTTTATGCCTTAACATGCAATTTTAGAATTTATTTTTTATTTCAATTTTAATGTTTTTCCTTACTATTTGAATTTCTCACTTGCATAGGCTTCCCCATTGTTTTTAGAATCAACTTAACTTCCTTAGGAAGTAAGTTAAATTCTAGTAGTTTCTAGTTCCCTTTTATCCATTAGGTTTAGAAAACCACATCAAACCATTAGGACCACCTTTGAATAAATAACTAAAATTAGGATTGAGTCTTAGTCCCTTAGTTTATACCTTTTGCAACTTGAGTCCTTCTTTCTCATCTTCAAACAAGATCCAAAAAAGACTTAATAAATGCATGAAAGGATCCCTTGTGTATAGCCTTATTCCATGGGGCACTTACATTCGTTCCATCTTGGAATAGTGTAAGCTTATCTAGCATGATGTACAAGTCTCATCAAGGGGTTGTTTCACAAAGAAAACATAAAAGGTACTTCTTTACAAAAGCAACAAAAACACTTAATAAAGTTCAACAAAGCTAGTGAACTTAAACCCTAATCCTAGGAAACAAGTCTTGGATAAATTCTCCTTGCTTGGTGTGCTTGTCCTATTATTCCATCTTGGAATGTAGTAGCAAGTACACATTTCATGGAAAAGAGTTTGAATTCACTTCCTTGTGCCAAATTCAAAACATTTCTCATAAAAGACAACAACAAACAATAAGCGACTATCCTGCGGGAACTTCTCTTCTCATCTTATTCATTCTCAATGCGAACTCGCGACGACTCGTCTCGCATGCAAGACGGTAAACGCACTCGTACCAGACGAGCCTGTAACACCTGAGCATAGACATACGTAGTTCAAGCCATAAAAACACAAACAAATAGTTCCCGCCTTAGTTAGGCGAACTACGTCGACTCTGATCCTAATTTTCCCGATGAGGTACGTAGGCAGCGGGGTAGGGTCTGTTCGAGCACATTCTTTATTTTCCCTACATGTTCCCCTCTTTCTTTTCATTCTCTTTTCTTATTTCCTTCCTCATTTCCATTCCCATTCCAATTAGCAGTTCTTATTCATCAGTATCTTATATCTCACCCTTTGAAACAAACAAACAAGCGTGGATCCCGTCGGGTACGGCGGACGATCTGGGCTGCTAATACCTTCCCAAGTTGTAACCGACTCCTGAACCTAGATCTATGGTTCGCAGGACCTTTACCTTTCCTTCTTCCTCAGGTTTGTGCAGCATTACCTTTCCAATTCATTCGGGATAAAAATGCCTGGCTGGCGACTCTACCTTTTCCGCGCCACTTTCGCGTTTGTACTAGGATGAAAATCCCGGGAGCGACAGCTGGCGACTCTGTTGGGGACCGAACCCAGAATCTCTGGTTTCCCTTGTAGAGTCAAATCTTAGCGCCTGTTTATTTTTATTTCTCTGGGTGTTTATATGTGTGTGTTTTTTGTGTTTATTTACTATTTTCGTTTACAATTTATTTTACCGCATTTATTTACTGCTTTCAGTATTTATTTTCCATGCATCATATTATACTAGATTGTCTGGCTGTGCTGGTTTTCATTTTTTCTGTAGGATAGGGTTACTGTGAGATGAGCTCCTAACCGGGGCTCGAGTGCACCCTAGGACTTAGATTGGTTCCTCTTTTGCTTCATGGCATCTTGCTATGTTGGTATTAGTGAGTTCCACGCCTTGACTTGCGACCTTCTCGAAAATGTATTGATACCGGAATCTTTCTGGGTTAATACGCTACCTTGATAGTTATGTGCAGTCAAGGGACCGATCATTGAGAACCTTTGTGGAAACATCCCTCTCCAATGATGACAGTGGCAGACCACATTTGTTGGCAAACCCACTCGCATCCGAGGGCCCACTGGGGACGCGCATAGGATGGCCTGGTTCTCTCATAGGAATCCAGTTAAAGAAAACTGTTCGTATGACGATAGTATTGTACCCTTCGGGATGAATGTACTATTTTTTTATCGATTCAGTGCTTGAAGCTAGGGACTTATGAGGGATGCTTGTTTCCTTGGACTCAGCTGAGACCTCCCTGAGTAGTACATAATGCCAAACCGATTCCCTGATTTGGTCATGAGCCATTTCTCGGAAATGGTGAATGTATTATTGCTATTCGGCTTTGAGAGTACGTGATGTTTGACCCGAGTAGCACACCCGTGAGATTGGGAGGGGTTTACAGGTTTGCAGGAACCCAAAACTTCAACATACCCTTGTATGCCAGCACACTTCAGTGATATGATCTTGTTCTGTTAATTATGGATTCTGAAGTCATGAACTCCTGATCAGAGATACTTGTGATGATGTTGTGGCCTTGCACATACACTTGATTACCTGATTCACTACATAGACACATCACTGATCACATGCCTTGCCTTGCATAGCATCATAGCATCATTAATCATTTTGTGTTCTTTTTATTCTCAGGGTTCATTACCTCCTACTCCTGGTCATATTTGCTGCTTCAACATGGAGATTCCAAGGAAGAGAAATGTCCATTATACGTTCCCACAACCAGAGACAGATGGTATTCAGAAGTTAATTGGCTTGATGGGGGAAAAAGTGCTTGATGATTTCAGAAAGGAGTTTGGAAAGATCCTAGATTATGTAAATAAGCCAACCACTGATCAGAGGGATAGCTTGCATTCTCTACTGCAGTTTTATGATCCACAACTGAGGGTTTTTGTTTTCCCTGACTATATCTTGGCTCCCACATTAGAAGCGATATCCAACATCCTCAAAATCCCCATCAAAAATGGTGCTCCTTACTATGGCTTAGGGAAGATGCCTTCATCCAAAGATATAACTGAGTCATTTCTTCTAGATTTATCCAAAGTTAACAGAGAAGTGGATGCCACCAAGGGTAAAGGACTTTTCTTAGATTTTCTTATCAAGGAAGCTCAAGACCTGGCCTCTGAGAACAAATGGGCTAAGTTCAACACCTTGCTTTCTTTGATAGTGTATGGGACTAGTTTGTTTCCAGGAGAGAAGGGTTTAATTAACATGAAAGCTATCACTATATTTGCCAGAAGAAATCCAATACCCACTTTTCTAGTTGACTTTTACTACGGGGTTCACCATAGAAATGAAAAGAGGAAAGGACATGTAAATTGTTGTGCTCCCCTATTTGCTGATTGGTTTGTAAGGCAACTCCCTAAATCAGGACCTTTTCAGGATTTGAAACAATCTTGGAAGTGGTCCAACAGATTAATGGGCTTAACCTCAGCTGACATTGCATGGGGATGCAACAGAGATCTTGTGGGAAAATAATTGTTGGTCAGTTGTGGTAGCTTCCCAAGTGTACCTCTGTTAGGAAGGAAAGGTGGGATCAGTTACAATCCTATCTTATCCAGGAAGCAGTTTGGTTATCCATTAAGAGACGTGCCTTTGATTGAAGAGGCAAAGGAATCTTTGTACTTTCCAGCAAAAGGAAATCTCAAGAAGAGCATGCTGTTATCCCAAGTTTGGGAAGTTAGAGTGATAAGAGGGAAGAAAGACTTTGGGAGAGTGGATCCCAACACTTATGATCCTTTAGCCAGCTAGTTGGAGGATCGTGTAAAGATCCAGTTGCTCCCGTTTTCTAGAGAAACACCTCTCTACCCTAAGGAGGTAGCACCCACAACTTCAGTGCCTCTTCAAGATTATCAAAAGTTGGAAGCCTTGGTTCAACAGCTCAGGTTAGAGAATCAAGAAGCTTACAATTCATGTCAAAAGCGGAAGATGCAGAATCAAAAGTTGGAGGAAAGAGCTCACAAAGCTGGAGAGATGGTTAGGCTCAAGCAGCAAGATTTTCAAGAGAGAGAGCTTTACTTCAAGAAAAGGGGATTAGCTAAAACTCACAAGGTGGCCCAGCGCCGGAAGGAAAGGAAGGACCTGAATGAAGCAATTGAAGCTGTCACTTTATGGCAAGAAAAATGGGAAGACAATCTGAAGAAGCAGAAAGAGCTGGAAGTCAAGCATAAGCTGGAAATCAAGAGTCTTCAAGATTCTTTGGATGGATAGAGAGAGCTCCTTCAGAAGGCTTATCATCAAGAGAAGAGTCGTCTCCAAAGTCTAGCAGAAAGCCAACAAGCAGTAAAGGAAGCTCATAAAGAAATAGAAGACTTGAAATTGAAAGTTGATGTGAAGAAGTCAAAGGCCGAGCCGGGTCCGAGCAAAAAGAATGAGATGGCTTTCCTGCAGAAGATTGAAGAGTTACATGCTTCCTTTGATCTAAGGGATCTTCTGATCCAGAGACTCATCTAGGAGCCCGATCATCCGGATATAGCTCAATTGTTCCAGAATGTTAAGCGTCTTAGTTGGAGGCTGCAAGACTTAGAGCTCCCTAGAGTTTAATTTCATGCTATTGTACTTGGATTACCCACAGGCTTGTTGTGGGATTCCGTTTATTGATATACTTTGTTGTTCTTTTCATTGACACCCTTCCGGGACTTTGTTGTTTCAAACTACAGTTTATATGATTGACTTTCTTTGAATCTCCTGTTAGTTATCTGTTTCACCACACGGGGTAATGAGCACCAATTCTCCACGGCCGTCACGTTATTTGAACATCACATGGGTCTTCTTCCCAATTATTATTCTCCTAATACCAGGACCGAAAAAGGGAAAAACCTTGAGGATAAAAGGAACACATTGCATTGCATACACATCATTTGCATGTTCTTCTTTATTTTTGCAGTTTTTCTACAGGATGCTTAACTTATTTGTGTTTCAGACAAAGATTGCGAGAGCTGCCAAGACCCGGCATCTCCGACAAGATATCCCACATCACTACGCAACATGCAGCAACCAAAGGACAGTCATGGACGCTATGCAAATGGAGCTTAATGAGTTTCGCACCAGAATGGGAGAATTCATGGTCATGATGCAAGGGATGGCTCAGGGACAACAAGAGTTAAGGAATGCAATTCAAGGGCTCAACCCTCCTCAGACTAATCCTCCTGTAACCACTCCTGACGTGCAAGTGACTCCTCCCAACACCAACAATTTCCCAGGTGGACCTCAAGTTCCAGAACAGGTCACAACAACTTTCATTCAGGTACAAGACAGGCAGGAGGATCAGTTCTCTCCTTTCAACAACGACATGGGGTTCGGTGGAGAAGGAAATCTTCAAGACTTTTTTATGCTTGCTGAGAAAGTCAAAGCCCTCGAGTGTAGGGATACTTTGGGGATAGACGTTTCTGACATGGGCCTAGTCCCCGGGGTGGTTATTCCTCACAAATTCAGGCCGCCTACTTTTGACAAGTATAATGGTAGCTCCTTCCCAAAGACTCACTTGCAGGCATTCTACTGAAAAATTGTTGCCCATACTAGGGATGAAAAGCTCTAGATGTACTACTTCTAGTATAGTCTCTCCGGAGGGTCCTTGGAATGGTATATGAAGTTAGAGAGAAGCTCTGTAAGAAACTGGAAGGAATTGGGAGAGGCATTCCTCAAGCAGTATCAATATAATATCGACATGGCGCCCAGTCACACTCAACTTCAGAGTCTGGCTCAGAAGAGCTCTGGGAACTTCAAAGATTACGCACAAAGGTGGTGTGAAGTGGCCGCTAGAGTGCAACCTCCTTTGATGGAAAGAGAAATGGTAGACCTGTTCCTAGATACCCTCCTTGGGCATTTCATGGAAAGGTTAGCTGGATGTTCTTCAAGTGGATTCTCATATATCATCTTGACTAGCGATAGGATAGAAAGTTAGATCTAGTAAGGGAAGATTCAGAACGGAGGCGCTTCGAATTCTGGTATCAAGAAACCCTTCGTGAAGAGAAGAGAAGGAGAGACTGGGGCAGTGTACGCGCAAAGGGGAGGAAATAACAGAGGTTTTTATCAGCAAGTGGCCCATGTCACTATCTCAACTCAACCTGTTCAATAGCAAGTCCAACCACCGCAGTCGCAACGCCAACAAGGGTATCAACAAAGAGCTCCTCGTCCATATTACCCCCAGAAGCCCAGAAAAAGACATTTCGAAGCTCCGCCGATGTCATATTCACAGCTTTTGAAGAATCTCCTACAACTTCAGATGGTTCAACTCCGAACTCTACAACCCCCGAAGCCGGGCCAAATCCCTGAGGGTTATGATACAAACGCCAGATGCGAATTTCATTCCGGATCTCCCGGGCATACCACAGAGAACTGTAAAGCACTGAAGCATGTTATTTAAGACCTACTGGATTCTAAAGCGATTAATTTCGCTCCTATTCCTAATGTAATACAGAACCCCATGCCTTCTCACGGAGGTACGGTTGGGGAAATTTATGAAGGGGAGAATCTAAACTTGGTGTGTGATGTCAACAACCTGCAGACTCCGTTGAGTGTTGTTAAAGTCTGCTGTCAAAGAAGGGTGTTATTTTCAGGGTGCGAAGATGATTGTCCAGGGTGTGTTGAAGCTCCAAATGGTTGTGAACAGTTGAAAACAGAGATTCAATGCATGATTAATGAAGGGGTTCTACAGTTTAACAAGGTTGTAAAAGAAAGCGAAGTCTCTACAGTAACCATCTTCTACGATCCATCTCAAGTTCCTCCACATGCCAGAGCGACACCGATAACCATCACCACTGTAGGACCAGTAATGTATCAGAGTGATAGAGCCATTACCTAGAATTATGGTGGTGAAGTATACTGTAACGGCCAGAAGCAAGAGTTGGCCACGCCTAGTACGACCCCAACTCAAGTAGAAAACATTGAAGTAGGAGATTTTACTAGAAGTGGAAGGTTATTTACGCCGGAAACACTAAGAAATAGTGTGATACCACCCAGAGACACCGCAGAAGCCCAAGCCAAAGCAAGAGGGAAGCATCTAGTGGTTGTCAATGAGCCCGCACCAGTAACTGATCCAGACATCACCTTTGATAAAGAAGCTGAAGAATTTCTGAGAATTATCAAAAAGAGCGACTACAAGATTGTGGACCATCTGCAGCAGACTCCGTCGAAGATTTCCATCTTGTCCTTGCTCATGTGTTCTGATTCCCACAAGAAGGCTCTCTTGAATATTCTGAACAAGGCGTAAGTGCCTCAGGATATTTCAGTAAATCAGTTGGAAGCAGTGGTATCTAGTGTCAATGCCAGTCACGGATTGGGCTTTACAGACATGGATCTGACATCTGAAGGGCGTGCTCATAATCGGGCACTGCATATATCTTTAGAATGTAAAGGTGCAGTACTCTCTCACGTGTTGGTAGATACCAGATCGTAGTTGAATGTTCTTCCCAAAAAAGCAATGATGAAGTTGGATTACGATGGAGTAGTTCTAAAGCCTAGCGACCTGGTAGTTCAAGCATTTGATGGGTCGAGGAGATCGGTTTTCGGGGAGGTGGAGTTACCAGTTAAAGTAGGTCCACAAATTTTTAATACCATGTTTTACATAATGAATATACAGCCTGCATACAACTGTTTGTTGGGAAGACCTTGGATACATTCAGCAGGAGCAATATCGTCCACACTTCATCAAAAGCTAAAGTTCGTCTGGGAAGGCCAAATTGTAACTGTCAGTAGGGAAGAAGACATTTTTTTAGTCAACTGGATTCATTCAAGTATGTGGAGATAGATGGCGAAATAGTTGAGACTCTATGTCAGGCTTTTGAGCCCCTGAAAACTTAACAAGCATATACAGTGGCAGCTTCTCCTGAAGAACCAAATAAGGGGGTTTCTGTGGCCTCTTATAATCAAGCTCTTGAGTTGGTAGAGTCAGGGGTGCGAGAAGGTTGGGGCAGTCAAGTAGAAGTGCCAGAAAATAAAGATATGTTCGGAATTGGTTACCATCCTGGGCAGTCATTGTCTGAACCGAGTGCTAAAGGTCATCAAAGCCCGATTACTTTCACGAGTGCAAGAGTGGTGGATTATGGAAACATCAGTGTCGTGCAGGATGACGTAGTTAATAGTGACTGTAACTTAGATGATTGGATCAGGCCTGCTGTTCCAGGGACTCAACTTAGCAATTGGACATCAGAAAGGCTTATCTCAGTCACCTCTTTCGAAGAGTAATAATTTTTGTTTCTGTTTTTTCTGTATTCAAACACTATGTCTTGCCCGGGGCATAATAGCTTTTTGTAAGGGTTCTTTTGTTCTTAACACAATTCATAATCATAAATAAAGCTGACGTTTCACATTCATCAATGTTGTTCTTTGTCTTTCATTTTTTGCTTTTGTTTTTCAAAAAGAAAGAAAAGTTTTAAAATGGCAATGTTTCTCATTTTCTCAAGTTTTTGCTAAAGCCTTGCATGAATCACCATTCATGTAGGTGCTCGTCACCGGATCTTATCAATGATGGCCCTATTATGGCTGAGTATGACTTTGACAATCCAATTTATCAAGCCGATGAGGAGGGTGAAGAGGATTGCGAACTACCTGAAGAATTGGCCAGACTTCTTAAACAGGAGGAGAAGATGATTCAGCCGCATGAGGAAGTCGTCGAAGTGATAAACCTGGGTGCCGAAGAAGACAAGAAAGAAGTCAAGATCGGGGCCGCATTAGAAGAATCTGTCAAGACTCGTTTAATTGCTTTGCTTCGAGAGTATGTTGATGTATTTGCATGGTCCTACCAAGATATGCCTGGTTTAGAAACTGACATTGTGGTGCACAAGTTACCTCTGAGAGAAGACTGCCCTCCAGTGAAGCAGAAGTTGAGGCGCACACGTCCTGATATGGAAATCAAGATAAGAGAAGAAGTACAAAAGCAGTTTGATGCTGGTTTCTTGGCTGTGACCAGTTACCCTCCGTGGGTTGCCAACATTGTGCCAGTCCCTAAGAAAGACGGTAAAGTCAGGATGTGTGTAGACTACAGGGATTTGAATAGGGTCAGCCTCAAAGATGACTTCCCTCTGCCTCACATAGATGTGCTCGTCGATAATACTGCTCAGTTTTCTGTGTTCTCTTTCATGGACGGGTTTTCCGGTTATAACCAGATTAAGATGTCTCCCGATGATATGGAACAGACAACCTTCATCACGCCTTGGGGCACTTTCTATTACAAGGTCATGTCGTTTGGCCTAAAGAATGCTGGGGCCACTTACCAACGGGAGATGGTGACGCTGTTTCACGACATGATTCATCACGAAATTGAGGTTTATGTTGATGATATGATAGCAAAGTCCCAAATAGAAGAAGAGCACTTGGTTAATCTAGCAAAGTTGTTTGACAGACTCCGAAAGTTCAAATTGAGGTTAAATCCGAACAAGTGTACCTTCGGGGTCCGTTTCGGCAAGCTGCTCGACTTCATTGTTAGTGAGCGGGGAATTGAGGTTGATCCAGCCAAAGTAAAAGCCATCCAAGAGATGCCTGAGCCAAAGACTGAAAAGAAAGTGCGTGGTTTCTTAGGGAGGCTAAATTACATTGCACGATTTATCTCTCACCTAACGGCCACGTGTGAGCCCATCTTTAAAATTTTGAGGAAGAATCAGGCCATTAGATGGAATGAAGACTGCCAACAAGCCTCTGACCGAATCAAAGAATACCTGCTAGAACCTCCAATTCTCATGCCTCCGGTACCAGGGAGACCTTCGATTATGTATCTTACCGTGCTTGAAGGATCGATGGGATATGTGTTGGGTCAGTAGGACGAGTCTGGTCGAAAAGAGCAGGCCATTTATTACCTTAGCAAAAAGTTTACCGATTGTGAGACACGCTACTCACTACTCGAGAAAACTTGCTGCGCTTTGGCATGGGCTGCTCGCCGACTAAGACAGTACATGTTGACTCATACCACTCTCTTAATTTCCAAGATAGATCCTGTGAAATACATTTTTGAGAAGCCGGCTTTGGCAGGAATGGTAGCCCGATGGCAGATGATACTAATAGAGTATGATATACATTACACTTCGCAAAAGGCAATCAAAAGGAGTGTATTGTCAGAATACTTGGCTCAGCAGCCAATCGATGATTATCAACCCATGAAATTCGAGTTTCCGAATGAGGACATCATGTTCCTCAAGTTGAAAGACTGTGAAGAACCACTTCCGGAGGAGGGGCCAGACCCTGAATCCAAATGGAGGTTGATGTTTGACGGAGCTGTGAACATGAATGGAAGTGGAGTAGGTGTCGTTATCATCTCACCAGAAGGGGTCCATACACCTTTAGCTGCTCGGTTGACTTTTGAATACACTAACAATGAGGCAGAGTATGAAGCTTGCATCATGGGGGTCGAAGAGGCAATCAACTTGCGAGTCAAGAACCTCGAGGTCTTCGGAGATTCTGCTCTGGTGGTGAATCAAGTCAATGGAAAATGGCTAGTTCATCAACCTTACTTGGTTCCTTACAAAGATTATGTCAGGAAGCTGTTGACTTTCTTCACCAAAGTCAAGTTGAATTATATCCCTCGAGATGAAAACCAATTCGCCGATGCTCTAGCAACTTTTTCGTCTATGATTAAAGTTTGTCAAGAGATTTTTGTGCCTCGAATCATGGTCTCCCGTCTTGAAAGACCTGCTTATGTCTTTGTGGTTGATAGTGGTGAAGATAACAAACCTTGGTATCATGATATCAAGCATTTCTTGAAGGCTCAAGAATACCCGGCTGGGGCATCCAGTAAGGACAAGAAGACTCTCAGAAGACTGACAGGTGGTTTCTTCTTGAATCAAGATGGTATGCTATACAAGCGAAACTTCGACATGGTTCTACTCAGATGCGTGGATAGACACGAAGCAGACCTGTTGATGCAAGAAGTTCATGAAGGCTCCTTTGGTACCCATGCTGGAGGACATGCTATGGCCAAGAAATTGTTGAAATTGGGATATTATTGGATTACCATGGAATCCGATTGCTGTAAATACTCCCGTAAATGTCACAAGTGTCAGATTTATGACGATAAGGTCCATGTGCCTCCGAATCCATTGAGTGTCATGTCCTCACCATGGCAGTTCGCCATGTGGGGCATTGATATGATTGGAAAGATCGAGCCGACAGCTTCTAACGGTCATCACTTCATCCTGGTTGCTATAGACTACTTCACGAAGTGGGTCGAAGCGGCATCTTATGCCAATGTCACTAAACAAGTGGTAGTCTGGTTTATTAAAAGAGACATCATTTGTCGGTATGGAATTCCTGAAAGAATCATTACTGATAATGGTTCTAATCTCAACAACAAGATGATGGCCGATTTGTGTCAGGATTTCAAAATAGAGCATCACAACTCTTCTTCATATCGCCCGAAGATGAATGGCGCCGTCGAGGCGGCCAACAAGAACATCAAGAAGATCGTGCAGAAGATGGTTGTAACATACAAAGACTGGCATGAGATGCTACCATTTGTGTTGCATGGGTACAAAATGTCAGTGTGTACTTCAACAGGGTTAACCCTGTTCTCACTGGTGTATAGTATGGAGGCAGTCCTACCAATTGAAGTGGAAATCCCCTCGTTGAGGTTAATGATGGACATTAAGCTAGATGAAGCTGAGTGGCTCCGGTCCAGGTATAATCAATTGAGCCTCATTGAAGAAAAGTGCCTAGCAGCTGTATGTCATTGACAGTTGTATCAGCGGCGGATGAAGCAGGCTATTGACAAGAAGGTACGACCATAAAGGTACATACCAGGTGACTTGGTGCTGAAAAGGATTCTTCCTCCTCTTAATGATCACAAGGGCAAGTGGACACCTAACTATGAAGGACCGTTCGTGGTTAAAAAGGTTTTCTCAGGTGGAGCCTTGATGCTGACAACCATGGACGGAGAGGACTTCCAATCCCTTGTCAATGCAGACGCAGTAAGAAAATACTTCGTGTAAAAAGGACCTGCTGGATAAAAATAGAATAATGATCCAGGCAAAAATGGGCATCCCGGTGAGTCAAAAACAGAATTAAAGGCTCGGGCAAAAATTAGAGAAATCTTGAACAAAAAAAGTACACCCGCTGAGTTGAAAAGCCACATCGGACAGCTCAGGCAAAAAAGAGGGACTAACACGAACGACTGCGATCTACGAAATCCGTAACCTATCTGCAGCTGAGGTTATTCTAAGGGTTGAAGATTAGTTCAATTACCTTTCTCAAGGGGCAGAGTGAGTGGATCATCTCGAAGGTATACGAGTCATAATCGGGTTGAAACTTGATGAGATCCATTTATTACATTGCCAATAGGATAGTTTGTTTTCCTTTTTGGCTATTTCCTCTTTCCAGGGAACTGCTTCCTTTGTATTGCCTATTCATGGCCACTTTTCCGAATCAATACAAATTCAATTTCAATCAACTCGTGACTATCTGCTTCTCTTTTTTTTCATATAGCATTGATTGATTACGAAAACGCCCAGCAAATTGTGATTTATATTGCGTTGTGAACATTTGAATGCTTTCTAACTCATGCAGGAGGACAAAAACATTTAATACAACTCTGAAAGGGTGTCAAGATGCCCAGATAATGATTCATGCTATGAGCTTGGGACATACAGGTCCCAAACTAACTCTCCATGTTGCAGGCACTATTGATTATGTTTATGCAGGTACATGTACAGGTGTTGCTAACAGAGCTAAAAGCAGATTCCCAGAAGGAACATTTCTTTATGCTTGAACAAGAACATATGTCTTCCAAGGTGTCTCCAGTCATCCCTAGTAAAGTTGGAAATTGAAATCTCTCCCAACAAGGCAGCAGAATATGGGTGTCCTCCCCAAGCAGAAGCTTTCCTTCAATCACAGGGGCAATCCCCAGCAGTACAACGAGTGTCTTTCCTCCCCAACAGGTTGCTTCCTCAGTAGTGTCATACCTCTGGTTCCCAGCCGAGTCAGGAGGTCTCTGCCTCCCAGCCAGAGTACAAGAAGGGTCCATCTCCAGCAGGGCCTCGGCTCTCCAATCTCAAAGTCCAATTTATTTTTGGTAGTGGCAGTTGTTCAGAGCCGATGTATCATTAACAACTTTCCCCGTAGAGTTGTCTCCTCCTCACATGGATGGATCAGATCGGTGCATTGATCATCAGTTCCTCCCCAGCCAAGCCACCTAGGATACTTGCAGTCTCCTTGTCAGGAGATCCTTTTGCATTCGCATACGCATAATCATCGTTGCACGTGCATCCTCCAAATCGTAGCATTTCCATCATCATGGAGCATTACGCCATAAATTCAAACATATGCATGCCAGCATGGGCTAGTTTTGAGGTATATTTCAAACATCTTCTCAACCTGAAGTACTCCGCACAGAGGATACCAATATCATTTTTCAGACATCCTTGCCTTTTCAAGTCAATGTTTGTCACCCATTCCGCGTCTTGTTTTGTACAACAGTCGCGTCGCAGGTTCTCGTTTTGTACAACGGTCCTGTTTGCCTGGTCTCTCGTTTATGTACAACGATCTTGTTCCATCTTGTCTTATTTCCATTGCAGTTTCTGGTTATCGACTGAGGCCAGTATACCATTGCGTCTCCATTCGAGGATGGTTTCGTGTTAGATCCGAGGATCTTTTGAGAATTGTCATTCGAGGATGGCATTCTTTTCTTCAAGTCCTTCTGAGGTTGGTCTTGTTGTTGTGGCTATCATTCGAGGATGATAAACCATTTTGGAGCTTATTGAGGGAGGTCAGTTTGTCTCTTTTACAAAGTCTGTCTGAGGTCAGTCTTTGTGTTTCTGGTTATCGACTGAGGTCGTTATACCATTGTGTCTCCATTTGAGGATGGTTTTATACAAGATCCGAGTTGTCATTTGAAGATGACATTCTTCCGAACATATTTTATAACCCACAATGTGCAAATTTCCGGGTTTTAATCGAGTATTTAATCACTCCACACCTGGAACGTCTAAAATATGTTGCAATTATTCGTTCAGGCCTACAAATAATTGAATAGGGGCAGCTGTAATACCTCAAAATTTGCCCTCATATTTATTACAATTAACTGGCTTTTTTGCTTCGCATTCATCCGCATTTTCCATTAGGTCATAACATTCAATCATGCATTGCATTGGCTCCTAAGGCATGTGATCAAGGCCCTTTGAAATTAGGGTTCGTACCTAATCTGTATCCATCATGGATTCAACTTGTGGAGAATATTCAATTGTGCATCTAACCCATTATTGAGGTATTCAATCAGATTGTCTTTGAGTGAGAGTATTGGCTCTTTTTAACGTCTCAAGTTGTATCCTTCATCACTTGAATATCTCAAGGAGAACTTGGAGTTCTTGTTAATGATTTGATTTGAAGGGCACTTCACCAATTGAGGTCCAGGGTATCAAAGATTGGTTCGGATCCATTTGTTCATAGAATAATAATTCGAGATTGTGTGGAGCTTAGTATGGCATCAAAGTTCTTAAGAGTGTATTATGTTGAAGGATTCGATTTAGGTTAAAAGAGAGTGCACAGTTATTGGTTTATTTGGAAGACATCTTTCAAGTTCAAATTCTAGTTCTTTTGTATCCATTTCAAATACAAGCCATCGCCATTTTACATATCCACTTTCCGATTCAATTTAATTCACCATTTGTGATTCACCATGATCTTATCCCGTTTCGCTAGCCAAAGTCATTTTTTGTGTGTCCGTATTCATATTTCTAACATTCCATTTTTCACATCACTTGTCTCTAAACATCCATCATTTCTTTTCAACATTAAGCCCATTTCTTTTCTAAAGTCAATCCATTATTCATTTCAGAATTTCATTCTCCATCATAAAGATCCAACGATTTCCTTTTTAATTCCATTATTCAAATGAAAAGTAAATTATCCAATCCATATGTGATTTTATTATCCAAGTAATTATCCTTAACTATATTTCATTGAGCCAATTTCATGTTAATTCTTGCGAGACTCACTTCATATCCTATTCATTTTTCATATAACCACAACTACTTTTTACCCGATTTAAACCATGGTTATAATCCTCATCCACCACAAATTTCCTTCAAAATTCACAAATTATATTCTAGTTAAATTCACAAAAGATCCACACCAGAAAAATTAGATAAATAAAAAGGATAACAAATCAGTTATAATACAACAAATCATCTATCATTATTCCTTGGAACAAATCTTCCAACCTGAAAGATCAAACTGCAGTATATATAGGCCCGGATATCGAGGAGGAGAGTTGGACATGGTATTTGGAACTCTACTTCCAGAGAGAGGTGGCAGAATTGGCAAGGTTCAACCATGAGAATACTGGAAAACTACTGGGATATTGTAGAGAGAGCAATCCATTTTCAAGGATGTTGGTTTTCGATTATGCTTCAAATGGGACACTTCACGAGCATTTACATTGTTATGAAGAAGGATGCCAGTTCTCCTGGACACGGCATATGAAAATCGTCATAGGCATTACCCGTGGACTCAAGTATTTGCACATAGAAGTTGAACCTCCGTTCACTATCTCAGAGCTAAATTCTAGTGTTGTATACCTTGCAGAAGAATTTTCCCCTAAGTTGGTTGATTTTGAAAGTTGGAAGACAATTCTTGAAAGATCAGAAAAGAACTCTGGTACTATTAGCAGCCAAGGTGTTGTTTGTGTTCTTCCAAACTCCCTTGAGGCACGCCATCTTGATACTAAAGGAAACATACACGCTTTTGGAGTACTTCTACAAGAGATAATCAGTGGCCGGCTTCCACACTGTAAGGAGAAAGGTTACTTCGTAGATTGGGCAAAAGACTATCTTGAAAAGCCAGAAGTAATGCCGCATTTGGTGAATCCTTAATTAAAGAATTGTAGACACGATGACCTCAAAGTGATATGCGAGGTGATAACTCTATGTATCAATCCTGCTACAGCTGCGCGTCCATCTATGCGGGAATTTATAGCATGTTGGAGAGCAGAATGCAACAAGCAGAATCTCATCAATCTCTCGATTTCAATCTTCATCATATCTCAGTATTGCGTTCATCGCAACGTTCAACAACATTATCAATCCAACTTCTCCATCATCTTTAATCAACAACCTACACCAAAGTTAACAAAAAAAAAAACTCAGGAGAAAACCCTTAACTAATTCAAAAAAAAAGAGATCACAAAACCGAATTCGGTTACACTCTAACAACCATAACAGAAAAGATAATAACCAATTTTCACCTGAGATTTTTGGACAAGCTTGAGCCTCTCTATAAAAATCAGAACCAATTATCTTCATTTTTCGGTTCACCATAACTCCAATTCCCCTTCACAATTTTGGATTCTTCTTCACAACCATTCATTCATCTCTCTCACAACCTCTCCCTCTCAACCTTTTCACACTTCTTCCATAACTATAATCTTCTTCCCTACCTTCTTCAATTCTCCACAACTTCATTTCTCCTTCCCATAACCAATAATCAAACACCTAACGCTCAATTTTCTTCACCATTCTTCACCACCTTCATCCGAATTCAACTCTCTCTCTCTTTAAACTCTTCATTGACCTTCAACCGAATTCATCCATTATCTTCCTGAATTCTCAGATTTATTCATCAATCTTCATGAGTTCTTCCTCAATTCTCAGAGTTCTTCATCAATTTTCATGAGCTCTTCCTCAATTTTCATCAGTTCTTCGTCAACCTTCACTATCCTTAATCAAGAATGACTACCTCATTCGTTTGAATCAATCTGCAAAACATCAGAAAATAGGTTACGAAGAGTTCGATATTGGATTCGCGGATTCTAAAAAACAACAATCGAGAAGAAGATTGGAAGAGAATTCGTAGATGAAACTTAGCTCCTGTAAACACCCCAAATTTGCCCTCACCCATTCACACCATGGCTTGTGATCATTCTCATATGCATAAACACAATCATAACATCTCATATTACATTTTTGATTCACTGCATAGATACTAAGTCATCTGCACCTAGGGTTTGTGATCTGAGCAATCCAAAAGCTTCTTGAGCCACTCCAAAGGCTACCAATCACTTCAAAGGGATCCATGGGTATTCTTATATCATATTACATCCCCTCCAAAGTCAAGAATGCCAAAGAATCACAAGAACTGTGTTTGGTATGGATGCAGAGCCAAGTTTGACTACACAGTTGACCTAAAATTAGGGTTTTGGTTTCAGAGGCCATAACCCCAAAATTTTTGGTCATTCTTGTTTCCATTGGTCTCTATATGGTATGGGGAGTATGCATATCAATTTTCATGAAGAAATTCCATGGGGAAGTCATCTGATCAAGGGTTGACTTTCTGGACAAGTCAGTGCAAAATCAGGGCATCTGAGGCCCCCGATGACCCAACCAAAGGGTGATCTTCATCATTTTGAGTGTATATGATCTTTATTTGATCATGGAAGAAGATTGAAGTTCACAAAAATCAAGAATTTGAAGTTTTTGCAAAGTTGACTTTTTAGGGCATAGTTGACTTTTAAGGAATATGTCATTTTATGTCACTTTTCAAGCCTTACTTTTTGATCCAAAAATGCTTCAAATGGAAAAACTTTGGTCATGAAAGTTGTAGAATACATTTTTCCCTTTTCAAAAAGTACAAGAACATGACCTAATTCATTTTGGATCAAAAGTTATGGTGTGACAAAGTTGGCAAAAACCATTAATTCTCAAGTTATGCACTAATTGGAAAGTTTGCAAAATCATGAACCAAGGCAAATTGTAACTTCTAGTTGACATCAAACCAATGTATAAACATCACATAAGTCCTAAAAATCAGATTTGGACCAAAAGATCACATGTTCATGGTTTGTATAACAAGGCATTTTCATGAAGTTTCAAAAAGAGCCAACTTGCAAAACTCATGATCACACTCCTACAACTTGTTGCCTTGGCTGCTGAACCTTCCTAGCACCTCTCACACACCATGCTGCGCCAGCACCCATGCTTGTACTAGCCTAGAACCAAGCCCATGCTTTCCTTACACAAGAGTGGACTTTTTGCAAAAGTAAACATCCCAATCACAGCAGGCCAGGTCACATCATCTGGCCAATTGGAATTGTTTATACTATCCATTTGCAAGCTAAACATAACATCAAGCCAGCCTGAAGCAAGCCCTAGCACAGCATACACAAACTCACTCCATTTTGCATTTCTCTTCGAATTTGTCTCCACAGCTCACAAACATTAAAACAAGTTTCACTAATCATCTCACCATGTTTCATTGAGCCTAAACCAACAAGACACAAGCCTGAATCCAGCAAGAACATTGTTTCTCCATTTTCACTCCAAACTGCAGTTTCCTTCGAAACATCCTCCACAGGCCATAAACACTCAAATAAACTCTACAAACCTTCTCCACTCATCATCCAGACCACAAACAACCCCTCACTCATGCCTGAAACAGCTTGAATCACCATCACCATTTTCAACTGAGCTTGAGCAGAAGCTGTTCAAACTCCTCAACTAGCCAACATAAATTTCTTCTAAGCATTCAAGGATCATCAGGGGGCCAAGTAGAGTGGATTGCATCAAAGGGAGAGGGCAGAAAGTTGTTGGATTGAAAGCTTCGAAACTCAGGTAGCTCAAGAACTTTTTTTCCAGAAATCATTTTTAAAGTTCTTAAGTTGTTCTATACGTCTTCCTGATCATGAATATGCCTTTAGTTTTGAAAATGGTGATGAAATGAGGATGTAATCGTGTTCTGAAACTCTGTGACCTAAAAAAATGTTTTGCTCGATTCATAAGTTTGAGGAAAAATAAATGATTTCTAGCTTAGGGTTTTGATTCAGGGGAGTGTGGGACTCATTTCTGTGTGTTTGGATTTCATTTTGGTTGCGTTTTGTGGATTTTGGGGATTTTCAAGTGGGGTTCCCACCGGAGAAGACGACCGGAGGTCTTCTCCGGCCACCTGAAAATGATTAGGGTTTAATCCTTGTAATTAAGAGAGTTTGAATCTGGAGCGTTCGATTGCCTTGACCAGTTGACTTGCCGCGCGTGTGAATGGTCCAGATGTGGTCATTAAACCCTAATCACTATTTTTTATTTAATTAATTGAGTTTAAGTCAGTTTGAATATGGGCCATCAGATGACGCGCGCAGTCAACCCATTCAAACTCAGAAGCCATCCCAGCCCTCCATTCGTTTGACTTTCCATTTTATTTTATTTTATTTCATTTATTTCATATTTGTTTTGCATAATTAATTTAAAATAGCAAAATTGTTTTAAAAATTATGAAACTTTTTCTCAAGAGTTTTATTAATTTTAAAGACACAAAAATATTTTTATTTTCATTTTTTGCATTTAAAAAGTATTTTAAAATATTTAAAAGTTTATTTTTAATTGATTAATGGAAATTAATTCATTAAAAATACTTTTAGGTATTTAAAAATCACCAAAAAATTCATGAAATGTTCTAAGACATTTAGAAACATTGTCCAACCTTCAAACCAAATTTCTTTTTTGATCTTGATGCATTTTGAGAATTTTTCATTGATTTAAAATCATTTTTATGCATTAATTTGATCCAAAGTTCCAAAAATCATTTCTGCCTATCCATGAAGAGTTGGACATTGATTCTTTTTGCATTGCATTGTGTTTGGCATGTAGTTTGTGAGATTAAATGGCCATGATTTGATCTTTCATTTTCAATTTGTTTGACTTTTCTTTTGTTTAAGAACCCTAAAACCCTAGCAAACTTGTAAAATTCATATCTTGAACTTGGTTAGGAGTTGGGACTTCTCCTTTGGGCATTGGTTTAGTATAGGATTAGGGGTCCTTTGAGTGGTATTTTCAATTTTTTATCTTAGGGTTTGCTTCTGATTTTGACTTTTGTTTGATGTGTGGTTCATAAACCCTAACTTGGGCTTTCATATGCATCCATCTTGCATTCTCTTGCATAACATGACTTGCCATGACATTTCAAGCATCCATTTGATTCATTTGACATCATAAGACATATTGAAAGCATGTTTGATCATTGCATCTTGCATTTGCCATGTTTTATGCCATGTGCACTTCATAACTTTTCATGTATGTCCATGCTTCCTAACTTGCTTCATTTGCATTCATGAACTTGTGTGATCATCTCCATGTGCTGCCTCATGTTTGTAGCATCTCATAACATCATTAGCATCATGTAATTGCTTCTGGTTTTGTTTCTCATCATGTCAACTCATACCATTTTGCATTGCATTGCTTTTCTTTTCTAACATTTCAGGTGGTAAGTGAATTTGAGAAGTGAATTTGCCTTCACTTCTCATAACTTTTCTTCTCATCTCCCTTGCATCCATTGCTGCATTTTTGTTTGTGTTTGAGATTGAGCTTGCTCATTCTTCTTCTTCCCACTTTCTTTCTTCAAGTGACTTGACTTCTTGAATGAAGCAAGTTGCTTTGCTTCTCTTGATCCTTTCATCTGCTTCCTGGTGGCTCCTTTGAAGATTCTTCTCTTGAAAACCTCACAAACCTTAGGAACAACCAAGCATGACAATGACTAGGGTTTTGACTAGCCTCCCCTCTTAGTTTTACCTTTGTGTCTCTTTGAGTCTTCTCCCCTCATCTCATAATCAGGGACTAAACCCTAAAGGCTTTAAGGCTTTGTGATTAAGCTTATGCCTGCATCCTTCTATTAGGATGGAGTGTATAACTTTAATCCTAAGTGTTAAACCCTTAATGTGTTTAAATCTCTTAATCAATCCACTTAATAATCATCAAGACATCACACTTGTAACTTTGGCCTTGCATTAGGGTTCTAATTCTTCCTTAATTGGTTAAGAAGGACTAACCCTAGTGTTAATGGACAAGTCCCCCTCAAGTTGTCTTACAAATCATAAAAATCACTTCATCATCATACCATTAAATAAAATCCACTTAATCAAAGGCTTGTTTTGTCATGAGTTTAATCCCTAATCATGGATTAAGTTGAGGAGCTTTCCTCAGCTTAAACATTCCCATCTATTATCCTTCTATTAGGATGGTGTAATGAGTCTGTTTAATCCCTGATTATGGCTTAACCTCATTACTCAACACTAAACAAAAACACCAAAAACATCTAAATAATTGCAAGTAGGTTAATGATCTTAATCCTACATCAAAGGTGATTAAGTGTGAGAATCTGACTTCACACTTAAGGTATTCTCATTACCCCTAATCAGAGGGAAGATGTGATGAGTTTACTAAGTCCATTGGTTTAGGCTTAAGCTCATTAACCTATGACAAACTTCAAAAAGCAATAAAAGACTGAAAATACAAAAACAAACAATAATCGTCTCCTCCGGGATTCTTTTCTCACCTCATTCACTCACAAACGAGAACTCGCTTCTTCCGTATAATGCAAGACAGTTCGCACCTGAGCCAGACAGGTCATACACTTGAGCATAGACAAGTAAGCAGTTCACAAGTCAATTCACCTTTCAGTCTCTTTGGGTCGAACTACGGTGTTCTGACTTCCTCATTGCACGAGAGGATACGTAGGCATAACTTGACAGTTATCGAACAAAAGTCTCTGTACATTCCCCCTCTTTCTAGCCTTATTCTTTTAGCCTCATTATCATGAGCAATTCATTCTCATTCTTACACTGACACATCATTTATACACTTCACTTCTTTTACACTGACACCTGTACATCCTGTTCCAGCTATTTTACACACAAATTGCACTGACACTACCCCTTTAAAGCACAAATCTTTTAAGCGTGGATCCCGTCGAGTACAACGGACAATCTGGGTGCTAATACCTTCCCAGGTCGTAACCAACCCCCTTTCTCAGTCTCTCTGGTTCGCAACCGTCTTATCCATCTCTTTTCCTAGGCCTATGCAGCATTGCCTTTCCTCCGGGATAAAAATGCCTAGCTGGCAACTCTTTTCATCTCCAGTGAGTTCACGGCTGTGTGCTCTCACTGTCCCTTTTCGCCGACCGTTCGCGCTTGTACCGGGATGCAAATCTTTTGGGAGCGACAGCTTGGCGACTCTGCTGGGGAACCTTATACTGCAACCAGGGCTTCTAGTTCTTTTTGTGGGTTCCTCCTAGCGCTTGTCTGATTTGTGTTTACTGGGGTGTTATGTGCTATTTGTGTTTGTGTATTTGCTTTATTTTTGCTTATGTACAGTTGCTTTATTGCTTTCTTTATTGCTTTTGTATATATCATACTGTCATGCTGCTGGCTGGATCTGTTGTTTGCTTTGGTGGGTGGGTGTTCCATTGAGAGTTAAGGTCCTATACCTGGGACCTGAGTGACACCTAGGCTAGAGTGAATCATATTCTTTCCCATTCCATCTCGGTTTGGTGCGGGAATACGAAACACGGTTCAGATATGGGTTTCTTCTTGAGAACTCTGTGTTGCAGATTTCCTGCAATGCTAGGGCTATCTGGGAAGCCTGCTAAGTCTGGATGACCTTTAGAATTGACCTTCAGAAACTGAGGTGAATTAGAGGAGGAACTTTTATGGTTATTGTAAACACTGTACCTCCGGGTTAGAAGTGTTTACACTTCTCATAACTGATCCAAGTCTGAGGATCCTTGTTTTAGAACACCACCTGTGAGGGGGTTGGGCTGTTTACAGGTTTGCAGGTACCTTGACCTCAGAATACCCTGTTACTTTGATTTTGATTAAGAATACTCCATGTTGGAACAGTTCTTGTGATTCTAAACCCTGGATATGTGACTCTTTATTTGAGCCCCCTACCTTGGTTACTGGACTTATAGACCTCCATCTGGATTTCTTACACCCATGGACTTATATCAGAGCACTTGATTAGATCCAGCTCAGTCACAAACCCTTGCATATCATTTGCATACATAATCATTGCATCATATTGACATTTGCTTATTTGTGTTTCAGGGTATCCATCTTCATTTGGTTTTGGTTTTGACCCCATCTTCAGTATTGACCTATCTTCATCAGCACTTGCTTCAGCTATCAGCTACCTGCACCAGCCAATCAGTGGCCCTTTCTTCAGTATCATCATCAGCACTTGTCTCTACTCAGTCTCAACATCATGGCACCTAGAAAGAGCAACATCACCTACCGCTTCTTCCAGCCAGAGCTAGCAGACATCAGGAGGATTCAGACCCTGATCACTCCAGACCATATACCCCTGTTCAGGGAACACCATGGAGATATACTTGATATGGTTATGGATCTGGACCCCTCACAGAGAAGCCTGATTCACACTTGCCTTCAGTTTTATGATCCCCCACTGAGATGTTTCACTTTTCAGGACTTTCAGTTGGGCCCTTTATTGGAAGAGTACTCCTCATTAGTGGGTATACCTATCAGGGGTGGAGTCCCTTTCAACCCTGAGATGGTCTTTCCTAGTAATGAAGAGGTAGCAAAGGCATTGCATCTGGAGCCGATCCTGATTGGGCAGCATATGACCTCTAAAGCTGGAATCCCAGGCCTGCATCTGGATTTCTTGATCTCTCAAGCCACTTTGAAAGCTTCTTTAGGAGAATGGAAAGCAGTTTGTGCTTTATTGGCCTTGAGCATATATGGGATCATATTATTTGCAGATGAGCCTCGGTTCATTAGCAAGAATGCAATCCATCTTTTCATCCTGAAGAACCCAGTGCCAACTTTATTGGGGGATCTCTACTATTCAGTGCATCAGAGGAATGAAAAGCAGAGGGGAAGACTAGTGAGGTGCTGTGCTCCTTTGTTCCATACTTGGCTTCTCAGGCATTTGCCCAAGACAGATGCATTTTTGAACCCTCATCAGCAGAGAAATTGGGCTGGAAGACTTACTACTCTAACTTCAGCTGATATCAGGTGGTGCACCCAAAGCACAAAAGGCAGAGATATCATCACCAGCTGTGGGCATTTTCCCAATGTTCCCCTAATAGGAGTTAAGGGTAGTATTAATTACAACCCTCTGCTGTTCAAAAGACAACTGGGCTATGCACTGGTCCACACTCCTAAGGCACAAGACTTGGTTGAGACTCTTTATTGTGAGAACAAGCTTAATCTGGCTATTGTTAGACAGGCAGCCTGGGCCTGGGACAATGTGCAGACCAAGGGAGTAACCATTCTGGGGAAGTGTAACAATGTGGCATCAGCACAATACTATGATTGGTCCCATGCCAGGGCTCAATTCTCGGGGATGCCTTTTACTATTGAAGATATGCCTGGGCCTTCCACAACACCACCTCCAGCAACTGTCAGCTTAGAGGAGTTTGAGAAGTTGAAAGAGAGAAATGAGAAGCTGACTCAAGCTCTACAGAAGACCCTCTGGGAGAGGAGCGATGGTAGGCTGGATATTGAGAGGTTGGAGAAGTTGAAGGTGGAACACTTGGCTAGAATTGAGAAGTCTGAGGATTACATTAAGAAATCTAGGGCTGGAGAACAAATCCTGAAGAATGCTTGCAAGGAAGCCCAATTCCAGAAAGCCAGGACAGACTTGTATTTGAAAGAGAGTCAGGCTAGGTGGGTCAGGATCACCGAGGCTCGTACTCTGGAGGACAAGAGGGTCCAAGACAAGATAGAACAGATGGAAGCTAGTGCAAAAGAGCAGCAAGAAGCCCTGGCAGCAGCCCAGAGGGAGATATCAGAGCTGAAGATCAGAGCTGGAGTGAAGAGGTCGAAGAACCAAAGTCAACACAAGAAGCTAACTGCAGCTGTTACTACCCGGAACCTCCTTATCAGAAATCTCACGGAGCGTCCAGTTGATCCTGTGACCGAAGCACTTCTCAAGGAAGTTCGGGAGGATGAGTTTGGTCTTGGTATTTGACCATTTGCTTGTTGTTGCTTTCATTCCATGTACTTTTGTTTTTCTTGTAATGTATTTTGACCCCTCAGAGGGCTTGTATTTGTAAACAAACTATAAACCATTTGCTTTTTGTAATATATGTATTTAGTTTGTTCCATCCGAGTTTACTTCAAAAGCAACATCAACAGCATCTTCAAGGGTCTGGAAGGGTCAAAACTAAATGCCAAGCCGGATACCTTGAGAACAAATAAGCATACTGCATTGCATGCTAACCCTTTGTTTGTTTTGTAGGTTTTGTTTTATTATTGCTAACTCTGTTGTGATGTTCAGGAACTATTGCTCGGCGCCGGGTATTTCCCCTCAACCGTCCGCACAGATACCCCACCCGTAACAATCTTCCAGGCATACAGATGGATCAGATGCAGCAGGACCTTACAGAGGTCAGGAACCAAATGACCAACGAAAGGTTGGAAATGAGGAACCAAATGACACAGTTTATGGAGGTAATGAACAACATGGCTCAAAGCCAGGAGAGGCTCAGAGCACTGGTGGAAGGGAGAAATCAGGAAGATCATCAGCCAGGGACTGCTGGGACTAGCAACAATGAAAGAGTCCAACCACATGCTAATCCCCCAGTCTTTGGCCCCCACCTCCATCCAGAGGCCAACATTCCTGTCAATATACAAGGGACTGCCACAGCAGGGAGGGTACTGCAAGAAGACCCCCAAGAAGACCAGTTTACAGTAATGGGAGCTGGGGAAGAAGCTTATGATAGAAGGTTGGATGAGATAGCTGAGAAATTAAGATCCTTAGAGTCTCAAAACTCTTTGGGTTTCGATGTTATGGATATGGGTTTGGTAGACGGGGTCAGGATTCCCCACAAGTTTAAGCCGCCATGCTTTGAGAAGTATAATGGGACTTCCTGTCCCCGGACCCATCTACAATCTTTTCTCGGGAGACTAAAGGCCTATACCATGGACGAGAAACTGTGGATGTTCTATTTCGAGGATAGCTTGACTGGAGCTTCGAGGGAATGGTATTCCCATCTGACAAGAGCAACTATTAGATGCTGGAAGGACCTGGCAGAGGCCTTCATCAGACAGTATCAGTATAATCTGGATATGGCACCCAACAGGACCCTCCTAATGGGAATGTCACAGTCATCTAGAGAGAGCTTCCGAGAGTATGCTCAAAGATGGAGACAGCTCGCTGCTGCTGTCCAGCCACCTATGTCAGAAAGGGAGATGGCTGATATGTTCATGAACACCCTGCAGGGGACTTACATTGATAGGCTAGCTGCCTTCTCATCCACCAGCTTTGCAGATGTAGTCATAGCCGGGGAGAGAATTGAAAGCCTATTGAAAATGGGTAAGATCTCAGACAATGGTGCAAGCTCATCCAGTAATGCAAGAAAGCCTTTTGCAGGCCCAAGAAGGACTGGTGAGACCAATGCCATTCACACCAACAGGGGCAGGCCCCAATATGCTCATAGATCAGTGGCAGCAGTCACCATTCCCGCTCCAGCTCATCCACAACCAGTTTATCAACCTCCGCAGCAAAACTATCAGCAACAACCTCAGTACCATCAACAAAATCAGTATCCTCCGAGAAACTACAACAACAGCAACACCAACAACAGTAATCAGCTAAGGCCATTCCAGCAGAGGCCATCTCAAGCCAACAGGGTGATCAATCCGATCCCTATGCCATATGCTACATTGCTGCCACAACTCCTGAAACTCAACCTAGTTGAGCTAAGGACGTTGGCACCTCCAGATCCCAACAGTCTACCCATGAATTACGACTCCAACGCCAGATGCGCTTTTCATTCGAATGCACCTGGCCATAGTACAGAAAAGTGCAGAGCCTTGCACATGAAGGTACAAGACCTGGTAGACTCAAAAGCTCTGAATTTCGCACCACCACCCAATGTCAACAAAAATCCTATGCCGCACCACGGTGGTCCCAGAATCAACGCTATTGAAGAAGACAAGCCGTCTTATTTAATAACCAGTGTGGGTCAGATCCGGACACCGTTGGTAGAAATCAAAGCTCAGCTCTTGGAATGTCAGATGTTCCCAGGTTGTGAGTTAGGGTGCGCTTACTGCAATATTTCAATAAATGGGTGCGATAATCTGAGGAATGGCATAGACAGCCTTATTCATAGTGGCCAGCTTCAGATCACCACATCATTTCCAACAAATCCAGCAATCTCATCAGCAGCAATTCCGGTATCTCCTACAACTGCAGCAACCATTGTTCCTGACAATTCTTCGGTTTCATCAACAAATACTTCATCTATCATCTCAACTGATCAGCAATCAACAAATTATTCTTCTACAACTTCAGCATCACTCCATTTTGAATCTCCTACAACAACAACATCCATTCTTCCAACAACGTCTCCTACAACACCAGCAACAAATCATGAAGATGTCTCAACTGTCACAATATTTTATGATCCTGAAAACAACTCTGCCTACAACTCAGAAAGTGCTGCTCCCATTAGAGCACCAGTCACAATTTATTATGATCCACAAACTATCACGATTCCTTCTGCAGCTGCCATCAGTCCAGTCACTGTCACAGTGCCTGGACCAGTACCTTATGAAAGCAATAGGGCCATCCCTTGGCACTATGGCTCTGACGTATACTGCGAAGGAAAGAAAATCACCCTTGAACCATCAACACCTGCACCACAAATAGATAATGTGGGAGGAGGCGGAGGCTTCACTCGAAGCGGACGTCTCTTTGCTCCACAAATTCAAAGACCCACTGCCGAAGCAGAAGTTGCTGCCAAGGCAAAAGGAAAGAGCCAGGTGCAGGAAGATCAAGCTGTTAAGGAAGCTTTGAAAACGCCATTCGATCAAGAAGTTGATGAGTTCATGAGAATCATCAAAAAGAGTGATTACAAAATAGTGGACCAGCTTCACCAGACGCCATCCAAGATCTCAATCCTATCATTGCTTATGTGCTCCGAAGCCCATCGGAATGCACTACTCAAAGTCTTGCACGCAGCTTACGTGCCTGAAGAGATCACTGTCAATCAGTTGGAAACCGTGGTTGGAAATGTTACTGCTAGCAATGGGCTAGGGTTCACCAATACTGACTTGACGACGGAAGGCCGCAACCATAACAAGGCCTTGCACATCACCATGGAATGTAAAGGTGCAGTCCTTTCCCATGTGCTGGTAGACACAGGATCATCCCTTAATGTCTTACCGAAAAAGGCCCTGGTGAAGCTAGAGTATGAAGGATTGGCATTGCGTCCCAGTAACCTGGTAGTAAGAGCCTTTGATGGTTCTAAGAGATCGGTTCTGTGAGAAATCGAGCTGCCTGTGACGATTGGCCCACAAACTTTTACAACGATCTTCTACGTGATGGACATTCAGCCTGCCTACAGCTGTTTGTTGGGTAGACCTTGGATTCACGCCGCCGGCGCAGTAACGTCTACCCTTCACCAGAAGTTAAAATTTGAGTGGGAAGGCCAAGTTGTTACTATCTGTGGGGAAGAGGATATATTTGTTAGCCATCTGGCTACTTATAAGTATATTGAGATGGATGGGGAGATCCATGAAACAATGAGTCAGGGGTTTGAGGCCCTGAATGTTAATGAAGCATCTGCTGTGTCTGGAATCTCCATGTCATCTTATCAACAAGCCCGGAAGGTTGTTGAAGAAGGAACTGCCCAAGGCTGGGGCAAGGTTTTATCTGTGGAGGAGAAGAAAGACAAATTTGGGTTGGGTTACAGACCAACTCAACAACATCAAGCAGAGGCTGCTGAGAAGCCCGGTTTTGTCAGTGGGGGGATGCTCACCCCTGATGCTATCAACAATTTGGAAGACGAGCTGGAAGAAGAACGCAATCTGGAGAATTGGATTCGTCCGAAGATCCCGGGGAGCAGTATCTCAAACTGGTCTTCCCAGGAAATTATAAGAGTTACTCATGCAGAGTAATTATTATTTCCTGTATTTTATAGCATGCATCAAAGTCTTGCATCTTGCCCAAGATGATAAGACTCATTTTGTAATCGGACCATCTATACTTTTTGTGCAAACAAGATTAATCAATGAAATATCAGACATCTTTTTGCAAATGAGTCTTTTTCTTTCCCACTCACTGTTTTTTTCATTTTTCTTTTTGTACAAAAAATAAATGGCGATGTTTTCAAAATGATAACTTTATTTCACTTTTTCTAAGCAAGATTAAAATCAATCACTAAAATGAACAAACTGAACCCTTGCAGAGAGTGCCTTCCAGACAGCACCGACAACAGCACGGCTATGACTTCGTATGACTTTGACCATCCGATCAATCAAGCTGATGAAGGGGTTGAAGAAGAATATGAGCTTCCTGAAGAGCTAGCCAGGTTGTTAATACAAGAGGAAAAGGTTATTACTCCTCACCAGGAGGAGGTTGAAGTGATTAATCTTGGTACAGATGAAGACGTGAAAGAGGTTAAAATCGGGGCCTGCTTACAAGACTCAGTGAAAGGACAACTAATTGATCTGCTTCAAGAATATATGGACGTGTTTGCTTGGTCTTATCAAGATATGCCAGGGTTGGACACCGACATTGTTGTGCACAAGCTGCCTTTGAGAGAAGAATGCCTGCCGGTTAAACAGAAACTGCGCCGTACTCGCCCAGATATGACAATGAAGATCAAAGAAGAGGTACAAAAGCAGTGGGACGCCGGGTTCCTTGCTGTGATTAGCTATCCACCGTGGGTTGCTAATATAGTGCCTGTTCCTAAGAAAGACGGGAAAGTAAGGATGTGTGTTGACTACCGGGACCTGAACAGAGCCAGCCCAAAAGATGACTTCCCATTACCTCACATTGATGTATTGGTGGATAACACGGCTCAGTTCTCGGTATTCTCCTTCATGGACGGATTTTCAGGATACAATCAGATCAAGATGTCACCTGAAGACATGGAGAAGACAACCTTCATCACACCGTGGGGCACGTTCTGTTACAAGGTGATGCCATTCGGGCTGAAGAATGCTGGTGCAACATATCAACGGGCTATGGTGACATTATTCCACGATATGATCCATAAAGAAATCGAATGTTATGTGGATGACATGATCGCCAAGTCCCTTACAGAGGAAGACCACCTGGTAAATCTGCTGAAGCTATTCAAGTGTCTGAGGAAGTACCAATTGAAGCTAAACCCCAACAAGTGCACATTCGGGGTACGATCCGGTAAGCTGCTGGGCTTTATTGTAAGCGAGAAGGGGATTGAAGTTGACCCTGATAAAGTCAAAGCCATTCAAGAGATGCCTGCACCGAAAACTGAGAAAGAAGTTCGAGGGTTCTTAGGTCGATTGAACTACATTTCACGGTTCATATCTCACCTTACAGCAACCTGTGAACCCTTGTTCAAACTGTTAAGAAAAGAACAGACGGTCAGGTGGAACGAAGACTGCCAAAGGGCTTTTGACAAGATCAAAGAATATCTGCAAGAACCTCCAATCCTTATGCCTCCAGTGGAAGGAAGACCTCTGATAATGTACTTAACAGTATTAGAAGAGTCAATGGGGTGTGTGCTGGGCCAGCATGACGAGTCTGGTCGAAAAGAGTATGCAATATACTACCTAAGCAAAAAGTTTACCGACTGTGAACAACGTTATTCACTGCTCGAGAAAACTTGCTGTGCTTTAGCGTGGGCTGCTCGCCGACTGAGACAGTATATGTTGACCCACACCACCTTGTTGATATCAAAGATGGACCCAGTTAAGTACATTTTCGAGAAGCCAGCTCTTACCGGACGGGTTGCAAGATGGCAAATGATTCTCACTGAATATGACATCTAGTACACCTCTCAGAAAGCCATCAAAGGCAGTGTACTATCTGAATATCTTGCTGAGCAACCCATTGATGACTACCAGCCTATGAGATTTGACTTCCCTGATGAAGACATCATGTTCATAAAATCAAAAGATCATGAAGAGCCTATTCACACTGAAGGGCCTGACCCGGAAGAAGAATGGACTATGATGTTTGACGGGGTTGTTAACATGAATGGTCGTGGTGTTGGTGCAGTACTCATTACACCCAAAGGAGTTCACATGCCTTTCTCGGCAAAACTCACTTTCAACTGCACTAACAACGAAGCTGAATACGAAGCTTGCATTATGGGTCTTGAGGAAGCCATTGACCTCAGGATCAAGACATTGACTGTATTCGGAGATTCAGCTCTGGTAGTTAATCAAACCAACGGAAAATGGTACACCCACCAGGATCATCTGATACCTTACAGGGATTATACAAGGAGGTTACTGACTTTCTTTACAACGGTCAAGCTTGAGTATATCCCTCGGGACGAGAATCAGTTTGCAGATGCTCTGGCTACCATTTCATCCATGATCAAAGTTCAAGCTGCTAACTTTGTACCTCAGATTTCAGTATCCAGACTTGATAGACCAGCATACGTATTTGCAGCAGATATTGCCAAAGATGATAAGCCTTGGTACCATGACATTAAATGCTTCTTGGAGGATCAAACATACCCACCTGGGGCATCTTCCAATGATAAGAATACTTTGAGAAGGCTTGCTGGTAGTTTCTTTCTGAACACTGATGGGTCTTTATACAAAAGGAACTTTGATATGGTACTCCTCAGATGTGTTGATAAGACGGAAGCAGATTTGTTGATGCATGAAGTGCACGAAGGATCCTTTGGTACCCATGCAGGAGGGCATGCCATGGCTAAAAAGTTGTTAAGATCGGGTTATTACTGGATCACAATGGATGCAGACTGTTGTGCCTACGCCAGAAAATGCCACAAATGTCAGATCTACGCAGACAAGGTGCATGTGCCTCCCAATCCTTTGAACATCATGTCTTCACCCTGGCCCTTTGCCATGTGGGGCATTGATATGATTGGAAAGATTGAGCCAACTGCTTCAAATGGCCACAGATTCATCCTGGTCGCCATTGATTATTTCACCAAGTGGGTTGAAGCAGCCTCATATGCAAATGTTACAAGGCAAGTGGTAGCCAGATTTCTGAAGAGAGATATCATCTGTCGGTATGGAGTTCCCGAGCGAATCATTACTGATAATGGTTCCAATCTAAACAACAAAATGATGGCTGAGTTATGCCGGGACTTCAAGATCCAACATCACAATTCTTCTCCTTACAGGCCAAAGATGAATGGCGCTGTTGAGGCAGCTAATAAGAATATCAAGAAGATTGTGCAGAAGATGGTAGTCACTTACAAAGACTGGCATGAGATGCTGCCATTTGCCTTGCATGGGTACCGCACGTCAATCAGAACATCCACTGGGGCAACACCGTATCAGCTTGTGTATGGTATGGAAGCAGTCCTACCTGTTGAAGTTGAATTACCCTCTCTGCGGGTACTAATGGATGTTAAACTGAGTGAAGCAAAATGGGTTCGGGCCCGATATGAACAACTGAGTCTGATTGAAGAAAAAAGATTGGCTGCAATTTGTCATGGGCAATTGTATCAGAAAAGAATGAAGAGAGCCTTCGATCAGAAAGTCAGGCACCGAGGGTACCAAGTAGGAGATCTTGTGCTGAAGAGAATCCTCCCTCCTCATACAGACCACAGGGGCAAATGGACTCCAAATTATGAAGGACCATTTGTGGTAAAGAAAGTTTTCTCCGGTGGAGCACTGATGCTCAGCACCATGGATGGTGAAGATTTCCCGTCCCCTGTGAATTCAGATGCAGTTAAAAAATACTTCGCATAAAAAAAAATGACCCGCTGGACACAAAAACAGAATGTAAGTCCAGGCAAAAATAGGGCATCCCGGCGAGTCAAAAACAGAATAAAAGACTCGGGCAAAAGTAAGGGAAAATAAACAAAAATGTGTACACCCGCTGAGTTGAAAAGCCGCATTGGACAACTCAGGCAAAAATGGGTATCCCGATGGATTGAAAACCCGAAAGGGCGATCCATGCAAAATAAGGGAATAAGCGAACAACTGCATTCTGAATTCGTCTGTATCGCCTACAACTTAGCAAAACTCAAAAGGATCAAGCTTCAATCAGAATCGGTCTCCTTCAGAAAGCAAGACGAGAAGAACGTCAAAAGTCATACGAGTCATAGCAAGAGGAAGCTCCTTTGAAAGCGTCGCCAACATCGTCAGCACTTTGTTCCCCAATTTGTAGCAATCTCCTCATTTCAGGAGATATGTTTCCTTGACTGTATCTTGCCAATTCAGGGCACATGAATTAATAAAATCAGATTTTTCAGTCATGTCTCGTCTTGTACATTTTTATTTGCAAAGAATGTCTGATGTCTCTAAAAAACTGATTGCATAAATACAGATGCTTATCTTCAAAAATAATAAAACACATGCTTCCAGGAAATATACTTACTCTCGAGAGTGTATAACTCCTATGACAGAATCCGGTAAAGGATACCTCGGGATTACTTGTACGTTTCTCTGTCTTTGCAGGATTGCAGGTATTCAAAAGCGCAACTTGGGGCATGTGGGTCTCACCCCAGAATGCTGACAGATCAGCACTCAATCTTAGCATCCGAAGTGCTCCTTCCCCAGCTGAGTTGCCTCTTGGTACTCTCCCCAGCCGAGTTGCCATTTCATCCTCAGCAGAATACAAAGGCCAGGGAGCCATCTCCCCACAGAATTTCAGCCTCTATCCAGAAGAGCAACGCATGAAGGAATCACAACAGAGTATAGAAAGCTTCTGCAAACCCCAACTGGGTCCCATATTACAAGGATATGTCAATCAGTGACCTAGATCCCCAAGCAGATACATCTCATCAGATCTATCAATGATCTCATCCCCAGCTGGGAGGTCCCTTTCAAACAAATCGACCAGAGATCTTCACAGCAACGGGATCCGAATCCCGGATCTGTACCCTCGCATAATCATGGCATTTGCATCATATTCACCCACAAAGCGTAGCATTCCGTCTAATACGGAGCATTACGGCAAAAAACCAAATTCATAGCATAATCAGAAGTCATGTTGTGAATCGAACACTTGCGAATAATAAACCGTTCATCAGAATGCAGAATACAATACACAAAAATCCCCACCAGAATCCCCAGCAAAAGCAGTTGCCTCACAAATCACAAACACCAGTATATACTCCTTTGGACACCCGTCCGTGTCATCACTCCCCAGTAAAGTAGCCTGAACACTCTCGAAAAATAGACCACCCGTATTACAGATATTTCCTGACACCTGTCCGTGTCATGCTCCCAACAGAAAGCCAAAGACATCTTCTTTGCACTCACAGATACTCTTGTATATACATCGTCTTGACACCCGTCCGTGTCATATCCCCAGCGCAGTCACCTACACTTTTACAACCCATATACTTGTTTATGCTATACTCTTCTCCTTTTGACACTCGTCCGTGTCACCCTCCCCAGTAGAATGACTGCTCATCTATAAATCACTCTTACTCGTACTTATACAGATACTCGTCTGTATCTTGTATACACTCTTTATATCCCCGCAGATTCGACATTGGTCCATGTTCTTTGTTAACCAGTTGGTGCTCGTCCGTACCATCATCTCAGAATATGCGTCAAATGTTTGTCTCTACATGATACTCGTCCGTATCATAGTCTTAAGGATGCCCGTCCGCATCTTTAATCCATACACTGTGTCAAACACTTTGGTCTTCTTGAATATAGATACTCGTCTGTGTCTATTATTCCCAGAAGAGTCCCCTCAGATTCAACACTCGTCCGTGTTCCTTGTTAACCAGTTGATACTCGTCCGTATCATCATCTCCGAACATGTGTCAGTACTTGTTTCTACCCGATACTCGTCCGTATCATAGTCTTAAGGATGCTCGTCCGCATCTCTAATCTATACACAAAATCTAAACACTTATACTTTCTTTTCTTGGTTGTAAACGCTCGTCCGTGTTTACTATTCCCCAGTAGATCACCTATAAAGCAAATTTTCCTTTTTATCTGACACTCGTCCTGTGTCATGATAAACCCTGAGAGCAGCCGTACCCTGCTAGGTGGTCGTCCTCCACCTCTTGATGGTCGTCCTCCATCATGCTCACCCGATGGCCGTCCCCATCGTTGATATTTTCGGCAGCCGTCCCCTGCCAGGTGGTCGTCCTCCACCTTTTTGATGATCGTCCTTCATCACTTTATCCAATGGCCGTCCCCATTGTTGATTTTGGTTATCTGACATTCGTCCTATGTCATGATAAACCTTGAGAGCAGCCGTCCCCTGCTAGGTGGTCGTCCTCCACCTCTTGATGGTCGTCCTCCATCATGCTCGTCCGATGGCCGTCCCCATCGTTGACCTTTTATCCGGCATTCGTCCTATGTCGCGATATTTTCGGCAGCCGTACCCTGCCAGGTGGTCGTCCTCCACCTAAGATGACCGTCCCTCATCTTAACCCCGACAGAGCAGCCGTCCCCTGCTAGGTGATCGTCCTTCACCTTTGATGACCGTACCTCATCATCTGTTTATTTCATTTATTCTTTAACCCGATGGCCATCCCCGTCGTGGTCCCTTTTCTTTTTTTAGCCCGATGGCCGTCCCCATCGTTGGTTACTTTACTTTATGAACTTGATGGCCGTCCCCGTCATGTTTCATTCGATCCCCAGAAATCTTACAGCTTTACTTGATGGCCGTCCCCATCATAATATCTTATTTTTCCAGCTAGTCGGCTGTCCCCGTCTTGGCTTTACCTTTTATCCCCAGCATGTCGGCCGTCCCCGTCATCGCTTCACTACACACATTCTTTTCCCAGCATGTCGGCCGTCCCCGTCATTGCTCTTTACTCAGCAGTCGTCTTCTGCTCGACGGTCGTCCTCCGTCGCCCATACTTTACAATATACTTTGTTTTCTTTTACAATCTATATCCCTTTTCTTCTTCATTCTGTGAGTGCAAATTTTGGACTGTCTTTGATATTCAACCACAAGTTATCTTGTTTGCCTGTTAAGCCGTTGCTTACATCCTGCACAGCTAACTCATGCTTGAATAGGGGCAGCTGTAAACACCCCAAATTTGCCCTCACCCATTCACACCATGGCTTGTGATCATTCTCATATGCATAAACACAATCATAACATCTCATATTACATTTTTGATTCACTGCATAGATACTAAGTCATCTGCACCTAGGGTTTGTGATCTGAGCAATCCAAAAGCTTCTTGAGCCACTCCAAAGGCTACCAATCACTTCAAAGGGATCCATGGGTATTCTTATATCATATTACATCCCCTCCAAAGTCAAGAATGCCAAAGAATCACAAGAACTGTGTTTGGTATGGATGCAGAGCCAAGTTTGACTACACAGTTGACCTAAAATTAGGGTTTTGGTTTCAGAGGCCATAACCCCAAAATTTTTGGTCATTCTTGTTTCCATTGGTCTCTATATGGTATGGGGAGTATGCATATCAATTTTCATGAAGAAATTCCATGGGGAAGTCATCTGATCAAGGGTTGACTTTCTGGACAAGTCAGTGCAAAATCAGGGCATCTGAGGCCCCCGATGACCCAACCAAAGGGTGATCTTCATCATTTTGAGTGTATATGATCTTTATTTGATCATGGAAGAAGATTGAAGTTCACAAAAATCAAGAATTTGAAGTTTTTGCAAAGTTGACTTTTTAGGGCATAGTTGACTTTTAAGGAATATGTCATTTTATGTCACTTTTCAAGCCTTACTTTTTGATCCAAAAATGCTTCAAATGGAAAAACTTTGGTCATGAAAGTTGTAGAATACATTTTTCCCTTTTCAAAAAGTACAAGAACATGACCTAATTCATTTTGGATCAAAAGTTATGGTGTGACAAAGTTGGCAAAAACCATTAATTCTCAAGTTATGCACTAATTGGAAAGTTTGCAAAATCATGAACCAAGGCAAATTGTAACTTCTAGTTGACATCAAACCAATGTATAAACATCACATAAGTCCTAAAAATCAGATTTGGACCAAAAGATCACATGTTCATGGTTTGTATAACAAGGCATTTTCATGAAGTTTCAAAAAGAGCCAACTTGCAAAACTCATGATCACACTCCTACAACTTGTTGCCTTGGCTGCTGAACCTTCCTAGCACCTCTCACACACCATGCTGCGCCAGCACCCATGCTTGTACTAGCCTAGAACCAAGCCCATGCTTTCCTTACACAAGAGTGGACTTTTTGCAAAAGTAAACATCCCAATCACAGCAGGCCAGGTCACATCATCTGGCCAATTGGAATTGTTTATACTATCCATTTGCAAGCTAAACATAACATCAAGCCAGCCTGAAGCAAGCCCTAGCACAGCATACACAAACTCACTCCATTTTGCATTTCTCTTCGAATTTGTCTCCACAGCTCACAAACATTAAAACAAGTTTCACTAATCATCTCACCATGTTTCATTGAGCCTAAACCAACAAGACACAAGCCTGAATCCAGCAAGAACATTGTTTCTCCATTTTCACTCCAAACTGCAGTTTCCTTCGAAACATCCTCCACAGGCCATAAACACTCAAATAAACTCTACAAACCTTCTCCACTCATCATCCAGACCACAAACAACCCCTCACTCATGCCTGAAACAGCTTGAATCACCATCACCATTTTCAACTGAGCTTGAGCAGAAGCTGTTCAAACTCCTCAACTAGCCAACATAAATTTCTTCTAAGCATTCAAGGATCATCAGGGGGCCAAGTAGAGTGGATTGCATCAAAGGGAGAGGGCAGAAAGTTGTTTGATTGAAAGCTTCGAAACTCAGGTAGCTCAAGAACTTTTTTTCCAGAAATCATTTTTAAAGTTCTTAAGTTGTTCTATACGTCTTCCTGATCATGAATATGCCTTTAGTTTTGAAAATGGTGATGAAATGAGGATGTAATTGTGTTCTGAAACTCTGTGACCTAAAAAAATGTTTTGCTCGATTCATAAGTTTGAGGAAAAATAAATGATTTCTAGCTTAGGGTTTTGATTCAGGGGAGTGTGGGACTCATTTCTGTGTGTTTGGATTTCATTTTGGTTGCGTTTTGTGGATTTTGGGGATTTTCAGGTGGGGTTCCCACCGGAGAAGACGACCGGAGGTCTTCTCCGGCCACCTGAAAATGATTAGGGTTTAATCCTTGTAATTAAGAGAGTTTGAATCTGGAGCGTTCGATTGCCTTGACCAGTTGACTTGCTGCGCGTGTGAATGGTCCAGATGTGGTCATTAAACCCTAATCACTATTTTTTATTTAATTAATTGAGTTTAAGTCAGTTTGAATATGGGCCATCAGATGACGCGCGCAGTCAACCCATTCAAACTCAGAAGCCATCCCAGCCCTCCATTCGTTTGACTTTCCATTTTATTTTATTTTATTTCATTTATTTCATATTTGTTTTGCATAATTAATTTAAAATAGCAAAATTGTTTTAAAAATTATGAAACTTTTTATCAAGAGTTTTATTAATTTTAAAGACACAAAAATATTTTTATTTTCATTTTTTGCATTTAAAAAGTATTTTAAAATATTTAAAAGTTTATTTTTAATTGATTAATGGAAATTAATTCATTAAAAATACTTTTAGGTATTTAAAAATCACCAAATAATTCATGAAATGTTCTAAGACATTTAGAAACATTGTCCAACCTTCAAACCAAATTTCTTTTTTGATCTTGATGCATTTTGAGAATTTTTCATTGATTTAAAATCATTTTTATGCATTAATTTGATCCAAAGTTCCAAAAATCATTTCTGCCTATCCATGAAGAGTTGGACATTGATTCTTTTTGCATTGCATTGTGTTTGGCATGTAGTTTGTGAGATTAAATGGCCATGATTTGATCTTTCATTTTCAATTTGTTTGACTTTTCTTTTGTTTAAGAACCCTAAAACCCTAGCAAACTTGTAAAATTCATATCTTGAACTTGGTTAGGAGTTGGGACTTCTCCTTTGGGCATTGGTTTAGTATAGGATTAGGGGTCCTTTGAGTGGTATTTTCAATTTTTTATCTTAGGGTTTGCTTCTGATTTTGACTTTTGTTTGATGTGTGGTTCATAAACCCTAACTTGGGCTTTCATATGCATCCATCTTGCATTCTCTTGCATAACATGACTTGCCATGACATTTCAAGCATCCATTTGATTCATTTGACATCATAAGACATATTGAAAGCATGTTTGATCATTGCATCTTGCATTTGCCATGTTTTATGCCATGTGCACTTCATAACTTTTCATGTATGTCCATGCTTCCTAACTTGCTTCATTTGCATTCATGAACTTGTGTGATCATCTCCATGTGCTGCCTCATGTTTGTAGCATCTCATAACATCATTAGCATCATGTAATTTCTTCTGGTTTTGTTTCTCATCATGTCATCTCATACCATTTTGCATTGCATTGCTTTTCTTTTCTAACATTTCAGGTGGTAAGTGAATTTGAGAAGTGAATTTGCCTTCACTTCTCATAACTTTTCTTCTCATCTCCCTTGCATCCATTACTGCATTTTTGTTTGTGTTTGAGATTGAGCTTGCTCATTCTTCTTCTTCCCACTTTCTTTCTTCAAGTGACTTGACTTCTTGAATGAAGCAAGTTGCTTTGCTTCTCTTGATCCTTTCATCTGCTTCCTGGTGGCTCCTTTGAAGATTCTTCTCTTGAAAACCTCACAAACCTTAGGAACAACCAAGCATGACAATGACTAGGGTTTTGACTAGCCTCCCCTCTTAGTTTTACCTTTGTGTCTCTTTGAGTCTTCTCCCCTCATCTCATAATCAGGGACTAAACCCTAAAGGCTTTAAGGCTTTGTGATTAAGCTTATGCCTGCATCCTTCTATTAGGATGGAGTGTATAACTTTAATCCTAAGTGTTAAACCCTTAATGTGTTTAAATCCATTAATCAATTTATCTAATAATCATCAAGACATCAAAAACGAGAAGCAATAAAAGACTGAAAATACAAAAACAAACAATAATCGTCTCCTCCGGGATTCTTTTCTCACCTCATTCACTCACAAACGAGAACTCGCTTCTTCCGTCTAATGCAAGACAGTTCGCACCTGAGCCAGACAGGTCATACACTTGAGCATAGACAAGTAAGCAGTTCACAAGTCAATTCACCTTTCAGTCTCTTTGGGTCGAACTACGGTGTTCTGACTTCCTCATTGCACGAGAGGATACGTAGGCATAACTTGACAGTTATCGAACAAAAGTCTCTGTACATTCCCCCTCTTTCTAGCCTTATTCTTTTAGCCTCATTATCATGAGTAATTCATTCTCATTCTTACACTGACACATCATTTATACACTTCACTTCTTTTACACTGACACCTGTACATCCTGTTCCAGCTATTTTACACACAAATTGCACTGACACTACCCCTTTAAAACACAAATCTTTTAAGCGTGGATCCCGTCGAGTACGACGGACAATCTGGGTGCTAATACCTTCCCAGGTCGTAACCAACCCCCTTTCTCAGTCTCTCTGGTTCGCAACCGTCTTATCCATCTCTTTTCCTAGGCCTATGCAGCATTGCCTTTCCTCCGGGATAAAAATGCCTAGCTGGCGACTCTTTTCATCTGCAGTGAGTTCACGGCTGTGTGCTCTCACTGTCCCTTTTCGCCGACCGTTCGCGCTTGTACCGGGATGCAAATCTTTTGGGAGCGACAGCTCCACGACGCATCCGGCTTCGATTCCTCCTCCATTCTTCAAGTGAGATCACAACGCGTCTTCTTTCTCACGAATCCGAGCACTATGAATCCTCACCTTCATCGAACTCCATTTCCAGGTACGAATTGAACACACTTCTAAGCATAGCCTTGATGTTAGTTTTATCTTGTGTGATGGTTATTATGACGTGATTGGTGTTGATTGTCGGGTTGGCGAGTTTAAGGTTTCGGTTTTTGAAAGAAGAAGAGAAGCTAGGTTAGAAAAGGGGATTTATGGGATTTGAGTTCGGATTGAAGAATAGGATTTGTGTTTGCTTGAGGTTCAATGGTTAGAGGTGTAAGACGATGGTGGCGGCGACGATTACAAAGAGATGATGAAGGTGACGACGGCAGTTGAAGAAGAAGAAGGGTCTAGGGTTCGTTGGAATTTTGGCTGATTTTGTTTGTATTAGTGTTTGTTTGAGATATAAAGGTTAATTGTTGTGTTAATGTAAATTAATAGTAATAAAGATGATTAAATCTGTTGTAATCTCAATTAAGATCCATAAAAGCCATTAATTTGGGTTTTTTTGAATTCCAAAGAGAGAGATAAGATTTTTGTGATTCCCAGCCACACCGGCGGTGACACTTGTCACCTTCTGGTTGGATTTTAGTGCGGTCAATTGTATGCGTGCCATCCACTATAATCTCTATGCATCTTCGTTCAAGATCCGTTGGATGTGAATACCTTAGAAAGACTTCTGAATCAGACGGACATTATTGAGTCAAGATCGTTGACCAAAGTCCACCGCATGTTCCCTCAACCCAGCGCATGTGGGCCTTTCTCAGTTCACTATTTGCACCCCTTATAATAAGCCCATTTAGGATTTTAACTAAGAAAACTTCTTTTCGCACCCCATCCCATTTATTCATTTAGATTTTATTTTTGTTTTAATATCAATTAGAAATAAATCCATACAAAATAGAAAAAATCATAATAAACTTCCACAAAAATTCTAGTAGGTTAATAATTCATTTTAGAAATTTGTGACATTTTTACTTTCTGAATTTTGCCTATTTTTTATTTAATTTCGATTTTCCATGTAATTGGCATTTTATTGAATTTCTTTAATTGCACATGATTTTGTTCATTTTATTTTTTCCACTTCCTGTAGGATTTTTTAGCCCATTTTTTTTTCTATGATTAGAGGACTGATAACAGAACATAGGATATTTTTTGGTAGATTTTTAGGCCATTTTATCCACAGTTTTGGTAGCTTAATTCATGTAAAATTGTGGTTAATCCTTAGGTAGATTTAAGTGACTTTTAAGCATAGTTAATTTCTGAATTTTTAGGATATTTCTTAGCACAATGCTATAGTCAGTTTTAGGACTTTAGAGAATTAATTTCATATTTTTTCCAGGAATTTTACTATTTTTAGTACATTAATCTTTAGGCCATTTTTACATTGTAAAGTCACCTAGTTTAGCTTAGGGTATTATGGTTCATTAAGGACTAGTTTAATTAAGCTTAGTCTTAGGATTTCAGAATGACTTAGTATAGTTTAATTACTGAGTTTAGGATGATGATATTAGATAATTTCCTTAGTTTTAGGATTTAGGCTTAGAATTTTTAATGAATAAGTTTAGGTGGAGTTTAGGCTTGCTTTTGGTTTTATGCCTTAACATGCAATTTTAGAATTTATTTCTTATTTCAATTTTAATATTTTGCCTTAATATTTGAATTTCTCACTTGCATAGGCTTCCCCATTGTTTTTAGAATCAACTTAACTTCCTTAGGAAGTAAGTTGAATTCTAGTAGTTTCTAGTTCCCTTTTATCCATTAGGTTTAGAAAACCACATCAACCATTAGGACCACCTTTGAATAAATAACTAAAATTAGGATTGAGTCTTAGTCCCTTAGTTTATACCTTTTGCAACTTGAGTCCTTCTTTCTCATCTTCAAACAAGATCCAAAAAAGACTTAATAAATGCATGAAAGGATCCCTTGTGTATAGCCTTATTCCATGGGGCACTTACATTCATTCCATCTTGGAATAGTGTAAGCTTGTCTAGCATGATGTACAAGTCTCATCAAGGGTTTATTTCACAAAGAAAACATAAAAGGTACTTCTTTACAAAAGCAACAAAAACACTTAATAAAGTTCAACAAAGCTAGTGAACTTAAACCCTAATCCTAGGAAACAAGTCTTGGATAAATTCTCCTTGCTTGGTGTGCTTGTCCTATTATTCCATCTTGGAATGTATTAGCAAGTACACATTCCATGGAAAAGAGTTTGAATTCACTTCCTTGTGCCAAATTCAAAAAATTTCTCATAAAAGACAAAAACAAACAATAAGCTACTATCCTGCGGGAACTTCTCTTCTCATATCATTCATTCTCAACGCGAACTCGCGACGACTTGTCTCGCATGCAAGACGGTAAACACACTCGTACCAGATGAACCTACAACACTTGAGCATAGACATACACAGTTCAAGCCATAAAAAACACAAACAAATAGTTCCCGACTTAGTTAGGCGAACTACGTCGACTCTGATCCTCATTTTCTCGATGAGGTACGTAGGCAGCGGGGTAGGGCCCGTTCGAGCACATTCTTTATTTTCCCTACATTTTCCCCTCTTTATTTTCATTCCATTTTCTTATTTCCTTCCTCATTTCCATTCTCATTCCAGTTAGCATTTCTTATTCAACAGCATCTTATTTCTCACCCTTTGAAACAAACAAATAAACGTGGATCCCGTCGGGTACGGCGAACGATATGGGGTGCTAATACCTTCCCAGGTCGTAACCGACTCCCGAACCTAGATCTTTGGTTCGCAGGACCCTGTCCTTTCCTTCTTCCTCAGGTTTGTGCAACATTACCTTTCCCATTCATTCGGGATAAAAATGCCTGGCTGGCGACTCTACCTTTTCCGCACCACTTTCGCGTTTGAACTAGGATGAAAATCCCGGGAGCGACACATTGTACTGAAATAGAATCTCAACTAGGGATAACAAATGATGGTATAAACAACCACATTAAGGAATGAATTGACATTCTGTGGGGATACTTCAGTCTGATCGAAGAAAAGATGTTTCAGGCTTTTGTGCAAGGTACCCAAAAACTAACTTATGCTTCGCATGCATATGTTTGAATTTTTCCATGGCGTAATTCTCCATAATGATGGAAATGCTATGCTTTAGAGGATGCAAATGTAATGATGATTAATAAATGCAAATGCAAAGGGATCTCCTGATGAGGAGATAACAGGCATTCCGGGTAGCCTTACTGGGGAGAAAATAATCACTGAATTGATTTGATGAACCCTTGTGGGGAAAGTCAACTTTGCGAGAGATAGTGTTAATGATACACCGGCTCTGAACTGCCGCCATTTTCAAAAATAAATTGGACTTTAAGATTGGAGAACCAAAACCCTATTGGGGATGAACTGGACTTGAGAGGTATGCTACCCGATGAACTCCGTTGGGGAAGTGATATCCTTCTGACTCTGTTGAGGAATAGATCTGTTGGGGACTCCTCAGATACTCCCCTTACGCTTGGGGGAAGAGATGTCAATGAGGATTGGACTTCAGTTGGCGACTTCATAGGGGAAAACTACGAACAGCTGCTGTGTAAGAAAGAAAATCCTCAGGTTACTCCCTGCCTTCATCTCTGTTGGAGAATGATGAATTCTCCTGTACTGCTGGAGGTATGAAGACTCTGATGTAGGAATACTTCTCCGCTGAAGGAAGACTCTCTGCCTGGGGAGAAAATACGCCTTTTGTTACTTCGATGGGGAAGAAGATGTGTTGATACTCTGGTGAGGCAGGAACCTGCTGGGGATTCTCTCAGATACACACTCTTCTTCATCTCTATCGGGGAATGATGAATTCTCCCGTACTGCTGGAGATAGTGAAGACTCTGATTAGGGATACTCCTTTGTTGAAGGAGGGATATTTTTCTTGGGGAGGCTTTCAATTTCCAAATCTACTGGGGATGATGGAACACATCAGAGAGGATGCTTCCTGCTGACGATAAGAGTATTAGATCGCCTATTGCTGAGGACAAGAGATATAGATCGTCTTATGCTGAGGATGAGCGAATATAGCGTGTCCCATGCTAGGGATAAGAGATAATGATACCCTTCTGCTCGGGAAATATCCCTCTTTTTGTTGTTGCTCTGCTGGAGAAGATGTACTCTAACGAGACTTGCTGAGGAATCTTACTTAATGATTTGCTGAGGAAAGGTTTCCTGAAGTTCAGTGTTGGCGATGGATTTGCTTGCAACACATGTACCTGCATGAACACAACTGATAGTACCTACAAAATGAGAGTTAGTTTTGGCCTGCGTGCCCCAGGTTCATGGTCTGAATCACCATCCCTGTTACTCAACACATCAGATATATGTCAAATGTTTTTACTCTCATGCATGTGTTATAAAGCATTTATGTATCCACAATGCAATATTTATCACAATTTGTTGGACGTTTTTGCAATCAATCAACGGTAGATGAAAAAAAAATGAGATCAAATTTGAATGAAATCACACTTTTATTGATTGAAAATTGGCCATGAATAGGCATTACACCGGAATCCCCGAAAAGAGGAAATTGCACAAAAGGAAAATAAATTATCCTAATGGCAATGTGGAAATCATATCTCATCGAGCTCCGACCCGACTATGACTTATATGTCCTCAAGGAACTTTGCGTGCTTTGCTTTTGAGGAAGATAGTTGGATTGATCCTTAACCCTCAGATTGTCCTTGATTGCTGATGACACATCACAAATCGCGTAGATCGCAGTTGTTCGTTTTAGTCTCTCTTTTGCGTGGATCGCCCTTTCGGGTTTTCAATCCACCGGGATATCCATTTTTGCCTGAGCCGTTTGATGTGGCTTTTCAGCTCAGCGGGTGTACATTTTTTCAGATATTTCCCTAATTTTTTCCCGAGCCATTTATTCTTCTTTTGGCTCGCCGGGATGCCCTTTTTTGCCTGGACTCTTATTTTGTTTTTGTCCAGCGGGTCTCTTTATACGAAGTATTTTCTAATTGTGTTTGCGTTGACCGGGGATTTGAAGTTTTTCCCATCCATGGTTGTTAACATCAAGGCTCCGCCCGAGAAGACCTTTTTAACCACGAATGGACCTTCATTGTTGGGTGTCCACTTGCCCCTGTGATCTGTTAAAGGAGGAAGATCATTTTCAATACTATGTCGCCAAGTATGTACCATTGAGGGCGTACTTTCTAGTCAAATTCCTGTTTCATTCTCCATTGAGGCTCAATTGATTGTACCTGGCTCAGAGCCACTCAGCTTCGTCAAGTTTGACGTCCATCAGTAATCTCAGTGAAGGAATCTCGACTTCAATCGGTAGGACGACCTCTATACCGTACACAAGCGAGAAAGGGGTTTCCCTGGTAGAGGTGCGCACATATGTTTGGTACCCATGCAATGCAAACAACAACATCTCATGCCAATCTTTGCACGTTACAACCATCTTCTGTACAATCTTTTTGATGTTCTTATTGGCCGCCTCGACAGCGCCATTCATCTTCAGGCGATACAACAAAGAGTTGTGATGCTCGATCTTAAAATCTCGACACAGATCTGCCATCATCTTATTTTTGAGATTAAAACCATTGTAAATAATGATTCTCTCTGGAATTTTGTATCGACAAATGATATCCCTTTTGATGAATCGGGCTACCACTTGTTTGGTGACATTAGCGTAAGACGCTACTTCGACCTACTTCGTGAAATAGTCTATGGCAACTAGGATGAAGAAGTGACCGTTGGAAGCGGTAGGCCCAATCTTTCCAACCATATCAATTCCACACATGGAAAAGGGCCAAGGTGACGACATGACACTCAACGGGTTTGGAGGCATATGCACCTTATCATCATAAATTTGGCACTTGTGGCACTTGCGGGAGTATTTACAGCAATCTGATTCCATGGTAATCCAGTAATATCCCGACCTCAGAAGTTTCTTTGCCATAGCATGCCCTCCAACATGGGTACCGAAGGAGCCTTCGTGAACTTCTTGCATCAACATATTCGCTTCGTGTCTATCCACGCATCTGAGCAAGACCATGTCGATGTTCCGTTTATAAAGCACATCATCCTGGTTTAAGAAGAACCCGCCTGCCAACCTCCTAAGGGTCTTTTTGTCTTTACTGGACACCCCTAACGGGTATTCATGAGATTTCAGAAAGCACTTGATATTGTTGTACTATGGTTTGTCATCACTAGCTCCATCTACTGCAATCACGTATGCCAGACTCTCGAGACGAGACACGTCGATTCTGGGCACATAGTTCTCTTGTTGAACCTTGATCATGGAAGATAAGGTTGCCAAGGCATCAACAAACTGATTCTTGTCCCGTGGTATATAGTGCATCTTAACCATTGTGAAGAAAGTCAACAGCCTTCTGGTATAGTCCCTGTAAGGAATCATATGAGGTTGATGAACCAGCCATTTGCAGTTAACTTGATTGATGACTAAAGTTGAATCACCGAAGATCATGAGGTTCTTTATTCTTAAACCAATTGCATCCTCGATCCCCATTATGCAGGCTTCATACTCTGCTTCATTGTTAGTGCACTCAAATGTCAACTGGGCAGTGAAGGGCATATGGATCCCTTCCCGCGATATAATAACGACATCAACTCCGCTATCGTTCATGTTAACGGCTCCGTCAAAAATCAGACTCCATTTGGATTCGGGGTCTGGCCCCTCCTCCGGGAGTGGTTCTTCACAGTCTTTCGACTTGAGGAACATGATGTCCTCATCCGATAACTCGAACCTCATTGGTCGGTAATCCTAAATTGGTTGTTGGGCCAGATAATATGACAATACACTTCCCTTGATAGCCTTTTGTGAAGTATATTGGACATCGTATTCTGTCAGGATCATTTGCCATCGGGCTACTCTTCCGGTTAGATCTGGCTTTTCAAATATGTATTTAACGTGGTCCATCTTGGAAATCAACATAGTGGTATGAGTCAGCATGTACTATCTTAGTCGGCGAGCAGCCCATGCCAAAGTGCAACAAGTTTTCTCGAGTAGTGAGTATCGTGTCTCACAATCGGTAAACGTTTTGCTAAGGTAATAGATTGCGTGCTATTTTCGACCAGACTCGTCCTACTGACCCAGTACACAACCCATTGATCCCTCGAGCACTGTGAGGTACATGATCAAAGGTCTCCCTGGAACTGAAGGTATGAGAATCGGAGGTTCTTGTAGAAACTCCTTGATTCAGTCGAAATCTAATTGGCAATCATCATTCCAAGTGATGGCCTGATTCTTCCTTAGAAGTTTGAAAATAGGTTCGCACATAGCTGTTAGGTGAGAGATGAACCTTGCAATGTAGTTCAACCTCCCTAAGAAGCCACGTACTTCCATCTCGTTTCTTGGTTCAGGCATCTCCTGAATTGCTTTCATCTTTGCAGGGTCGATCTAAATTCCCCTTTCACTAACGATAAAGCCCAACAGCTTTCTGGAATGCACCCCAAATATGCACTTGTTCGGGTTCAATCTCAATCTGAAATTCCAAAGTCTGTCAAATAACTTGGCTAAGTTGACTAGATGTTCTTCTTCTGTTTATGACTTCGCGATCATGTCATCGACGTAGACCTCGATCTCGTGATGAATCATGTCGTGGAATAAAGTCACCATTGCTCGTTGGTATGTTGTTCCAGCATTTTTCAAAACAAACGACATAACTTTGTAACAGAAGGTGCCCCATGGGGTTATGAAAGTTGTCTTCTCCATGTCATCTGGAGACATCTTGATCTGATTGTAGCCTAAAAAGCCATCCATGACGGAAAACACAAAAAATTGGGTAGTATTATCAACTAGCACATCCATATGTGGAAATGGGAAGTCATATTTGGGGCTCGCCCGATTCAAGTCGCGATAGTCTACGCACATTCGGACCTTACCGTCCTTTTTAGGAACTGACACAATATTTTCAACCCATGGAGGATAACTCGTCACAGCCAAGAATCCAGCGTCAAACTGCTTTTGCACCTCTTCCTTGATTTTGATATCCATGTCGAGTCGATTTCTTCTCAGCTTCCGCTTCACCGGTGGGAAGTCTTCTCTGAGTGACAGCTTATGCACTACAATATATGTGTCCAACCCTAGAATGTCCTGGTAGGACCAGGAAAAGATGTCAACATATTCTCGGAGCATGGAAACCAAAAGGCACTTTACAGATTCTTCCAATGCATCCCCAATTTTGACCTCTTTTTTGTTCTCTTCAGTACTCAGGTTGACCACTTCAATGGCCTCTTCGTGTGGCTGAATCACCCTCTCCTCCTGCTTGAGCATTCAGGCTAATTCTTCGGGTAATTCACAATCTTCTTCACCTTCCTCGTCGGCTAGGTAAATTGGATTGTCGAAGTCATATTGAGCCATAGCAAGGTCGTCACTGATGAGACTCGACGAGGTACATCTGCATGAATGATGATTCATGCTAGATTTAGAAAGAGTGGGAGACATAGAAAACATTGCCATTTATTTTTAAAGCAAAAATAAAATGAAAGACAAGGAAAACCATGAATGAATGCCAAAACGTCCATTTTATTAATAATGATGTTATTGCATTATGAAATGATGAACCCTTATAATGAGTTATTATGCCCCGGGAAAGGAATAGAGCTTTCATACAAAAGAATAGAAACACAAGACTATTACTCTTCTGGTTGAGTGACAGAGATGATCGCTTCGACCGACCTGTTGCTGAGTTGCACACCCTAGACATAAGGCTTTATCCACTCTTCCAGTTCACAATCACTATTAACCGTTTCATCTTGCACGACACAGATGCTACCATGATCAAACCACCATGCATTGGTGAAAGTAATCGGGCCTTTCCGACCTCTAGAGCTCTGATCTGGCATCGACTAGACAAGGTTATAGCCAATCCTAAACATATCCTTCTTCTCTGGAACTTCAATCGTTTTTCCCCAGCCTCATTCATTCCTGATTCCACAACCTCCAAGGCTTGCTTATAGGATTCTATGGACGCTCCTTTCTTCTTATCCTCCGATAAGGCAACTGATGGCGATGTACCCTCGGTTATGACTGGATCGAAGTCTTGGCAGGGAGTCTCAACAATCTCCCCATCCATCTCTACATATTTGAACGAAGCCAGGTGACTGATGAAGATATCTTCTTCCCCGCACACTGTAACGTTCTGGCCTTCCCAGAACAATTTGAGCTTCTGGTGGAGGGTTGAAGACACAACCCCTGCCGCATGTATCATGGGTCGTCCCAGCAAACAACTATAAGTTGGTTGGATATTCATAACAAAAAAGGTAGTATTGAAAACATATGGACCCACCTTGATTGGTAGTTCCACCTCTCCAAAGATAGACCTTTTTTGAGCCATCAAACGCACGGACCACCAAGTCTCTTGGTCTAAGCACAACCCTATCATAGTCCAACTTGATCAGTGCTTTCTTTGGGAGTACGTTCAGGGATGATCCAGTGTCCATAAGTACGTGAGAGAGGACAACTCCTCTACATTCCATAGAAATGTGTAGAGCTCGATTATGGTTGCGTCCCTCAGTGGTCAAATCCCTATCCATAAACCCCAAACCATGGTTAGAGTTCACACTTGACACCACCGTCTCAAACTGGTTTACTGATATGTCTTATGGTGCATAGGCATTGTTCAAAATCTTTAGCAGAGCTTTCCTGTGTGAGTCTGAACACATCAACAAGGACAAGATTGAAATCTTGGAGGGAGTTTGCTGCAAGTGATCAACTATTTTGTAATCGCTCTTTTTGATGAGCCTCAGAAATTCCTCCAATTCCTTGTCAAAGGTGATATCAGGGTCCGGAGTTGGCACTATAGCATCACTTGTCACAGACTGCTTGCCCTTGGCTTTGGCTTGAGCCTCTGCATGTCCCTTTTTGGTACCACACTGTTTCTTAATGTCTTAGGCACAAATAGTCTCCCGCTCCTTGTGAATCCTCCAACTCCAACATTCTCAACCTGGTGCTGAACTAAGTTGGAAAAGGTCAAATCTTGCTTCTGACCATTACAGTAAACTTCGGCCCCATAGTACCATGGGACTGCTATTTCGCTTTGGTACGGAATTGGCCCAGGAATGGTAAATATCATAGGTGCCACCTTAGCTGGTGTTGCAACTTGTACCGGATTATAGTAGATAGTCACAGTCGAGACTTCGTCCTCCTTCTTGATCTTGTCAAATTGAATACTGCCCTCGTCAATCATTCTTTGTATCCCCGATCTCAATCAGTCACAACCATCAACAGAATTATCACAATCTGAGCAGCCCTCTTAACAACCCGAAAATATATTCTTCTTGGCGAGGCAATTCTTCATGGCTAACAATGAAGTTTTCAAAGCATTGACATCATATATCAGGTTCGAGCCTTCACCACTATCAATAGCTTCTACGGTCCTTCCATGTGGAGGCATGGGGTTCTGCAACACATTAGGGGTTGGAGCGAAATTAATTTCCTTGGAGTCTCTCAAATCCCGCACCTTGTGTTTAAGGGCTTTACAATTTTCGGTATTGTGGCCTGGAGCTTCGGAATGGAACTCGCAGTAGGAGTTAGCATCATAACCCTCAGGAATCTGCCTCGGTCTTGGAGGCTGCAAGGTTCTCAACTGGACCATTTGAAGTTGAAGAAGGTTTTGCAGAAGTTGGGAATAAGAAATAGGCGATGTCTCAAGATGCCTATCCTTTGTTCTGGGAGGATAGTATTGACGAGGAGCTATCTATTGTTGGTAGTTATGCTGATGTTGTTATTATGATTGCTGAACACGTTGTTGATTCGTGGGAGCAGAAATGGTAACAAGAGCTGCCTGATGATAGGAGTTATGATTCCCCCTCTTCCTTTGGGTGTATACAACCCCGACTTCCCCTTCTCTTCTTTTCACAAAAGGTTTCTTGACTCCATATGTTGATGCTCCGCTACTCTGAACTCTGAATTTTCCCCTGCTTCATCCAACTTTCAATTCTTTCGCCAGTTAGGATGATGTTAGAAAAGCCGCTAGATGAACAGCCTGGCAATATTTCCATGAAATGCCCGGGGAGGGTATCCATGAAGAGATCAACCATTTCTCTCTTCAGAAGCAGGGGTTGAGCTCTAGCTGCAACTTCGTGTCACCTCTATGCATATTCCTTGAAGCTTTCAGAGTTCTTTTGAGACAAACTTTATAGTTGAGTCTGACTTGGAGCCATGTCAATATTATATTGGTATTGCTTGAGGGAAGCCTCCCAAGCTCTTTCCAATTACGAACAACAGTCCTATCCAATTTCATGTACCATTCTAATGATCCCCCAGATAGGTTGTCCTGGAAATAATACATCCAAAGTTTCTCATCTTTGGTGTGCGCAACAATCTTGCGGTAAAAAGCTTGCAGATGAGTTTTTAGGCAAGAATTTCCGTTGTATTTGTCGAAGCTTAGAGGCTTAAACTTCAGAAGAATGACCACCCATTGGGCCAGGCCCATGTCAGAAACGTCAATGCCTAGAGTATCCCTGCATTCCAAAGCCCTAACTTTCTCAGCCAACATCTGAAAGTCTTGTGAGTTACCGCCAATGCCAAAGCCCATGTCTTTATTGACCAAGGTGAACTGATCTTCTTGACAGTCTTCCACCTGAACAAGAATAGAGCCTCCACCCTCTGGAGTTGGAGGCCTGTTACCCCTAGGTGGAATAATAATGTTGTTGATTGGATTGCCCTTAGCATCCAAAGTGACAACGGGAGGGTCCATCTGTGGTGGATCCAGTCTAAGAACAACAACTCTTAGCTCCTGCTACCCCTGGGCCATGCCCTGCATCATAGTCATAAACTTGGCCATCCTGGTGAGAGATTCATTCATCTCAGTCTATACTGTATCCATGATGTTTCTCTGGTTGCGGCGAATAGCGTACCAGTGTAGAGGAGTGTCATGTCGAATAAGACGGGTCTTTGCGGCTCACATAATCTTCCCTGAATAAATAAATAAGTTAAGAAATCCGGACAACCTGCAAAAGAAAAAAATGCAAATGATATGAATGCATGCAATGTTGTGTTATTTTCATTCTCATGGGTTTCTTACATTCCCGTTCCGGTATTTTTAGAGAATTCAGATAGCCTTTGAACATTCAGATTTTGGGGTAGAAGACCCCGCGTGGAGCTCAAATCAGATAAGTGTGAAGAAATGGTGCTTAAAACCCTGTGTGTGCAAGGATAACAAATTCCCCGAAGGGTGCCAATTCATACAACAAGAAAGAATAGAAAAGCACAAAGTAAATAGGAATTCCACAACAGGCCTGTGGGTAATCCAGGTACAAGTAAATGAAACTAGGCCCTAGGAAACTCCATTTCCTTCATCCAATAACGACAAGGCATATGATAAGTGATGTGTCTGTGTTGATCAGATAATCAAGTGTCTGTGCAGGGTCACAATCATAATAACGACAACAATTTCTCTGAACAGAAATCCCGGATCTCAAAACCAAGAACCATAGAACATGATCGTAATACTGAACAATACTGGAAAAATTGGTATGTTGGAAGTTTAAGGGCTTCTGCAAACCTGTAAACCCCTCCCATCTCACGGGTGTGCTACTCTGGTCAACATCACGGACTCAAAGTCGAATAACAATAATACGTTCACCATTTTCGAGAAATGGCTCATGACCAAATCAGAGAATCGGTTTGACATTATGTACTGCTCACGGAGGTCTTTGATGAGTCCGAGGAAACAAGCATCCCTCATAAGTACCTAAATTCAAGCACTGAATCGAGAAACAATAGTACATTTAGCCATTGGGATACAACACTATCGTCATAAGAACAGTTTTCTTTAACTGAGTTCCTATGAGAGAACCAGGCCATCCGATGCGAGTTCCCAATGGGCCCTTGGATGCGAGTGGGTTTGCCAACAAATGTGGTTTGTCACTGTCATCACTGGAGAGGGTTGTTTCCACTAAGGTCCTCAATGATCGGTCACTAGATTCACATCACTATCGAGGTCGTACCCTAAAGCAGAGGAGATCCCCGCACATAAAAGGTCGAAGACGGTTGCAGTCTGGGTGTGGAACACACTGCCACTCAACATATTACCATGCGAGTACAATGTATGTCCATGTTAGTCCTAGAGTGCATTCAAGCCGGGTAGTTGGCTTATCTCACAGTAGCCCCCATCCACACAAAAAAGGCAAACCAGCAAAGTCCAGTATATATGATGCATGGAAAATAGATACTGAAAGCGGTAAATAAATGTCGTAAGGTAAAGCTATAAATGAAAACCGTAAAGCAAAACTAAAGCATACAATAGCACACAAATAAACACCCAAAGAAACAGAAACAAGCAGGCGCTAGGATGGACTCTCAAAGGGGAAACCATTGATTTTAAGTTCGATCCTCAGCAGAGTCGCCAGCTGTCGCTCCCGAGATTTTCATCCTGGTACAAACGGGAAAGTGGCACGGAAAAGATAGAGTCGACAGCCAGACATTTTTATCCCGAATGAATGGGAAAGGTAATGATGCACAAACCTAAGAGAAAAGGAAAGGACAAGGATATGTGAACCAAATATCTGGGTTAGGGAGTCGGTTACGACCTGGGAATGTATTAGCACCCCAGACCGTCCGTCGTACCCGACGGGATCCATGCTTGTTTGTCTGTTTCAAAGGGTGTGAAATAAGATGCTGCTGAACAAAAAATGCTATCTGGAATGGAAATGAGAAAGGGAACTTGATAAGAGATCAAAAAAGAAAGGGGGGAAATGTAGGGAAAATAAAGAATGTGCTCGAACGGGCCCTACCCCACTGCCTACGTACCTCATTGGGAAAATGAGGATCAGAGTCGACGTAGTTCGCCTAACTAAGGCGGGAACTTGTTTGTGTTTTTTATGAATTGAACTGCTTATGCCTATGCACAGGTGTTGCAGGTTCGTTTGGTATGAGCGTGTTATCGTCTTGCAAATGAGGCAAGTCGAAGCAAGCTCGTGTTGAGAGTGAGAGAGGTGAGAAAAGAAATCACGAAGGAAAAGACGAGTGTTGTTTGTTTACTGTCTTTTAAAGAAGTTTTTTCTGAGATTGTTGTTTGTGAAACGTTATCATACTAAGACTTGTTCATTGAGGAAAATGCCTTACACCTCGCCCCGAAATGGGATGCGCATAAGTAACCCACGACAAAATATCATGGCGTACAAGAAGACCAACCTTTATTAGGTATTTTTACTTTTCTTTGAGATGAGAAAGAAAGCAAAGCGAACCAAAGGTAAAAGTCTAAGGGGACTAGTAGTCCTAAGTGTTGTCATGCATGAATTAACCTAGGTTAGTGCGGTTTTCTAATCCTAATGAGAAAGGGAAAAGAAGAAAATGGACTTAGAAAGAAACTTACTTCCTAAGGAAGCTAAGTCATTTCTAAAGGGATTTAGAATGAAGTTGTATCAACTAAGCATACAATGCTGAAGCAAACACACTTTGAAAGCATAAAGAATTTAAAAGGAAGAAGTTGTGAATAACTTACCTCCACCTCCCTACAAAACAAAGGTTAGTAGGATAAAGCAATGTGATAAAAGTAATGAAAGTAAACAAGTACCAAACATATTCTAATGCATCTATGACTTAATCTAGACTCAATCTTAAGTCTAAGGGTACTAAAAAATAGGCAAAAAGCCAAAATCTAGTAACTACTATAGCTCTCATATCACAAACAACTACTAAATTCAATGCAAATTACACACAACCTATTACAGCTACCAAACAACATGCAAAATAGGTGTAAAAGATCAAAACAGAATGAATGCAACATGTTTTTACAGCTCCTGTTTCAAAATGTAGCTATGAAAACAAGGCAGATTTCCATTATTTTTTAATGCACAAGAAATGAATTTTAATACAAATAATGGAATGCAAAAATTATGACAAATTAATGTAACAACATGCAATGGATTATTAACAATGAAATGCAACATCATCATGCAATCAATGGATGCAAACTAGATGATTTTTGGAGAATTTTTACATTATGCAATTTTTCAATACGCACATGATTGAACCAAAGCATGAAATGATTTCAAATGCAATGCAAAGAACAAAAATGTAGACATTTATTAACATGCTATGAGTGATGCTAAGTCATGCAAATTATGATTACAAAATGCTACGAGCATGCATGCAACGTTTATGCACAAAAATGAAAACTAACGTAACATGTGTCGAAATTCATCAAAATTACATGAACTTGTGCTAAACCAGACCCTAACAATTCCCTAAAATCATGATGTATCAATATAGGATGATAAAAGGAAGAAAGATGCACAAACATGCAATGAAACAACTCAAAAATTGAAATATGCACAACGTTAACTGGTTAACGGCTTCAAAAAGTCAGTTCTAGGGGCAAAAAACAACTTGGTAACCGGTTAACCCTGGGTGTTAACTGGTTAACACTGAACCATAATGCAAAATAAGTGAGGAAAAAAGCACTTCTAGCTATCAACCTACTTCCAAAAGCAATCTAACACCTATTAGCACTAAGAACGAGCTACGATTCTAGCTACTAACAGTCAAAATGAATAACGCATCACAAAAGCAATCAACGAATAGAAGAATTCCTTACAGCGAGATGAAGAGAAATAAATTAAATTAAGAAACAGTTTAGGAGCCACCAACCTACAAAGCAGAGGCTTGTTTTGGTGATTGTTAAGAGTTGATCGATGCACAAACAAAGAGAATACCAGAGATTCCTAGTTTCGATCCGCGAGAGTGAAAAATAAATGTAATTGATCAAGATCTTGATTAACGCTTCCACAAAAGCACTTCCAGGATTGAGAATCAGTCCTAACCAGTAGCAATTACTCCAATTAATCTTCAATAAACCATGGAATTAATGCTAGAATGAAGGTTTAGATAGCTTCAAGTTCTTCAAGCTTCAATGCAAAACTTGAATAACTTATGATGAATAAGCTTTGGTGAATTTGGAAAATGGACAGAAAAAGTTGAGATTATGAAGTGAAATTATGAAAATGAGGGTGAAGTTGTGAGGTTTGGAGTGAAAATGATTTATATAGAAGCTAGGTTTGGAGTGAGCTTTGGGTTGGGAATTAGCTTGGGTATTAGGTTAGGAAAATGAGGTTAGGAGCTAGCTTAGGAGTTAGTTAGAGTTGGTTAGGGTTTCTAGAATATTCCTTGGAATATTTCATAGGAAAGTGGTAGAAGGATCTAGAAAGTGGTGGAAAATTCTAGAAAGTGGTGGAAACACAAAGAAAATAAAAAGTGGGGAGGGGAAGAAGGCACCAACTAAATTTTTGAAATATTTTTAAAAATTTCGCATGCTTTAACCTGTTAACCCCTGGAATTAACCGGTTAACTGATGAAAAATTTGAATTTCCCCCCTTTTGGCGGGAAACCCTTAGGATGTGTCTTCACCGTCCGTTCTGAGCTAGATTTGACCTTGGTTTCTGACATTTGATTTTTCCACCGAGTAAACCCTGATCACATGCCTTGCATGCTAACCAATGTTGCATGAATTTTTTTTTTATTATTATTTTATTTATGCAATGTATGGGCATATATGCAATGCAACGCGCTAAATGCCATGAAAATGAGAGGGCGGATTTTGGGGTATTACACCCGTGTGTAGAGAAACGAGTTAAGGCGAGAATGTACATAATGAGATCATCACCCTTTTTCATATCAATTCAATTTATATTCAAGTTTTTACTTTGAAGTCTTTAAATCTTGCATTCTCTTTACTTTCAAGCAAGTTTATTATTCAGCCTTTTACTATCTTTTTACTTGATTTCTCTACATTTCCTTGTCATTTACACTTTATTGCACTTTACTTTCGACTTAAACTGTTTTGAGTCTTGTTTGTTTTATTTTCTCTTTTTTACCAAAATACTTCATAAAGTCTGTCAAAGAGTTTATGATACTATTCCTGAAAAACCAATTAAACATATTTATAGCACATGTCCTAGGATCGATCCTATGAGTGACTAAGAAAATTGTGTTTTTTTAGAGGACCAACGGTTGTTTACAATTTTCAGGGTAAACAAATTGGCACGCCCAGTGGGACAGTGCTATAAGTAAACAACTTTTGGGAGTTTTATTAACTTCCTTCAGTATAACCAACTTTTATAAGTTTATAACTTCATTTTCTTTGTGTGTTTTATTGATCAAAGTGTGGTATAATCTTTTGTTGTATGCATTTGAGAAGTGGAAAGGTAGCCACCATAGACGAATACATACCAAAGAAAAGAAATACGAGGAAAATAATGTCTAGCCAAGGGAATACAAGTAATCCCAATCCCCATGTGACTGGTTCAAATCCTTAACAAAGCAGTTCAACTGCTTCAAGCACCTACATCAGTCCACAAGATATTCCAAGGATGATGCGGTGCCCCTCCCAAATCCTTCGACAAGGGGATCAACAACACCAACCATGGTTTCAAAACCGTCTCTTCGATGGCAGGAACATTAGGAATGGTATATAGACCTTATACTCAGCCAGTGTTGGAATACATTGGAGAAAATTCCCAAACTCCACCACCAAACACAACAATGTTTAGGTCTTTCCCTGCCCTAAGGATTTCACAACCTTTGCCTAGGAACTCATCCTATGGCATGCCAACAACAGTGATACAAACCCTACGAAATACACTGGCGGTATTTTCAGAAAATTTGCCCTCTTCGCCCTTGCAGGAATTAGGATTTGGAGTAAACATGGGTCGAAATAGTCAAACCATAGGATTGGGATATTCTGTCCAGGGTCCCAATTTGATAAATGAACCTGCAAACTATTTGAGATAGCAAATGGATGAAAGAAAGATGCAAATGGTACACACTTTGTCTCAAACTATGGGGGAAGTCTTTTAACTGTTGATTCAAAGTACCATACAAACTAATCAGCAATTAGCATTCCAAATGGCTCGAATAGCAGAATTTATGGGGGTGCCTGCTCCTCCTTGATAGAGAACTAGACAATATATGAGACAAAATTATGGTGTCGAATTTAGGGAGAATGTCCAACAGGCGAACCCAGAACCTCAAGGGATGGTCGAACCACCTAAGGTCGAATCTCTGATGATTCAAATTCCTGTTCTTGAAGAAGAAGAACCAAGGGTAATAATGGTGAATAGGAACCTGAATGTAGATAATGTGGTTTAGCAAGTTCGACATAATAATATTGCAACAGAGAATAATCTTGCCACCATTGTCGAAAGGATAATGGCACAAAATGGGATGAATACAGGTTTCTCCAGGCCAAACTGTACTTCACCCATAATAGACTACATGTTTCAATCTAAATTATCTCCTAGGACGAAGGTCCCAAAGTTCTCTAAGTTCTCGGGTGATACAACTGAATCCACCGCCGAACATGTGGCGCGGTACCTAATCGAAGCTAGGGAGATTGCAAACGATGAGAGCCTTGGATTAAATACTTCTCTAGTTCTACTATAAATGCCTTTACATGGTTTACTATGTTACAACCTGGTTCGATTTGTAATTGGACTCAATTGGAATGTTTATTCCATGAGCAATTTTACACGGGTCAAACTAAAATTAGTTTGAATGAGTTGGCTAGTGTTAAGAGAAAGTTTAATGAGCCAATTGATGATTATTTGAATAGGTTTTGACTCCTAAAGGCTAGATGTTTTACACAAGTATCTGAAAGCGAGCTTGTGGAAATGGTTGTTGGTGGCCTCGATTACTCTATTAGGAAGAAATTGGACACTCAGTACTTGAGAGATATGGCCCAATTGGCTGATAGAGTTTGAAAAGTAGAGCATCTAAGAGACGGAAATGCTAGGGAAAATAAGAGCAAGAGAATAGCCTACATTGGATTTCATGAGGGGGTCGAAGAAATATATGACGAACCCATAGATTTTGACAAAGTGAAATAGACCTGGCTGAACTGAAGCAGCGACCCCCTATTCATGTAAATTGCTAGTTCCTTCAAATGGAAAAAACCATGTTGAAACTGAAAAGAATGATAGGTTTCCAAAGAAAACATACACTTTAGACACCACTAAATGTGACAAAATATTCGATTTATTAGTTAAGGATGGGTAGATATTGGGGCCTCCAGGTGCTAAATTTCCATCTTTAGAATAAAAGAAAAAGAGAGGTTTTTGCAAATACCATAACTCTTTGGGCCATAAAACTTCTCAATGTTTTCTTTTCAGGGATTTGGTGCAGAATGCAATTCAAGAAGGGAGACTCAAGTTCAGTGAGAAGCCCAAGAACCAGATGAAGATCGACTCAAATCCTCTTCAAGTTGCAGAAGCTAATTTCACTGAACTTGGTGAGGTTAACATGCTCGAAGTAACGGAGCATTTTGACAGTAATGCGAGCAGTTTCGACATTGATGAAGCTATGGGTCGAAATGTTATACGGAGAAAAATCACTGAGGAGTTCATCGATGATGTTGTGTTCTACAGTTTCACTGAAGAAATTGATGACTTTAAAATGTAACACTTCGTCTACATGGCTGATGAATACTACATCAAAACATCACTAGATGTCGAGAAGTTTGATGTGGGAATAATTGTTAAAACTCATAAGGATGTTCAAGGGTCGAATCTCCAGCTGGTAACTAAGGAAGCTGTTGATGGTTTCATTAGGATGAGCAAGGTTACTAAAGGCCTTGGTATTGACTTGTCCAAAATGAATTTGAAGGAGGAGGTCGATATAAACATGGTCGAAATCAAGAATGAACATACCATAAATGTTGAGGACCTAGGTCGTCAGGAGGAGTACAACAAGGCGGCATATCCTAAGGAGGACGAGACTATTGTCAAATTCCTGCAAAGATGCAAGAATAAAAACTCTAAAGTGATGTTGTTCCCTAGGTGAAGTTCCATCTTCGACAAAAAGGTTGCCCACAACATTTAGGGAATGAGGGAAGCTAAAGCTAACCAAGAGCGAAGGAATGCTCAAAAGCCAAGGGGTTTTGACCCAAGGTGAACTACCTAAAGGCAAAGCATTGCTGCAAAGCCCCAAATTCTTAACGCAAGGCAACCCACTTTCAAGACTAGTGGCGAAGTGCCAAAAGATAAATGGATCTACCCTATCGATGCCAAAGTAAAAGGGAAGTCGAAATGGACCAACTTCGATGTAGAGAGAGGTTCCTCAATGGACTATAGGAAGGAGTATATGTCATCAAAAAAGGCATATGTCTCTGAGAATTACAAGGGTAAAAATCCTATGTTAAGGTCACAATGGCGAAGAGAACAAAGGCGAAGAAAGGCGCAAAGGGACACCTTAGTGAAAAATCAAGCTAAATCTAGTACTAACATGCTGGCAGGAAATGTGGGAGGTTATGAAGACAAGACAACTAACAAGGTGCCCGTGGGCACAAATTATTCAACAAAGAGGATGATGAGCTAAAATTCTAAGATGAGAATATGACAGACAACTTCGAATCAGATTCAAAATCCTCCCTCGACGTGATAGTGAATATGGTTTCAGTCATACAAAGAGAGTACCACAAGATAACTAAGGTCGAAAACTTGGATGCTAACACTGAAGTTGAGATGACAACACATAAACCAGTGTGCTACTATGTGATGAACAATGGCTTCATAGAAGAGCACAAGCTTTCTTTGAAAGGCCAACTGACGCCATGAGGGGGCATTTAAAACCTCTTTATATCACTAGAAAAGTGGAAAATGTGGTTGTCAACAAGATATTAGTTGATTTTGGTGCAACTATTAACCTGATGCCACATTACTTGCTGGAAAAGATTGGCAAGTTCGACACTGATCTGAAGCCTCATAATATGGTTCTTTCCAATTATGAAGGGAAAATTGGTGGAGTCCTATAGGTTGATTTGACTATTGGGACAGTGACTAGACCTACCTTAATTATGGTGGTCGAAAGTAAGGCCAATTACAACCTTCTGTTGGGAAGGGAATGGATCCATTGCATTGGGAAGTTCCTTCCTCCATGCACCAAAGGGTAACCATATGGAGGCCTGATGGTATAATAGAGAACATTTAAGGGGATCAAGGGTACTTTTAAGTACCTGTGAATTTTATTGATGGAGTTGAATTCGATAAGAACTTGGCATATATTGTGCCATGTACCCCACCATAGTTTGAATTTACCCATGATGACCATGTATTCTGCTCATTGTACCTGCATCCTGTGGAAGGTTTTCGATGAGATAGAGAGGTTGTAGAGGACGAAGAAAATTTGCCAACCTACTTTGGGGATCCGCGAATACGCCGCACAGGTTGGGGAAGAGAGGGAAGTAATAATGACTGAACTTGAAGCACAAAGAATTTTGGCCTATGTGGATGAAACTAAGTTACAAGCAGCCTTGGAGGCTGCGCAAAATCACATGGTTGGCAAAGCCAATATAGAGTTTATGAAAGTTGGTCCTGGTAAGGACTTCGACCCCGTACCACCTGATAATGTTCTAATCAAAGAATAAGTCCAAAGGCTTGATTCCATCTATGATAATGAGCCTTTAGGTTTTGAGAAGGATCCTTTGTCGAACAATATCAAAATGCTGACTCAAGATCCTTTGAAAGAAGTCGACTTAGGGGAAGGTGAGGTTAAAATGCCTACATACATCAGTGCCAACCTTGACCCACAACTCAAAGTCGAAGTAGTCGAGTTACTAAAGGAGTTCAAAGACTGCTTCGCTTGGGATTATGATGAAATTCCTGGTTTGAAAAGAGAGTTTGTCAAACATAAGTTGCAAATCAAACATGGGAAGAAGTTTGTCAAGAAAAATCAAAGACAGTTCTCCCCAACAATCCTCTTCAAAATAAAGGAGGAAATTGAAAGGCTTTTTTGATGCAAGTTCACCCGTACGGCAAGGTATGTCGAATGATTAGCTAATGTTGTACCAGTTATAAAAAGAATGGATCTTTAAGGGTTTGTATTGATTTTAGAGATTTAAATTCCGCAACCCCTAAAGATGAGTATTTGATACTGGTAGAAGAAATGCTAATCGACTATGTGTCGCTCTCGGGATTTTCGTCCCAGTACAAACACGAAAGTGGCACGAAAAAGGTAGAGTCGCCAGCCAGGCATTTTTATCCCAAATGAATGGGAAAGGTAATCCTTCACAAACCTGAGGAAGATGGAAAGGACATGGTCCTACAAACCAAAGATCTGGGTTTGGGAGTCGGTTACGACCTGGTAAGGTATTAGCACCCTAGATCGTCTGCCGTACCCGATGGGATCCACACTTGTTTGTTTGTTTGTTTTAAAGGGTGAGAAATAAGATGCTGCTGAATGAAAGAATATCTAATTGGATCTGGAATGAGAAAGGGAACTGGAAAAGAGAACGAAAAGGAAGGGGGAAATGTAGGGAAAATAAAGAGTGTGCTCGAACAGGCCCTACCCCGCTACCTACGTACCTCATCGGGAAAATGAGGATCAGAGTCGACGTAATTCGCATAACTAAAGGCGAAAACATTGTTTGTATTTTTTATGCGCTGGAACTGCATATGTCTATGCTCAGGTGTTGCAGGCTCGCCTTGAACGAGTGCGTTTACCGTCTTGCATGCGAGACAAGTCGTCACAAGTTTGTGTTAAGAGTAAGTGAGATGAGAGAAGAAGTTCCCGGAGGAAAAGACAAATCTTCTTTGTTGTTTTGCCTTTTAGAGAAGTATTTTTGTTTATTTTTTGTGAAACTTCTCATACTAAGACTTATTCATCGTGGTAGATGGCTTATACCTCGCCCCGAGACAAGACGTGCACAAGTAACCCACGACAAAGTCTCGTGTAGTACGAGAAATTCAACCTTTATTAGGGGGTTTTTAGAATTTCTTTATGAGATGAGAAAGAGCAAGAAAAACGAACAAAAGGCAAAAAGTCTAAGGGGGAGACTAAGATCCTAGTGTTATCATGCATGAATGAACCTAGGTTATTGTGGTTTTCCTATCCTAATGAGAAGGAAAAGAAACAAAGGGGAAATAGAATTCAACTTACTTCTTAACGAAGTTAAGTTGATTCTAACAAGGGGTTAACATGAAGTTGTGATAAAAACCTAACAAACACAAGTTTGAAAGGTAAGGCGTAATGTGCATTAAATGCATAAAGAAGTAAAAGGAATAAGTTGTGAGGAACTTAACTTAACCTCCCTTCAAAACAAAGGTTAGTGTTGTACATTATTTCAAATAATAAGGCAAACAAAGTACCAATTAAATCCTAATGCGCCTAGGACCTAAACTAGACTCAATCTTAGGGTTAATGGACCTAAAAGAGATGCAATGCAAAATCCAACAACTATTTACAGCTACTAAATGCACAACCAACAATGAAATGCAATGCACACAACTTTTTACAGCTCACAATTAGCATGCAAAACAGGTGTAAAAATTATGGGAATGCAACAATCAGCATACATTTTACAACTACTGCACAAACAAACAGCTATGAAATGCAAAAAGTCAGATTTGATTATTTTCATTTTTTCATGCATAAAATCAATGGAAAATGCACAATTAACATAAACAAATGCAACATGAACATAAATCAATATACATAATTGAATGAACATGATTGTTTTCAATGAGGGATTATGAAAGAATGCACCAAATTATCAATTATGCAACAAGTATGCAAAGTATGACACATAAATATGAAGAATCGCACGCGCACGCTACTACCACTGGGCCAAACAACGTTAGTTGAAACTAAATAGAAACAAAACAATAAAAAGAATACTCATTTTTTGAAATCCTGATTGGCGCCATCTGACTTCATCTTCAACCTTTTACCTGCGAAATTTCCTACGAATTTTGCTGCGAATTTTCTTGCGAACCAGTTTTCATAGGTTTTCCTAATTTTCTTCAATGAGCATCAAACCTGTAACGATTCTCAAAATTGATCACACATATGCAATCCTCATGTTATTTTCAGTAAGATTATGGTGTCATATTTCATTTATATTTGTTAAATCGTAAACCCCCAATTTCGAGAGCTCTAACCCTAACAATGGTGTTTCATGATTCAGGCCATGAACCTTCAATCTAATTGTCCAGAAAGTATCCTAGGGTCATTACAAACACAAACCAGGCATCAAATTCAATCAATAACAGTTAAATGTATGAAAACGAAAAAAATGCATAAAGTGATGAAAACACGATTCGGTTCATGCTTATGGCAATGCTTTTGATGCTGCAAATGATTGGGATATCATCAATGATGCTCAAGGAACATGTTGCAACCTTCAAAACACTTTGATATGGCCTGCAAATGAGAATCCGAATTGAAATTTTTTTGTGAAAATTTGGAAGTTTGAAGCTCCTCTTTGGCTGCTGATTTTTGTCCCCTAGTATTGTGTTAGGTTCGTGATCTTATAGTGAAGAGAATTAGGTCAAGAAATTGATGAATGGTTGGGCTTTTTGGATAACTTGATGGTGAAGAAAGATATGATCTTAAATGTAAGAAAAATCAAATATTTTCATGACTCAAAGGATTTGCACGAAATTTGATCTTCTCAATCAACATTAAATGATATCTCAATCATTCTAGAACCAAAATCAGATTTTTTTATTTGACTTTTTATATTTTATTTTCATTAAAATTGAATTTTGCTAAATAAAATCCAAAATAATAAAATATAAAATATAAAAATCTGAAGAAAAAAAATTATCATTGGGTCGTGCTTAATGTTATCTTTGAGATTGGGTTGGAGTTTGGTAGGCCCATTTGGCAAAATTGGTTTTAAGGCTTCATTTGCTTCACATACCTCCCAAAAATTTCCCAACTTTTCAAAGGCACCCATCCCTCAATTTTAAGGATATGAAGGTGTTCTTGGACATTTTGGAAATCTTAAAGAGTCCTATAACAAACCCTTTTGGTCTCATGTCCATATCCTTTACCATTTTTAAATTATGCCCTTTGGAAGATGTTGACTTTTTGTTGACTTTTAAAATGACCTATAATGTTTTAGCTCATACCTTCCAAATGAAGCATTTTTAGGCTTGGCTTGTGAGACACAAAGTTGTAGAGAATTCAATTTCCTTCAAAATGAGATTTGGATGGGAAATTTTTGATGAAGCATGTGAAAGTTATGGCTGGTCAAAGTTCAGTTGACTTTTCCTATGAAAACCCTAATTTAGAAACTCCTGATTCTTGATGATCTGAAACTTCCTTGATGAATCATGATCAACCCTTGATCAAATGATGAATTTTACTTCATAAAATTGATGTTGGCAAAAAATCATGAAGTTTGACTTTGGTTTGACCACAGTTGACCTCAGTTTGACTTTTTAACCACTTTGACTGATTTTTGCATATCTGATCATCTGACTGAGCAAACCTTTTGGGAAAGCCTTGAAACTTGACATAGGGATTCTTGAAGACATATAGGATGTTATGAAGCTCACTTGAGGCCTTGAAAGTCCATTTAGTATGATGAAATCCAAAACCCTAGTTTAGGATGCATTGCTTAGGAGGATGCTTTGTCTGAGGGAATTGTCAAACTTTCTGACTAATTGTGAACCTTGTGAACCTCTTGGGACACCTTGATACACAATTCCTTGACTAGGGGAGGGAAAATTTTGGGGTGCAACAGGGACTCGGTGTAATACCCACCTCAAGTTATCACTCGCTTCCCGTGGGACTCAATGTAATACCCAACTCAAGCTAACACTCGCTTCCTGTGGGACTCAGTGTAATACCCGCCTCAAGCTATCACTCGCTTCCCGTGGGACTCAGTGTAATACCCACATCAAGCTATAGGGGATACGATCAAATACGATTCTTTTTTTCTTACTAGTCTACGGAAATCCTAGGTACCTCACAAGTCTTACCATTTCATTTCTTTAAGTTCATACTTTTCATAATTTCGCATTCTTACGATTAAGTTGAAAAATCGGGAAAAGTCGGGTAAAAATAATATTCTTCGACATCATAAGAAAATACATGATTTAGCTTCAAAAGGTATGTGGAACGTTAAGAACGGATGCTCGGATCAAAAGTTATTAATTAAATACCACACTTGAAACCTACAGGTCTCACTGAGCGAGCCCTCAGCTCGCTGAGCGAAAAAACTTCTGGAACTCTCAGTGAGCGAGGAACTGCTCGTTGAGCGAGCTACACCAGTTCAGGAATTTCCAGGCTTACCGAAAATCACTTCTCCAACCCAAACTCAACTCCAACCATCAACCAATACAGAAAAACATAGCCAAACATATTCATAGATATAATGTGAGTATTATAGTTAAGTTTTAATCGAGTTTTAACCGTTAAACTTTTAATTTCTCGGATTTTCCAATAAAACCCTAAACCACGCAATCTCTAAAACTCAACCAAAATCAAAGATAAAAGCTTCTAAGTAAGAACCTACCTTGGGAGATGAAGATTGGCGGAAAGATTGAGTCGATTCGACGGACGGATGGCGAAGCAAGATGAATTTGAAGTCTTCGGGTATTTCCTCCTCTTCTCCTCTTCTCTCTCTTTTCTTCCTTCTTCTTTCTATTCTTTTCCTTACTAACTTTCTCTTCTTCTTATTTCCTTTCTATTTATAAATATAAAAACATATATTTTACCTTTGTGTCCAAAATTAGAGAGTATCCAAAAATGTCTCTTAATCCGATATTTTATAAAACCTCTGAGTCAGCTAATATCAATTAATAAAATAATATCCCGTTGATTACTTTTATTTAGTTCCGTTAAACTTTCTTAGAATAATCCAGAATAATATTATTACCAATTAATATTATTCAGAGCATTAAATAAAATTACAGGGTATTACAGGATTAATAGAATGAATAAAGGAAAATGAATTTATGTGAAGTTATAGAGGACTTCGACAAAATGACATAGATTAGAGTACCTAGTCGAAGTTACTCTTATGTGAGGAAATTGCATTGGTTGGACATAAGAAGATTTTATGAGTTTTAGAGATTTAGTTCGACAAGGACACCACTGTTGGTGTTTCGACGTGAAATTTGAATTTAAGTAAGGGAGAGAGCTTTGTTATTATCTAGTTTTATAAAGGACACGTGGAACAGATCTAAAGAAAGGATACATGTTGAGCGCCACTTGTCTTATTTTAGTAGGAAGGTCGTTAGGGACTGTTGTTTCGATCAATATATATATAGGAAGTCTTAGTGTTAGGATTTCGTGTGTGTGTTCAAGTTTGTATAAGACAGAAGCCTTACTTCTTCTTTTAGTTGGAATTTCTCCAACAGTAGGTGCAGTTGATAATTTCATTTGGAAATTAGGAAATGATAGTAATTTTTCTATACATTCTTGTTACTTGGGTTTATTACTTCATTCAAGTGTGAAGGTTTACGAGATTATTCCCAAGGCTGCATTGGATCTTATTTGGCTCACTAAAGTTCCTTTGAAAGCCGGTGTTTTAGGTTGGAGATTAATGTAGGATAGGCTTCCTACGCGTAGGAACCTTGCGGTCAGGGTATAATCTACAATCCTCACGATGAAGTTTGTGTCTTTTGCTTTACAGTTGTAGAAGATTCCAACCTTTTATTTTGTACGTGTCCTTTCATTGTTAAAGTGTGAATAAAAATAACATATTGGGTTGGTATCTCGTGGTTGGAAGAACGGAATTCATATGATTACTTGTATGCATGGTTCTTGCGGCTGAGGATGAGTAATTCCAAGGCTTCTGTTTGTTTAATCTGGATTGCGACAGTCTGGATAATTTGGTGGGTCAAAAATCAAATTATTTTCGAAGATTGGGGGAAGATTAGAAGATATCCCTACGCAAGTGAAGCAAGTATCGTGGTCATGGTTGGAGTATAGATTTAGAGATAAACCTAGTTGTAGTTTTTATAATTGGTGTAAAGCGCTCATTGATTTTTTTGTGATATGGGATTTTTGTTTTTTCTTTTGTGGCTTCCCTTTTTGTGGGATTTTTGTGGTGATCTTTGTACATGGATTGATTTACTCCTAGTATACCCTCTATATTGATCTTGTTTCTTATAAAAATAAAAATAAATGATGAAAATTATATAATGATTTATTTATATTTATGATGGTAGTTCATTATCTAAAGTTTATATAGGAATAACAAAGTCTTAGTGATACATCTTTTATTGTAACATTAGAATCAATATTTCACCAAATCACATTGAAAAGGCAAATTGTGTGTTGAAAATACGATTTAGTGTTGCAGCCAATCGAACTCCTCCTTGAGCTAATCGCAAGTTGACAATTGGTAAACGTGACAGGAAGTAATCATCTGCAAATACCATTTTGAAGATATAATTTATAAATAAAAACCATCTCAATAATCTTAGTTCTAACTTCTAAACTTTGTATAGCTTACCATCAAGTATTGAACCTTCAGCTGCATCTTCATATGCCCATTTACATGCGTTTTTGTTACTTTCCGAAGCGTATCTGAAAATGTGCAAGTTCAAACTTAATCTTCTTTCAATATAATGCTTTGATTTTTCTCGATATTTATAAATATATTTTTAGAAAATTGAACAAGATGCTATGAAGAATGTAGAGCAAAATATCACCAAAATAAATAAATTTCTATTAGAAATATAACTCAACAAAATCAACTAAGATATGTTCGTAAGACGTACTTAATCGGGCATGGGATGTCCTTAGACCCGCAATTCTCCCAATCTTCTACTTGATCGGCCCATTCTGTCTGTTTATTTGGAAAACAAGAAGAAAATATGAAAAACAAAATATATAAAACTAATTCAGCAGAATTATGAAAATGATTGAGTACCGTAATATTTTGTTGAATTGCATCAACGAACTCGCCTAATTCTGAGTCAAAGAATCTTTCGACTTGTGTCTCAATTATGCTAACATCCCAAACCTTGATAATGGGATAAAATTAGTTATCAAATAGTAGTACAAATATATGATATGTAGATGATGAAATTAAAAGAATGAATTTGATTGTCATACATGGTGAAGATTTTGTTTTCTTTTATACCAATGAACGTTAATTGTATTGCCTCCTTTGTCTGAGACAAAACCACAATGGAGAGGCTGATGGATGTCTCCCATAAAATGTGAAAGGAATAGAAGAGCTTGGGTGAAGTTATCTGTATGATATATTACATTACATTGAGATTGAGCTTGTAAAGAAGAAATATATTTTAAAAAATGTGTTAAAAAGTGTATTTGGTGTTTACATTGAGATTCAGTTTGAGTGGCAAAGTCAAGAAGCTGATCAGTGTAATTGCTAATAGCCGCGACAACACATCGACCTTTGGTTCCGGTTTTGTGGTCTAAACAATCTCCTGAATTAAGAAGAGAAAAATGTTTGATTAAATATTACTAACAAATTATAAGAAAATAATTTAAATTCCTTTATCCTCAGCTATAACAACCCTCGTCGGGGAAATCAAAGTACTTAAGAAAATTAATTGTCATAATCCGATTAAATGTCGTGCTGGATAAAGTGTCTTGTTCGATGGAGATGGTTTTAACCACTCGTCGTGTATAAAGTATTCGATATATCTGATTTTCTTATTGAACATATAACATTACCATTGTATTGCATACGAGAATAGACTTTTGATTATCATAGATTTTCAGGAAAAATCTTTTCTCTTCACTACAATATAGATCACTAATAATCTTTACCTCTCCCACTCTTTCCTCACGGTTCCTCATAAAGGTCATCGAACCATTCCTTACCATCATGGTAGTTAACATAACCCATTCATCCAACTAAATAGTCCAATTCATCCATGTGATATTATGTATGGGTCACACTTTATATAAAGTATGGAGTGTTAGTTAATAAATTAAATTGAATTCATGCATGTGATATTATGAATGTGACATTATGGATGGATCACACTTTATTCACTTTTTTATAAGAAATATTTTAAATTGTATTGAAACTAATAAAAATCCTATGGCCTAAAAAATATATATATTTTTAAATCGTTATATTTTCATTTATAAATTTGATTGAAAACCATACATTAAAATATGACATTAATGAATTTGATAGTTATTAGTAGATAACTTAAATTAAATTAAATTAAATTAAATTTAAAAATGATAATAAAATTTTAAGAAATTACTCAATAAACTTAATTTATACTCTTGATCTTATTTATAAAAAAAAATATTAAATTTATTAAATAATTAATGTACCTGAATTTTATACAAATTAAATATATTAATTATTCAATTTATCTTAATTTTTTTTTTCATTATTAGAACCAGAGATAACAATATATTTACCATCTGAATTCTTCTAATTGCAACCTCTACCATAAACTAGTCTCAGAATATATGTATAAAAATATAGGAAATTTTAAAAAGATCTTAAAAAACTGACAAGAAAAAAGTTTACATTGAATTACATAGGCAATATAATATTTTTTTGTATAAGCAGTAGTTTAAAACTTGAAGCATATATAATATTTATGAGAAAGGAATGAGAAAAGATTGTTACTTTTGTCATTGTAGCTGCAAACATTGTCAGGAGTATCAGCAAAGTGCAAAGGAGACGACCACGGAAATATAAACCTCAAATGATCTGCCCATGAGCACAGACTTGCCAAATCATTCTTTGCAGATTTTGGCAACAACTTTTTCACAGCCTTAGCAGCTTCATTGCTCAGCCGACCCTATTTCAATCAATATTAACAAATTTTAAATCCATCTCTATTTTTTTTCTTCATTACTAGATTTTATAACAGAAATTTCATTTTGAAAGATAACCAACCAACCTGAGCAATCTTACAAACAATGGCATGTCCATCATCTCCCCACCCTGTGGTATTTGGAAGCAAAAACAGGAATGAGACTATAGCCACAAGCACAATTCTATAACAACCCATCATAAAGAACACGAGTAAGGAATAAGGATTGTCTTGATCTGTTGTTTATGTGAAATGCAAGATAGATAGATATATGTGAAGTTGGTAATATTTTAGAGCTTTTCAAGTCAACATTGACAGGTAAGATAGGTAAGATGACATGATTCTTATTTAAAGCATGGTACATATTTTAGGACTTAGATGATAATTATCTGAAATATGAGTTCTATCTTCACAAGCAAACGATTCATAATATTCGGATGAACTAAGAATATTCCCAAAAATAAGTTGACTTAGATGATAATTATCTGAAATATGTAACTTATTTAATATTTGGGTTCACATCATGTTATTGGAGTAGCCAGCATTAGAAGACTCACAATCAAAAAATAATTAAAGGTTCCAAATAAGTATATTATGTCTGTGTGAAGTAATATTTTATGTGTTGATGGATAATATAAAAGAATTGAATATGGTATGAAATGGGTGAAGGAAGCTTATAAGAACTTAAGAATATAAAATTTGAACGGTTGATTAGTGATGGAGACGATATGTATTTTCAAGATAATTTTTTTTTAATATGAATTTTATGGATGTTAGAATCTGAGATTCATCATGTTAGCAAGAAGAAGATGAAATGGAAGTGATAGAAGTTGTTAGCATGAAATAGATTGAGCTGATTGTGTATTAGCTTTTGTAATTGTAACAGTACACACTATGAGTTTATATACACTAATCTAATACAAGGAAAAGTGATTAATGGACTAACCTAAGTTTAACAAACTTAAACTTACTTAACTAAACATAATGACCTATATTAACATATCTCTAACACTCCCCCTCAAACTAAAGTGTGGGATGTATCACAAAACACTTTGAGTTTGCTTCTGAAATCTTGAAAAGTTGTTGTACCTAGCGGTTTCGTAAGCGTATCCGCAATTTGAAACGTAGCCGGAACATGTTGAATGTGTAGTTTTCCCGCAACAACCCTCTCACGTACAAAGTGTATGACTAGCTCAATGTGTTTCGTACGAGCATGCAATACCGGGTTGTGAGACAGCAAAACAGCACTGAGATTGTCACATAGCAGAAGAGGCGGATGTGTTGGAACTTTCAGCTCTGCAAGTAATGATTCCAGCCATAGTAGTTCAGAAGTAGTATGCGCCAAAGCCCGATATTCGGCTTCTGTGCTGGACCTAGCAACCAGGGACTGTTTCTTCGAACTCCATGACACCAGATTAGGTCCAAAATAGATACATGAACCAGAGGTAGATCGCCTGTCATCTGGATCACTAGCCCAGTCAGAGTCACTATAGGCACGCAACGAGAATTTAGTAACTGTCTTGGAAGGAGAAATGAGCAGTCCATGTTTATGAGTACCACTTAGATACCTGAGCAATCTTCTAACTGCAGCCCAGTGAGTATCCAGTGGGGCAGCCATGAACTGACACAGTTTGTTGACTGAAAAGGCAATATCTGGTCTTGTGAGAGTTTCATACTGAAGTGCACCAACAAGTGATCTGTACAGATGTGGATCAGTAATAGGTTTTGACCCATGTTTACTTAATCTGTAGGTACTCAACATTGGTGTTGGAGTGCCATTTTCTTGATCCATCTTGGCCTTATTAAGTAGATCCTTGATGTATTTTGACTGAGATAAAACCATAGCACCACTACTGCAATTTGTTACTTCGATGCCAAGGAAATACCTAGGTTTACCAAGCCTTTTTAAAAGCAAATTAAAGATGTAACTTGTTGATAATATCCTCTATAAGCTCTTTTCTAGAACCAGTAATCAGAATGTCATCAACATATACGAGAGCATACAATGAAGCACCAAGTCTAGAATATACAAACAAAGAGTTATCACATTTTGAAGCAGTGAACCCAAAAAGAAGCAGAGCTTGAGTTAACTTCTCATACCAAGCCCTTGGGGCTTGTTTGAGACCATATATAGCCTTGTGTAACTTACAAACCAAGGTCTTGTCACTGTTCACAAAACCAGTAGGCTGAACCATGTAAACTTCATCATGTAACACACCATTCAGAAAAGCATTATTAATATCAATTTGTTGTATCTCCCATTTGTATGTAATAGCAAGAGTAAGAATCACACTGATTGTTGTAGGCTTAACAACTGGAGAAAATGTTTTTGTGTAGTCAAAGCCTTGTTCTTGATGGAACCCTTTAGCCACAAGCCTAGCTTTATATTTGTTGATTGAACCATCTGCATTTTCTTTGATTTTGAACACCCATCTGCAACCCACTGCTTGTTTATCAGAAGGCAGAGTAGTTAAAGACCAGGTTTTGTTAGCCAAGAGAGCATTATACTCTTCAGTCATGGCTTGAACCCACTCAGGCTTGGTTAGAGCTTGTTTGACACTGGATGGTTCAGATTCAGAGTGAGCTAAAAACACCTTAGGTTTAGATTTTCCACTTTTAGCTCTAGTCACCATAGGATGATCATTCACAAGCAACTTACTACTAGGTGGAGCTGATCCTATAGAAACTGACTTTGAAGAATCAGATATAGGAATGTGAGATGATATGGTTAGTTCATTAGAATTATGAGAGATGTTTGGTACTGACAAGGATGGAACCACTCTATATGAACTAACACTATCACAAGACATATAGGTAGTATTGGGAGTTTCCTCTGTTTCACTAGTAGCAGTACTATTCTCATGACCAACTAAAGGACAAAGTTGTTTTTGACTAGCAACCTTTGGTCTGTTAGCAGAATGACTGTGTGCAGTATGAAGGGGACTAGACATATCAGTATTTTTAGGACTACCATCATTAGGAGTAGTGCTATCACGAGTAGGAATGATGTCTAGAGTGACCCTAGGTACAAACTCCAGTTGTCTAGTTTCAGACACAAGCTGTACTGTGCCGGAATTTTCAGAACTGATATTATTAACATGCTGAACTTTAGCAGTCCTTGGACCATTGGACACAGCCAGCCTATCTGAACTCTGAGCAATATTTTGAGGTAATACAGCCTATTCTGAATTAGGACCAGATGGAATGACATCAGACATTCTATGGCCAACTGGAATAGTAGGAGTAATAGGAGGACTTAATTGACTGGCTGAAAGAATGATGTCCTGGTGACTATGCTTAGCATTTGACAACTCTTGCTTGTTATGCTGCCAACTAGAGTAAGGAAATTGTTCTTCATTAAATCTAACATCTTTTGACATATAAATCTTGACTTCTTTATTAAGACATCTAAAACCCTTATGTTGAGGTGATGGACCAAGATATATACACTCTTGACTTCTGGGTTGCAATTTATGTTTATTGAAAGGCCTTAAATGAGGGAAACACAAACAGCCAAACACCTTCAAATTAGCATAATCAGGTTGTTTATTATACAAGGAATGAAAGGGAGAATTATGATTCTTAAGAGATGATGAAGGAAGCCTAATCATAACATGCACAGAAGTAGTGAAACTGTAGTCCCAATAGGTCATAGGTAAGGAAGCATGAGTGAGAAGAGTGATTCCCATTTCCACAATTTGTCTGTGTTTTCTCTCAACTGTCCCATTTTGATTGGAGGTATGAGGACAAGTTAACCTATGAGATATACCTAACTCAGTTAGATATTTGGTAAACTGTCTAAACTCTCCACCAAAGTCAGATTGTAGAGCCTTGATGGTCTTTCCAAATTGTGTATGAACAAATACATGAAACAATTTGAAAGCATGTATAGCATCAGATTTTTGTTTCAGCAGGTACATCTATGTAAACTTTGTTTTAGCATCTACAAATGCTATGTAATACCTAAAACCTGAGCTAGAAGGATGAGGAGAAGGACCCCATAAATCAGTGTACACCATATCAAAAGGTTCAGCATATGAAGTATTAGTAGAGGGAGCATATAGTCGATGAGCTTTACCAATATTACAGGAAGAACAAAAGAAAGAATTACTGCCTTTATTAATAGAATGAACATTACACAGCTTGAGAATAGCAGAAACAGATTGCAAGTTTGTGTGGCCTAATTTATGATGCCATAACTTGGTCACATTACATTTTTCTAAAGAATGAGAGCAAGAACTAGAATGGGAGGCAACAAAGCTTTGAATACCAGTAGGAATGAGCAATCTGTTATTAAGACTAGAGGACTGTTTGAGCTCTAAAGGCAGCTGAGGAAAGTAGTATAATCCACACTCATCTAGGACACCTTCAACAATGATTTTCTTAGAACCCTGTGATTTGATGTAACACTTGTTAGGAAGGAATTCAAACATAACATGATTATCACGAGAAAACTTGGAAACAGATAAGAGATTTCTAGTTATAGAAGGCACATGGAGTATGTTAGCTAGAATCAAGGTTTGAGTAGGATCACTTTTGGAACAAAACCTTGTAGTGCCTACTGATTCTATAGTAAGAGTGTAACCATTGCCTACAAACACTTTGTTATGCCTTACATATGGTTTACTATCTTGTAATAGAAAAGCATGGGGTGTTAAGTGATGAGAGGCACCTGAGTCAGCAAACCAAGCCTGAGTTCCAAGTTCTGATGGGAGATTGTATTCTTGAGTGTAAGCCAATCCATTACCAGTTGTAGCCATCATAGCAACTGTTTGCGAATTCTTTGAGGACTCAGCAGTAGAACCTTGATTCGAAGACTCACCAGTAGCATTCTTTGTGTTGAAAGGCACAAAGTTTTCATCAAATCTATGCCAACAGTTAGCTGCTTCATGACCATATTTGCCACAAAGATGACAGGTTGGGCGGTTTCCAGTAGTGAAGCGACCTCTCCCACGGTTCCGACCATGCGTGAACCGGCCTCTGGCTCTATGATTAGGATACGCTCCTCTGGAACTAGTACCTTCTTGATTAGAGTGAGCAACATTTGCTGCAATAGTTGTAGTTGCAGCTAGTTCTTCACGGAATTTATCAAATTGTGCTTCTTGCACATAGAGTAAAGCTTCCACCTCACACAACGATGGAGGTGACGAGTAGCCATACATCTGCATCACAAAGGGATTATATTCCTCAGGAAGCCCTTGTAATATCGAATCCACTTGATCTTGTTCAGTAATTGAGTCTCCAACAGCAAGCAAAGAGTTCGCAATAGCCTTGATCTGCAACACATACTCATTAATGGATTTAGAGCCTTTCTTGGTAGATTTTAGCTCGACACGTAACTGTCGAACACGTGCTTTCATCTGAGCATTGAAGAACTGATGAATGGTATCCCAAATTTCGAACGAATGCTTACATGCAAGAACCCTAGGTATCATGAATTCAGAGATCGTAGACAACAGCCAGATGAATAGAGCTTGATCTTGGCTTATCCAATTCTCATAATCATCAGAAATTATACCTGAAATTCGATCTTGATCGTTCTTGAATTTCATCGGGATCTTCGGATTCACCACCAGCTTATGCAGTTTCTGAGATAAAATCACACCTTCCACTTGTTGATTCCAGAGCAGATAATTGTTTGCTTGAAGCTTGATAGAGAGCTTTGGACCAAACATATTTGCAGATTTGGCCATGGCAAACCCCTGCGAAGCTTCTTGAGAAAACCCCTGATTGCGCATAACTGATTCTTGATGTTCTTCCGATGCCATTGATGCGGAGCTGAAACTCAGACGAATTTGGAGACGATAACGGACAAAACAACAAACACACACACAGGAGACGGATTAGGGAAGCGAGGATGACCGATCGGCGAATGATACCATGTTAGAATCTGAGATTCATCATGCTAGCAAGAAGAAGATGAAATGGAAGTGATAGAAGTTGTTAGCATGAAATAGATTGAGCTGAATGTGTATTAGCTTTTGTAATTGTAACAGTACACACTATGAGTTTATATACACTAATCTAATACAAGGAAAAGTGATTAATGGACTAACCTATGTTTAACAAACTTAAACTTACTTAACTAAACATAATGACCTATATTAACATATCTCTAACAATGGAAAATGTAAAAATTGAAAAAGATTAAGCTTTTATCTGAGTTATTGGAAAAAAAAATGAACGACCAAGATGATAAGTTGATTTAAAGAAATAAAAGTAAATAATAAAAGGAATGTCATCAAGGATACATGTGATATCGAGTGATATTTTAAGGAACAAGTTTAAAGGTGCATGTCAAATGTGAAAATTAGCATTGAGAGACATTTTTGCATTGAAATATGTAATGTCAAATGTGAAAAAAATTAGCATTGAGAGACATTTTTGCATTGAAATATGTAAGAGCATCTCCAATGGTGCAATCTATATTTGGGTTCTTTATGGGATCCATTGAGCCACATTATTCTCAAGCAACTCATTCAATTTTTACTTCAATGGTGCAACACTAAATAACCCATATTGGATCTCACAATTTTATTTCATATATTAATATTTTATTCATATTAAATTTTATTTTAATTTAAATTATTTAATTTAATATTATTATTAAATAAAACTCAAATTAAAAATCAAAGAAATAAAATAATGAGAGAAATTAAAATTTAAAAAAAGTTAAATTATAAAAAGTAATTAAATGTAATATTTTTAAGAGAACAAAATTTATAAATAAGAATGTTTTAAAATAAATAAACATGCTAAAAATTAAATGTTAATGGATAACATTCACGTCCTTCATCATCTTTTATTACAATAAATAATCCATAAATATAATAGAAGAATTATATTATATTTTTATTTACTGAAACCGTTGCAATGCAGTGCAACAATATATGAGCTAGTGGACCCATTTGATGGATTTTGAGTGACACGTTGGCAGACAAAGTGAAGAACCATGCGTTGGAGATGGTCTAAGAGTAAGTTAAGTAGTGATTTGGAAACAAAAAGGATGTATCAATGTTCAAAGAGGATTTGTAACTTGCATAAAAGAGAGGGTAATTAAGTTATTGTGTATTTATGATTGGTCTTAAAGAAAGTATAATCAAGTTAGTGTGTATTTGTTGTTGGTGATTTTAGTATCATCAATGTATTTTAGTAGTAATGTGATTTACTACAGGCCGATGCAATTATGCGTTAAAGCTTGGAAACGAGTTAGGGTAGTGTGGAGTGCACGTTCGTCGAGCCAACGTATAATTGAATGCGAATAATTGAAACGGGGTTCCAAGGGGCGAAGCCCCTGGCGGGGTGCGGGGCAGCGTCCCTACAGACGTAACCGTTTTCCGAACAGTTGTGTCTTTTCGTTTTGAATTATTGATCTCCTATATAAGGAGTCATTTGGCCTCAGTTTGAACAAAAATAACAAAACCGAAAACTTTCTTTCTACATTCCTGAACAGTTTTCTTTTGCCAGAAACAAATCGTTCTTCAAGAACTATCCCCACAAAGATTTCGTGAACCCAGGCAAGAATAGGGTCGAAATACTTTGTTCGGAAAGTGTACGAACACGATTCTTCGAAGTTATCCAAGATTATCATACCCGCATATCTAACAAACAAACAAAGTATTCTCTGATAATCATGGCTGGAGGAAGCACCGTCAAGGAGATGACTACAAACTTCGGAAAATTGGACAAGTTTCAAGGACAAGACTTCAGGTGCTGGCAGAAGAAGATGCATTTCATGTTGACAACGTTGAAGGTGGTGCAAGTCCTGTCTACACTGATTCCTGAACTTCTGGAGGATGACACGGTTGAAAATCTGAGACGCAGATCAAAATGGGAGAACGACGACTACATATGCAGATGGCACATTCTTAACGGTATGCCTGATCCCTTATTTGATATTTATCAAAACATGGAATCTGTAAAGGAATTGTGGGATTGTCTCGAATCCAAGTACAATGCAGAGGACTCATCCAGTAAAAAGTTCCTGGTAACCGATTTCAACAATTACAAAATGGTTGAATCGAGGTCTGTCATGGAACAATTCAATGAACTCCTCCGAATCCTTGGACAGTTCACACAACACAGATTGAAAATGGATGAAACAATATATGTCTCAAGCATCATAGACAAGTTGCCTCCTTCGTGGAAGGATTTCAAGCACAATCTGAAGCATGGAAAAGACGAATTGTCTTTGGTCCAATTTGGAAGTCACTTGCGCATAGAAGAATCTCTAAGAGCGCATGAGGATGACAAAGGAAAAGGAAAAGAAATTGTTGGACCCTCGGTTAATATGGTCGAAGAGGGTGGTAAGAACGATAACAACAAAAACAAAGGAAAGAAGCGTGCTTTCAAGAACAAAAAGGGAAGTTTCGGTGCTAACAAGAAACCAAAACTAGAATGTTGGAAGTGTGACAAAACAGGCCACTTCAAGAAGGATTGTCGTTCCGGCAAAAAGTACGATAATACAAATGCAAGTGGTTCAGGAAATGGGGGGTCTAAGGACCAATCCGAAAACCAAGGTCAGAAATCAATTCATGATTTGAATTGTTTGATTAAAAATTTGGTTTCACTAAATTCTGAAGCATTTTATGTGCAGGATGATGCTAACGCGTGGTGGATTGATTCTGGCGCCACAACACATGTTTGCAAGGGTCGTTTATGGTTCAAGACTCTTGTTCTAGTGGAAGATGGTTTTGTCCTCTACATGGGAGATGATCACTTCGCTCCCGTTGAAGGCAAAGGAAATGTGGTGCTAGAATTCAGTTCTGGAAAGACTATTACTTTGTTTAATGTTTTGTATGTTCCTAAATTACGTAAGAATTTAGTTTCTGGTCCTGTATTAAATAAGCTTAGATACAAGCAAGTGTGTGAATCCGATAAATATGTTTTATCAAAGTATGGTGTGTTTGTAGGATTTGGATATTATAATAATGGTATGTTTATGATGAATTTGAATGGAGTTCCTAATGATTATGGTTCTGTATTTATGTCCTCTTCGAATGTTATCAATTCATCGTTATGGCATGCTCGTCTAGGACATGTACATTATAAGAGAATGCATGAAATGTCTAAAAATGATTTAATTCCTGTTTTTGATAAAAATGTAGAAAATTGTAAACCTTGCATGTTAACAAAGATCACTAAGCAACCTTTTAAAAGTATAACAAGGAAATCTGTCATTCTTGAGTTGATACATAGTGATTTATGTGATTTGCATGCTACTCCATCATTAGGGAATAAAAAATATTTTGTCACTTTCATAGATGATGCATCTAGATTCTGCTATGTTTATTTGTTGCACGCTAAGGATGAAGCCTTAGATAAATTCAAAATTTATAAAACTGAAGTTGAAGTACAACAGAATGTGTTGATTACAACATTACGTACAGATAGAGGTGGTGAATATTATGATCCTGTATTTTTCCAATCCGTAGGAATCATTCATGAGACTACGGCGCCTTATACACCTCAACAAAATGGTGTGGCTGAAAGGAAAAATAGAGTTCTTAAGGAAATGGTAAATGCCATGTTATCTTACTCTGGTTTGAGTGAAGGGCTTTAAGGAGAAGCTATGTTAACAGCTTGTTATTTGTTAAATAGGGTTCCTAATAAAAGGAACAAGACTACCCCATATGAACTTTGGTATAAGAAACGACCCAACTTAACATTTCTACGTGTTTGGGGTTGTAGGGCCGTGGTTAGACTCCCGGACCCAAAAAGGAAAACTTTGGGCGAAAAGGGTGTAGCTTGCATCTTTGTTGGATATGCTGAGCACTCCAAGGCCTATAGGTTTTATGTTATAGAACCTAATGACTCGATTTCTATTAACACGATTATAGAATCGAGAGATGCCATATTTGATGAGAATTGTTTCTCTTATGTACCTAGACCAAAGGACTTTATACCTAATTCAGATGAATCTCTAAGGGATGATCATTCAAATGATGTGCCAAGTGAGACACTTGAACCTCGTAGGAGCAAAAGAGCAAGAAAATCTAGATCTTATGGATCTGATTTTCAAATATATTTAGTTGACGGGTCAAAGGATCAAATTGACACTCAATACTATTATTGCTATAGTATAAAGGAGGATCCAAGAACGTATGATGAAGCTGTGAAATCTCAAGATTCTGTTTTTTGGAAAGAAGCAATTGATGAAGAGATTGGTTCTATCATGGAAAATAATACTTGGGTATTATCTGATTTACCACCAGGTTGCAAACCATTAGGTTGCAAATGGATCTTCAAAAAGAAGATGAAAGTCGATAGTACAATTGACAAGTTTAAAGCTAGATTAGTTATCCAAGGCTTCAGATAAAAGGAAAAGATTGATTATTTCGATACATATGCTCCCGTTGCCCGTATCACTACTATTAGATTGTTGATTGCCTTGGCGACCATTCATAATCTAGTGATTCATCAAATGGATGTCAAAACAGCATTTCTGAATGGTGACTTGGAAGAAGAAGTGTATATGAAGCAACCTGGAGGATTTGTAATGCCTGGTAATGAGCATAAAGTGTGTAAGCTAGTTAAGTCGTTGTCTGGGCTGAAACAAGCTCCGAAGCAGTGGCATCAAAAGTTTGATGAGGTTGTTTTGTCTAATGGTTTCATTCTAAACCAAGCTGACAAATGTGTATATAGAAAATTTGATACATCCGGTAAAGGAGTTTTCATTTGTCTATATGTTGATGACATGTTGATCTTTGGCACCGACCAAAATCAAATTGATAAAACGAAGAATTTCTTGTCATCAAAGTTCTCCATGAAGGATATGGAAGAAGTAGACGTTATTCTTGGTATTAAGATTAACCGGGAGAATAAGGGGATTGTAATTACGCAATCTCATTACATTGAGAAAATACTCAAGAAGTTCAATTATGAAAGTTGTTCTCCAATAAGTACTCCCATGGATCCAGGAGAAAAGCTTATGCCAAATACAGGTAAACCTGTGGATCAACTCGAATATTCAAAAGCTATAGGCTCTTTGATGTATGATATGATTAGAACTAGACCGGATATTGCTTATGCGGTTGGAAAGTTGAGCAGATTTACTAGTAATCCTAGTAGACATCATTGACATGCGATAACTAGGGTATTCAAGTACTTGAAGGGTACAATGAATTATGGATTGTCATATATGGGATTTCCTTCGGTGTTAGAGGGTTATTCGGATGCTAGTTGGATAAATAATGCTGAAGATTCATCCTCTACAAGTGGATGGGTGTTCTTGCTTGGGGGAGGTGTCATCTCATGGGCTTCCAAGAAGCAAACATGTATAACTGGTTCCACAATGGAATCTGAGTTTGTAGCATTAGTTGTTGTTGGTAAAGAAGCAGAATGGCTAATGAACTTGGTATATGAGATTCCGATATGGCCTAAACCAATATCACCAATCTCTATCTGTTGTGATAGTACTGCCACATTGGCTAAAGCTTATAGTCAAATATACAATGGAAAGTCTGGACATTTGGGTGTTAGACATAGTATGATTAGGGAATTAATCATGAATGGTGGGATATCTATTGAATTTGTTCGGCCGCAACAAAACTTAGCTAACCACTTGACGAAGGGGTTAGCTAGAGACTTTGTGAAGAAGTCGGTAATTGGGATGGGATTAAAGTCCATTTAAATCTATTAGCTACGGTATACCCAATTCCCTTCTAATACAATGTTAGAAGCAAAATTCAATGTGGAAAGATCATAGTTAGAGATTGGAGCAATTTTGTTTGTCTTCCCAAGGTATGTGTTCAGACCTGCAAGTGATGGCTAGGTTGAAGTATATCTTCTTAATGTTTCTTTTGGAAAATTGAAAATGCATGTGCAAGATTAAAAGAATCACCTATATGAGCATGAAGTTTTGCCGCTTCAAGGAGCTTGGACTTGGCTTCCTATATGCTTATTAAGGATAAGGACACATGGCTTGTAAAGTGTCAAGTATGAATAGTAGAGTATTGTGAGAAACATATGTGTACTATATCTTCAGATATTTAAATGGATTGAAGGGTTCAATCGCTATGACACCCCAATTTTCGAGTATTTGGAATGTGTATCTGTACTAAGATGAAAATTCATTCGCAAGACATTTTCATTTATGCATTTGTTTGATTGTTATACCTGTGTGTTATATCCTTGTATATATTATTGTATATACTAAGTAAATCAAGGATTACACTAAAATGGGGGGATTTGTTGGTGATTTTAGTACCATCAATGTATTTTAGTAGTAATGTGATTTACTACAGGCCGATGCAATTATGCATTCTTCAAGAATTATCCCCACAAAGATTTCGTGAACCCAGGCAAGAATAGGGTCGAAATACTTTGTTCGGAAAGTGTACGAACACGATTCTTCGAAGTTATCTAGGATTATGATACCCGCATATCTAACATTTGCGACTTGTCTTAAAGAAAGGATAATCAATAAGAGGCTAACTAAAATACAAATGGGTCGAGTGAAAAAAAATTGTTAGGAAAGGTGATAATTGTATCGGGAAGCACATGAGCTGTTTTTCTATCAAGAAGCTTGTTGGGAGAAGGAAACTTTCTAAAAGATTTATATATGATTTTGTGCTAAGCATTTTTATGCATGTTTGATTGCTAATTAATTTATGCAGTGTGAGATTTTGATATATGTTTACTTGTGATGTATTCTCGTGATCAACATCTTGTTGAAATGTAAATTGTTATCTTACATATCAATATACAATATGTGTTTACATATTTATATGAATTACATATGTTGGAACAATATGCAAGTTATTGCATTAGCATATAAGAGTGCATTTCACTACGTGCTCGTAAGTCGGATCAGACTATACATAACTATCTTAATTCATTGAGATTTATTGAGTCGGATGTTAGTCAATTGAACTTCATTGGATGTTAGTTAGATGAACGCAAATTTTCTCTATGATTGTTATTTCTTTAGTTCGTTGTTTCAGAAAAAATAACATAGGCAAAATAAGATGAATTTGTGAAGAGGCAATATGTGAGATTGAGATCAGGGGTATAATTTGTTCGATTTGGACCATTTTTTATCAAAAAATTACCCGAATCGATGATATCTCTTTTGGCTTGATTTAGTTTGATTTTTAGTATATTTTTAATAATGAAAACAAATCATCGATTTAGTTTGGTTGGTTGATTCACAACATTTTTCTAAACATTCTATCCATCTGTGTATTTCTGCAATCATGTTTTTCGATGTATTTTATGTTATTATTTTTTCAAATAATACATTTCATATAATATATTTCATGCTCTATTTTTCAAACAACTTACAAATTGTTCTTAATTCATACGAAACATTGACATGATTTTCATTGCATCATGAAATAAGTTCATAATCGAATACAAAAGTCGACACTAGGCCTGAGAAGGTTGCAAAGGGATTTGAAAGTTTAACAAATAAAACACAAATAAAAACAAAAGGTTTATGTTCCGGACTGGCCCAATGACTAGACATGGCTCAATCCACTCCTGCATCCAGGACGGTCCAATAATCCAATGTCAAAGGGAACCACTGGCTTTATGCCCCTCAGATGAGGAGAACTTATCGACCACGGTTACCAATGGTCGGGTTCCTCTGCTCCTTTCAGACTTCTACCCGACACTCGGAGAAGTCACCCATATTCAGGCAAAGGTGGCTCTTGCTCAGATATCCCTCTGTCCAACACACATCCATTTGATCAGGCATGCTCGGAGCAACGACTAGTGTAACACTCCAAAGTCGATTTTAATTTAATTGATGTGTTTTCTTGTGAATTATGATGTTTATGATGTTAATTAATATTTTGTGGAGTTTTGGGGATGACTTAATATATTATGAATATTAGAAATATTAAGTTTAGTGGGTTTAGTTATTATTTGAGATTAAATAAAATAAAATAAAAGGAATTAGAGGATAAGGGCATTGTATTCTTTTGGTTGAGAATTAGTGAGGGTATTTTGGAGAATGTCTATTGAGGTCTTGGGGGCAAGATTGACTAAATAGTAAAAAAGGGGTTTTGTGAATGATCAATTGGAAACGATCGCATTTTTGGAGAGAAGGAGAAAAACTCTGAGGAAGGAAACGCTAGGGTAAAAGGCTTGAAGTTTCGCGAGGATTAACGAAGGAATTACGGAACCTAAGGTATGGGGAGTATTTTCCTTTCAGTATTACAATGTGGGGAATAGAATTGGGGTTTCGAGGTATAAGTTTTAGGGTATGGGGTTTTGTGATGAATTGATTTGTTGGTAATGATTTTGTGTGAATTGTGATGTTTTTAATGATGAGTATGATGTTATAAAGAGGAATGTTGATGTTGATGATGTTTTCTGATGTATTGCTGTCAAATTCTGTATTTGGAGGGGTTTTATCGCAGAGGGAAGAATCTGGAAAATCGTAGAAAATTTGCAGAAATCGTGAAGCTTGATTAACGAGCACAGTTAGTGAGTTGGGCACTGAGCGAGCAGGATGTCTCGCTTAGTGAGCCCTGAGAAACATTGAAAAATTTTCTTTTTCTGAAAACTTTTTTTGAGGTGGTATGTCCTAGTTTTGCTATGATGTTATAAGGTTGTCGCATGATGTGTTTTGGAGGCTATATGAGTAGCACGAGTAATTAATGATGTACGATGAATTATTTGATTTTCTTTGAATTATGAGGTATGATTTCATGATGTAGGAGTACGATGTTAAATGAGTAAGTGGTATGATATTCCATGAGTAAATATATATGATGGTATGAATGAGTGTGAGGAGTGATTGATTAATAATGAATGCGGATGCAATGTTATGATGTTTTGAGGATGATATATGTATATTGTGTCTTGCATTCATGGCATTGAATTACGGGGGGACTTCGGTCCATTGGTAGCTTCAATCACATTGTGTGGATTGGAGTGATATGATGTTATGATGTGCTCCCTTCCGAGGGTTGATGGCCCAATGTCCATCCAAGAGGATGTTTCGGTACCACATGCATTTACTAAGAGGTTGCATTTCATTCTAAATGACATATCATGAGTTGCATTGATTTCTGTGTAATGATGAGATGTATTTGATGTTCAGTATACATGAGTATGGTGAATTGTTATTATGATGTAATGAAAATGATGATTAGTATAATTGAACTAGGGATGATAGATTGATGTTGTTGTCATGTTTTAAATTCTTATTTCTAGATTATTTTATTGAATGCGAATTTACTCACCCTGCCTTCTAGTGATGGTCTATTATGTCATTCTGCAGATAATCAAGGTTAGCTCGGTGCATGCTTAACTCGGAGATAGTGAGTTGTCGAGTTAGTTATAAGTGGAGTCCTGCTCTGTGTCCAGTAACATTCGAGATTGGGTTTCTCTTATTTTATGGTTTTAAGAGAATTAAAGATGTTTATTTATTTCGACTACTTTTGATTTTCAATGGTGTTTGGATTAAACAATGAAGTTTACTTTTTATAAAAGATATTTATGATGTTTTCGTTGTTTTTCCGCTGCGTATTGTTTCAAAAACAAATACAAACGAGTTTGATGATTTTATTAACCCTTGTTACGGGACAGGACTTAAAGTGATGTTTTATGATTTTTGATTTAAGAAGTAATGAGATATCCTTTCTTGAGTTTTACTCTGATAAATGATTAAAATGTACATTATTGTGATGACGTAGAAACGATATTACAAATAGTTTCTGGCAGTTACCTATTTTCAGGGGATCCACGATACAGACTCAAAATAGGGACTAATAGCCAAGCGTTGGGGGCTCTATATAAACCCCCTCACTTGAGAGGGCCAGGTATCCAATATTCATTCTCTTAACTCACTTTATTTGTACTTGCTTGCTCTTCTGCCCTGTTTTACTTTGGCATCAGAGTATCTTGCAGGTACACTCCCTTCTCTCCTCGACGACCGAGCATCATCACCAACATCCATGACCCATCTCAGAATCTGATCTCCAAGAACGATCAGTGGCGCCGTCTATGGGAATCTTGTTTCCTCGTATTATATCCTCGGATCGTGAAGACTAAAACACTGCAATTCAAACTCTCTCAATGGCTAACCGTGACAAGTCAGTTGATGCCCGGATTGTTACTAACATCCCCGTCAAGCAACGGGAAAGTGATGGAACGAACCCCCCGCTCGGGGAGCCAAGTCGTTTTCAAGACGTATGTACCGCCTCCCCATCACCTGAACCAATCGTTGAACTTGAGATCACTCTTGTTGACCTTACTCTTATTCTCATCCCTGAGGGAACCAATGTGACCCTTGTTGTGTTCGTCGAGACTATGAACCATACCAACCTTCTGATCTTGCACCAAGGCGAAAGAATAAAAGCTCTGGAAGATGCTCGACGCACTAGATCTCCCTCCCCTACGAGAAGGCTCCGCATGTCCCATAGTTGTTCTTCTGAACAAAGAAAGAATCGCTAACACCCAGAATAAGTTGGGTCAGTCAAGAAGCAGGTTCGTTCGTCTCCTTGATGACACAATTCGAACTCTCCACTGCAGCAAGCAGTTCTTCGTTGACACGCCCAGTGCCCGACGATGACTTCTGGGGACTTGTGTCGTCGAGGAGATGAATGAACGAACTTGCTTCTTAATTGAGCTAAGATCTTCTGAGTGTTGGCGATTCTTTCTTCATTCAGGCGAACGACTACGGGATCTGCGGGGTCTTTTTGTGGGAGAGGGGGATCTGGTCCATCGAGCATTTTCCAGAGCTTCTATTCTTTCGTCTTGGCGCAAGATCAAAATATTGGTGTTGTTCATAGTCTCGACCAGCGTGGCGAGGGTCGCATTGGTTCCCTTGGGGATGTGAATGAGAGAAAGATCAGCTGGAGTGATCTCTGGCTCAATGATTGGTTTGGGTGATAGGGAGGTGGTGAGCCTATCTTGAAAATGGCTGAGCTCCCCGAGTGGGGAATTGGTTCCATCGCTTTCCTGTTGCTTGACGAGGATGTTGGTAACAATCCAGACATCAATTGAGTGGTCGCGCTTAGCCATTGAGAGAGTTTAAATTGCAGTGTTTTAGTCTTCACGATCCGAGGGTGAAAGACGAGGAAACAAGATTCCCACGGACGGCGCCATTGATCCTTCCTGAAGATCAGAATATGAGGTGGGCTACATACGTTGATGATGATGATGCTCGGTTGTCGAGGAGAGAAGGAGGTGTACATGCAAGACACTCCGATGCCAAAGTAAGATAGAGCAGAAAAGTGAGCAAGTACGAGTAAAGAGAGTGAATATTGGATACTTGGTCCTCTCAAGTGAGAGAGTTTATATAAAGCCCACATCGCTTGACTATTGGCCCCTATTTTGGGCCTGGATCATGGATGCCCTGAAAATAGGTAATTGTCAGAAACTAGTCGTTGCTTCGAGCATGCCTGGCCGGATGAATATGCGTCGAACATGTGGATATCTGAGCAGGGGCCACCTTTGGCTGAATCTGGGCGACTTCGCCGAGTGTCGGGCAGAAGTTTGAAGGAGTAGAGGAATCCGACCACGGGTAACCGTGGTCGACAAGTTCTCCTCGTCTGAGGGGCGTAAAGCCAGTGTGTCCCTTTGACATTGGGCTAATGGATCGTCCTGGATGCAGGAGTGGATTGGCCAAGTCTAGTCATTGAGTCAGTCCGAAATATATATATTGAGTAAGTTTGCAAAAATTGTAAATATTATATAATAAGAATGATTTAAAACTGATATTTGACGGGAAACTGTTATAAATTTTAGGTTTAGAAAAATTTACTAATATCTATAAAATAATGTTATTTGAATTGTAAAATTATTTGTAGTTTTAAAATTAACTCATCTGGATTCAACTGAGTTTTGTTAACTAAACTTGATTCACGAGTAGATATAAACGTATCTATTAGAGGCTATACTGTAGACTATTCATTTTAATGTTCATCTTTTAAATATTTCTCTTGCTAGAGTTAAAAGTTAGTGCATATCTTATTGTACCTGGAGATCAGGATCCGATATGACTGGCGTCAAGCGTTGTTGAAGGACGGTTGATAAGGAGAAGAGGGGGTGTACCTGCAAGGCACTCCGATGCTAAAGTAAAACACTGAGCAAAGAGCGTGCAAGTACGAGAATTAGGGTGAGAGAATTGAATACCTGACCCTCTCCTCTGAGAGGGTTTATATACTGTCGTTAGTGGATGGTTATTGGTTCAAACTGTTTGCGCGGACCGTGGAATCCGCACAAATAGGTAACGGTCAAACTAGTCGTTGGGGGATTTCACTCTGGTCGGTACGGCCTTGGTCGACAAGGACCATTATCCTCGGCATGGTGCTCGACGCCGAGCATGTCAGCTTGTCACTTTTCCTGGCCCAACTCTGGGAGTTGGGCTTGCCCGGAATAGGAGCCCCCCAAGTCGTTGCTTCTGCGGAGGAGCGATGTCTTGGTGATGGGTTTCTGTCTAAGGCGTACACAGTGCGTCTGGTGTTTTTCGCGCGTGGACCAAGGAATGATCGTTCGATGACCCACGATAGGAGGGCAGTTGTTTGGTCGCTCGACGAAGGGGGATATGAAACGAAAAGTTGGCGTGTCTGGGAATTCGCGCCTATTTAATATTCTGACGGCTAGCCTAGGGGCTAGAGCGTAGGTAATCATTGCCTAGGGGTAGGGGTCACGCGTTTATGCACGTATTCCCTTCCCTATAAATAGGAACCCATGGCATTCTGTAAGCTTTTTCGTTTCGTCTTCTTCTCCGCTGTACTACTCATAGATCAGCCACTGTTCTCAGCCGTCGACCACCGCTTTCATCTGTCGACCACCGCGTTCCAAGCCAACTTCTTCTGCAATGGCCTCCCAAGCTCAAGGTACGACTCTTTTTTGCGTTTTTCTTAGTCATAAGCTTGACATTTTAGCAATGCATGTGGCATAGGATATATTTTCCGGTAGTTTAGGCTTATAATAAGTAGATTAGAGACCTTATGTCATTGTTGCTCGTCGATTATGAACCCTAATTCGTGGTCGGCGATGGTCCTGGTCGACTTTGACCTGGGACCTGATAAGCATCTAGGATTTGATCGTATCCTCGCTGTCGTCGGGCGCTGGCCATCGCCTTGAGCGATGGTTAACCGCGGGCTATGGCTCGGGATCTTACTCCTAGGCAGGGCCGGCCCTAGGGGTAGGCCACCAAGGATACCGCCTAGGGCCTCAAATTTTTTTATATATTTTATTTATATAATTTTAATTAATTAGTTTTAAAAAAATTATTTTATGCCAATTTAATAATTAAATCTATTTAAAATATATAATAATAACCTCCATTTAATATGATAAATATGTTTGTTAACTTAAAAATCACACTTATAGAACAAATTTCAAAAAAAATTTCTTGAAAATTTGATATTTAAACTTTTTTTATAGAAATTTTGATAATATATTTTTTATTATAATATTTTAATGATGAGATGATTGTTTAGAAGAATGAATTTTATTATCAATTAAAAAGAAAATATTAATTGAAATTGATTTTAATAATATAATGATTTTACATTCTAAAAAAAAATTAAAAATACATTAATTTAAAAAAAAATTATTCTATAAAAAAAATTTTATTATATAAAAAATATCTAATATTAAGTTTCGCCTTAGGCCTTTAAATGTGTTGGACCGGCCCTGCTCCTGGGTCGATACGCGCCCTTTCACTTGTTGAACGGTGGAATGGTGGATTTGATACTCTAATCGAATTCACTGACGCCTTTCCTCTACTTTTCAGGTGAGAATTCGCTTATTGACCCGCTCGATATTTCCTCGAAGGAGGTGTCCTCGGAAGATTCTGGTTCTTCCGCATCCGTTCCTTCTGACTCCGGAAGTTCGTCGGACGAATCAGACGCGACCATGACGGAGGACCGAACCCCTGATTCAGGAGAGACGACTGATGCCCCTAGGGGTCTGGAAAAAATAATCGCGCCCGAAGAATGGGTAATGGAAGACCTGCTGGATAAGGTGTCGGCCTTCTCGAGGCCTCGTGCGGAGCCTTTGCCTACTGTTGGCGATCCGGAGGATTGGGTCGTCACCTTCCCGGGAGATGATGATCGGATATTTTCAGACTTTGGCGGCCGGAAGTTTTCAATGTACGAGTATGCGACATCGATCCTAGGGGTAACCTTGCCCTTCAGTGATCTGGTTTATGTCGTGCTCGGGCACTTGGGTGTAGCCCCGTCTCAGCTGCACCCCAACTCTTATGCGTTCCTGAGAGTGTTCGAGGTGACGTGCGCCCATCTGGGTGTTGGGGCCACGCTTCCTCTGTTCTTTCGCTTGTTCTCGCTGCAGCTCCAGGTAGGGCGGGGGACCGACCAGAAGGGATTTATTTCCTTCAAACAGCGGACTAAGATCTTCAAAGCTCACTCGAAATCTATCCGGGCTTTCAAGACAGATTACTTTTTGGTAAAGCCGGCGAGCGAGGAAGCCGTGAGAGCACTGAGTTTCCTGGGGGTAGATACCGACGAAAATGATGAGCCCAGACTCGATGACCGAGGGCAGGTGATCCCGAGGAGGCTTTGGTTGTTTCCCTTCTCATGGAATTACTCTCATTACGGACGCCCGGTTAGTGAGTTTGTCCAAGTAGGGGATTCTCTGAACAAGGACGATGCAGCTAGCTTCGAGGAGTTTCGGAAGTTGGTAGCCTCTTTTACTCCGACCCCTCTGCTGGACGGGGAGGGTAAGATAATGCTGGATCAGGACGGGGGAGAGGTTGTGGAGCGTCCTTTGATAGACGTCACAGATCTCCTGGCGTGTAACACCGGGCAAGAAGTGTCTGAGTTCTTTAGTATTTGTTTTCATTTCTTCTTGTTATTATGTTTTAATAATTTTGGCGTTCGTGACTAATTTTGTATTCCTTTCTTTGCAGGCTCCATGTCGAACCCCTTAGACAAAATCCAGGAACGACTGTGCCAGCAACAAAAGAAGAGGTCGCGGGTTGTTCAAACCATGCTGACTGAAACGAGCGGCTCAGGGTCGGCCCCCCTGGTCCAAGGGTCTCCGAGTGCGTCCACTGGCTCGCACATGAAGAGGCATAAATCTGCAGCGACCATGGATTTGACGGCCAATGCTTCCCCCAAACCAAAACACGTGCTGCCACCTTGCTTCGTGAAGCAAAACTATTTCGAAGGGACGAGCATGGAGGTCGACCGGGCAGACTCTTTGTTCGTTGAGGTAATGGATCACCCTGCCTGGCGTCTATCTCTGGCCCAGGACGCGAGCGCATTCATGAGGGTATCGTCCATGGCCTGGCTGACGACCGAAGGGAACCCCGGGCAGGAAAGGGAGGTGACAAAGCTGAAAGAGCTCCTGGTCCCTGTTGCACCCCAAAATTTGCCCTCACAATACAAGACTTTGTGTGATAATAAGGTTCACAAGGTTCACAAGACCTTTCATGAGGTTCATGAAGTTTACAAGACACTTTATGAGGTTCACAAGGTTCACAAGACCTTTCATGAGGTTCATGAAGTTTACAAGACACTTTATGAGGTTCACAAGGTTCACAAGACCTTTCATAAGATTCACAAGATTCACAAGACATCTTATGAAGTTCACAAGGTTCACAAGACATCTTATAAGGTTCACAAGGATCACAAAGTTCATAAATAGTCAGAAAGTTTGACAATTCCCTCAGACAATGCATCCTCCTAAGCAGTGCATCCAAAACTAGGGTTTTGACTTTAATCAGGCTAAATGGATTTCCAAGACTTCAATTGAGCTTCATAACATCTTATATGTGTTTAAGAATCCCCATGACAAGTTTAAAGACTTTTCTCAAAGGTTTGCTCAGTCAAATGATCAGATAAGTCAAAATCAGTCAAAGCAGTTAAAAAGTCAAATTGAGGTCAACTGTGGTCAAACCAAAGTCAAACTTCATGATTTTTTGCCAACGTCAAGTATATGAAGTAAAATTCATCATTTGATCAAGGGTTGATCATGATTCATCAAGGAGATTTCAGATCATCAAGAATCAGAGGTTTCTAAATTAGGGTTTCTTCAGGAAAAGTCAACTGAACTTTGACCAGCCATAACTTTCACATGCTTCATCACATTTTTCCCATCCAAAGCTCATTTTGAAGGAAATTGAATTCTCTACAACTTTGTGTCTCACAAGCCAAGCCCAAAAATGCTTCATTTGGAAGGTATGAGCTAAGACATTATAGGTCCTTTTAAAAGTCAACAAAAAGTCAACAACTTCAAAAGGGCATAACTTGAGAATGGTAAATGATATGGACATGAAACCAATGGGGTTGGTTATAGGACTCTTCAAGCTTTCCAAAATGTCCAAAATCACCCTCATAGCATTAAAATTGAAGGATATATGCCCTTGCAAAGTTGGGAAATTTTTGGTTGATTTATGAAGAAAATGGAGGCTTAAAACCAAATTTTTCTAAATGGGCTTGCCATGTGATGATCCAATCCATACAAGTACCTCAAGCACGACCCAAAGCAACAAAGTTCTGATTTTTTATTATTTATTTATTATTTATTTTGATTTTATCCATTAAAAATCAAATTAAATCTAAATAAAATATGAAAATTCAATATTTGAATGTGATTCTTCTTCTAGAAAGTTTTAATAATCATTCAAAGCTAATTGATACAATCCAATTTCGTGCTAGCTTGTTTTGGAAATGTTAGATAAGATATTTTTCAATATTTGGAAGGAGATTTCTTCATCATCAAGGTACTCAAAAAGCCCATAGAACCCACAAGTATTTTGAGCTAATTTGATTCATTATATATACATAAACATACCACAATGCAGGGGAGGAAAAAATTGTAGCCTCTAAGAACACTCTTGAATTTCAAAATTCTTCAAGAAATTCAAAATTCGGATTCATCCTTTGAGAGTGTTTAAAGGTATTTTTAAGACATAGAAGGTTGCCTTGGACATGACTAAACCTATCTCAAGCTTCAAGAACATCTGAAAGTCACTCATATGCCATGGCCGAACGCATTTTCATCTCCATAATTTTTTTTTTCGATTTTGCATATTCAAGCATTATAATCTAAATTTGTTAATTGATTTGTGTTTGTTGTGAAGCATTGAAGCTTTCTGGGCGATTTCCTTTGAGCTTCGTGACCATAATACTGTTTTGCCATTGTTAGGGTTTATTCTTCAATTTTGGGGTTATGCGATTTAAGCTTTATAAATACTTGTTGTTGACATGGTTCCACTGTATAAGTTGTAAGGATTGCGTTGGTGCAATCAATTTGATGATATTGTAGGTACATCATGAGATACGGCTTTCGCAGGTTGGAAACGGCAGGAAAAATCGCAATCAATTTGATGATATTGTAGGTACATCATGAGATCATGCTACCTTGTTTTCAGGTTAATTCCCCAGCAGAGTCGCCAAGTTCTGTAACAACTTATACAGTGGAACCATGTCAACAACAAGTATTTATAAAGCTTAAATCGCATAACCCCAAAATTGAAGAATAAACCCTAACAATGGCAAAACAGTATTATGGTCACGAAGCTCAAAGGAAATCGCCCAGAAAGCTTCAATGCTTCACAACAAACACAAATCAATTAACAAATTTAGATTATAATTCTTGAATATGCAAAATCGGAAAAAAAAATTATGGAGATGAAAATACGTTCGGCCATGGCATATGAGTGACTTTCAGATGTTCTTGAAGCTTGAGATAGGTTTAGTCATGTCCAACGCAACCTTCTATGTCTTAAAAATACCTTTAAACACTCTCAAAGGATGAATCCGAATTTTGAATTTCTTGAAAAATTTTGAAATTCAAGAGTGTTCTTAGAGGCTACAATTTTTTCCTCCCCTGCATTGTGGTATGTTTATGTATATATAATGAATCAAATTAGCTCAAAATACTTGTGGGTTCTATGGGCTTTTTGAGTACCTTGATGATGAAGAAATCTCCTTCCAAATATTGAAAAATATCTTATCTAACATTGCCAAAACAAGCTAACACGAAATTGGATTGTATCAATTAGCTTTGAATGATTATTAAAACTTTCTAGAAGAAGAATCACATTCAAATATTGAATTTTCATATTTTATTTAGATTTAATTTGATTTTTAATGGATAAAATCAAAATAAATAATAAATAAATAATAAAAAATCAGAACTTTGTTGCTTTGGGTCGTGCTTGAGGTACTTGTATGGATTGGATCATCACATGGCAAGCCCATTTAGAAAAATTTGGTTTTAAGCCTCCATTTTCTTCATAAATCAACCAAAAATTTCCCAACTTTTCAAGGGCATATATCCTTCAATTTTAATTCTATGAGGGTGATTTTGGACATTTTGGAAAGCTTGAAGAGTCCTCTAACCAACCCCATTGGTTTCATGTCCATATCATTTACCATTCTCAAGTTATGCCCTTTTGAAGTTGTTGACTTTTTGTTGACTTTCAAAAGGACCTATAATGTCTTAGCTCATACCTTCCAAATGAAGAATTTTTGGGCTTGGCTTGTGAGACACAAAGTTGGAGAGAATTCAATTTCCTTTAAAATGAGATTTGGATGGGAAAAATGTGATTAAGCATGTGAAAGTTATGGCTGGTCAAAGTTCAGTTGACTTTTCCTGAAGAAACCCTAATTTAGAAACCTCTGATTCTTGATGATCTGAAATCTCCTTGATGAATCATGATCAACCCTTGATAAAATGATGAATTTTACTTCATATACTTGATGTTGGAAAAAAATCATGAAGTTTGACTTTGGTTTGACCACAGTTGACCTCAGTTTGACTTTTTAACTGCTTTGACTGATTTTGACTTATCTGATCATTTGACTGAGCAAACCTTTGAGAAAAGTCTTTAAACTTGTCATGGGGATTCTTAAACACATATAAGATGTTATGAAGCTCACTTGAAGTCTTGGAAATCCATTTATCCTGATTAAAGTCAAAACCCTAGTTTTGGATGCACTGCTTAGGAGGATGCATTGTCTGAGGGAATTGTCAAACTTTCTGACTATTTGTGAACTTTGTGATCCTTGTGAACCTTATAAGATGTCTTGTGAACCTTGTGAACTTCATAAGATGTCTTGTGAATCTTGTGAATCTTGTGAATCTTATGAAAGGTCTTGTGAACCTTGTGAACCTCATAAAGTGTCTTGTAAACTTCATGAACCTCATGAAAGGTCTTGTGAACCTTGTGAACCTCATAAAGTGTCTTGTAAACTTCATGAACCTCATGAAAGGTCTTGTGAACCTTGTGAACCTTATTAGCACACAAAGTCTTGTATTGTGAGGGCAAATTTTGGGGTGCAACAGCTGCCCTTGTTCAATTTTCTGAAACCTGAGGGGTTAGATTGGTATATGTGCCAGTCGTAACTTGGAAGGTTGAAGGGGATTGAACACAAAAGCCCAAATATTTGCACTCACCGGTGCGTAGAGTGATACTAATGACTAGTTGTATATGCTTGAGTGGGCTTAAAGATGCCACTTGGAGAAAAGTTCTTCAGATACATTTCTTGGAGGATAAAGCAGTCTAAAATATGAAGATATAATGATAGATTTCAGGAGGATAAACAGCGTCCTGAGGTAATGATATGCTTTCAGGAAGATAAACAACGTCCTGAGGTAATGATATGCTTTCAGGAAGATAAACAACGTCCTGAGGTAATGATGGTAGCTTTCAGGAAGATAAACAACTTCCTAAGGTAATGATATGCTTTCAGGAAGATAAACAACGTCCTGAGGTAATGATATGCTTTCAGGAAGATAAACAACGTCCTGAGGTAATGATGATAGCTTTCAGGAAGATAAACAACGTCCTGAGGAAATGGTGTAACCTTTGGGAAGATAAACAACGGCCCGAGGTCAAGATATGCTTTCAGGAGGATAAACAACGTCCTGAGGTATAAGTATAACTTTTGGGAGGATAAACAACGGCCCAATAGTCATGATATGCTTTCAGGAGGATAAACAACGTCCTGAGGTATAAGTATAACTTTTGGGAGGATAAACAACGGCCCAATAGTCATGATATGCTTTCAGGAGGATAAACAACGTCCTGAGGTAATGATATGCTTTCAGGAAGATAAACAACGTCCTGAGGAAATAAGAATCTTTTAGGAGGATAAACAACGTCCTGAGGTAATGATATGCTTTCAGGAAGATAAACAACGTCCTGAGGTAATGGAGTAACCTTTGGGAAGATAAACAATGGCCCAAGGTCACAAGTTGTTGATGAAGTTTGTCTGCCGGAGAATTAATCTAAAAAACAAGATTATAACATTCTGTATGATAATATTAGTAATGCATTATTCATGTATGTATAATATGATGTACTTAAGTAATGTATTATGTATCTATGTATATGTATGATATGATGTAAATGATGTATGTATGCATCATGAGTCTGAAGCGTCTGGATATCTTCGTATAACAACTGCTGGCCAGGGAAAATAAATCCCGATTCGTTGCTGGAGAATATGAGGAACTCGTTCTCGTCTTGTTTGATAATATAGTATATATAACCTCCCGTCTTCGTTTGATAGTAAGGTATACATAACTTTTCGTCTTCGTTCGATAGTAAGGTATACATAACCTCCCGTCTTCGTTCATCGTGCTCCTATTGGAAAAATAAATTCCCGACTATCCGTATGAGGATAAAAGAGATGGATATAAATTCCAGGGGAGATGTGACTCGAAGTACTTATGAAGATGGATTTGCCCTACCGGGGGACTTGTAGCTGTCTTGTGGGAATGAACCAGCGAAGCTTCGTTGAAATCCCTTCCTCGTTTGTCCTTAGTAAATATTACTACTGCATTTTCATGCATTTCTGGTAAAAATCAATCATATTAAGCATCTATGCATTTCTGGTAATCATCAATCATATTCAGCATCTATGCATTTCTGGTAAACATCAATCATATTCAAAAGCATACATACATTCAAACACAACCAATGGATGTTTCGCTTAGGGTAAAAGTAAATCTGGATTCAGAGGGAAAAGTAAAGCTGAACTTGAAAACAGAATCGTTTCAACTTCGAGAGTGTATAACCAATTGGATTTGGAGCTCTTGAAATTTTTAACTTTCCTGAATACCTTCCCAAAAATCCTCATAGCTGGATCTGTGATACTGACACCATCTGATACTACTGGCGTAGAAAATTAATTCCCATCATGGTTTCAGCTGAGAATCCAATATCAAGGTAGTACAATGAGAGGAATGTGTCTTCAAATTGTGATGGACCATATACGCTCCGGGCACTAGATTTGAAGAGAAAGCATTGCCCCTTGGTTGAGGCTGAATTATACCATAATGGAAGTATCTGAATGTAAGAGAAATAAACAGAGTGCCTCACAATAATATGCCCCTGACATCATGAAATTCACATATATGAGGAGAGCTGCTTCCGGCTATTAAGCATTGTTGAATCTGGACCTAATTGCCCCAAATGAATTGAACAGTAAGTTGGTATGCCCCTTGACTGGGAAACAGTGACTATGCCCCTGGCATTATGAACTTTGTAATGTTACCCCTGGCAATTTAGATAGATGAGGAGATCTTCCCCTGGCTACTTAAACATAGTTGAATCCTGTCCTGATTGCCCCAAATGAGTTAGGAAGTATCATGGGCTCCCCCCTTGATTGGGAGATAATGACTATGCCCCTTTGTATACATGGGCTTTGATCCAGGAAGCAACTTTGTTTATTGGAAGGACTTTGAACATTCATCCTGTAAGTTTCTCTGTTTATCAAACACTCAAGTATATGCAAACAAACATATTCAAAAATGCAATGCTTATGTCTGTCTTGAATTTTTTTGAAAAAAGGTTATTTTAGCAAAACAGTTTTTTTTTTTTTTTTTGAAAATTGTGATATTAACTCAAGTTTTATAATAAGCCCTAAAGGAGTCAGGATACCTTTTTGTAGCAGTATGCTTTCAAACTAACCATGCTTCAGTTAGGACTTTTAAAGGGTTGTAACGTGGCCTGGTTCACGGTTTAAGAAACAAAGGATAAAGGCTCAAATTTTATTTGTACCCAACCCAATCTCCATGATGTTCTTCAGTCCTATGCTCAGTTAACTCATGCATTGAGGTTCCATAGCAGTTTGGAATTGTAACACTGACATTTGTGATGATTCAGGAAAAAAAATTTTGAACATTCAGTCATCTTTCTTTGTTGAGGATTCATAGTGACCTCTTTTTTCTTTTGACTTTGTTATCCCTTCTTTTTGCCTGAACTGTTTGTTTTAAAATTCCAGTCAGCGGGATGTCTTAATTTTTTTATTAAGTCTCCTTCATAGGTTTTGACTTAGTGAACTGTTCTTTTGCTGGATATTGACTGTCAGGTTTCATGATTACAGAGAACCATCATTAGTTGTATACAACACATATAATTGGCATATTTGAGTTAACCGAGTAACTACCCTGTCCCAGGTTATGAATAAGGGTTTTAATTTGTGCGAGAATAAAAAACTCCTACTTCATAGGCTCAAAAGGGTTGACTAGGGATTAACTTCCTCATATCTCCACTGTTTAGGAATTGAAACAATGCCTGTACATCGTCAGCATAGTCTGTTCAAAAGCATACTGCCTAATATTATGGTATTGTTTTCGTCATCCTCCCTCTATAGGCTTATAGCTTTATCAGGAGTTAAATATCACAAGATAGAAATAAGAAACATAATTTTAAATATAGTGAAACGAATGGATTGATTCAAGACAAACATATGAAATGCATTAATGAAAACAAAAGTTTAACATAATAGTAAGTGTTTAAACAAATAAAAGAAATTACAAATGAAAATTCAAATGTTGTCCCATCCAGTAGGCTGAATGTCTTCAATTGCAATCTGTGAACTTTCAGGAGAAGTATATTTCACCATGAAATCAAATTTTCCACTTGGATGTCCCAAGGTGCCCCATATCTCAACAGGAATAGGTGGTATTCCTTTCTTGCTACTTTGGGCAACTTGTCTTGCAGATTCGATGATTGATGGACGATAGTAGAACTCAACTTGACCTTCTGGAGTAACCTCTAGGATTCCTTCGTCAATTAGATCTTGAATATTTTTCTTCAATGTCCAACAACTATTAGTATCATGTACAGGACAGTTGGAGTGATACCCACACCTTGCCTTGGGATTATAGCGAGGAGAGGAAGTTTTAGGATTTTGAGGAGGATTTTTCAAGGAAATTAGTTTCATCTCCAACAAGCATTGCAGAACTTGTGACATTGGAGTGCTGAATTTGATAAACTGTCTTCTACATCCCTTGTGTTGAGGTGGATTAACTTTACCATGTCTTTTTTCTTCAACTGAAGAACAATCAGTGGTAACCGGTTTCTTACCTTCTTTTATCCTCATCTTCCTTTCAACCAAATCAGCTTGTTTTAACGGAGGTTGATTGACAATTAGATTCCTGACTCCATTACTTTGAAGTTTTTGGACAAAGGTTCTCAGCTCTTCTTGCCCCTGAGCTAAACTTTGGATAAGAGCCACCTGGCCATTCATCTGGATCCTCATTTCTGTTATCTCAGCTTGCAATTGTTCCAACTGACCATCCTTGTTGTCCTCAGGACTCTTCTTCTTAGCCAGCAGTGTCTTCAACCCATCTTGTCCCTTGGACAAGTTCAGAATCAACTCTTGGAATCGGGCATTCTAAGCCTAGAGATCTTTGACTGTCTGTTCAAGATCCATTTCTGCTGAAATAAACAGCGAGAAGATAAGATACCTGTACATAAGAAACCTGTGATGCAATGATATGATGTATAGATGCGTATGCAATGTTTTCAAGGACCGCAAGATTTAAATTTGCTTAAACAATCAAGAAAGTAAACTTTTATTAGTGATGAATTTGTTTTCCCCTTGGGCTCACAAAATGGAATGAAATAAATACAAAAGATGGGGTTTTAAGTCTCCCATGGACGTCTCCTCTTTGTGTTGAGGTATGAGTTGAGATTCCGCTCCTCGTGAAATTGCTTTGTTAGCTCCAGGATTCTTTCTTGACTTGCTTTGTAATGAGTCTCAAAAGTATCCCTTTGCTCCTTCAACTGGATCCAGGATCTCTGTAAGTCTTCCATGTCAGTGGGCATGTCTAGGTGAAGGATGGTATAAGAGGTATCCCCTTCAGCAACAAGCTCCATAGTAACTGGCAAGATGGCAGGATATGGCATCATGAGAGTCTGAGCACGAGATCACACCCATCTGAGGTAAGCTTCCATAGGAATAGTGTACTTGGGCTCCAGAGTCTTGCTGTCAACCTTGTTCACTTTTCCCCATGCTCGTATGAACCTTTGACGGTAACCTTGAAGATCGTTGTCGTAGTCAAACACAATACCCTGAATCAACATGTCATGAGGACCATCACTCCGAGCGTAACCAAACTTACGTAGAGCTAAGGAAGGATTGTAGGTAATGCCCCCTCTTATGCCAAGGAGTGGCACATTAGGGAACTCCCCACAACGGTCAATGATAGTAACATTCTCCATAGATCTGGAGCACCAATGGATATCTGAATGCGAGAGTGACATGATCCTCTTGGACCACCTGAACCCTTGCTCATTCTTCATTACTGATCGAGGAAGGTGAGAAATAAACCACCTAGATAGCAAAGGTATGCAACACATCAAAGTTCCTCTTGCCCTTGTAGTGCGAGTATGAAGAGAGTGCAGTATGTCTCTAAGCAATGTAGGCACTGGATTATGACTCAGAAATATGTTGATGGCATGAACGTCTATGAACTGATCTGGATTGGGGAACAACACTAAGCCATAAATCAGTAAGGCTAAGATCTCCTCAAAAGCATCATAGCTCATAGCCTTCAAGAACACTTGAGCCTTATCCATTAATACCTTAGCAAGAATACCCTTAACTCCGCTTCTCGTTTCTAGAACAATGTCTGACTTCTTCAGATGTAGAGCTGCAGCAATAACCTCAGGTTTAGGCTCTTTTTCCAAGCCTGTGAATGGTTTCTGATCAAGTACAGGTATACCCAGAAGTTTGGAGAATTCCTCCATGGTAGGAACCAGCTGGTAGTCGGGGAATGTGAAGCAATGGTGCTTAGGATCAAAGAAATGAAACAGAACACTCATCATATCTTCGTTGAATCCTGAAGTGACTAGATCCATTAGGTGACCATGTCTCTTGATGAACTGGGAGTTTTCAGACACTTGAGAAACCAACTCTTTAAGCTTAGCTGGTATGCCTACAAAGTTGATCCTGATAGTGTTTCTACGGGCAGAAGCCATGACCTGCAACAAAGAACAAAGATAAATCCCTTGGTCCTTGAAATGGTTAGTGAAAATGCTATGCTTATGATGCATGATGATGTCATGATGTTATGCTCAATCACAAACATGTGGCACACACAAACAAGTCACACAATAGCCCTAGGTTTAAAGGCTTGCATGAGGTTTAAAGGTAAGTACCCTCCCCTGAAGTTAGTTGGTTCATCCTGTCCTATAAAGTAACCAGGTTCTAAGGGATCTCAATATCATTGATCCTTCACAAGGGTGGTTGTTCAGTAGGCAACTTACTTGCCAACCAAAACCCTCCAAGTTTAGGATCTCAATGAGTGTAGTATCGAGTATCAACCAACTTCAGTCTGCACCAAAGCCGGTTATCTCACTACTTTTCTAAAGGCCAAGATGGGATAACTAGGGTTCTAAAAGTTAGTTAGTGCATTGAAAACATATGGCAGCCTCATATTATCCTCAACTTGACTTAAGGAACATAAGCACCAACCAAGAAGTCACACTAACTATGGCTACCAGATCAACCATATCGGTATACGCCGTACAGTTTCCTTGGTCTATTGCCATTTACCTAAGGTACACTAGATCCGGGTTAGGATCTTTCACATATAAGAGCACCCAACAGATAAGTATAAAGCAAACAAGGCAAACAATTTAAAGTGATCTAATTCCTAAGGGTACCCCTCTTTTATTAAGTCCCCAGCAGAGTCGCCAGTTCTGTAACACGGTGGGAGAACTGACTTTAGTTATGTTGCGGATAGCAAGAGTCGCCACCGACTTTTATTTTATCCAAAGGAAAGGCATAAAAGAACAGGAAAGACCTTTTAAAAGATTTTTGGGTCCGGGGGGTAGGTTATGTAAAGGGAAGGTGTTAGCACCCTTTACATCCATGGTTATCCATGGGCTCTTAGTTACTTAGCTCACTTTAAAATGTTTTTGAAATGTGAAGTGTGTGAATAAAAATTTTCTTAAGAGTTTCATAATGATCCATGTACGGATGCGTAAAAAAACCTTTGTTTTGAAAATTGTTTAAAATGTGTGAAGTGTTTGAAATGTTTTGAAGAGTGAGCAAGTATCTAAGAGGAACCTACCCTAAGTTTAAGTCTTTTCTGTTCTCGAATCCTTTAAATGGTAAGACTATCCCTATTATTAAGGAATAGGTAGTCATTACCTTGGATGTGAGGGACAAGTGAAGGGTCATCTGTTATTTAGGCAACTGTGGGGTGTATAAGCAATTCGAAGGGACTTATCATCTTTATTCGAAAGGGACAAGATCATTACGAAGGCAACATTCGAAGGGACTTGATCTTTTTATCTGTTAAGGGACTAGATGATGTGAGATGAGGGACTTTTGCTTTATACACCCTACTTGACCTTTTTGTAGTAGGCAACATGAGAGGTATCCTTAAGGAAGTGAGATGGCGATCAAAGATCGACTTACGTGTGTGAGTGTATAATTTAAATATTTATCTTTTAATTAGTGATCTAAATTAATTTTTAACATACAAACATGTTTCACTCCCTATTTTACTAACCATAGCTTAAAAATAAATATTTAAACATTACTACTAAAATATTACATAAAAGAGGCAATTACAAAATAATAATAATTAAAGCAAATTAAATAAATAAGCAAAAAAAATAAGTAATAATAATATAATTGGGTTAGTGAAATAATAATAATAAATCACAATATATAAATGGGGTTAGTAGTAATAAAATAAATATCATATGAAAATAATATAAACAAAAATATTAGCATAATGATTAAAAGATCAATTTTTTATATTAACAATTATTATTTAAGATTAAGAAGAAAATATAAACAATTATGTACTAATTATCATAAAGTTTTAAATTATATATAAGTTATAAAAATTAGGTTAATTATAAACATATTATGATAATAAATTATATTTACAAAATTAAATTAAGAGTTTTAATTATTTTAATCATAATCTAGAATTATTTACAATACAAGAATTAAATAATAATTACAAAAAAATTATAGATATATACATATAACTAAAGTTTATAAATAAATAAATTAAAATTTATAATAGAATTAGATTTTTTTGTAAAAAAGAAAATTAGGGTTTTGTAAAAAATAATTAGGTCTTATATAAGAATATTAGGTTTTATATGAAAATATTGAGATTAATAGAAATAATTTACATATAAAAGTTGTATACAAATTATAAAACAAATATTCAAAATCAAGAGTTCAAATATAATTATGGTTATAGTTTTAATTATTAATTAAAGTTAATTGTAATTTAAAAAAAAACAATAATAATAATGTACAAACAAAATAAATGAAATAGAAAGAAGAAAAAAGGGGAGGCCTGGTTTTGATCCCAGGACCTCCCAGGTACCTGAATGGGGGCTGACCACTAGGCTACGTGCGCCAGTGGTGATAGGTGACCACAAAAAACCTTAATATGCATAACCTGCAAAGTATAACTGAAAAAAGAAAAAAAACATTTGAAGGAACCAGGATTCGAACCCCAGTCTTCCTTCATGCCAAGCCAACACATATTCCACTGGGCCACACGCGCGTTTCTGATAAAATTACAACACAAACATATTATAAAAAAAACAATTAATTTGAATTTCAGACTGAGCGCCAAAGCTCATCTTCAACCTTCAAATTCGCAGGTTTTCCTGCGATTTTTTATGCGAGTTTTGTTGCGATTTTTCCTGCCGTTTCCAACCTGCGAAAGCCGTATCTCATGATGTACCTACAATTTCATCAAATTGATTGCACCAACGCAATCCTTACAACTTATACAGTGGAACCATGTCAACAACAAGTATTTATAAAGCTTAAATCGCATAACCCCAAAATTGAAGAATAAACCCTAACAATGGCAAAACAGTATTATGGTCACGAAGCTCAAAGGAAATCGCCCAGAAAGCTTCAATGCTTCACAACAAACACAAATCAATTAACAAATTTAGATTATAATGCTTGAATATGCAAAATCGAAAAAAAAAATTATGGAGATGAAAATGCGTTCGGCCATGGCATATGAGTGACTTTCAGATGTTCTTGAAGCTTGAGATAGGTTTAGTCATGTCCAAGGCAACCTTCTATGTCTTAAAAATACCTTTAAACACTCTTAAAGGATGAATCCGAATTTTGAATTTCTTGAAGAATTTTGAAATTCAAGAGTGTTCTTAGAGGCTACAATTTTTTCCTCCCCTGCATTGTGGTATGTTTATGTATATATAATGAATCAAATTAGCTCAAAATACTTGTGGGTTCTATGGGCTTTTTGAGTACCTTGATGATGAAGAAATCTCCTTCCAAATATTGAAAAATATCTTATCTAACATTGCCAAAACAAGCTAGCACGAAATTGGATTGTATCAATTAGCTTTGAATGATTATTAAAACTTTCTAGAAGAAGAATCACATTCAAATATTGAATTTTCATATTTTATTTAGATTTAATTTGATTTTTAATGGATAAAATCAAAATAAATAATAAATAAATAATAAAAAATCAGAACTTTGTTGCTTTGGGTCGTGCTTGAGGTACTTGTATGGATTGGATCATCACATGGCAAGCCCATTTAGAAAAATTTGGTTTTAAGCCTCCATTTTCTTCATAAATCAACCAAAAATTTCCCAACTTTGCAAGGGCATATATCCTTCAATTTTAATGCTATGAGGGTGATTTTGGACATTTTGGAAAGCTTGAAGAGTCCTCTAACCAACCCCATTGGTTTCATGTCCATATCATTTACCATTCTCAAGTTATGCCCTTTTGAAGTTGTTGACTTTTTGTTGACTTTTAAAAGGACCTATAATGTCTTAGCTCATACCTTCCAAATGAAGCATTTTTGGGCTTGGCTTGTGAGACACAAAGTTGTAGAGAATTCAATTTCCTTCAAAATGAGCTTTAGATGGGAAAAATGTGATGAAGCATGTGAAAGTTATGGCTGGTCAAAGTTCAGTTGACTTTTCCTAAAGAAACCCTAATTTAGAAACCTCTGATTCTTGATGATCTGAAATCTCCTTGATGAATCATGATAAAACCTTGATCAAATGATGAATTTTACTTCATATACTTGATGTTGGCAAAATATCATGAAGTTTGACTTTGGTTTGACCACAGTTGACCTCAGTTTGACTTTTTAACTACTTTGACTGATTTTGACTTATCTGATCATTTGACTGAGCAAACCTTTGAGAAAAGTCTTGAAACTTGTCATGGGGATTATTAAACACATATAAGATGTTATGAAGCTCACTTGAAGTCTTGGAAATCCATTTAGCCTAATTAAAATCAAAACCCTAGTTTTGGATGCACTGCTTAGGAGGATGCATTGTCTGAGGGAATTGTCAAACTTTCTAACTATTTGTGAACTTTGTGATCCTTGTGAACCTTATAAGATGTCTTGTGAACCTTGTGAACTTCATAAGATGTCTTGTGAATCTTGTGAATCTTATGAAAGGTCTTGTGAACCTTGTGAACCTCATAAAGTGTCTTGTAAACTTCATGAACCTCATGAAAGGTCTTGTGAACCTTGTAAACCTCATAAAGTGTCTTGTAAACTTCATGAACCTCATGAAAGGTCTTGTGAACCTTGTGAACCTTCTTAGCACATAAAGTCTTGTATTGTGAGGGCAAATTTTGGGGTGCAACAGTCCCTGCCGAAGGAAAGCTGGTTAAGGCCTCTGAGGATGCTGCTGCCTCTGCTAGGGAGCTGACTGATCTGGGGAACATTATCGCCAAGCTGGAGGTCGATAAGAGGAGGGCCTTGGACCAGAGCAAAAAGCTGAAGGATTCCTTTTACCCGAAGGAGGATGAGGATGCTGACACCAATGATTTAGTGACCAGGGCCCAGTTTCTTGCTCGGATCGACCAGGATATGGAAGATCTGAACTCGTCGACTGAGCTCAGTTTCCAAAATGTTGTAGATCAGATACGAGCTCTTCATCCTGAATTGGCACTGGATACCAGCCGCATCAGCTATCTTTACAAAGTTGATAATGGTCAGATAGTGGTCCCCACAGACTTGATCGTGGAATACTCCCAGCCCGGGGTGATTGCTTAGCCTGAATAACCAGAGATGCAGCCGCCTCAGAGCGAAGGTCAATCTGGTGCTCCAGAAGGGGAGGGGAACTAGTCTGGCCTACGTGCCGTAACTTTGTAATTTACCATGCTTTTGTTTTGCCCGAGGACGTGGTCCCTTTTGCGTGTAATTATGAACAAGTCGACCTTTCAGGGTCACAAACTTTCAGTAAAATTGCCCGACCTTGGTGGTCGTTTGTTATTTCATAATGTTTTTATTTTATAAGTATTTTTAACTGTGCGTCCGTCAGAGGACTTCCTTCCTTTTATATTTGTATAAACATTAAGTGTTTGATGTCTTTATGATGGTTAGATATAATTGGGCAAATACGGGGTGTGTGTTTATAATCTGTTGGTTTGAGGGACCAATCAAATGTTGGAGGCTGGCTCCTGGTCGGTACCCGGGCCAAGATAATGACTCGGGCTCCGAGGCTTGAACGTCCCATCGCGAGATGGGGTTCTACCGGGTCGTGGTACATAGGCGACATCGGACTCGTTTGAGTATCCGCCCGTGTAACAGTCACCTCCTTCCTCTGGAAGAAGATCCTGATAATCATGTTATTTGGGCTGCTGTGCTTGTACCTGGGCACGCATGTTTAGTCGGACCTATTGCTCCTCGCTTGAGAGCCGAGCAAGGTGACTCTGTAATTAACTATAATATTGCTTGAGCTTCTCGGCGTTCCATGGCTGAGCAAGTTCTTCCCCGTGAAGATTTTCTAAATAATAGGCCCCGTTTTCGGTCTTTGCCCCGACGCGATACGGGCCCTCCCAATTAGGCGTTAGTTTTCCTTCGTGGGAATCTTTGTGATTTCTTCTTAGAACAAGACTACCCACCTCGAATGCGCATCTTATGAATTTAGAGTCATATCGAGCTGCTATTTTCTGTTTAAGAGTGGCCTCTTAGAGAGCAGCTTCTGATCGGATTTCTTCGACCAGGTCAAGCTCGTCTCTTAAAGCTTCGGAGTTGGTGTCTTGGTCCATTGGGGACTCTGTCCGCCTGGATCGGATGTGCATTTCCACAGGAATTACTGCTTCGGTCCCATATGCCAACCGGAAAAGGGATTCACCGGTCATTGAGTGGGGAATGGTTATATATGCCCAAAGTACGTTGTGTAACTCCTCAACCCAGTGTTTCTTGTGCTCGTCCAGTCTCCGTTTCAGACCTCTTAGGATTACTCTATTTGCAGCTTCTGCTTGTCTGTTGGTTTGGGGATGTTCAACCGAAGCGAAATGTTGTTTTGTTCCTACTGAAGCAATAAATTCTTTGAAATGTATATCGGTGAATTGGGTACCGTTATCGGTTACAATGGCGAGCGGTACCCCGAACCGAGCGAGAATGCTCCTCTTAAAGAAGCGTAGTATGTTGAGTGCAGTAATCTTGGCCAAGGCCTCAGCTTCTATCCATTTGGTGAAATAATCGACGCCCACAATGAGGTATTTACTTTGGCCGGATCCGACGACGAATGGCCCTAAGATGTCCATCCCCCACCACGCGAATGGCCATGGGGAAGATAGCGATTTAGCTCGGTAGGGGGTGCTACGTGTACGTCCCCGTGTCGTTGGCACTTGTCGCATCTTTTTACGTGCTCTTTCGTGTCGTGCTGGAGTGTCGGCCGATAGTATCCTGCCCGAAGGATCTTTCGAGCTAACGATTGTCTGCCCGGGTGCTGTGTGTTAATTCCTTCATGGACTTCTCTTAGTACGTGTGAGATGTTCTCTTCCTCTACGCACCTGAGGAGTGGCGTGGAGAAACCTCGGCGATACATACGCCCACCGACTAAAGAGTACGAGCATGACCTTCGACGCACGGTGTTGGCCGTTTTCGGGTCTGTTGGTAACTCACCCTTGGTCAGGTAGTTAAACACTGGGGTCATCCAGCAGTTGGCGTTGCCTACGAGATTAATGTCTAGGTGGGTTGAAGATTGTCCAATGCTTGGTCGGGGGAGCACCTTTTGTATGACGGACGTGTTGTTTCCCTTTCTTTTAGTGCTTGCTAACTTGGAAAGGATATCAGCTCGGGTATTATTCTCTCGTGGGACGTGTTTGACCTCTATGTTTGTGAATCGTTTTAGTTTGTACTTTACAAGGGCCAGGTATGCATCCATATTGTCGTTTTTGGCCTGGAAATCTCCCCGGACTTGATTAGCGACCAGTTGGGAATCCGTGCAAATTGTGATTTCTTTTGCCTCCAGGTCGGTCGCGAGTCGTATGTCGGCCAGGAAGGCTTCATACTCCTCCTGGTTGTTGAATGTGGGGAAGGACAAAGTTAAAGATACTTCGATGATGTTTCCTTCTTCGTTTTCCAGGATAATTCCAGCTCCACTACCCGCCGGGCCAGATGCTCCATCTACGAAGATGGTCCATTTGGATGGAGATTTCGGCTCCTGTTCGGTGAAAGTGAGCTCTGCTACAAATTCGGCTAGCGCTTGAGCCTTGAGAGCTTGTCTCTATTCGAATTTGATATCGAACTCGGACAGTTCCAACGACCATTTTAACATTCGCCCGACCAGGTCTGGTCGTCCGAGTAATTATCTTATGGGTTGGTCTGTTCTCACGATAATGGTGTGGGCTAGGGAATAATGTCGTAGTCTTCTAGCCGCAAAAAGGAGGGCCAGGGTCACCTTTTCTATCTGGAGGTACCGAAGTTCGGGGCCGTGGAGCGCCTTTCTTGTAAAGTAAATAGGTTTCTGTCCCTCAGGTAGGTCACGTACGAGGGCTGCGCTTACGACCTCGTTTGCTACGGCGAGATAGAGGTAAAGCGTCTCCCCTTCGTTAGGTCTGGACAAAACTGGGGGCTCAGATAATTCCCTTTTCAAGTGGGACAAGGCTTGCTCGCACTCCTCCGTCTATTCAAAGGTAGCCTCTTTGCGAAGGAGTTTGTAAGAGGGCAAGGCGTGCTGAGCGGATTTTGCCACAAATCGTGAGAGGGAAGCGAGGACCCCGTTTAGCGATTGTATGGATTTTTTAGAATCAGGAGTAGGAAGTTCTGTAAATGCCCGACATTTGTCAGGGTTGGCTTCAATACCTCGTTCGGTTAAATAGAATCTGAGGAACTTTCCTGCTCGGACCCCAAACGTGCATTTCTCGGGTTTGAAACGCATTTTGCATTTCCGGGCTTGATCGAATACTTTTCGTAAGTGGGACGCGTGGTCCGTCTCTTGCTGAGATTTGATGATCATGTCGTCCATGTATACTTCAAGCATGTCCCCGATTTCTGTTCGAAATACCCTTGTTCATCATGCGCTGTTATGTCGCGCATGCGTTTTTTAAACCAAATGGCATAACGTTATAATAATAGTTGCTCGATTCGGTCATGAAGGCTTTGTATTTTTTTGTCGGACATGGCCATAGGGATTTGATTGTACCCTGAGTAGGCATCCATAAAGGACAATAGTTTGAAACCGAACGAATTGTCGACCAATTTGTCAATGTTGGGCAAGGGATATACGTCTTTCGGGCATGCCCCATTAAGATCGGTATAGTCAACACACATTCTCCATTTTTCACTAGACTTTTTAACAAGTACAACATTTGAGAGCCAGGTTGTATACCTAGCCTCAGTTACAAAATTTGCCTTTAAGAGGTCTTTAACAGCAGATTCGACCGCTTTGGTTTTCTCGGTCGACTGCTTCCTCCTACGCTGGGCGACCGCTTTGTGTGCTGGATCGATGGAGAGGTGATGACAGACCGTCTCGGGATCGAGCCCTGGCATTTCTGCGGCGCTCCAAGCAAACAGATCAGTGTTTCCCTTGAGGCATACTTCTAATTTTCGTTTCGCCAAGTCGGGCAGATGGGCTCCGATCTTGACGCACCGAGCCAAATCATCCTCCAAAGGAATTAGCTCGAACTCTCTGTCAGGAATTGGCCGGGAAAGTGAATCGGTCAGCCTCCGGACGCCCTCGTCTTCATCTGAGAACCTGCAGTCCAGATCGATTGAGTCGACCTGAGGAAAAGCCATGGATGTTTGTGGAGTATCTGGAGAAGTTAGGGCTGATGGGTTTGGTTGGTAAGATATCGAGCTAAGACCCCTGGATGCTGCTTCAAAGCATCGGCGAGCAGCTTCGACGTCACCGTGTGTCGCTCCCGAAGATTTGCATCCCGGTACAAACGCGAACGGTCGGCGAAAGGAACAATGAGAACACACAGCCGTGAACTCACTGGAGATGAATAGAGTCGCCAGCTAGGCATTTTTATCCCGGAGGAAAGGCAATGCTGCATAGACCTAGGAAAAGATAGATAAGACGGTTTGCGAACCAGAGAGACTGAGAAAGGGGGTTGGTTACAACCTGGGAAGGTATTAGCACCCAGATTGTCCGTCGTACTCGACGGGATCCACGCTTAAAAGATTTGTGTTTTAAAGGGGTAGTGTCAGTGCAATTTGTGTGTAAAAGAGCTGGAAAACAAAATGTACAGGTGTCAGTGTAAGAGAAAAGTGAAGTATATAAGTGAAGTGTCAGTGTAAGAACAGGAGTGAAATGCTCAAGATCATGAGGCTAAAAGAATGAGGCTAGAAAGAGGGGGAATATACAGAGACTTTTGTTCGATAACTGTTAAGTTATGCCTACGTATCCTCTCGTGCAATGAGGAAGTCAGAACACCGTAGTTCGACCCAAAGAGACTGAAAGATGAATTGACTGATGAACTGCTTGCTTGTCAATGCTCAAGTGTATGACCTGTCTGGCTCAGGTGCGAACTGTCTTGCATTAGACGGAAGAAGCAAGTTCTCGTTTGTGAGTGAGGATGATGAGAAAAGAATCCCGGAGGAGACGATTATTGTTTGTTTTTGCATTTTCAGTCTTTTATTGCTTTTTGAGGTTTGTCATAAGTCAATGAGCTTAGGCCTAAACCAATGGATTTAGTAAACTCATCACATCTTCCCTCTGATTAGGGGTAATGAGAGTACCTTAAGTGTGAAGTCAGATTCTCACACTTAATCACCTTTGGTGTAGGATTAAGATCATTAACCTACTTGTGATTATTTAGATGTTTTTGTGATTTTGTTTAGTGTTGAGTAATGAGGTTAAGCCATAATCAAGGATTAAACAGACTCATTACACCATCCTAAAAGAAGGATAATAGATGAGAATGTTTAAGCTGAGGAAGACTCCTCAACTTAATCCATGATTAGGGATTAAACCCATGACAAAACAAGCCTTTATTAAGTGGATTTTATTTAATGGTATGATGATGAAGTGTTTTTTATGATTTGTAAGACAACTTGAGGGGGACTTGTCCATTAACACTAGGGTTAGTCCTCCTTAACCACTTAAGGAAGAATTAGAACCCTAATGCAAGGCCCAAGTTACAAGTGTGATGTCTTGATGATTATTAGATGAATTGATTAAGAGATTTAAACACCTTAAGGGTTTAATACTTAGGATTAAAGTTATACACTCCATCCTAAGAGAAGGATGCAGGCATAACCCTAAGCACAAAGTCTTAAAGCCTTTAGGGTTTAGTCCCTGATTATGAGATGAGAAGAGGAGACTCAAAGAGACACAAAGGTGAAACTATGGGGGGACTAATCAAAACCCTAATTCATTGTCATGCTTGGTTGATCCTAAGGTTTGTGAGGTTTGCAAGAACAATCTTCAAAGGAGCCACCAGGAAACAGATGAAAGGATCAAGAGAAGCAAAGTGACTTGCTTCATTCAAGAAGTCAAGTCACTTGAAGAAAGAAAGTGGGAGAAACAAGAATGAGCAAGCTCAAACTCAAACACAAATATAAATGCAGCAATGTATGCAAGGGAGATGAAAAGAAAAGTTATGAGAAGTGAAGGCAAATTCACTTCTCAAGTTTACTTACCACCTGAAATGTTAGAAAGAAAAGCAATGCAATGCTAAATGAAATGAAATGACATGATGCTAAACAAAACCAGAAGCATGTTGATGATGATAATGATGTTGTGAGGTGCTGCAAACATGAGGCAAGGCATGGAGATGTTCATACAAGATCATGGATGCAAATGATGCAAGCTAAAGAGCATGAATGAACATGAAAAGTTATGAAACATACAAGGCAAATGATATGGCAAACATGCAATGCAATGATCAAAGATGCTTTATACATGTCTTAAGATGTCAAATGAATCACAAGAATGCACAAAATGCAAAGACAAGTCATGTTATGCAAGGGAATGCAAGAAGGATGCAAAAGAAAGCCCAAATTAGGGTTCATGGATCAAACATCAAACACAAACCAAAAATAGAAGCAAAACCCTAAAGTAAAAATGGAAAATAGTACCCAAAGAAACCCTAGGCCTATGATGAATCACTGCCCAAAGGGGAACTCTCAACTCTCAACCAATCTTGAGTTATGAATTTTCTAACTTATTAGGGTTTTTTAGGGTTCTTAACAAAACAAATGCCAAACAATTTGAAAATGCAAGAGCAATTCATGGCCTTTTTATCCTTGAAAATACATGCTAAACAAAAGACAATGCAAGAAGAATCAATGTCTCAACCTTCACCAATTGGCAGAAATGAATTTTTGAATCCATGATCAAAATAATGCATAAAAAATGATTTAATTCAATGAAAAATTCTTAAAATGCATCAAGATCAAAAAAGAAATTTGGTTTGAAGGTTGGACAATGTTTCTAAATGTCTTAGAACATTTCATGAATTTTTTTGTAATTTTTAAATACCTAAAAGTATTTTTAATTAATTAATTCCCATTAATCAATTAAAAATAATCTTTTAAATATTCAAAAATACTTTTTTAATGATAAAAAATAAAATAAAAATATTTTTGGGTCTTAAAAATTAATTAAACTTTAAAGAAAAAGTTTCATAATTTTTAAGATTTTTTAGCTATTTTAAATTAATTATGCAAATTAAATAGAAAGAAAATGAATTAAAAATTAAATAAAATAAAAGTCAAATGAAGGAAAGGCCAGGATGCGCTCTGGGTTTAAAAGTGTTGACTGGCGCGTGATCTAAGGGTCACAATTCAAACTAGCCTAATCCTGATTAATTAAATAATAATTCATAATTAAGACTTAATGAAAAGATCCTGGCCTTCTATTCACGCGCGGGAAATGGAATCCAATGGCTCACGTTCAAACTCAGTGCCCTAACCCTAATTAATAATTAAACACTTTCAGGTCACCGGAGACGAGCTCCGGTCGTCTTCTCCGGTGACCTCCTCCCCTGAAAACTTCAAACTTCCTAAAAACGTGACTAAAAAGAAAACTAAGCACATAGAAATGAACCCCATGATCTCCTGAATCAAAACCCTAACCCCAAACAAATTTATTCTTCATCAATCACATGAATCGAAGGCAAACATTTTTAGGGCAAACCAGTTTCAGAGTCAAATTAAATGCTCAAATCATCACCATTTCAAAAACTAAGAACATCAGGATGATCAGGACAACACAATGAACAAGTTTGTAACAAGAAAAATGATTTCTGGAAAAATAATTTTCGAGCTACCTGAGATTTGAAGCTTTCAGTTTGAAGACTTTCTGGCCACTTCCTTCAATGCAAACTACTCCACTTGGTCCCCAGAAGATGTTTAAATACTCAAAAGGAGTTTAAGTTGGCTGGTTGATGAGTTTCGAAAGCTTCTGTTCAAGCTTGGTCAGAAATGGCAATGGTGAAATAGGCACTTTCAGGTCATGGTGAGGGGTGGTTTATGATCCTGAGGGTGAATGGAGAAGGTCTATGGTGTTTGTTTGGCTGTTTGTGGGCTAGGGAGGGAGATTCGAATGAATCTGCAGAATGGAGTGAGAGATGGCAATGAGGTGTTCTGGATGTTTTAGGCTTGTGCTTTGGGTGGTTTCTACTCAGTGATACATGGTGAGTTGAATGGAGGAAAAAGTTTGAGTGTTTTGTGGCTGTGGAGAGGAATTCGAAGGCTTTTGCAATGTGAAGGGATTTTGTGAATGTGTGTAATGTGTTAGTTTCAGCCTTGCCTCCCTTATGTTTTGGCCAGCATTTGGATAGTATAAACAATTGCAAGTGGCTGGGGGATGTGACATGTCCTGCTGTGATTGGGATGTCTACTTTTGCATAAAGTCCACCTTTTGTGTAAGTGAGGCATGGCTCAAAGTCTAGGCAAGTACAAGGTTGGTTCTGGTGCAGCATGGTGAGAGAGAGGTCTAGCAAAGCTCAGCACTCAAGGCTGCAAGTTGGTGAGAGGTGATCATGAGTTTTTGCAACTTGTTGCTTTTTGAACTTTCATGAGAAAAGTCAAGTTACATGAACTATAACCATGGGCATTCTTGGTTCAATTCTGATTTTATGACTTAGAGACATGTTTGTGTGTTGGTTTGAAATGGATTAGAGGCTGCAAAATGCATTGATCCATGATTTTGCAAAATTCTCACTTAGGGCATGCCTTGAAAATAAGTGATTTTAGCCAACTTTGCATTGCCATAACTTTTAATCCATGAAGAGTTTGATCATGTTCTTGTACTTTTTGAAAAGGGAAAGATGAGATCTACAACTTTCATGACCAAAGTTTTTCCATTTGAAGCCTTTTTGGATCAAGAATCAAGGCTTGAAAAATGACCTAAAATGATGCATTCTTGAAAAGTCAACTATGCCCAAAAAGTCAACATTTGCAAAAACCCTAAATTCTTGATTTCTATGAACTTCAACCTTCTTCCATGATCAAATAAAGGTCATATACACTCAAAATGATGAAGATCACCCATTGGTTGGGTCATTGGGGGCCTCAGATGCCCTGATTTTGCACTGACTTGTCTGAAAAGTCAACTCTTAATCAGATGACTTCCCCATGGAATTTCTTCATGAAAATTGATATGCATACTCCCTATACCATATAGAGATCAATGAAAACAAGAATGACCAAAAAATTTGGAGTTATGGCCTCTGAAACCAAAACCCTAATTTTCAGTCAACTGTGCAGTTCAACCTGGCTCTGCATCCACTCAAACCCTAGTTCTTGTGATTCCTCTGCAATTTTGACTTTGAGGAGATGGAATATGATATAAGAACACACATGGACCCCTTTGAGTTGATTGGTGGCCTTTGGAATGGCTCAAGATGCTTTGGGATGGCTCAGATCACAAACCCCAGGTGCAGATGCCTTAGAAACTATCCAGTGAATCAAAAATGAGATGTGAGATGATATGATTGTACTTATGCATATGAGATGACCATAAGCCATGGTGTGAATGGGTGAGGGCAAATTTGGGGTGTTTACAGCTGCCCCTATTCAAACATGAGTTAGCTGTGCAGGTTGTAAGCGACGGCTTAACAGGCAAACAAGATAACTTGTGGTTGAATACCAAAGACAGTCCAAAATTTGCACTCACAGAAATGAAGAAGAAAAGGGATATAGATTGTAAAGGCAAAATAAAGTGTATTGTAAAGTGTGGGCGACGGAGGACAACCGTCGAGCAGAGGACGACTGCTGGGTAAAGAGAGATGACGGGGACGGCCGACATGCTGGTGAAGTGCAGGAAATAAAGCGATGACGGGGACGGCCGACATGCTGGGGATAAACAGGTAAAGCTAAGACGGGGACGGCCGACTAGCTGGGGAAAAACAAGAAATTATGATGGGGACGGCCATCAAGATAAAGTTATAAAATTCTCTGAGGATTAATGAAACGTGACGGGGACGGCCATCAAGTTCATAAAGGTAAAGTAACCAACGATGGGGACGGCCATCGGGGTTTTTTTTTTTTTTTTTTTTTTAAAAAAAAAAAGGAAAAGGGACCACGACGGGGACGGCCATCGGGTTAAAGAATGAATGAAATAAACAGATGATGGGGTACGGCCATCAAAGGTGAAGGACGATCACCTAGCAGGGGACGGATGCTCTGTTGGGTATAAAAATGATGGGGACGGCCATCAAAGGTGGAGGACGACCACCTGGCAGGGTACGGCTGCCGAAAATATCAACGATAGGGACGGCCATCGGATAGAAAAGGTCAACGATGGGGACGGCCATCGGACGAGCAAGATGGAGGACGACCATCAAGAAGTGGAGGACGACCACTCAGCAGGGGACGGCTGCTCTCGAGGTTTGTCATGACATAGGACGAATGCCAGATAACCAAAATCAACAATGGGGACGGCCATTGGATAAAGTGATGAAGGACGATCATCAAAAGGTGGAGGACGACCACCTAGCAGGGGACGGCTGCTAAAAATCAACGATGGGGACGGCCATCGGATGAGCATGATGGAGGACGACCATCAAGAAGTGGAGGACGACCACTCAGCAGGGTACGGCTGCTCTCAAAGGTATCATAACACAGGACGAGTGTTAGATAAAAAGAAAATTTGTTGGCAACCTACTGGGGAGATAGTAAACACGGACGAGCGTTTACATCCAAGAAACAAAAGGTATAAGTGTTTGGTATTGTGTATAGATTAAAGATGCGGACGAGCATCCTTAAGACTATGATACGGGCGAGTATCATGTAGAAACAAACTGACACATGTTCAGAGATGATGGTACGGACGAGTATCAACTGGTTAACAAAGAACAAGGACTACTGTCGAATCTGTGGGGCTATGAGCGATGATGTATACAAGATACGGACGAGTATCTGTATAAGCGTACCATGAGTAGTGAGTATTGTATTGTATAGATGAGTGTTTTAACTGCTGGGGAGAGTGACACGGACGAGTGTCAAGAGAGAAAAGTATAATATTAACAAGTGTCTGCTATACAAAGTCTAGGCGACTGCGCTGGGGATATGATACGGACGGGTGTCAAAAAGGGTGTATATAAGGTATGTGAGTGCAAAAAGGATGTCTTTGGCTCTCTGCTGGGAGTTATGACACGGACGGGTGCCAGAACGTATCTGTAATGAGGGTGATTTGTTTGTAAAGGGTGTTCAGGCGACTTTACTGGGGAAAGATGACACGGACGGGTGCCAAAAGGTGTATATACGGGTGTTTGTGATTGTGGGGCAACTGCTTTTGCTGGGACTCTGGTGGGGGACCCTTGGGGAAAGTAATCTGTATTCACAAGCGTTCAATTCACAACATGACTTATGATTATGCTATGCATTTGATTTTTGCCGTAATGCTCCGTATTAGACGGAATGCTACGCTCTGGGGGGTGAATATGATGCGGATGCCATGATTGTGCAAAGGGGCACAGATCCGGGATTCGGATCCCGTTGCTGCGAAGATCTCTGGTCGATCTGCTTGAAGCGAACATCCCAACTGGGGATGAGATCATCGGTAGATCTAATGAGGTATCTGCTTGGGGATATATGCCACTGATTGACATATCCTTATAAATGAGAAACCCAGCTGGGGTTTGTAGAAGCTTTCTGTACTCTGTTGTGACTTCTTCGTGCATTGCTCTTCTGGACAGAGGCTGAAGCTCTGTGGGGAGATGATTCCCTGACTTCTGCATTCTGCTGAGGAAGAATGGCAACTCGGCTGGGGAATGCTGTTGATAACTCAGCTGGGGAGAGCAATAGGGAGCAACTCAGCTGGGGAGAGCAATAGGGAGCAACTCAGCTGGGGAGAGCATCTCGGATGCTGAGATTGAGTGTATGCTGATTTGGCAGCTCCGCTGGGGGAATGGGCACCTTTGATGCTGTATGTTGAAGATAGACCGAGTTGATAATGATTCGCCTACTTGCTGAGACGTAATCTGCATGCCCCAGGTTGCGTTCTGGATACCTGCAATCCTGCGAAGGTAAGGAAACGTACAAAAGGTCCCGAGGTATCCCTTACTGGATTCCGTCATAGGAGATAAGTACTTTCGAGAGTAAGTATATTCCCTGTAAGCATGTGTTTTTATTTTTTTAGAGAAGGGCATCTGTACTTATGCAATTGTACTTTTAGAGATATCAGACAACTCCTTGCAAAACGTAAATGTAAAAGACGAATCATGACTGAAAATCTGATTTTATTAATTCATGTGCCCTGAATTGGCAAAGATACAGTCAAAGAAACATATCTCCTGAAATGAGGAGATTGTTACAAATTAAGAAATAAAGTGCTGGCGATGTTGACGACGCTTTGAGGAGCTTCCTCTTCTGCTATGACTCGTATGACAATGACGTTCTTCTCGTCTTGCTTTCTGGAGAGAGTTGATTTTGATTGAAGCTTGATCCTTTGGAGCTTACCAAGTCGTGGGTGATACAGACGAATTCAGAATGCAGTTGTTCGCTTATTCCCTTATTTTGCATGGATCGCCCTTTCGGGTTTTCAATCCATCGGGATACCCATTTTTGCCTGAGCTGTCCAATGCGGCTTTTCAACTCAGCGGGTGTACATTTTTTTCATTTATTTCCCTTACTTTTGCCCGAGTCTTTTATTCTGTTTTTTGACTCGCCGGGATGCCCTGTTTTTGCCTGGACTTACATTCTGTTTTTATGTCCAGCGGGTCATTTTATGCGAAGTATTTTTTAACTGCATCTGAATTCACAGGGGACGGGAAATCTCCACCATCCATGGTGCTGAGCATCAGTGCTCCACCAGAGAAAACTTTCTTTACAACGAATGGTCCTTCATAATTTGGAGTCCATTTGCCCCTGTGGTCTGTATGAGGAGGGAGTATTCTTTTCAGCACAAGATCTCCTACTTGGTACTCTCGGTGTCTGACTTTCTGATCGAATGCTTTCTTCATTCTCTTCTGATATAGCTGTCCATGACAGATTGCAGCCAATCTTTTCTCTTCGATCAGACTCAGTTGTTCGAATCGGGCCCGAACCCATTCTGCTTCACTCAGTTTAACATCCATTAACACCCGTAACGAGGGTAGTTCAACTTCAACAGGTAGGACTGCTTCCATACCATACACAAGCTGATAAGGTGTTGCCCCAGTGGATGTTCTGATTGATGTGCGGTACCCATGCAAGGCAAACGGTAGTATTTCATGCCAGTCTTTGTATGTGACTACCATCTTCTGCACAATCTTCTTGATATTCTTGTTAGCTGCCTCAACAGCGCCGTTCATCTTTGGCCTGTAAGGAGAAGAATTGTGATGTTGAATCTTGAAGTCCCGGCACAGCTCTGCCATCATTTTGTTGTTTAAGTTGGAACCATTATCAGTAATGATTCGCTCGGGCACTCCATACCGACAGATGATATCTCTTTTCAGAAATCGGGCCACCACTTGTCTTGTAACATTTGCATATGAGGCTGCTTCAACCCACTTGGTGAAATAGTCAATGGCGACCAGGATGAATCTGTGGCCATTTGAAGCAGTTGGCTCAATCTTGCCAATCATATCAATGCCCCACATGGCAAAGGGCCATGGTGAAGACATGATGTTCAAAGGATTGGGAGGCACATGCACCTTATCTGCATAGATCTGGCATTTATGGCATTTTCTGGCGTAAGCACAACAGTCTGCATCCATTGTGATCCAGTAATAGCCTGATCTTAACAACTTCTTAGCCATGGCATGCCCCCCTGCATGGGTACCAAAAGATCCTTCGTGCACTTCATGCATCAGCAAATCTGCTTCCGTCTTGTCAACACATCTGAGGAGTACCATGTCAAAGTTCCTCTTGTATAAAGACCCATCAGTGTTCAGAAAGAAACTACCAGCGAGCCTTCTCAAAGTCTTCTTATCATTGGAAGATGCCCCAGGTGGGTATGTTTGATCCTCCAAGAAGCTTTTAATGTCGTGGAACCAAGGCTTGTCAACTTTGACAACATCCGCTGCAAATACATATGCTGGTCTATCAAGTCTTGACACTGAAATCTGGGGTACAAAGTTAGCCGTTTGAACTTTGATCATGGATGAAATGGTAGCAAGAGCATCTGCAAACTGATTCTCGTCGCGAGGGATATACTCAAGCTTGACTGTTGTGAAGAAAGTCAATAACCTTCTTGTATAATCCCTGTAAGGTATCAGATGATCTTGGTGGGTGTACCATTTCCCGTTGGTTTGATTGACTACCAAAGCTGAATCTCCGAATACAGTCAATGTCTTGATCCTGAGGTCAATGGCTTCCTCAAGACCCATAATGCAAGCTTCGTATTCAGCTTCGTTGTTAGTGCAGTTGAAAATGAGTTTTGCCGAGAAAGGCATGTGAACTCCTTTGGGTGTAATGAGTACTGCACCAACACCACGGCCATTCATGTTAACAGCCCCATCAAACATCATAGTCCATTCTTCCTCTGGGTCAAGCCCTTCGGTGTGAATAGGCTCCTCGTGATCTTTTGCTTTAATGAACATGATGTCTTCATCAGGGAAGTCAAACCTCATTGGCTGGTAGTCATCAATAGGTTGCTCAGCAAGATATTCAGATAGTACACTGCCTTTGATGGCTTTCTGAGAAGTGTACTGTATGTCGTATTCTGTGAGAATCATCTGCCATCTTGCAACCCGTCCAGTAAGAGCTGGCTTCTCGAAAATGTACTTAACTGGGTCCATTTTTGAGATTAATAAGGTAGTGTGGGTCAGCATATACTGTCTCAGTCGGCGAGCAGCCCACGCTAAAGCACAGCAAGTTTTCTCGAGCAGTGAATAACGCTGTTCACAGTCGGTAAACTTTTTGCTTAGGTAGTATATTGCATACTCTTTTCGACCAGACTCGTCATGCTGGCCCAGCACACACCCCATTGATTCTTCTAGCACTGTCAAGTACATAATCAGAGGTCTTCCTTCAACTGGAGGCATAAGGATTGGAGGTTCTTGTAAATATTCCTTGATCTTGTCAAAAGCCTTCTGGCAGTCTTCATTCCACCTGACCGTTTGTTCTTTTCGTAACAGCTTGAATAAAGGTTCACAGGTTGACGTGAGGTGAGATATGAACCGTGAGATGTAGTTCAATCGACCTAAGAACCCTCGAACTTCTTTCTCAGTTTTAGGAGCAGGCATCTCTTGGATGGCTTTGACTTTATCAGGGTCCACTTCAATCCCCTTCTCGCTTACAATAAAGCCCAACAGCTTACCAGATCTCACCCCGAATGTGCATTTGTTGGGGTTAAGCTTCAATTGATACTTCCTCAGACGCTTGAACAACTTCAGCAGATTCACCAGGTGATCTTCCTCTGTGAGGGACTTGGCGATCATGTCATCCACATAACATTCTATTTCTTTGTGGATCATATCGTGGAATAATGTCACCATAGCCCGTTGATATGTGGCACCAGCATTCTTCAGTCCGAATGGCATCACTTTGTAGCAGAACGTGCCCCAGGGTGTGATGAATGTTGTCTTCTCCATGTCTTCAGGCGACATCTTGATCTGATTATATCCTGAAAATCCATCCATGAAGGAGAATACCGAGAACTGAGCCGTGTTATCCACCAATACGTCAATGTGAGGTAATGGGAAGTCATCTTTCGGGCTGGCTCTGTTCAGATCCCGGTAGTCAACACACATTCTTACTTTTCCGTCCTTCTTAGGCACAGGTACTATATTAGCCACCCACGGCGGGTAGCTAGTTACAGCAAGGAACCCGGCGTCCCATTGCTTTTGTACCTCTTCTTTGATTTTCATAGCCATGTCTGGGCGAGTTCGGCGCAGCTTCTGTTTGACTGGAGGGCATTCTTCCCTCAGAGGCAGCTTGTGCACAACAATGTCGGTATCCAACCCTGGCATATCTTGATACGACCAAGCAAACACATCAACATACTCTTGAAGCAGATCTATCAGTTGTCTCTTCACTGAGTCTTGCAGGCAGGCCCCGATTTTAACTTCTTTCACGTCTTCCTCCGTACCAAGATTGATCACTTCAACCTCCTCCTGGTGAGGGGTAATAACCTTTTCCTCTTGCCTTAACAACCTGGCTAGCTCTTCAGGAAGCTCATATTCTTCATCAACCCCTTCATCAGCTTGATTGATTGGATTGTCAAAGTCATACGATGTCATAGCCGTGCTGTTGTCGGTGCAGTCAGGAAGGCACTTTCTGCAAGAGTTAAGTTTGTTCATTTTAGTGATTGATTTTAATCTTGCTTTAGAAAAAAGTGAGATGAAGTTATCATTTTGAAAACACCGCCATTTATTTTTGTACAAAAAGAAAAATGGAAAAACAGTGAGTAGAAAAGAAAAGACTTGTTTGCAAAAAGATTGTCTGATATTTCATTAATTTGATCTTGTTTGCACAAAAGTACAGATGGCCCTGATTACAAAATGAGTCTTGTCATCTTGGGCAAGATGCAAGACTTTGATGCATGCTATAAAAATACAGGAAATAATAATTACTCTGCACGAGTAACTCTTATAATTTCCTGGGAAGACCAGTTCGAGACACTGCTCCCCGGGATCTTCGGACGAATCCAATTCTCCAGATTGCGCTCCTCTTCCAGCTCGTCTTCCAGACAGTTGATAGCATCGGGGGTGAGCATCCCCCCACTGACAAAACCAGGCTCTGCAGCCGCCTTTGTTTGATGTTGAGTTGGTCTGTAACCCAACCCAAATTTGTCCTTCTTCTCCTCCACAGCTAAGACCTTGCCCCAGCCTAGGGCAGTTCCTTCTTCAACAACCTTCCGGGCTTGTTGGTAAGATGACATTGGAGTACCAGATACAGCAGATGCTTCATTGACATTCAAGGCTTCAAAACCTTGGCTCATTGTTTCATGGATCTCTCCATCCATCTCAATGTATTTATAAGTAGCCAGATGGCTAACAAAAATGTCCTCCTCTCCACAGATTGTGACAACTTGGCCTTCCCACTCAAATTTTAACTTTTGGTGAAGGGTAGACGTTATTGCGCCGGCGGCGTGAATCCAGGGTCTACCTAACAAACAGCTGTAGGCGGGCTGAATGTCCATCACATAAAAGATAGTTTTAAAGGTCTGCGGGCCAATTGTCACAGGCAGCTCAATCTCTCCCAGAACCGATCTCTTAGAACCATCAAAGGCTCTTACCACCAGGTTGCTGGGTCTCAATGCCAATCCATCATATTCAAGCTTCACCAGAGCCTTCTTTGGTAAGACATTCAGGGAAGAACCTGTGTCCACCAGCACATGAGAAAGGACAGCTCCTTTGCATTCCATGGTTATGTGCAAGGCTTTGTTGTGATTGCGACCATCCGCTGTCAAGTCAGAATTGGTAAACCCTAGCCCATTGCTAGCAGTAACATTTCCAACCACGGTTTCCAATTGGTTGACAGTAATCTCCTCAGGCACGTAAGCTGCGTGCAGGACTTTAAGTAGTGCATTCCGATGGGCTTCGGAGCACATAAGCAGTGAGAGGATAGAGATTTTGGATGGCGTCTGATGAAGCTGATCCACAATTTTATAATCACTCTTTTTGATGATTCGCATAAACTCATCAACTTCCTGATCAAATGGAGTTTTCAGGGCTTCTCTGGCAACTGGATCTTCCTGCACCGGGCCTTTTCCTTTTGCCTTGGCAGCAGCTTCTGCTTCGGCAGTAGGTCTCTGGACTTGTGAGGCGAAGAGACGTCCGCTTCGGGTGAAGCCTCCGCCTCCCCCCACATTATCTACTTGTGGTGCAGGTGTTGATGTTTCCAGAGTGATTCTTTTCCCTTCGCAGTACACGTCAGAGCCATAGTGCCAAGGGATGGCCCTATTGCTTTCATATGGTACTGGTCCAGGCACCGTGACAGTGACTGGACTGATTGCTGCTGCTGAAGGGACTGTAATTGTTTGTGGATCATAAAAGATTGTAACTGGTGCTCTGGCGGGAGCAGCACCTTCTGAATGGTAGGCAGAATTATTTTCCGGATCGTAGAATATGGTGACGGTAGAGACATCTTCATGATTGATTGCTGGTGTTGTAGGAGGTTCTGTTGGAAGGACTGTTGTTGTAGCTGATGGAGAGTCGAAATGGAATGAAGCTGAAGTTGTAGCAGGAGAAACTGTTGAAAACTGATCATTTGGGAGGACAAGTGAAGTACTTGTTGATGTTGCTGATGAATTGTCGGGAACAATAGTTGCTGCATTTGTAGGAGGTTCTGAAACCGTTGTTGATGAAGTTGCTGGATTTGTCGGAAATGATGTAGTGATCTGGAGTAAGCCACTCTGAATAAGGCTGTCAATGCCATTCCTCAGGTCCTCGCACCCATTCCATGAAATATTGCAATAGGGACACCCTAGTTCACACCCCGGAAATATTTGGTTTTCGCGGAGTTGAGCTTTGATTTCCACCAATGGTGTCCTGATCTGATCCACACTGGTTATTAAATAAGACGGTTGGTCTTCTTCAATAGCATTAATTCGAGGACCACCATGGTTTGGCATTGGGTTTTTATTGACATTGGGCGGAGGTGCAAAATTCAGAGCCTTGGAGTCTACCAAGTCTTGTACCTTCATATGCAGAGCCCTGCATTTTTCTGTACTGTGACCAGGTGCGTTCGAGTGAAAAGCACACCTAGCATTGGAGTCATAGTTCCTTGGTAGACTGTTGGGATCCGGAGGTGCCAACGTTCTTAGCTCAACTAGGTTGAGTTTCAGAAGTTGTGGCAGCAAAGCAGCATACGGCATTGGGATCGGGTCGATCACTCGGTTAGCTTGGGATGGCCTTTGTTGGAATGGCCTCTGTTGATTGTTGTTGTTGGAGTTGTTGTTGAAGTTCCTTGGAGGATACTGATTCTGCTGATACTGAGGTTGTTGTTGGAAGTTTTGTTGAGGAGGTTGATAGACTGGCTGTGGATGAGCTGGAGCAGGGATGGTGACTGCTGCTATTGACCTCTGAGCATATTGGGGCCTACCCCTGTTGGTGTGGATGGCATTGGTCTCGCCAGTTCTTCTCGGGCCTGTAAAAGGCTTTCTTGTACCACTGGACGAGCTTGCACCGTTGTCTGAGATCTTTCCCATCTTTAACAGGCTTTCAATTCTCTCCCCAGCTATAACAACATCCGCAAAGCTAGTGGAAGAGAAAGCAGCTAACCTGTCAATATAGGTTCCCTGAAGAGTGTTCATAAACATGTCTGCCATTTCTCTCTCAGACATTGGTGGTTGAACGGCAGCAGCCAGTTGCCTCCACCTTTGAGCATATTCTCTGAAGCTCTCCCTCGAAGACTGTGACATTCCCATTAAGAGGGTCCTGTTGGGTGCCATATCTAGATTATACTGATACTGTCTGATGAAGGCTTCTGCCAGGTCCTTCCAGCATCTGATAGTTGCCCTTGTCAAGTGAGAGTACCATTCTCTTGATGCTCCAGTCAAGCTATCTTCGAAATAGAACATCCACAATTTCTCATCCATTGTATAGGCCTTCAGCCTTCCCAGAAATGATTGCAAATGAGTCCGGGGGCATGAAGTCCCATTATACTTTTCGAAACAAGGAGGCTTGAACTTATGGGGGATCCTGACCCCTTCTACCAAACCCATGTCCATAACGTCGAAACCCAAAGAATTTTGAGATTCTAAGGACCTCAACTTCTCAGCTATTTCTTCCAATCGTCTATCATAAGTTTCCTCTCCGGCACCCATTACCGTATACTGGTCCTCCTGAGGATCTTCTTGAAGTACTCTGGCTGCAGTGGCTGTTCCTTGAACATTTGCAGGAGTGTTAATCTCAGGATGTAGATGTGGGCCAAACACAGGAGGGTTAACATGGGGTTGCACCCGTTCATTGTTACTGGTGCCTGCAGTCCCCACATGAGGTTCATCTTGATTCCTCCCTTCCACCAAAGTTCTGAGCCTCTCCTGGCTTTGAGCTAAATTGTTCATCACTTCCATGAATTGTGTTATCTGAGTTCTCATCTCCAACCTTTCGTTGGCCATCTGGTTTCTGACCTCCGTAAGGTCCTGCTGCATCTGATCCATCTGGATTCCCGGAAGGTTGTTTCTAGTTGGGTACCTGTGTGGCCTGTTGAGAGGAAATACCCGGCGGCGAGCAATAATTCCTGAGCATCACAACAGAGGTTAGCAACAACAAAAAAAACCTACAAAACAAACAAAAGAGGTTAGCATGCAATGCAGTTATGCTTATTTGTTCTCAAGGTATCCGGTTTGGCCTTCAGTTTTGACCCTTCCAGACCCTTGAAGATGATGCTGTTGGAGTTGCTTTTGATGTGAATCCAGATAGAAACCAACACAGATATATTACAAAAGTGAAATAATACAATTTGTTCATTTTTACAACACAAGCCCTCAAAGGGGCCAAAATACATCACAAAAAGCAAAAGTACACGGAATAGGAACAACAACAAGCAAATGATCAAACTCCAAGGCCAAACTCATCCTCACGAACTTCCTTGAGAAGTGCTTCGGTCACAGGATCAGCCGGATGCTCCGTGAGACTTCTGATGAGAAGGTTTCTTGTCGCGACAGCTGCAGTCAACTTCTTATTCTGACTTTGGTCCTTTGACCTCTTCAATCCTGCTTTGATTTTCAGCTCTGATATTTCCTCCTGGGCTGCTGCCAGGGCTTTTTCCATCTGCTCCATCTTGTCCTGAACTCTCTTGTCTTCTAGGGTACGGGCCTCAGTGATCCGGACCCACCTGGCCTGACTCTCTTTCAAATACAAGTCTGTCCTTGCTCTCTGGAACTGGGCTTCCTTACAAGCATTCTTCAGAATCTGTTCACCAGCCTTAGACTTGTTGATATACTCTCCGGACTTCTCAATTTTAGTCAAGTGTTCTACCCTCAATTTCTCCAATCTTTCAATCTCCCTCCCACCTTCACTCCTCTCCCGGAGGGTCTTCTGCAAAGCCTGAGTTAACTTCTCATTTCTTTCCTTCAAGCTCTCAAACTCCTCCAAACTGATAGTGGCAGGGGGTGGTGCTGAAGATGACTCAGGCATGTCTTCTATGGTAAAGGGCATTCCAGAGAACTGGGCCCTAGCATGGGACCACTCATAATATTGGACTGATGCCACATTATTGCACTTCCCCAGAATGGTGATTCCCTTGGTTTGAACATGATCCCAGGCCCAGGCAGCCTGCCTAACAACAGCCAAACTAATCCTGTTCTCACAGTAGAGGGTCTCAACCAAATCTTGTACCCTAGGAGTGTGGACCAGTGCATAGCCCAATTGTCTCCTGAACAGCAGAGGGTTGTAGTTGATACTTCCCTTGACTCCTATCAAAGGCACATTGGGAAAGTGCCCACAGCTGGTGATCATATCTCTGCCCTTGGTGCTCTGAGTACACCATCTGATATCTGCTGAAGTTAGGACAGTGAGTCTCTTAGCCCAGTTGCTTTGCTGATGAGGATTTAGAAATGCATCTGTCCTGGGTAGATGCCTGAGAAGCCAAGCATGGAATAATGGAGCACAAATCCTTACTAATCTTCCCCTCTGCTTCTCATTTCTCTGATGCACTGAGTAATAGAGATCACCCAGTAAAGTTGGCACTGGGTTCTTCAGGATGAACAAGTGGATTGCATTCTTACTGATGAATCGAGGCTCATCTGCAAACAGCACAATTCCATATACACTTAAGGCCAACAGAGCACAAACAGCTTTCCACTCCCCCAAGGAGGCCTTCAAACTAGCTTGAGAAATCAGGAAGTCAAGATGAAAACCAAGGGTTCCAGCTTTGGAGGTCATATGCTGTTCAATCAAAACAGACTCCAGATACAAAGCTTTTGCTACCTCTCCATTGCTAGGAAAGACCATTTCAGGGTTGAATGGGACTTCTCTTTTGATGGGTAGACCAGTCAATGATGAGTATTCTTCCAGAAGAGGCCCCAACTGAAAGTCTTGAAAGGTGAAACATCTCAATGGAGGATCATAAAACTGAATGCAGGTGTGGATGAGGCTCCTCTGAGATGGGTCCAGATCCATGACCATGTCCAGTATATCTCCATAACTCTCCCTGAACAAGGGTATGTGATCTGGAGTGATCAGGGTTTGGATCCTCCTGATGTCTGATAAGTCTGGTTGGAAGAAATGATAGGTGATGTTGCTTTTCTTTGGAGCCATAATGCTGAGGACTGAGTAGGATAAGTGCTGATGAAGATGCTGAGGAGTGGGCCACTGGCTGGCTAGTGCAAGTAACTGAAGTATATGGCTGACAGACTGAAGCAAATGCTGGTGGAGATAAGTCAAAACTGCAGATGGGGTCAAAACCAAAACCAGATGAATGTGGATACCCTGAAACACAAATAAGCAAATGTCAATATGATGCAATGACTATGTATGCAAAATGAAATGCAAGGGTTTGTGACTGAGCTGGATCTGATTAACTGCCTTGGTGTAGATCCATGTGTGTTCAAGAAATCCAGGTGGAGGTCTATAAATCCCGTAACCAAGGTGGGGGACTCAAATAAAGAGCCACATGTCCAGGGTTTTAGAATCACAAGAACTGTCCAACATGGAGTATTCTTAACAAAGTCAAAGTAACAGGGTATTCTGAGGTCAAGGTACCTGCAAACCTGTAAACAGCCCAGCCCCCTCACAGGTGGTGATCTAGAACTAAGATCCTCAGACTTGGATCAGTTATGAGAAGTGTAAATACTTCTAACCCGGAGGTACAGTGTTTACAATAACCATAACAATTCCTCCTCTAATTCACCTCAGTTTCTGAAGGTCAATACTAAAAGGTCATCCAGACTTAGCAGGCTTCCCAGATAGCCCTAACATTGCAGGAAATCTGCAACACAGAGTTCTCAAGAAGAAACCCATATCTGAACCGTGTTTCATATTCCCGCACCAGACCGAAATGGAATGGGAAAGAATATGATTCACTCTAGCCTAGGTGTCACTCAGGTCCCAGGTATAGGACCTTAACTCTCAATGAAACACCCACCCACCAAAGGAAAACCAGATCCAGCCAGCAGTACAGTATGATGTATGAAAAACTGTAAAGAAAGCAATAAATAAAGCTGTACAGAAAGCAGTAAATAAAGCAAATATACAAACACAAATAGCACATAACACCCCAGTAAACACAAATCAATCAAGCGCTAGGAGGAACCCGCAAAAAGAACCAGAAGCCCTGGTTGCAGTATAAGGTTCCCCAGCAGAGTCGCCAAGCTGTCGCTCCCGAAGATTTGCATCCCGGTACAAACGCGAACGGTCGGCGAAAGGAACAATGAGAACACACAGCCGTGAACTCACTGGAGATGAATAGAGTCGCCAGCTAGGCATTTTTATCCCGGAGGAAAGGCAATGCTGCATAGACCTAGGAAAAGATAGATAAGACGGTTTGCGAACCAGAGAGACTGAGAAAGGGGGTTGGTTACAACCTGGGAAGGTATTAGCACCCAGATTGTCCGTCGTACTCGACGGGATCCACGCTTAAAAGATTTGTGTTTTAAAGGGGTAGTGTCAGTGCAATTTGTGTGTAAAAGAGCTGGAAAACAAAATGTACAGGTGTCAGTGTAAGAGAAAAGTGAAGTATATAAGTGAAGTGTCAGTGTAAGAACAGGAGTGAAATGCTCAAGATCATGAGGCTAAAAGAATGAGGCTAGAAAGAGGGGGAATATACAGAGACTTTTGTTCGATAACTGTTAAGTTATGCCTACGTATCCTCTCGTGCAATGAGGAAGTCAGAACACCGTAGTTCGACCCAAAGAGACTGAAAGATGAATTGACTGATGAACTGCTTGCTTGTCAATGCTCAAGTGTATGACCTGTCTGGCTCAGGTGCGAACTGTCTTGCATTAGACGGAAGAAGCAAGTTCTCGTTTGTGAGTGAGGATGATGAGAAAAGAATCCCGGAGGAGACGATTATTGTTTGTTTTTGCATTTTCAGTCTTTTATTGCTTTTTGAGGTTTGTCATAAGTCAATGAGCTTAGGCCTAAACCAATGGATTTAGTAAACTCATCACATCTTCCCTCTGATTAGGGGTAATGAGAGTACCTTAAGTGTGAAGTCAGATTCTCACACTTAATCACCTTTGGTGTAGGATTAAGATCATTAACCTACTTGTGATTATTTAGATGTTTTTGTGATTTTGTTTAGTGTTGAGTAATGAGGTTAAGCCATAATCAAGGATTAAACAGACTCATTACACCATCCTAAAAGAAGGATAATAGATGAGAATGTTTAAGCTGAGGAAGACTCCTCAACTTAATCCATGATTAGGGATTAAACCCATGACAAAACAAGCCTTTATTAAGTGGATTTTATTTAATGGTATGATGATGAAGTGTTTTTTATGATTTGTAAGACAACTTGAGGGGGACTTGTCCATTAACACTAGGGTTAGTCCTCCTTAACCACTTAAGGAAGAATTAGAACCCTAATGCAAGGCCCAAGTTACAAGTGTGATGTCTTGATGATTATTAGATGAATTGATTAAGAGATTTAAACACCTTAAGGGTTTAATACTTAGGATTAAAGTTATACACTCCATCCTAAGAGAAGGATGCAGGCATAACCCTAAGCACAAAGTCTTAAAGCCTTTAGGGTTTAGTCCCTGATTATGAGATGAGAAGAGGAGACTCAAAGAGACACAAAGGTGAAACTATGGGGGGACTAATCAAAACCCTAATTCATTGTCATGCTTGGTTGATCCTAAGGTTTGTGAGGTTTGCAAGAACAATCTTCAAAGGAGCCACCAGGAAACAGATGAAAGGATCAAGAGAAGCAAAGTGACTTGCTTCATTCAAGAAGTCAAGTCACTTGAAGAAAGAAAGTGGGAGAAACAAGAATGAGCAAGCTCAAACTCAAACACAAATATAAATGCAGCAATGTATGCAAGGGAGATGAAAAGAAAAGTTATGAGAAGTGAAGGCAAATTCACTTCTCAAGTTTACTTACCACCTGAAATGTTAGAAAGAAAAGCAATGCAATGCTAAATGAAATGAAATGACATGATGCTAAACAAAACCAGAAGCATGTTGATGATGATAATGATGTTGTGAGGTGCTGCAAACATGAGGCAAGGCATGGAGATGTTCATACAAGATCATGGATGCAAATGATGCAAGCTAAGGAGCATGAATGAACATGAAAAGTTATGAAACATACAAGGCAAATGATATGGCAAACATGCAATGCAATGATCAAAGATGCTTTATACATGTCTTAAGATGTCAAATGAATCACAAGAATGCACAAAATGCAAAGACAAGTCATGTTATGCAAGGGAATGCAAGAAGGATGCAAAAGAAAGCCCAAATTAGGGTTCATGGATCAAACATCAAACACAAACCAAAAATAGAAGCAAAACCCTAAATTAAAAATGGAAAATAGTACCCAAAGAAACCCTAGGCCTATGATGAATCACTGCCCAAAGGGGAACTCTCAACTCTCAACCAATCTTGAGTTATGAATTTTCTAACTTATTAGGGTTTTTTAGGGTTCTTAACAAAACAAATGCCAAACAATTTGAAAATGCAAGAGCAATTCATGGCCTTTTTATCCTTGAAAATACATGCTAAACAAAAGACAATGCAAGAAGAATCAATGTCTCAACCTTCACCAATTGGCAGAAATGAATTTTTGAATCCATGATCAAAATAATGCATAAAAAATGATTTAATTCAATGAAAAATTCTTAAAATGCATCAAGATCAAAAAAGAAATTTGGTTTGAAGGTTGGACAATGTTTCTAAATGTCTTAGAACATTTCATGAATTTTTTTGTAATTTTTAAATACCTAAAAGTATTTTTAATTAATTAATTCCCATTAATCAATTAAAAATAATCTTTTAAATATTCAAAAATACTTTTTTAATGATAAAAAATAAAATAAAAATATTTTTGGGTCTTAAAAATTAATTAAACTTTAAAGAAAAAGTTTCATAATTTTTAAGATTTTTTAGCTATTTTAAATTAATTATGCAAATTAAATAGAAAGAAAATGAATTAAAAATTAAATAAAATAAAAGTCAAATGAAGGAAAGGCCAGGATGCGCTCTGGGTTTAAAAGTGTTGACTGGCGCGTGATCTAAGGGTCACAATTCAAACTAGCCTAATCCTGATTAATTAAATAATAATTCATAATTAAGACTTAATGAAAAGATCCTGGCCTTCTATTCACGCGCGGGAAATGGAATCCAATGGCTCACGTTCAAACTCAGTGCCCTAACCCTAATTAATAATTAAACACTTTCAGGTCACCGGAGACGAGCTCCGGTCGTCTTCTCCGGTGACCTCCTCCCCTGAAAACTTCAAACTTCCTAAAAACGTGACTAAAAAGAAAACTAAGCACATAGAAATGAACCCCATGATCTCCTGAATCAAAACCCTAACCCCAAACAAATTTATTCTTCATCAATCACATGAATCGAAGGCAAACATTTTTAGGGCAAACCAGTTTCAGAGTCAAATTAAATGCTCAAATCATCACCATTTCAAAAACTAAGAACATCAGGATGATCAGGACAACACAATGAACAAGTTTGTAACAAGAAAAATGATTTCTGGAAAAATAATTTTCGAGCTACCTGAGATTTGAAGCTTTCAGTTTGAAGACTTTCTGGCCACTTCCTTCAATGCAAACTACTCCACTTGGTCCCCAGAAGATGTTTAAATACTCAAAAGGAGTTTAAGTTGGCTGGTTGATGAGTTTCGAAAGCTTCTGTTCAAGCTTGGTCAGAAATGGCAATGGTGAAATAGGCACTTTCAGGTCATGGTGAGGGGTGGTTTATGATCCTGAGGGTGAATGGAGAAGGTCTATGGTGTTTGTTTGGCTGTCTGTGGGCTAGGGAGGGAGATTCGAATGAATCTGCAGAATGGAGTGAGAGATGGCAATGAGGTGTTCTGGATGTTTTAGGCTTGTGCTTTGGGTGGTTTCTACTCAGTGATACATGGTGAGTTGAATGGAGGAAAAAGTTTGAGTGTTTTGTGGCTGTGGAGAGGAATTAGAAGGCTTTTGCAATGTGAAGGGATTTTGTGAATGTGTGTAATGTGTTAGTTTCAGCCTTGCCTCCCTTATGTTTTGGCCAGCATTTGGATAGTATAAACAATTGCAAGTGGCTGGGGGATGTGACATGTCCTGCTGTGATTGGGATGTCTACTTTTGCATAAAGTCCACCTTTTGTGTAAGTGAGGCATGGCTCAAAGTCTAGGCAAGTACAAGGTTGGTTCTGGTGCAGCATGGTGAGAGAGAGGTCTAGCAAAGCTCAGCACTCAAGGCTGCAAGTTGGTGAGAGGTGATCATGAGTTTTTGCAACTTGTTGCTTTTTGAACTTTCATGAGAAAAGTCAAGTTACATGAACTATAACCATGGGCATTCTTGGTTCAATTCTGATTTTATGACTTAGAGACATGTTTGTGTGTTGGTTTGAAATGGATTAGAGGCTGCAAAATGCATTGATCCATGATTTTGCAAAATTCTCACTTAGGGCATGCCTTGAAAATAAGTGATTTTAGCCAACTTTGCATTGCCATAACTTTTAATCCATGAAGAGTTTGATCATGTTCTTGTACTTTTTGAAAAGGGAAAGATGAGATCTACAACTTTCATGACCAAAGTTTTTCCATTTGAAGCCTTTTTGGATCAAGAATCAAGGCTTGAAAAATGACCTAAAATGATGCATTCTTGAAAAGTCAACTATGCCCAAAAAGTCAACATTTGCAAAAACCCTAAATTCTTGATTTCTATGAACTTCAACCTTCTTCCATGATCAAATAAAGGTCATATACACTCAAAATGATGAAGATCACCCATTGGTTGGGTCATTGGGGGCCTCAGATGCCCTGATTTTGCACTGACTTGTCTGAAAAGTCAACTCTTGATCAGATGACTTCCCCATGGAATTTCTTCATGAAAATTGATATGCATACTCCCTATACCATATAGAGATCAATGAAAACAAGAATGACCAAAAAATTTGGAGTTATGGCCTCTGAAACCAAAACCCTAATTTTCAGTCAACTGTGCAGTTCAACCTGGCTCTGCATCCACTCAAACCCTAGTTCTTGTGATTCCTCTGCAATTTTGACTTTGAGGAGATGGAATATGATATAAGAACACACATGGACCCCTTTGAGTTGATTGGTGGCCTTTGGAATGGCTCAAGATGCTTTGGGATGGCTCAGATCACAAACCCCAGGTGCAGATGCCTTAGAAACTATCCAGTGAATCAAAAATGAGATGTGAGATGATATGATTGTACTTATGCATATGAGATGACCATAAGCCATGGTGTGAATGGGTGAGGGCAAATTTGGGGTGTTTACACCGTGTAGTGTAGCGACTTTGCCCGAAGTATTATAATACTTCATTTTTAGGTGAACATTGGATGGAACAACGATCAGCTCGGCCAGTGTTGGTCGTCCCAAAATGCATTGGTACAACGAAGGACAATCTATGACTAGGAATTGGACGCGAACAATTCTGGCGGTTTCGGATGTCCCGAAGGTGACGAAGAGATCGACGTAACCCCATGGTCGGGAGACTGCTCCGTTGAAACCCTGTAAGTCTGATCCGACGTACGAAGTCAGGTGTGTTTCATTCAACTGGAGTGTTGAAAATAATTGGGAGTACATGATGTCGCAGGAGCTACCCTGGTCTACCAGGATTCTTCTCACATCAAAATTTGCCATCCGTGCACGGATGAGTAGTGGGATGCTGGCATTTGGCGCTCCTCCCAAAAGTTCCTCCCGATAAAAAGCAAGGGGTACCGAGCCCTCTCTTGGGGGGTCTAGGGTCGCGCTCTGAGCAGGTCCTTTCGCGATCAGTTGGTCAAATTTCCTCTTTACAGATCCGACCGTGATTTTGTTAAATCCTCCCCCTGAGATAACCATTGCAGAGGGAAAGGTCTCCCACGAGCTGTGGGAGGAGAAATATCTTGGGCTCCCCGTATGGTCGGGCAGGAAGAAATCTTCTGGGAGGTAGATGCTCAGGGCAACCTACATGTTCGCATATGATGGTATGGGTACAGCTTCTTTGATCTTCTGAGTCTCCTGCGCTTCTTGGCGAGGGGTGTCTCTTGATTTGGTAAACTGTTTGAGGTGCCCGTCTTTAATAAGTATCTCGATTACGTCTTTGATATGGATGCAATCTTCAGTATTATGGCCGTGACTCTTGTGGAATCTACAGTACTTCGTCTTGTCCGTGCCCTGTTTGCTAGGCAGCTGCTTCGGAAAGCGTACTCCTACTTGTCTGAATTCTGAGTTGGCACACTCGGACAAGATCTTTTCTCTAGAGACCAGGAGGGGGTATATTCATGAAACCGACCGACGGGTCCTCTGTGCTCCCGCGGTTCACGGGGGCGATCATCCTTTCTTTTGTCTCCTCCCCGACGAGATGTCGAGGATTCATCGACCCGAGGGGGCTTTACGTCCTCGCGACGCTGGGCGTCTCGGATGGAGCTAGCAGCCTACTTTTCCTCGTATTAGATGTAATCTTGGGCTTTTAACAAGAAAGCGTCAAGGGTGGTCGGGGTCTCGATGCCAACCGCACGGTGGAAATTGGTCGACGAGCGTAGACCTCGCTCCAGCAAGTACTACTTCATGTCGTCAGTTGTGGATACCTGGACTGCTTCTTTGTTGAACCTCTCGATATAGGTTTGCAGAGGTTCGTCTTTCCCCTGGATAATTGCTTCGAGCGATGCTTCTGTCTCCGGGTGTCGTCTAGAAGCGGTGAAGTGCCTGGAAAACGTGCGTCCGAGCTATTTCCAGGAAGTGATGGACTCTGCTTCGAGGCTTTTGTACCACGTCATCGCTCCTTTCCTCAGTGTTGTAGGAAAGAGGCGACATTTAATTGCCCCTCGCACCCCTCGGTAGTCGAGCAAAGCATAAATATTCTCGATATGCTCGTTGGGATCTGTGGTCCCATCATATGAGCCTAAGGGTGGAGGTTTTTCTAAACCCCGTGGGAGTTTAGCTGCCATGATTTCCGACGAGAGGGGGCCCCTAATGTCTTCATCGTCGCTGGAATTGAATGCAGGGGACCTAGGCACGCGCTTCTTCATTCGCCGGGGTGATGCGAATCTTGATCTGCTCCTTCTTGACTTTCTTAGAGGGGAAGATCGAGGAGGAGATGGGCGGGACCGCTTGTCACTAGTAGATTCATCGTTGCGTCCTTTCCTCTTCCTCTTGGGAGGAGAGGGTCTACGTCTTCTTTGATGTCTCGCGGGAGACCGGGACGATCGACGGTTATTGTCCTCGAGACGAGAAATCTTCTCGCCGTGGACGAGGAGTAACAAATTTGTCTGGTTCAGAATCTCAGCCAGCGCTGCGAAATCGGATCCTGAAGGTGTTGGAGGAAGAGGGACCTCTGGGCGACTTTCTAGAGGTTGGTCGCGATCGGGGGAAGGTGAGGTTGTCTTCCCATCTGGGAGATCCTGCACGGTTTCTTTGTGTGGAGGATGATTAATGTTGCTCTCACGTTGCGTGAGGAGCATACAGTCGTTTGACCGATTGTCCGGATTGTCTCGAGCAGCCATGGATCTTGGTAAACACTTTGGTTCTTGAAGATTTTGAGAGAGAAGAACGGGGAAATCAGTGGTTCCCACAGACGGCGCCACCTGATCGTACCTGGAGATCAGGATCCGATATGACTGGCGTCAAGCGTTGTTGAAGGACGGTTGATAAGGAGAAGAGGGGGGTGTACCTGCAAGGCACTCCGATGCTAAAGTAAAACACTGAGCAAATAGCGTGCAAGTACGAGAATTAGGGTGAGAGAATTGAATATCTGACCCTTTCCTCTGAGAGGGTTTATATACTGTCGTTAGTGGATGGTTATTGGTTCAAACCGTTTAGCGCGGACCGCGAAATCCACACGAATAGGTAACGGTCAAACTAGCCGTTGGGGGATTTCACTCTGGCCGGTACGACCTTAGTCGACAAGGACCGTTATCCTCGGCATGGTGCTCGACGCCGAGCGTGCCAACTTGTCACTTTGCCTGACCCAACTCTGGGAGGTGGGCTTACCCGGAACAATATCATTAGTATATATTTGTAACTATGTCAATGTTAACCAATTAAAGAATGAATTCAAACTTTACAAATGATGGTTTGGTAGACAGAATCAAACGGCTTTAATAGTATTCAACGTATCAATTTACTTTTATTTTCAAGATACGATGAAGTGTATATATTCATTTATAATTGAAATTTGATGGGGATCAGCTATATATATATATATATATATATATATATATATATATATATATATATATATATATATATATATATATATATATATATATATATATATATATATATTTATTGTAGGTTTGTAAAAATTGTAAATATGATATAATAAGAAGGTTTTAAAACTGATATTTGACTAAAAACTTTTATAAATGTTAGATATAGCCAAATTGAATAATATCTAAAAAGTAATGTTATTTGAATTGGAAAAATGATTTTATTCAAATTTGTAGTTTTAAAATTAACTCATCCGGATTCAACTGAGTTTTGTTAATTCATATGGATTTACGGGTAGATCTAAACGTATCTATGAGAGGCTATGTTGTAACTGTTCATTTTAATGTTCATCTTTTAAACATTTCTCTTGCTGCAGTTAAAAGTTGGTGCATATTTTTTGTATATATTTGTAACTATGTAAATATTAACCAATTAAATAATAATTTTAAATTTTATAAATGATGATTTGATAGACATGTATGAGAATTCAGATGAGACCCATGCGATAGCACGGATTTCTTACTAGTTTATAGAAATCTTTGCTAGTAAGACAATTTGTAGAAATTTACAAGAAAATATTTCTGCAATTGAGTATTTGAAAAAAAAAATATAACACAATCTATTATATTTGTAAGATAATAATTTATTTATTTTCAACAAAACACTATATATATATATATATATATATATATATATATATATATATATATATATATATATATATATATATATATATATATATATATATATATATATATATATTAGAAATGAAAATTATTTAATTATCAAACATTTATTTATGAGTTGATAGATTATATAGTGATGAATATCTAAAGAAATTCTAAAAAATAATAGTATACTCTTTATTAATATCTTTTTTAATTAATTATTTCTTATAATTTTTCAACCGTTAGATTATGAATAAGAGAGATGACAGAATATATAAAATAGGAGAAGATTCAATTCCACCCGTAAGAGCATAGGAGTTGTCCACTAATTTATTAAATTTAAAAATATAGAGATTTAAATGTATTTATGTTCTCCTAATTTGATTTTTGTAACTTTTAATCCTTCATTTTAAAAATCAGTTATTTAATTCCAAATAATGTAATGTTCATGATCAAAAACTGATTTTTAAAATGAAAAAATTAAAAATTAAAAAACATCAAAATAAGGATGATAATATCAAGAGAAATGCTAGTCATACATTGAATTTTGACACTTACTCTAATATCAAATATAAAATATAAAATTATGTCTAACCAACTGCGTGGTGTATACTCTAGCACAGAAATATAGCGGTGAGAAATTGAGTTACCAAGATGAAAAAACGTAAAGCAGTTCTTAGTCCGGGAATCAATGGAACTGAAAAGATAACAGTGAGTTAGCTAGCTTCTACTATGACACTAGCTTCCACAACCACCGTTCTCACTCTCTCCCACCGTCGAACACCACTCTCTTACTCCAAAACCCGTTTCCCCCAACGAAACAGTGTTATACCATTTTCTAGTTTCAGTAACCGAATTGTTTCCAAATTAAGCATCCAAAATGAAGACCTCCAAGTTCAAACACGGTAATTCTGAATCAAATAGCGTTCTTATGTATGATCAAATGCTTCTTCTCGTGTTTCTCTTATTATTATATTTCTTCCTTGTTATGCATTTGTAGGATGTGGAATTGGAAGGGTTACTTTATTCGCTATCAATATTCTGGAAACAACGGTCCTGCACTAGTTTTGGTGCATGGTTTCGGAGCTAACAGGTTTATCTTCTTTCATTTCAATAAGAAAATGCATGGAACATGTTATCATATCAAACATAGTTAGGTCTGTTTTTGGTTCTGCAGTTAATTTGAGTGATTGAGATTTGAGAATACACATCATTGCAGTGATCACTGGAGAAAAAATATTCCAGATCTAGCCAAATCCCACCGTGTATACTCTATTGATCTTATTGGTTATGGATATTCAGATAAACCAAATCCTCGCCAAATTGGAGACGATCCATTTTATACTTTTGATACATGGGCCGCGCAATTAAACGAGTTTTGTCTTGATGTCGTTAAGGATAAAGCATTCTTTATATGCAATTCTATTGGAGGTAAATTATTTTTAAGCTCCTTCATAGTCATAGGTAATCATTGCTTGGGTTTGTTTTAATTACTTTATGAGAATTTATTTTTTATTTTTGTGCAGGAGTTGTAGGTCTTCAGGCAGCTATAGCAGAACCACAAATCTGCCGGGGAATTGTTCTTCTCAATATATCTCTGCGTATGCTTCATATAAAGAAGCAGCCTTGGTATGGAAGACCTTTCATCAGTTCGTTCCAAAGATTGCTTAGGTACAACGAAATACAAGTTCTTTATATGTGAATAGATTTCAAGTTCAGACATTAAGCCGGGGATTTACTATTATCAAGCTGTGTGTTATAGGGATACTGCCGTAGGAAAATTCTTCTTTAAAGCTATTGCAACGAAAGAATCTGTGAAGAACATTCTTTGCCAGGTACTCTTCTAGCTTAACAGTCTGTTAGACTGCATCTCGTTGAAAGCTTATGTTTAAAGAATTTTTGATAGCGAAACAGAAGGAAGTGATTATGGACGAGTCCATTAATGCATTATAATGAAATTGAATGACCTTGTTGACAATAACTGATGTATTTGATTACAGAAATGAGAATATTTCTTATGAATCATTGACATGCACCGGACATGCCCACTAACATGTTGACAAAAGTAATAATTTAAAAAAAAAATGAAAGAAGTTGAATATAATCACATGTGTCGGTGTCGTGTCAAACTGAAACGAAAATAAGCATAGCAATACTGCAAAGTGCGAACATTCTGAGGGGCTGGTTTCTGGCTTACCCTTATTCGCCTCTAATCACATAATTTATCTCATGAGTTGGGATCCTCTCTTTTGTCTCCTAGCTCTCTCAGTGTACTCTTATATTGATGTATATCGAACAATGATGTTATAAGAAACCGTCTCCAAGGTCTATTATGCTTTATATGCTCACAAAAACAGATGTTTTAACCTGATATTTAATGATTGTGAATGAATTGTTTTTGACAGTGCTATCATGACACTTCCAAGGTGACTGATGAGCTAGTGCAGTTCATCCTTAGTCCAGGACTGGAACCTGGTGCTGCAGAGGTTTTTCTTGAGTTTATTTGTTACTCGGGTGGCCCTCTTCCAGAAGAACTGCTACCCCAAGTAAAGGTAAGTTTCCTAAACCCTAGGAGAAAAGGTGGGAAGTTTTAATAAATTGAAATGCGACAAACTTAAATAACATTGGTAATTTCTCTTATTTCAGTGTCCAGTTTTGATAGCTTGGGGTGACAAGGATCCTTGGGAACCAATTGAAATGGGAAGAAGTTATGGAAATTTTGATTCGGTAGAAGACTTCATTGTCCTTCCAAATGTTGGGCATTGCCCCCAGGTTCTCTCTTTCTCTCATTCACTTGCTTGCTGTCTTATGTTTATACAATTATATATGAAAAAGAGTTTGAGTTAGTATTTTTCGACTGATGATTATTTCCTCCTTGTGCATTATAGATATCATATTAACAACTGTCACACACAACACAGTAATAATAGTTATCAATGGTCGAGACATGAGTTCTACAACTTAGTAGGAGAGTGACACATATGGACCCCACACAAAGATACTAGTCATAACTATTAAATACTACTATATACTAAACAAAAGGTTTGTTCAAATTGGAAACGGCAATGCTTGTGGAATGGAACAAAAACCCTCTAATGCCAGGGTATAATCCTGGTTAACTTTTAAAAAACTATCATCTTTTATGACCACTTCTACACATCTAGTCCTTCGTTGGCAGTGGGGGTAAGTCGTAGCCATATGTACGAATTGGTGAGAAGAAATCATGATCAAAACCTTGCTGCAGCATCAAAAACTTTAAGCCATAGTGAAACAAACTGTTCCCTGTAGACAAACTCATTCTCTGTCAAAAACCCAATCATCAATCTCACCACACCCAAAATCAATTTGAGAAGATGGAACCATTTCGTAGGAAGGAAGTGCTATTGGCGTAAACTAAAGTTTCCTCTATTCACGTGTCTATTTGTGAGACATGTTTTTAGAGTACAGCTGCATATGTTTGGGTATTAGTCATCTGTAAGTTGGGTACTAATCTATTTTTCTGCTGTCAACATTCAACATTCATAAATCATTTCCCAATGAGTTATGCTCACAACAGTCAACATTGACTTAGAATGTCAAGAAGAATTTAAAGTCTTTTAGAAGATATTGGATTGATAGTTTGAGCTGTTGAGCTAAGGAAGGTTCCTTTACTATCTGTCATCTGATTTATGAGTTGTGTTGTATGTGCTCGTTGTCTCCTAAAGGCCTTGCCAAATGCACCTACATTTGAATAGGAATTTCAATCGTCTAGTTTATGCTATTGGTTTCTTTTAGCATCAGCTTAACTTTTTTGCTTGGGATTAGTATGCTATCTTGAGCCAATAGTTGAATTTGTAATTGACTCACTTTGCTATTGTTAGGAAATGTGATAGGACCTAACTCAACCCTACAAAACCGGTTTGTAGGGTGAGGATTGTTCTCACTTATAATCACATGTTCAGGCTATATATTGTCCGATGGGGGACTCTTAACACCCTCTCTCACGACTAGGATTGAACGTCTGAAGCGTGAAACTAAATGGTGGATGGTCTAATAGCGGAGTGACCCAACGGATCTTAAACAAGGCTCTGATACCATGTTAGAATTATAGTGTGGCCTAACTCAACCCTACAAAACCGGTTTTGTAAGGTTGAGTTAGGCCCAACCCACACATTCTAACATGGTATTGCTAAAAAAAGTCAAGCATCATCCAAAAAAAGGTAACATGGTCCCAAAATGTCCCCACCTGACTATTTCAAAGTGTTCGCAATAGGATACATAGGCATATCTAGAAGAAAGTGCGGAGTCAAAGTGTTTGCAATAGGATACATAGGCATATCTAGAAGAAAGTGCGGACCAGGGGAGAGAATAAAAGTTAGTTAGGGATGGGGTATCTTTCCTCGTGATTCTATTAGATAATGTTATTATAAAGGGGGCAGTGGTGAGTAGGGGAATCATTAAGAAATATTGTTAGAGTTGGTTAGTAACGTTCTCTCTCTAGTTAGGAGCCTTGCTCTGGGTAGGAGTCTGACTCTGGTTTATTTTCTCTTTCTGCTGTAAGAGCATCTTGCTCAATTTTCATTCAATAAACATGCAGTTTCAGTGATGTATAATTTGTAGGTTCTATCAGAAATCATTATTTTCATGCACATCCCTAGATTCTAGATAGACCTGGCAGCATCACCATGTGATTTTGCATGTAACACATACTTACACATGATGAAGTACGGCCAAAAATGACCATGATATCACTAAGTTGCATCTGACATCTATATAAGGAGTTATATGCTCTTATAGGTACATACGTTATCCATGCTATACAGGTACTGACCCAATCTGTCTAATATTTGTATTGCAAACCAACCATTCAACTATTTGTAGAAAAACTCTGAAGTCCGAACTCATTTATTGACCAATTGATAAAAGTGATACCATTGACAAAAAGAATGGTTTTCACTTATAGATAAAAGGATACATCATTTTCACTAATTATAATTGAATGTGCCATTCTTAATTAAATAAGCTTCATTATTGATCCATAGTGATGTTTTACATAAATATATCTTTTTTCTCCATTTCTTGTTTTTGGTAAGTGTATTTTATTTCATTTCTATCGCTATGTTAGAACCTGTTTCAACATTAAATGACCATATCTAATCAAATATATATATATATATATATATATATATATATATATATATATATATATATATATATATATATAACTTAATTTTGTTTACCATAATCTTACTTTTTTAACTTTACAATTCATGAAGGATGAAGCGCCTCAGCTTGTGAACCCACTTGTTGAGTCATTTGTGGCACGGCATGCTAAATCTTCATCTCCTACCCCATCAGTTGGTTGATTCCCTGCCAGTCACTTTGCTGAAGCTGCTTGGCACATTGAAATCGTGTACATTTCTTCATTTGCTTCCACCAAGAGTGGGTTTCATCTTTTGTATAGTAAATAATTAAATATACATAATGAATTTTGAGAAAGTAGCAATATATCATTGATGACAAAGAAAAGAGAGTAGATATGAACAATTTATTAGTTATATATACCACTGAGATATCTTAGAATCATCTTGACCACATACCAATGAGAGTCAAATGGCGAGGCTATAAATTGATAGACATTGTTTATACTAAAAGCAATATCTGACCTCACACTACTATAGAAAATGTATTTAACAGACCTCACACTACTATAGAAAATGTATTTAACAACGGTTGAAAAATATATATAACCACGCGGAGAGACGTCTCAATTTTTTTGGAGATTATGTGTAGATTAGTCGTAGTTTAATCATGAAAAGGCAAATAGAGGCCCCGAATAACCATTGTTTAACTATTATAAACATTTTATGAGACCCAATTTAGTCAGAACTTAACTATGACAAATTTGAGGCCCTGTGCGGTAGTCCGTCTTGCACGCCCTCAAAATGACCCTGATTCACGCGGGACCATGCATTCTTATGTAGCGTGTGGTTCTATATGTGGTACTTACAATCACGGTCCTAAGATCGTTGTTGTATTCTACAAAGCATGTGCCATATCACAACGGTTAGTTATTCTAACCATTGTGATAGAACTAAAGGTACTAGGTTCGATTCTCAACATCAACATTTTGTAATTTATATTATTCCGGTCAATACTCAATATACAACCACGATTAAGTTTTATAACCGCTGTCAAAATTTCATATGTTTTAAATATATAATTCTTTGCTTTTCAAATACTTCCCTTTTTTTATCCTGTAACTATTATAATCATATCATAGAATTTACAACAACCTGTATTTTTGTTAACCATGCATAAAGAGCATAAAAAATCAGCTAACATTTGCATCAAAGGCCAAAATTGTTATTTACATCAAACACAAGAGCATAAAAAATATCTAACATTGTGCATCAAAAACCAACATTGATATTTACATCAAACACGTCTCAATAAATCAAATAGCAGGAACCTTAAGCACATTGTGGATATACGCCCAACGTTTTCAAAGATCTATAAAGTCCTCAATTAGGAATAGGATTTCGTCGCTAAACATCTATATAAGAAAGAGTAAAAAATTGAATATCATGCATGATAATAATTCAATAGTAAACTTATATATTAATATATGTAAACATTTTATGACATATATACCTTATCCTATGAATCAACAATGCCAGCAAGGACAATGTTTAACATGTGTTTCATGACATAATATCCACACTCGTAAGTCCTGAGTTGTCTTCTCGTCTACAAATTTAAGTTGTAACACCCATATATAACTACATACATCAAAGCATATATATTATAAATGAATCCAAGTTTTGGTATTGAAATACCAATAAGTTCCTAGTTAACACATTGTATATATTACATGCCCAAAATACACAATACTAAAAACTATGGCATAATATACACAAGATGTCCAAATGCACTAAGAATTAGATCAACAATGATATCAAAATAAAACTCTATTACGGAAGTTACGCCATCCCAAAAGTCAAGATAAGTAAGGATAATCAATCTTCCTTATCCTTACCCTTCGCGGAACCCGAAGCATCTGAAATATAATCAACAACATGGGGTGAGATAACAAATCTCAGTGAGTTCCCTATCTTATGGATTCTTTCGGCTTTACAAGGTTCTAAACATCCTAACTCAAGTCGGGGAAAGACAATAAGACCTTGAGTTTTCAAATCTCACACTCATATGGAAACATGGACATGAGTTCATCAACTCAAAATATCATTAATCGGAAACCTCACGAAGGTATCCTCTATTCTCATCCTCTCCTACGTCTAAGAGTTGGCACAAGTCATGATCCATGTAATTTACTTGACATACGAAATGAATTCGGATCCTAGGCATGTTAACCTATGAATCGTCACTTCCCATGGTCTGTTAACCATCACAAGTCTCTTTACCCGTAGGCTCCATTCGTACTAAACTGCGAGAATCAAACCTTCCAAGTAATCATGCGTATATTCTAAAGGAGTCCTAAGCTCATGAAATGACATTCTCAGGGGAAACGGTTCTGATTACGTGATTACACACAAGTGTGATTGCATACAACAATCACAAGGCCAGATTCTCCTTTTCACACAATATACTAGTTCACACATGTTCCATATAGTGTCTCACTCTTTACTAGACCCTTACTCGTCGAAGATACACACCTAGGTATCGAACGCACATGTATCACCATCTAGTTTCTAACACTTCCTAGTTACATCACTAGGTTTCATTATTGTAGTGTAACAAGGTTTTCCTCACCAACCCTAAGTCTTCATACTTATAGTTTTACACTTTCACAATTTCATAATCAATATATATTTAAATACCATAAATTAATTAATTCCACATCAAAATCAATATCTTTATTTTTCATCAAATAAAATGTTTACACAGCTTTCTATCGATACCAAGATCTCCTTAATCATACACCCGAATCAAAATATATGAGTTTTAGAAATATTTAAAAAGTAAGGAATTCCTCCTGTTAGCCCGAAGATCCTCCTCCTTCGCCCGGTGAAGAGCACCTTTCACCCGGCGAGACAGAGGCGAGGCACTCAATACCAATTCCAGTAGCTCACAATTTCGTCCGCCTTTCTACTCGCCCGACAAGATATGTGAGAAGCAACCTTCGCCCAATGAAGCACATCGCTCGCCCGATGAACCTTTGCAAACCAGCAAACCTGCTACTTCTTCTGCACTTCCAAAATATCCAAATACTTCCACAAGTATCAAAAAATCATAATGGAACAACATAGTAAGCATCATAGGTTAAATATACATGTTATCCGACAATTCTACCCGATTATTCCATATTTTAACCGTTAGAATCATTGATTTATCAAATTTATCATTTTCTCCTAAAACTAACCTAAGTTCTAATAATGAAAATTTCTAGAACTTAAATCATCTAACTAGAACCCACCTTAGCAATGAATGATGGTGGAGAAGTTGGGATGATTTGGTGAAGAGAAGATGATGATCCAAGCATTTTTCCTCTTCTAGGTTTTCCTTCTTCTCTTTTCCTCTCCTTATCTCTAACTTCTTTCTAATTTCTTTCTATTTTAGGAGTAATTAGGAAAATGAAATAATATAAAGAAATAACTATCAGTTAGTAACACTAACTGGTCCAAAATTGAGGGTATCCAAAAATGTCTATAATGCACAAATTATAAACTTCAGAGTCTGATATTATTCATTAATTAAATTCAAATTCATCAGTTGCTCTAATTATCTTAACATGTAACTCTCAGAGTAAACCGAAACTTAATTGATCTCAATTAATATTATCTAGAGCATTAAATAAATACGGGATATTACATCCTCCCCTCCTTAAATAGAAAATTGTCATCAAATTTAAAAGATTACCTGAAAAGATGAGGGTAAGCATCCTGCATTTCCGATTCGAGTTCTCAAGTAGCATCTCCTGGATGCGTCACATCCCACTGCACCTTAACAAGTGAAATCTCTTTGTTCCTTAATATTTTGGTTTCTCTTCCCACGATACGGCTCGGTTGAGGTTCAAACGTTAAATTTGCTTATATCTCTACATAATCTTGAAGAATTGGCTAAAGAGGATCAGGAATAAAATTACGGAGTTGAGACACGTGAAATACATCATGCATCTCTGATAGAGAGGGTGGTAAGGCTAATCTGTAAGCTATTTCACAAATCCTTTCTAAGATTTGATACGGTCTCACATATCTCGGACTTAACTTTCGAGACTTAAACGGTCCTTTCAATCTCAATCTCGAAGTAACCTTCAAAAATACATGGTCACCTTTGTAACACCCACTTTTCCCATTTTCAAAAATATAACATAAATCTTAACAAAATCAGAGTTTAAAAACCAAGGTGAGTTGCTACACTTCAAACGAAAACAAAAATTCGATTTATTCTTTCATAAGCAGCGGAAATAAGTAGTCTCAATATCAAATGTGCTCAATGGCATAAACATTTCAACAACATAAAATGATTCCTTTAGTTTATTAAACAGATACGTAACTAACAAAGTCGGAAAATGAAATAAAACAAAATAGTCAAAAGTCCCCATTCCCTTGTTACGTATCAGAGCGCCCTATGACTCGAACAAGCAACCTCAGAGCACTCTCATGTACCTGGGTTATCTGTACTTCCGAAGAAGCACAAACACAACAACAAAGACAAAGGGGTGAGAAACAATTTTATATTATAACAGTGCAAATAACATTTTGATAGAGTAATCACACATAAATCATAACATGCAACACAACCCATTCATTCAAATATATGCAATGTGACTCCACAACACAATGCAAATGCGGTACCGACTTCAATAAATGTCCATCGATTCAGATTGGATGTATCACTTACGCTCCTACTGAATCACGATCATCCCCCACCTCTTGATTCACAATGAATCCGAATAATCAATTACGCTCCATCTGAGACATGATTATTCCACTAACATGTATGCGTATGCAAGACTCTATTACACATACATCAATATAAATAAGCATGAATAAACTCATTCACAACACGATCCTCTGATCTTCACCAATTATCAACCACACAGTCAACATAATTCATAATTCCTAGATAAGGGTCATTACACATAAGTAACTCAATCTCATTAGATTCTTCTTAACCAAATTATTCCTAAGTACTATCTTCAAACTAAAGGAACGAACATTGTCACTGCTACACCATATTCAGTCTTAGACACCATTAAAGAAATAAATAAGTATTCAGTAATTTTTCAGAATAAAATAATAAAAATATAATTTTTCACGCTCCAGGTCTCGCTGAGCGAACAACTCTCGGGATTTTCACTTTCCCTCGCTCGCTGAGCGAGCACTGCGATTTATCCAATCGCTCTCTCCGCTAAACTCCACCCTGTTATAGGTTCTCACACCAGTCCGAATTCAGTCTATCTTATCTCATTCTTAGCACTTAAAATAATCCAATTTTTATTCTTATTATTCTTTTATACCCCTAACATCACATAACTTCTTAAACTAACAATTTACTAATCAATTGGGTAAAATTATAGGTTTTCTTCATCTCCTCTAATGGCTTCATCAATCATAACATTCATAGATATCTTTCCAGACTATACATACATTCATGCAATTCAACATCAAATTCACCCAAACACAACCAATTCGCATCATATACACATTATATCACAAGTTCATCAAAATCAACAATATCATACAATCCCTAAGAGAGTAAGGAACTCCCAATTACTCTCCCATGTTAGATCACCAATATAAAACCCTTTCTCACCCTACCTCAATTCAATTGATCCTTGGAAAAATCTTGATCTTGAAATTCTACGATTCTTGATCTCCCTTCTTTTCTCCCTTTTCTCCAGAGCAAATCGTTTTTGCGTCAAAAGTACGATATGAGGGAATAAGTCTCGTTCCCCTCTTTTCATATCATAATCAAATTACAACCTTGCCCCTTATACCTCCAACTTAGTATTTTATTTATTTTTAATAACAATATTCTAACAAACCACCTCATTATCATATTATTATTATTTAAATAAAATAACCTTTTACTTTATCATTCCAATTACACCTCCATATTCACATAATTATTTTATAAAATAATTTATAAAATCGGGGTGTTACAACTCTCCTCCACTTATTTTATTTTCGTCCTCGAAAATGTACCTGAAGGAAATAACTCTGAATATGATTCCCGCATCCTGCTTTCCAGTTCCCAGGTAACACTTCCACCAGCAGCTCCTCCCCAAGCTACTCTCACAAGAGGTATCTCCTTGCCTCATAGTTGATTCCTCTTACGATCTTCGATTCTCAAAGGTAAGGTTTCCACTGTAAGGTTGTCACGAATTTGTACTTCATCCCTCTGGATAACATGTGACGGATCAGATACATACTTCCTGAGCTGCGACACATGAAACACTTCGTGCAAATTCAAAAGTTTCGGCGGTAATTCCACCCTGTAAGAAACTTTACCTACTTTCTGCATAATCTGATACGGTCCAATAAACTTAGGATCTAACTTCTTTGATTTTAAGGCACGTCCAACACTAGTCATCAGATTGACCCTCAAGAATACATGGTTACCCTCACTGAACTCTAAGTCCTTCCTTCTATTATCATGGTAACTTTTCTGTCGACTTTGAGATGCTTTCATTTTCTCTTTAATCATCTGAATAGTCTCTGTAGTTTGCCGAATAATCTCAGGTCCAAGCATAACATTTTCACCCGTCTCGTACCAACACAAAGTTGTCCTACATCTCCTACCATATAAAGCTTCAAAAGGTGCCATTCCAATACTCGAATGGTAGCTATTATTATATGTGAACTCAATTAGTGGCAAATGAGTATCCCATGCACCACTTTTTTCTAACACACAAGTTCTCAACAAGTCTTCCAATGACTGAATAGTGCTCTCGGATTGTCCATTCGTCTGGGGGTGGTAAGCCGAACTCAACTTCAACTTAGAACCCAAAGCCTCTTGCAAACTCTTCCAAAATTCAGAAGTGAACCGCGGATCTCTATCTGACACTATACTAGACGGTACACCATGCAATTTTACAATAACTTGAATATAAATCTCCGCCAACTTACTCAAAGGAAAACTAATGTTAATCGGGATAAAATGTGCAGATTTAGTCAACCGATCCACAACTACCCAAATGACATCAAAACCTCTCATCATATTCGATAAACCCGTCACGAAATCCATAGTAATACTATCACATTTCCACTTCGGAATTTACAATGGTTGCATCAGTCCCGAAGGCTTATGATGTTCCACTTTAGACTTCTGACGCACTAAACAAGCATAAACAAACTGCGCAACATCTCTCTTCATACCATGCCACAAAAATAATTTCTTTAAATCATGGTACATCTTCGTATCTCCTGGGTGAATACTCAGGCTACTTCGATGACTTTCTTCCAAAATTGCTTTCTTTAACTCCACACTGTCAGGTACACAAATTCTCCCTCTAAATCTCAGAATACCATTACTATCCAAACCAAAATCACCGCTTTGCTCATTTCCTTCGGTAGGCATTAAATCTACCAATTTTACATCTTGCCTTTGGCTTTACTTAATCACATCTAGAAATTCATTATTCACTCTAAACATACCCAACTTAACACTTTCCGGTGTCATTTCACAAACCATACTTAAATCTCTAAATTGCTCAATTAATTCCATCTCTTTCACCATCATCGTCGACATGTGAATTGTCTTCCGGCTTAATGCATCTGCTACCATATTCGCTTTTCCTGGGCGGTAACTCAAATTAAAGTCATAATCTTTCAAAAATTCTAACCACCTTTTCTGCCTCATATTAAGTTCCTTCTGATCAAACAAGTACTTCATACATTTATGATAGCTAAAAACTTCAAACCGCGAACCATAAAGATAATGCCTCCAAATTTTCAATACAAATACCACTGCAACCAACTCTAGATCATGAGTAGGATAATTACTCTTGTGTACCCTTAATTTTCGGGAAGCATACGCCACTAGTTTACCAACTTGCATTAACACGCCACCTAAACCCATCTTAGATGCGTCACAATAAACTACAAAAGCTTCACTCGGATTTGGTAAAATTAATATCGGTGCTGAAGTTAATTTCTTCTTCAACTCTTCAAAACTCTTCTCACAAGCTACATCCCAAATAAAATCTTGACCCTTCCGGGTCAATTGAGTCAATGGCAACGCCTAATTAGAAAATCCTTCGATGAATCTTCAGTAGTAACCAGATAGACCAAGGAAACTTCTGATCTCCGTTATTGTATTCGGAGGTTCCCACTCAAGTACAACATTGACCTTCGAAGGGTCCACTGCTATACCTTCACCAGATATCACATGCCCCAAAAAGCTCACCGTCTTCAACCAGAATTCACATTTGGAGAACTTGGCGAACAATTTGTTGTCTTTCAACACCTGCAATGCAATTCTCAAATGTCTCGCATGATCTTCCTCAGACTTCGAATATATCAATATATCATCAATGAACACTACAATAAATTGATCCAAGTAAGAGTGAAATATACGATTCATATACTCCATAAACACTCCTAGCGCATTATACACTCTGAAAGGCATCACTGCATATTCATAATGACCATATCTAGTTCTAAACGCCGTCTTCTGAATATCTTCTTCCTTCACTCTAATTTGATGATATCCCGACCTCAAGTCAATTTTACTAAAAATACAAGCTCCAACAAGTTGATCCATTAAATCGTCAATCCTCGGAAGTGGGTATTTATTTTTAATGGTCACTTTATTCAGCTGTCGGTAATCAATGCATAAACTCATACTACCATTTTCTTCTTAACTAGCAACACTGGCGCCCCCCACGGTGACACACTGGGTCTAATAAATTTCTTATCAAGCAAGTCACCAATCTGAGATTTCAACTCAGCTAACTCTGCTGCAGACATCCTGTACGACGCCATAGAAATAGGCCTCGTACCAGGAACCAAGTCAATAGTAAACTCCACCTCGCGCATCGGAGGCAACTCTATAATATCACTAGGGAGTACTTCCAGAATTTCATTCACTACAGGAAACTCTTCAATAGTAACCGTTTCTTCAATAGATAACGAAGCGAACACCGCAAACATCTTCGCTTCATCCTCCAATAAGGTCCTCAATTCCTTCGTAGAAATTGAATTGGCCAAAGCCTCCTCCTCCGGAGTCAAGAACAATAATCTCTTCCTAAAACAATCAATATAAACTCGGTTGAACTCCAACTAGTTCATTCCCAAAATCACATCAAGATTACTGAGTGGCTGGCATATAAGACCCACTCCGAATTCTCTACCGAAATTAGTTAGAGGACAATTAAGACACACCAAGGAGGTATTCACAGAACCTATGGATGGAGTATCAATAACCATTCCTCGACTCAATTGAGAAGGTTCCAATCCTAACTTCTTCACACATTCCAAAGAAATAAACGAGTGTGTTTCACCCGTATCAATAATAAAAAATAAAGGAACATTATTGATAAAGCAAGTACCTTTGACCAACCGGTCCTCACTAGTAGGCTGAGCTCTCACTAATGCAAATATTTTTCCACCTGATTGTTGTTTCTTTGGTTTCTTGCAATTGGTACTGATATGACCCTGCTCTCCACAATTATAACAAGTAGGCACATTCACCCTGCAATCAGATATCACGTGACCCGGCTTCCCACACTTGAAGCACTTCTTCACCTCATTAGGACAATCATTGGCACGATGACCCGTACCATGGCATCTGTAGCATTTAAGTGGTCTGGGAGTACCTCCTCCCCCACTTGGATTCTTCTCATTACTAGCTTTCGGTTTTCCCTTATCAGCTGAAGCAGTATAAGGAGTACCACCGAATCTTTGTTTCCCCTTCTTGTCGCTCATAGCCTTGTAATGTGCAATCTGGGCTCTATTATCATTGTTATAAATCTGGCTTGTACTCACCAGCTCTGGGTAGTTCCTGATCTTCTGGAAAGCAATGCCCTGTTTGATTTCAGGATGCAATCCATTCTCATACTTCATGCACTTCAAGGTCATAGCTTCTTCAGTGGTATAGTGTGTACAATATTGCACTAATTCTTCAAACTTGGCAGCATACTCAGCCACCGTCATATTACCCTGTTTCAGCTCCAGGAATTCCACCTCTTTAGCACTACGAACGTCTTTTGGGAAGTACTTCTCTAAGAATTCTCTGCGAAATACAACCCAGATGATTGCAATACCCGCAACTTCTAATCTTTGACGATTGCTGTCCCACCAGACTTCAGCTTCACCCTCCAACATGTGAGTGCCAAACCTCACTTTCTGATCATCAGTGCGCCCCATGGTTCTGAAGATCTTCTAAACAACTTTCAACCACTTCTCGCAGCCTCTGGATCCAGAATTCCACCTTCATACTTAGGAGGCTTATTACTCCTGAATTGATCCAATGCACGGGACTGAGCATGACCTCCAACTTGAACCACCTGAACAATGTTCTCAACTGTCTGCGTCATGGCTTGCATAGCCGCAGCAAGAGCAGTATCATCCCTTCCTGCCATACTGATACAACAAACATCTCAGGTTAAGACACACAACAACTCTTATTCTAAGGACTGACTCGACCATACATCTGACCGGTTGGACCGACCTGCTCTGATACCAATTGTAACACCCACTTTTCCCATTTTCAAAAATATAACATAAATCTTAACAAAATCAGAGTTTAAAAACCAAAGTGAGTTGCTACACTTCAAACAAAACCAAAAATTCAATTTATTCTTTCATAAGCATCGGAAATAAGTAGTCTCAATATCAAATGTGCTCAATGGCATAAACATTTCAACAACATAAAACAATTCCTTTAGTTTATTAAACAGATATGTAACTAACAAAGTCGGAAAATGAAATAAAACAAAATAGTCAAAAGTCCCCATTCCCATGTTACGTATCAGAGCGCCCTATGACTCGAACAAGCAACACTAGAGCATTCTCATGTACCTGGGTTATCTGTACTTCCGAAGAAGCACAGACACAACAACAAAGACAAATGGGTGAGAAACAATTTCATATTATAACAGTGCAAATAACATTTTGATAGAGTAATCATACACACATCATAACATGCAACACAACCCATTCATTCAAATATATGCAATGTGACTCCACAACACAATGCAAATGCAGTACCGACTTCAACAAATGTCCATCGATTCAGACCGGATGTATCGCTTACGCTCCTACTGAGTCACGATCATCCCCCACCTCTTGATTCACAATGAATCTGAATAATCAATTACGCTCCATCCGAGACATGATTATTCCACTAACATGTATGCGTATACAAGACTCTATTAAACATACAACAACATACATAAGCATGAATAAACTCTTTCACAACAAGATCCTCTGATCTTCACCAATTATCAACCACATAGTCAACATAATTCATAATTTCTAGATAAGGGTCATTACACATAAGTAACTCAATCTCATTAGATTCTTCTTAACCAAATTATTCCTAAGTACTATCTTAAAACTAAAAAAACGAACATTGTCCCTGCTACACTATATTCAGTCTTAGATACCATTAAAGAAATAAATAAGTATTCAGTAATTTTTCAGAATAAAATAATAAAAATATAATTTTTCACGTTCCAGGTCTCGCTGAGCGAGCTCTTTGTTCGCTGAGCGAACAACTCTCAGGATTCTCACTTTCCCTCGCTTGCTGAGCAAGCACTGCGATTTATCCAATCGTTCTCTACGCTAAACTCCACCATGCTATGGGTTCTCACACCAGTTCGAATTCAGTCTATCTTATCTCATTCTTAGCAATTAAAATAATCCAATTTTTATTCTTAGTATTCTTTTATACCCCTAACATCACATAACTTCTTAAACTAACAATTTACTAATCAATTGGGTAAAATTATAGGTTTTCTTCATCTCCTCTAATGGCTTCATCAATCATAACATTCATAGATATTTTTCCATACTATACATACATTCATGCAATTCAACATCAAATTCACACAAACACAACTAATCGGCATCATATACACATTATATCACAATTTCATCAAAATCAACAATATCATAAAATCCCTAAGAAAGTAAGGAACTCTCAATTACTCTCCCATGTTAGATCACCATTATAAAACCCTTTCTCCCCCTTACCTCAATTCAATTGATCCTTGGAAAAAGCTTGATCTTGAAATTCTACGATTTTTGATCTCCCTTCTCTTCTCCCTTTTCTCCAGAGCAAACCGTTTCTGCATCAAAAGTACGATATGAGGGAATAAGACTCGTTCCCCTCTTTTCATATCATAACCTGTAAACACCCCAAATTTGCCCTCACCCATTCACCATGGCTTGTGATCATTCTCATATGCATAAACACAATCATAACATCTCATACCTCAGTTTTGAGTCACTGCATAGTTTCTAAGTCATCTGCACCTAGGGTTTGTGATCTGAGCAATCTCAGGGCTTCTTGAGCCACTCCAAAGGCAACCAATCAATTCAAAGGGTTCTACATGTGTTCAAGCATCATATTACATCCTCACAAAGTCAAAAATTCAAAAGAATCACAAGAACTAGGGTTTGAGTGAATGCAGGGCCAGGTTTGACTGCACAGTTGACCTAAACTTAGGGTTTTGGTTTCAGAGGCCATAACCCCAAATTTTTTGGGCATTCTTGTTTCCATTGGTCTCTATATGGTATAGGGAGTATGCATATCAATTTTCATGAAGAAATTCCATGGGGAAGTCATCTGATCAAGAGTTGACTTTTCAGACAAGTCAGTGCAAAATCAGGGCATCTGAGGCCCCCAATGACCCAACCAATGGGTGATCTTCATCATTTTGAGTGTATATGATCTTTATTTGATCATGGAAGAAGGTTGAAGTTCATAGAAATCAAGAATTTAGGGTTTTTGCAAATGTTGACTTTTTGGGCATAGTTGACTTTTCAAGAATGCATCATTTTAGGTCATTTTTCAAGCTTTGATTCTTGATCCAAAAAGGCTTCAAATGGAAAAACTTTGGTCATGAAAGTTGTAGATCTCATCTTTCCCTTTTCAAAAAGTACAAGAACATGATCAAACTCTTCTTGGATCAAAAGTTATGGCAATGCAAAGTTGGCTAAAATCATTGATTTTCAAGGCATGCCCTAAGTGAGAATTTTGCAAAATCTTGGACCAATGCATATTGCAGCCTCTAATTCATTTCAAACCAGCACATAAACATTCTCTAAGTCCCAAAAATCAGATTTGAACCAAAGATCACATGTGTTTAGTTCATGTAACAAGGCATTTTTCATGAGATTTCAAAAAGGTAACCAAGTTGCAAAACACTCATGACACTTCCCTCAACTTGCTGCATTGGCTGCTGAACCAAGCTAGCCTCACACACACACCATGCTGCACCAGAACCAGCCTTGTACTAGCCTAGATCATGAGCCATACCTTCCTTACACAATTTTTGACTTTTTGCAAAAGGTGACTTACCAATCAATAAAGCACATGTCCAATCATCTGACCAATGAGAGAGAGTTATGTGGACAAAGTGCAAGCCATTCCATACATCTAGCAAGGCTGAAACACTTCATACACACACATTCACAAAACACTCCATTTTTGCATAAGCCTTCGAATTTCTCTCCACAGCATACAAACACAAAAACCATCTTCACCAATCATCTTGCCATGTTCCATTGAGCAGAAACCACCAAAGTTCAAGCCTGAAACCAGCCTGAACTGAGCTTCACCATTCCTCCCTTTCAAAACCAGAACTCTTCGAATCCCTTCATCCAGCCATCAAACACTTCATTTTTCTTCACCAACAAGTCAAGCATACCACAAGGAGTCAAAACCACCCTTCACTTTGATTTGAAACTGCCTGTACACAGATCCCCATTTCTGCTACACCAGAGTTGGATCTTTCAAGCCAGCCACTCTCCAAGCATTTTGAGCCTCATTTTGCATTCAGGGGGTCCAAGGAAGCAAGCTTGCACAAGAGGAAAGCCCTGAAAGCTCACAAACAGAGAAGCTTCATCTCAGGTGAGCTACATGAACTTTTTTCCCAGAAACTGTTTTTTAAGTTCTTTTATGATGCCTTGTGTTCCCCTGATCATGAATGTATGCTTATTTTTGCAAATAGTGTAGAAACCAGTATGTATGAAGCTTTTGAACATTTGCCCATATTTTGCATCTTGCTTCGATTCAGGCCCATGGATGAAAATAAATGAATTTAGGTTGAGGGTTTAGGTTTAGATTGATGAGAGGGTTGTTTTGATGGAAGAAATTTGTTGTTTGGGGACCTACAGAAGATTCTAGGGTTTTGGCTCGCCGGAGAAGACGACCGGAAGTCTTCTCCGGCAGCCTGAAGGTCATTAGCCCTAATCTCAGGTCATTAATGAGATTTGAATATGGGGCGTTGGATGGAGTGGACCGGTTGACTTCGCGCGCGGATAGAGGGCTCAGATCATTTGGTTTAGCCCTAATTCATTTTATTAACATTAATTAATTGCAATTAAGTTAATTGACTCAGAAATAATCCTGGCCCTTAGATCTGGCGCCAGTCAACCCATTCAAACCAGGATGCAATCCCAGCCTTTCCTTGCGTTTACTTTCATTTTTATTTAATTTTAATTCATTTTCTTTTCCTTTTATTTGCACATTTATTTAAAAATAGTAAAAAAGGTTTAAAAATCATGAAACTTTTTCCTCTGAGTTTTATTAATTTTGTAAACACAAAAATATTTTTATTTTATTTTTTATCATTAAAAAAGTATTTTTAAATATTTAAAAGATTATTTTTAATTGATTAATGGGAATTAATTAATTAAAAATACTTTTAGGTATTTAAAAATTACAAAAAAATTCATGAAATGTTCTAAGACATTTAGAAACATTGTCCAACCTTCAAACCAAATTTCTTTTTGATCTTGATGCATTTTAAGAATTTTTCATTGAATTAAATCATTTTTCATGCTTTAATTTGATCCTAAATTCAAAAATTCATTTCTACCTATTGGAGAAGGTTGAGACATTGATTCTTCTTGCATTGTTTTGTGTTTGGCATGTAGTTTCTAGGGTAAAATGGCCATGATTTGATCTTGCATTTTCTATTTGTTTGGCATTTCTTTTGTTAAGAACCTTAAAAACCCTAATAACTTGTAAAAATCATATCTTGAGTTTGGTTTAGAGTTGAGAGTTCCCCTTTGGGCAGTGGTTTAGTATAGGTTTAGGGTTTCTTTGGGTAGCATTTTCCATTTTTTATCTTAGGGTTTGCTTCTGTTTTGGGTTTTTGTTTGATGTTTGATCCATGAACCCTAATTTGGGCTTCCATTTGCATCCTTCTTGCATTTCCTTGCATAACATGACTTGTCTTTGCATTTTGTGCATTCTTGTGATTCATTTGACATCTTAGGACATATAGGAAGCATGTTTGATCATTGCATTACATATTTGCCATGTCATTTGTCTTGTATGATTCATAACTTTCCATGCTTGTTCATGCTCCTTAGCTTGCATCATTTGCATTCATGATCTTGTATGAACATCTCCATGCCTTGCCTCATGTTTGCAGCACCTCATAACATCATAATCATCATCAATATGCTTCTGGTCTTGCTTAGCATCATGCCATTTCATCTCATCTTGCATTGTTTTGCATTTCTTTCTAACATTTCAGGTGGTAAGTAAACTTGGGAAGTGAATTTGCCTTCACTTCTCATAACTTTTCTTTTCATTCCTCTTGCATCCATTGCTGCATTCTTATATGTGTTTGAGTTTGAGCTTGCTCATTCTTCTCCTTCTCACTTTCTTTCTTCAAGTGACTTGACTTCTTGAATGAAGCAAGTCACTTTGCTTCTCTTGATCCTGTTCATCTGCTTCCTGGTGGTTCTTCTGAAGATTGCTCTTGAAAACCTCACAAACTTTAGGATCATCCAAGCATGACAATGAATTAGGGTTTTGATTAGTCCCCCCATAGTTTTACCTTTTATGTCTCTCTTTGAGTCCTCTCTTCTCACCTCATAATCAGGGATTAAACCCTAAAGGCCTTAAGACTTTGTGATTAGGGTTATGCCTGCATCCTTCTCTTAGGATGGAGTGTATAACTTTAATCCTAAGTCTTGAACCCTTAAGGTGTTTAGATCTCTTAATCAATCCACATAATAATCATCAAGACATCACACTTGTAACTTGGGCCTTGCATTAGGGTTCTAATTCTTCCTTAAGTGGTTAAGAAGGACTAACCCTAGTGTTAATGGACAAGTCCCCCTCAAGTTGTCTTACAAACCATAACACTCACTTCATCATCATATCATTAAATAAAATTCACTTAATCAAAGGCTTGTTTTGTCATGAGTTTAATCCCTAACCATGGATTAAGTTGAGGAGTTTTCCTCAGCTTAAACATTCTCATCTATTATCCTTCTATTAGGATGGTGTAATGAGTCTGTTTAATCCCTGATTATGGCTTAATCTCATTACTTAACACTAAACAAAAACACCAAAAAACATCTAAATAATCACAAGTAGGTTAATGATCTTAATCCTACATCAGAGGTGATTAAGTGTGAGAATCTGACTTCACACTTAAGGTATTCTCATTACCCCTAATCAGAGGGAAGATGTGATGAGTTTACTAAATCCATTGGTATAGGCTTAAGCTCATTAACTTATGACAAACTTTCAAAAGCAATAAAAGACTGAAAACTCAAAAACAAACAATAATCGTCTCCTCCGGGATTCTTTTCTCATCTCATTCACTCACAAACGAGAACTTGCTTCTTCCGTCTAATGCAAGACAGTAAGCACCTGAGCCAGACAGGTCATACACTTGAGCATTGACAAGCAGGCAGTTCACAAGTCAATTCATCTTTCAGTCTCTTTGGGTCGAACTACGGTGTTCTGACTTCCTCATTGCACGAGAGGATACGTAGGCATAACTTAACAGTTATCGAACAAAAGTCTCTGTCCATTCCCCCTCCTTCTAGCCTCATTCTTTTAGCCTCATGATCATGAGCAGTTCTTTTTCATTCTCACACTGACACTTTCATACTTCATATCACTTATACACTTCACACTGACACCTGTACAGTCTTTTCCAGCTATTTTATGCACAGATTGCACTGACACTACCCCTTTAAAACACAAATCTCTTAAGCGTGGATCCCGTCGAGTACGGCGGACAATCTGGGTGCTAATACCTTCCCAGGTTGTAACCAACCCCCTTTCTCAGTCTCTCTGGTTCGCAACCGTCTTATCCATCTTTTTTCCAGGTCTATGCAGCATTACCTTTCCTCCGGGATAAAAATGCCTAGCTGGCGACTCTTTTCATCTCCAGTGAGTTCACGGCTGTGTGTTCTCACTGTCCCTTTCACCGACCGTTCGCGTCTGTACCTTCATATGATCCTTTTTCATTTGTCGGGAGCAACATAACCAAATTACAACCTTGCCCCTTAGACCTCCAACTTATTATTTTATTTATTTTTAACAACAATATTCTAACAAACCACCTCATTATCATATTATTATTTTTTAAATAAAATAACCTTTTACTTTATCATTCCAATTACACCTCCATATTCACATAATTATTTTATAAAATAATTTATAAAATCGGAGTGTTACAACCTTCATCGAATTCTAAGGGTCTCCTATGGTTATCCGTATAACTCTCCTATCGATCTTGTGCTTTTTTAACTTTTTCACGAATCATTCTAATCTTTTCTTTAGTTTCTTGAATAATCTATGGTCCCAAAATTCTATCTTCGCCAACTTCCGCCCAACACAAAGGTGTTCTACATTTCCTGCCGTACAATGCTTCGTAAGGAGCTATACCGATGCTCGCATGGTAACTATTGTTATATGATAACTCAATAAATGGTAAAATTTATTTCCAATTTCTTCTACTTTCAAGCACGCAATCCCTTGACATTTCATCCATAGTTTGTAGTGTCAGTTTCGTATAACCATCCGTTTGGGGATTATTCGACGTACTCAAACAACACTTCGTACCCATAGCTTGTTGAAAAGCTCTTCAAAATATCGAAGTAAACTTTGGATCTCTATCCGACGTAATGTTAGAGGGAACACCATGAAGTTTCACAATCTCAATGATGAACAACCGTGCAAGATGATTTGCCTTATAAGTAGTCTTTACGACTAAGAAATGTGCAGATTTCGTTAGTTGATCTACAATCACCCAAATTGAATCATATCCACCTTATGAATGGGGCAATCCCACCGCAAAGTCCATGGAAATACTATCCCATTTCCAAATTGGGATCTCTAAGGGTTGTAACAACCCTCCCGGTCTTTGATGTTCAATCTTTACCTGTTGGCACACCACACACTCCGACAGATACACCACAATATCTCTTTCCATTCCAAACCACCAAGAGTCCTTCTTCAAATCTTGATACATCTTCAAAGAACTAGGATGTATCGTAAAAGCACCCATATCAAATTCCTCTAAAATCTTTCTTTTCAATATTGCATCATTCGGAATACAAATCCTTTGATCAAAGAGAATAATGTCATCAATAGCTCATATGAAACCTGATTGAACTAACATTGCTTGCAACTTCTCATCTAACCCTTGCTCTTGTCTAATTTCATCTCTTAAAGTAGAATTGACATTCAAATTTCCCATTACCACACCATTGTGCGTCCAAATAAACTGAAGATTGAGATCTCAAAACGTTTCCAATAAGGCACACTCTAACATCATCAACTTGACACTATGAATCAACTTTCGACTTAATGCATATGCTACCTTATTTGCTTTTTCCGAATGGTACTTTAGTTCCAAATCATAATACTTTAAATATTCCATCCATCTTCTTTGACGCATGGTCAACTCCTTATGATCAAAAAGATACTTCAAACTCTTATGATCGATGAACATCTCGAAACGTACACCATACAGATAATCATGCCACACCTACAGAGTAAACACAACCGCTGCTAGTTCCAAATAATGAGTCTGATAATTCTTCTCATGAACTTTTAATTGACGAGAAGCATAAGCTACTACGTGATTGTCTTGTATCAAAACACCTACTAATCCCATCTTTGATGCATCACAGAAAACCTCATACTGTAACACCCCAAATTTGACCTCTTCATTTTAAGCATCATATCACATCATATTCATCATAATCATATCATTTCCTTAGCATCATATCATGGAAAGATGAAGCATAATATCCCTCATGTCCTAGCATCAAGCATATGGTCATCTGTGGAGGTTCTTGAAGCATTGCAAGCCATGACAAGGGTCCTAATGAGTTTTTACAAGTCCTAGGGTGAGTCTATATCACATTTACAAGATCAAGTCCCTTGACAAAAGCTCAGAAGATTGCATGATCATCAGAGATCTCAGGACAAGGCAAAGCTCCTATACAAAGCACCCAAATTAGGGTTTGAGATTCAAGCACCAAGATCTCACAACTTTTGCCATTTCATTTAGGCAAAGTCTTCTATATGTTAAGAGGATCCTATGTGTCAATTTTCATGAGAAAATCCCATGTGGAAGTCAGACAATGCCTCAGTTGCTTGCAGATGAAGGAAAAAGTCAACAGAGCCCTTAAAAAGTCAACTGTGCAATTTCAAGGGGTCTAACCCAAAATTTTTGGCCAAGAGGGGTCCTTAAAATGTTATAAGAGGTTTGTAATTCCTAAAGTTCAATAATCTTGGAGATTTGAAGGGTTTTGCAAAAATGGTACAAAATTGGTTTATGGAATTTTCCTAATTTGGCAACTTTTGCCCGAATTTTCAAATGGCCTTAACATGATAAAAAATTCTTCAAATGGACCAAAGTCAAACATGAAAGTTGAAGAGTAAGGGCTCCCATTTTCAAAAAGTACAAGTACATTTTCAGAGGATTCCTAGAACTCCCTATAGCTCATTCGAAAAAGTCATCATTCTAGGGCAAAAATTCACTTTACCTAAAGCCACCAAATGCAAAAGGCTTCAAACTTGGTTTTTATGACTTGGTGCTGGCCCAATTGTGTTTCAAATTCAAAATGCATCCCATTATGACCATTTTTCTCCAAATAATTGTCCATTTTCGTGCACTATGAAAAAATCCCTCCAAAACATGCAAGTTGGCAAAAGTCATGAAACAAGTGTGATGCTTGAATCTAAGGGCCAGGATTTGTTACATTTCAATCAAGGGTGGAAAATGAATGGCACATGTGCTGAGAGGCCCAAGAGAGCATGAGCATAGCATGCTTATTTCACAAAGTGCAAAAATTGCAAATTCACCAAGATCACATGATTCACTCGTGCATTTCACTTCATGCTTTCAGCAAGGCTTTGTGATCACATATATAAGCAGCTAGGGTTTCATCTTGCCTGGGATCTACTTCATTCTCTCATTCTCAACTTTCTTGCAACTTTGCATTTTCTCACGAATCTCTCCATTCTCTCACTTTCTCCACAAAACTCTTCCATATTCTTGATCAGTGAATCACATAGATCAAGATTCCACCAATCATTGTCGCTCCCGACAAATGAAAATGGATCAGATGAAGGTACAGACGCGAACGGTCGGCGAGACGGACAATGAGAACACACAACAGTGAACTCACTGGAAATGAATAGAGTCGCCAACTAGGCATTTTTATCCCGGAGGAAAGGCAATGCTGCATAGACCTAGGAAAAGATGGATAAGACGGTTGCGAACCAGAGAGACTGAGAAAGGGGGTTGGTTACAACCTGGGAAGGTATTAGCACCCAGATTGTCCGCCGTACTCGACGGGATCCACGCTTAAAAGATTTGTGTTTTAAAGGGGTAGTGTCAGTGCAATCTGTGTATAAAAGAGCTGGAAAAGGTGTACAGGTGTCAGTGTAAGAGAAGTGTAAAGTGAGATATATATAGTGTCAGTGCAAAAATGAGAATGAAATGCTCAAGAAAATGAGGCTAAAGAATGATGCTGGAAAGAGGGGGAATATACAGAGACTTTTGTTCGATAACTGTTAAGTTATGCCTACGTATCCTCTCGTGCAATGAGGAAGTCAGAACACCGTAGTTCGACCCAAAGAGACTGAAAGATGAATTGACTTGTGAACTGCTTACTTGCCTATGCTCAAGTGTATGATCTGTCTGGCACAGATGCTAACTGTCTTGCATTAGACGGAAGAAGCAAGTTCTCGTTTGTGAGTGAATGAGATGAGAAAAGAATCCCGGAGGAGACGATTATTGTTTGTTTGTGAGTTTTCAGTCTTTTATTGCTTTTGAAAGTTTGTCATAGATTAATGAGCTTAAGCCTAAACCAATGGGTTAGTAAACTCATCACATCTTCCCTCTGATTAGGGGTAATGAGAAAACCTTAAGTGTGAAGTCAGCTTCTCACACTTAATCACCATGGTGTAGGATTAAGATCATTAACCTACTTGTGATTATTTAGATGTTTTTGGTGTTTTTGTTTAGTGTTAAGTAATGAGGTTAAGCCATAATCAAGGATTAAACAAACTCATTACACCATCCTAATAGAAGGATAATAGATGAGAATGTTTAAGCTGAGGAAAACTCCTCAACTTAATCCATGATTAGGGATTAAAGTCATGACAAAACAAGGCCTTTATTAAATGGATTTTAATTAATGATATGATGATGAAGTGAGTTTTAGGGTTTGTAAGACAACTTGAGGGGGACTTGTCCATTAACACTAGGGTTAGTCCTTCTTAACCAGTTAAGGAAGAATTAGAACCCTAATGCAAGGCCCAAGTTACAAGTGTGATGTCTTGATAATTATTAAGTGAATTGATTAAGAGACTTAAACACATTAAGGGTTTAACACTTAGGATTAAAGTTATACACTCCATCCTAATAGAAGGATGCAGGCATAAGCTTAATCACAAAGCCTTAAAGCCTTTAGGGTTTAGTCTCTGATTATGAGGTGAGAAGAGAAGACTCAAGAGACACAAAGGTAAAACTAAGAGGGGAGACTAATCAAAACCCTAATTCATTATCATGCTTGGATGTTCCTAAAGTTTGTGAGGTTTCAACAAGAAAATCTTCAAAGGAGCCACCAGGAAGCAGATGAACAAGATCAAGAGAAGCAAAGTGACTTGCTTCATTCAAGAAGTCAAGTCACTTGAAGAAAGAAAGTGGGAAGAGGAAGAATGAGCAAGCCCAAACTCAAACACATGTAAGAATGCAGCAATGGATGCAAGAGAGATGAAAAGAAAAGTTATGAGAAGTGAAGGCAAATTCACTTCTCAAGTTTACTTACCACCTGAAATGTTAGAAAGAAATGCAATGCAATGCCAAAATAAGATGATATGACATGATGAAAAACCAAACCAGAAGCATGTACATGATGATGATGATGCTATGAGATGCTACAAACATGAGGCAGCACATGGAAATGTTCAAACAAGTTTATGGGTGCATATGAAGCAAGCTTAGGAGCATGAACAATACATGAAAAGTTATGAAGCATACAAGGCAAACAACATAGCAAATGCAAGATGCAATGATCACACATGCTTCCTATATGTCTTATGATGCTCAATGAATCAAATGGATGCTTGAAATGTCATGGCAAGTCATGCTATGCAAGAGAATGCAAGAAGGATGCAAATGGAAGCCCAAATTAGGGTTTATGGATCACACAACAAACAAAAACCAAAAACAGAAGCAAACCCTAAGATAAAAAATGGAAAATGCCACACAAATAATCCCTAAACCTATAATAAACCACTGCCCAAAGGGGAGGTCTCAACTCTCAACCAATCTCAAGTTATGATTTTTACAAGTTATTAGGGTTTTTAGGGTTACCAAACAAGAAAATCATCAAACAAATTGAAAATGAGGAATCAAATCAAGGTCATTTTATCCTAGAAACTACATGCTAAACACAATGCAATGCAAGAAGAATCAATGTCCAACTCTTCCTAGATAGGCAGAAATGATTTTTTGAACTTAGGATCAAATTGATGCATAAAAATGATTTTAATTCAATGAAAAATTCTCAAAATGCATCAAGATCAAAAAAGAAATTTGGTTTGAAGGTTGGACAATGTTTCTAAATGTCTTAGAACATTTCATGAATTTTTTGGTGATTTTTAGATACCTAAAGGTATTTTTAATAAATTAATTTCCATTAATCAATTAAAAATAATCCTTTAAATATTTAAAAATACTTTTTTAATGATAAAAAATAAAATGAAAATATTTTTGGGTCATAAAAATTAATAAAACTTATAAGAAAAAGTTTCATAATTTTTAGACATTTTTTACTATTTTTAATTAATTATGCAAAACAAATGAATTAAAATGAATTAAAAATAAAGAAAAAGGAAAAGTAAACAGAATGGATGGTTGAGATGGGCCCTGGATTCAAATGCATTGACCAGCGCGCATCTGGACGGCTGTGGTTCACTCTGAGTTAATCCCAATTAATTAAGTAAATAATGAAAATTAGGGCTAAGCAAAATGATCTGGGCCTTCTATCCACGCGGGAAGTCAACTAGTCAACTCAATCTAACGCCCAGAATTCAAATGGAAATTAATTACGGGATTAGGGCACAAATGACATTCAGGCCGCCGGAGAAGACTTCCGGTCGTCTTCTCCGGCCAGCATCCCCCCTGAGAATCCCCAAATCTCCAAAAACCTAACTAAAATGAAATCTAAAAACTGGGAAATGATCCCCACTCACTCACGAACCAGAACCCCTCATCAAAACTAATTTATATTTCCTAACAAGGCTGAATCGAAGCAAGAAAGAATTAGGGCACGAAAGTTTCAGAGAGCAATTACATCCTCATTTCATCACCATTTTCAAAAGTAAGCATACATTCATGATCAGAGGAACACAAGGCTTCATAAAAGAACTTAAAAATCAGTTTCTGGGAAAAAAGTTCTTCATGTTACCTGAGATGAAGCTTCTCTGTTTGTGAGCTTTCTGGGCTTTTCTCTTGCGCAAGCTTGCTTCTTTGAACCTCCTGAATATGGAACGAAGCTTAGAAAGCTTGGGGAGTGGCTGGTTTGGAAGATTCAGCTCTGGTATAGCAGATAGCACAGTCAAGAATGGAGAGGTTTCAGGCCATTCCAATGGTGGATTCCTGCTCCTTTAAGTGTGCTTGACTTGTTGGTGAAGAAAGATGATGTGTTTGATGGCTGGATAAAGGGATTCGAAGAGTTCTGGTTTTGAGGGTGAGGAATGGTGGAGCTCAGTTCAGGCTGGTTTCAGGCTTGAACCCTGGTGGTTTCTACTCAGCAAGGCAAGGTGAGATGATTGGAGGAATTTGTTTGAGTGTTTGTAGTTGGTGGAGGCAGATTCGAAGCAATTTGCAAAATGGTGTGTTTTGGTGTATGTGATGCTTGAGAGAGTTTCAGCCTTGCTTCATGTATGAAATGTCTTGCTCTTTGTCCACATAAACCTCTCTCATTGGTCAGATGACATGACATGTGCTTTTTTGATTGGTAAGTTTACTTTTGCAAAAAGTCAATTTTGTGTAAGGAAAGTATGGCTTGGCTCTAGGCTTAGTACAAGGCATGGGCTGTGCAGCAAGGGTGAGGGGAAGGGCTAGCAAAGTGCAGTAACCAATGCAGCAAGTGGTGGAAAGAATGATCATGAGCTTTTGCAAGTTGTTGCTTTTTGGTTCACATGTGATTTCCTTACCTCACAAGCCATAATACATAAGCATTCTTGGTTCAATTCTGATTTTTATGACTTGTAGAATGTTTATGTCATGGTTTGAAATGAACTAGAGGTTACAAAAGGCATTGGTTCATGGTTTTGCAAAATTCTCACTTGAGGCATGCCTTGAAAATCAATGATTTTAGCCAACTTTGTCACACCATAACTTTTGATCCAAGAAGAGTTTGATCATGTTCTTGTACTTTTTGAAAAGGGAAAGATGTAATCTACAACTTTCATGACCAAAGTTTTTCCATTTGAAGCTTTTTTTGGATCAAGAATCAAGGCTTGAAAAATGACCTAAAATGAAGCATTCTTGAAAAGTCAACTATGCCCAAAAAGTCAACATTTGCAAAAACTCCAAATTCTTGATTTTTGTGAACTTCAACCTTCTTCCATGATCAAATAAAGATCATATACACTCAAAATGATGAAGATCAGCCATTGGTTGGGTCATTGGGGGCCTCAGATGCCCTGATTTTGCACTGACTTGTCTGAAAAGTCAACTCTTGATCAGATGACTTCCCCATGGAATTTCTTCATGAAAATTGATATGCATACTCCCTATACCATATAGAGACCACTGGAAACAAGAATGACCAAAAAATTTGGAGTTATGGCCTCTGAAACCAAAACCCTAATTTTCAGTCAACTGTGCAGTCAAACCTGGCTCTGCATCCATTCCAAACCCAGTTCTTGTGATTCTTTTGAAATCTTGACTTTGGGAGGATGAAATATGATATAAGAACAAACATGGATCCCTTTGAAGTGGTTGGTGACCTTTGGAGTGGCTCAAGAAGCTTTGGGATTGCTCAGATCACAAACCCTAGATGCAGATGACTTTGAATCTATGCAGTGAATCAAAAATGAGAGGTGAGATGATATGACTGTGTTTATGCATATGAGAATGATCACAAGCCATGGTGTGAATGGGTGAGGGCAAATTTGGGGTGTTTACAGCTGCCCCTATTCAAACATGAGTTAGCTGTGCAGGTTGTAAGCAACGGCTTAACAGGCAAACAAGATAACTTGTGGTTGAATACCAAAGACAGTCCAAAATTTGCACTCACAGAATGGAGAAGAAAAGGGATATAGATTGTAAAAGGAAAGTAAAGTATACTGTAAAGTGTGGGCGACGGAGGACGACCGTCGAGCAGAGGACGACTGCTGGGTAAAAGAGCAATGACGGGGACGGCCGACATGCTGGGTAAAGTGTGAAGTAAAGCGATGACGGGGACGGCCGACATGCTGGGGATAGAAAGGTGAAGCTGAGACAGGGACGGCCGACTAGCTGGGAAAAATAAGATTATGATGGGGAAGGCCATCAAGATAAAGTTGTAGAATTTTCTGGAAAATAAATGAAACATGACAGGGACGGCCATCAAGTTCATAAAGCAAGGTAACCAACGATGGGGACGGCCATCGGGCTAAAAGAAAAAGGGACCACGACGGGGACGGCCATCGGGTTAAAGAATAAATGAAATAAACAGGTGATGAGGTACGGTCATCAAAGGTGAAGGACGATCACCTAGCAGGGGACGGCTGCTCTGTTGGGTTAAGATGAGGGACGGTCATCTTAGGTGGAGGACGACCACCGGGCAGGGTACGGCTGCCAAAAATATCAACGACGGGGACGGCCATCGGATAAAAGGTCAACGATGGGGACGGCCATCGGACGAGCATGATGGAGGACGACCATCAAGAGGTGGAGGACGACCACCTAGCAGGGGACGGCTGCTCTCGAGGTTTGTCATGACATAGGACGAATGCCAGATAACCAAAATCAACAATGGGGACGGCCACTGGATAAAAAATGATGGAGGACGACCATCAAGAGGTGGAGGACGACCACCTAGCAGGGGACGGCTGCTAAAAATCAACGATGGGGACGGCCATCGGATGAGCATGATGGAGGACGACCATCAAGAGGTGGAGGACGACCACCTAGCAGGGTACGGCTGCTCTCAGGGTTATCATAACACAGGACGAGTGTTAGATAAAAAGAAAAAAATTGCTTTGTTGGCGATCTACTGGGGAATAGTAAACACGGACGAGCGTTTACAACCAAGAAAAGAAAGTATAAATGTCTAGATGCTGTGTATAGATTAAAGATGCGGACGAGCATCCTTAAGACTACGATACGGACGAGTATCATGTAGAAACAAACTGACACATGTTCAGAGATGATGATACGGACGAGTATCAACGAGTTAACAAGGAACACGGACGAGTGTTGAATCTGAAAGGATTCTTCTGGGGAATAGTAGACACGGACGAGTATCTATATTCAAGAAGACATATGTGTTTGACACGGTGTATGGATTAAAGATGCGGACGAGCATCCTTAAGACTATGATACGGACGAGTACCTTGTAGAAACAAACACTAGACGCAATGTTCTGAGATGATGGTACGGACGAGTACCAACTGGTTAACAAAGAACAAGGACTATTGTTGAATCGGTGGGGATATATACGTGATGTATACAAGATACGGACGAGTATCTGTATAAGTGTATCATGAGTAGTATGAGTATGAATATTGTATAGGTGCATGTTTTATCTGCTGGGGAGAGTGACACGGACGGGTGTCAAGAGAGAAAAGTATAATATTAACAAATATATGGGTTGTAAAAGTGTAAGCGACCGCGCTGGGGATATGACACGGACGGGTGTCAAGAAAGTGTATGTATAGGTATATGTGAGTGCAAAGAGGATGTCTTTGGCTTTCTGCTGGGGATGTGACACGGACGGGTGTCAAAGGTGTGTATACTGGTGTTTGTGATTTGTGAGGCAGCTGCTTTTGCTGGGAACTCTGGTGGGAATTTTGGGGAGAGTATTCTGTATTCTGATGATTGATTATTATTCACAAGTGTTCGATTCACAACATGACTTATGATTATGCTATGTTTTTGATTTTTGCCGTAATGCTCTGTATTATACGGAATGCTACGCTCTGGGGGGATAATATGATGCGAATGCTATGATTATGCAAAGAGGTATAGATCCGGGATTCGGATCCCGCTGCTGCGAAGATTTCTGGTCGATCTGCTTGAAATGGACCTCCCAGCTGGGGATGAGATCATTGGTAGATCTGGTGAGATGCATTTGCTTGGGGGTCCAGGTCACTGATTGACATATCCTTGTGATACGGGACCCAGCTGGGGCTTGTAGCAGTCTTCTGTACTCTGTTGTGACTTCTTCATGCGTTGCTCTTCTGAACAGAGGCTAACGATTCTGTGGGGAGATGATTCCCTGACTCTTCCTATTCTGCTGAGGAAGGATGATCTGTACCATGGCTGGTGAATGTTGTTGGCCACTCAGCTGGGGAGGAAGCAACTCAGCTGGGGAGAACACCTGGTGCTAAGACTGAACGAGTATTGATTTGGCAACTTTGCTGGGGAAACGGGCACCTTCCCGTGCCACGTGGAAGATAGACCGAGTTGATAATGATTTGCCAGCTTGTTGAGGGTGAAGCTTTCATGCCCTAAGCTGTGCTTCTGGATACCTGCAATCCTGCAAAGATAAGGAAACGTACAAATGATCCCGAGGTATCCCTTACCGGATTCCGTCATAGGAGTTAAGCACTTTCGAGAGTAAGTATATTCCCTGTAAGCATGTGTTTTATTATTTTAGAGACAAGCATCTGTACTTAGGCAATCAGTTTTCCTTTTTTAGAGACATCAGACATTTTTCGCAAATAAAAACGTACAAGACGAAACATGACTGAAAAATCTGATTTTATTAAATTCATGTGCCCTGAATTGGCGAGATACAGTCAAAGAAACACATCTCCTAGAAAGAGGAGATTGTTACAAATTGAGAAACAAAGTGCTGGCGATGCTGATGACGCTTTAAAGAGCTTCCTCTTCTGCTATGACTTGTATGACAATGACGTTCTTCTCGTCTTGCTTCTTGAAGAAGGCTGATTCTAAATGAAGCTTGATCCTTTCGAGGTTTCCAAGTTGTAAGTGATACAAACGAATTCAGAATGCGGTTGTTCGCTTATTCCCTTATTTTGCATGGATCGCCCTTTCGGGTTTTCAATCCATCGGGATACCCATTTTTGCCTGAGCTGTCCAATGCGGCTTTTCAGCTCAGCGGGCGTACACATTTTTCATTTATTTCCCTTATTTTTGCTCGAGTCTTTTATTCTGTTTTTGACTCGCCGGGATGCCCTATTTTTGCCTGGACTTGCATTCTGTTTTTATGTCCAGCGGGTCATTTTTATGCGAAGTATTTTTTAACTGCATCTGAATTCACAGGGGACGGGAAATCTTCACCATCCATGGTGCTGAGCATCAGTGCTCCACCAGAGAAAACTTTCTTTACAACAAATGGTCCTTCATAATTTGGAGTCCATTTGCCCCTGTGGTCTGTATGAGGAGGGAGGATTCTCTTCAGCACGAGATCTCCTACTTGGTACCCTCGGTGCCTGACTTTCTGATCGAAGGCTTTCTTCATTCTCTTCTGATATAACTGCCCATGACAGATTGCAGCCAATCTTTTCTCTTCGATCAGACTCAGTTGTTCGTATCGGGCCCGAACCCATTCTGCTTCACTCAGTTTAACATCCATTAGTACCCGCAGAGAGGGTAATTCAACTTCAACAGGTAGGACTGCTTCCATACCATACACAAGCTGATACGGTGTTGCCCCAGTGGATGTTCTGATTGACGTGCGGTACCCATGCAAGGCAAACGGTAGCATTTCATGCCAATCTTTGTAAGTGACTACCATCTTCTGCACAATCTTCTTTATATTCTTATTTGCTGCCTCAACAACGCCATTCATCTTTGGCCTGTAAGGAGAAGAATTGTGGTGTTGAATTTTGAAGTCCCGGCATAATTCAGCCATCATTTTGTTGTTTAAATTGGAACCATTATCAGCAATGATTCGCTCGGGTACTCCATATCGACAGATGATATCTCTCTTCAGAAATCTGGCTACCACCTGTCTTGTGACGTTTGCATATGAGGCTGCTTCGACCCACTTAGTGAAATAGTCAATGGCGACCAGGATGAATCTGTGGCCATTTGAAGCAGTTGGCTCGATCTTGCCAATCATATCAATGCCCCATATAGCAAAGGGCCATGGTGAAGACATGATGTTCAAAGGATTGGGAGGCACATGCACCTTATCTGCGTAGATCTGGCATTTATGGCATTTTCTGGCGTAAGCACAACAGTCTACATCCATTGTGATCCAGTAATAACCTGATCTTAACAACTTCTTAGCCATGGCATGCCCTCCTGCGTGGGTACCAAAGGATCCTTCATGCACTTCATGCATCAACAAATCTGCTTCCGTCCTGTCAACACATCTGAGGAGTACCATATCAAAGTTCCTTTTGTATAAAGACCCATCAGTGTTCAGAAAGAAACTACCAGCAAGCCTTCTCAAAGTCTTCTTATCATTGGAAGATGCCCCAGGTGGGTATGTTTGATCCTCCAAGAAGCATCTAATATCATGGAACCAAGGCTTATCGTCTTTTACAACATCTGCTGCAAACACATATGCTGGTCTATCAAGTCTTGATACTGAAATCTGAGGTACAAAGTTGGCAGCTTGAACTTTGATCATGGATGAAATGGTAGCAAGAGCATCTGCAAACTGATTCTCGTCCCGAGGGATATACTCAAGCTTGACTGTTGCGAAGAAAGTCAATAACCTTCTTGTATAATCCCTGTAAGGTATCAGATGGTCCTGGTGGGTGTACCATTTTCCATTGGTTTGATTAACTACCAGAGCTGAATCTCCGAATACGGTCAATGTCTTGATCCTGAGGTCAATGGCTTCCTCAAGACCCATAATGCAAGCTTCGTATTCAGCTTCGTTGTTAGTGCAGTTGAAAGTGAGTTTTGCCGAGAAAGGCATGTGAACTCCTTTAGGTGTAATGAGTACTGCACCAACACCACGGCCATTCATGTTAACAGCCCCATCAAACATCATAGTCCATTCTTCTTTTGGGTCAACATATACTGCCTCAGTCGGCGAGCAGCCCACGCTAAAGCACAGCAAGTTTTCTCGAGCAGTGAATAACGTTGTTCACAGTCGGTAAACTTTTTGCTTAGGTAGTATATTGCATACTCTTTTCGACCAGACTCGTCATGCTGGCCCAGCACACACCCCATTGATTCTTCTAATACTGTCAAGTACATTATCAGAGGTCTTCCTTCAACTGGAGGCATAAGGATTGGAGGTTCTTGCAAGTACTCTTTGATCTTGTCAAAAGCCTTCTGGCAGTCTTCGTTCCACCTGACCGTCTGTTCTTTTCTTAACAGTTTGAACAAAGGTTCACAGGTTGCTGTAAGGTGAGATATGAACCGCGAAATGTAGTTCAATCGGCCTAAGAACCCTCGAACTTCTTTCTCAGTCCTCGGTGCAGGCATCTCTTGAATAGCTTTGACTTTATCAGGGTCAACCTCAATCCCTTTCTCGCTTACAATAAAGCCCAGCAGCTTACCGGATCGCACCCCGAATGTGCACTTGTTGGGGTTCAACTTCAGTTGGTACTTCCTCAGACGCTTGAATAGCTTCAGTAGATTCACCAGGTGGTCTTCCTCTGTAAGGGACTTGGCAATCATATCATCCACATAACACTCGATTTCCTTATGGATCATATCGTGGAATAATGTCACCATAGCCCGTTGATATGTTGCACCAGCATTCTTCAGTCCGAATGGCATTACTTTGTAGCAGAACGTGCCCCAAGGTGTAATGAATGTTGTCTTCTCCATGTCTTCAGGTGACATTTTGATCTGATTGTACCCTGAAAATCCGTCCATGAAGGAGAATACCGAGAACTGAGCCGTGTTATCCACCAATACATCAATGTGAGGTAATGGGAAGTCATCTTTCGGGCTGGCTCGGTTCAGATCCCGGTAGTCAACACACATTCTTACTTTGCCGTCCTTCTTAGGCATAGGTACTATATTAGCAACCCACGGTGGATAGCTAGTTACAGCAAGGAACCCGGCGTCCCATTGCTTTTGTACCTCCTCTTTAATCTTCATAGCCATGTCTGGACGAGTTCGGCGCAATTTCTGTTTAACTGGTGGGCATTCTTCCCTCAGAGGTAGCTTGTGCACAACAATGTCGGTGTCCAACCCTGGCATGTCCTGATAAGACCAAGCAAACACGTCAACATATTCTTGAAGCAGATCAATCAGTTGTCTCTTCACTGAGTCTTGCGGGCAGGCCCCGATTTTAACTTCTTTCACATCTTCATCTGTACCAAGATTAATCACTTCAACCTCCTCCTGGTGAGGAGTAATAACTTTTTCCTCTTGTCTCAATAACCTGGCCAGCTCTTCAGGAAGCTCATATTCTTCATCAACCCCTTCATCAGCTTGATTGATCGGATTGTCAAAGTCATACGAAGTCATAGCCGTGTTGTTGTCGGTGCTGTCAGGAAGGCACTCTCTGCAAGAGTTCAGTTTGTTCGTTTTAGTGATTGATTTTAATCTTGCTTAGAAAAGTGAAATAAAGTTATCATTTTGAAAACATCGCCATTTATTTTTTGTACAAAAAAGAAAAATGGAAAAACAGTGAGCAGAAAAGAAAAAGACTCATTTGCAAAAAAGATGTCTGATATTTCATTGATTTAATCTTGTTTGCACAAAAAGTACAGATGGCCCGATTACAAAATGAGTCTTGTCATCTTGGGCAAGATGAAAGACTTTGATGCATGCTATAAAAAATACAGGAAATAATAATTACTCTGCATGAGTAACTCTTATAATTTCCTGGGAAGACCAGTTCGAGATACTGCTCCCCGGGGTCTTCGGACGAATCCAATTCTCCAGATTGCGCTCCTCTTCCAGCTCGTCTTCCAAATTGTTGATAGCATCGGGGGTGAGCATCCCCCCACTGACAAAACCGGGTTTCTCAGCAGCCTCCGCTTGATGTTGTTGAGTTGGTCTGTAACCCAACCCAAACTTGTCCTTCTTCTCTTCCACAGATAAAACCTTGCCCCAGCCTTGGGCAGTTCCTTCCTCAACAACCTTCCGGGCTTGTTGATAAGATGACATGGAGATACCAGATACAGCAGATGCTTCATTGATATTCAAGGCCTCGAAACCTTGGCTCATTGTTTCATGGATCTCCCCATCCATCTCGATATACTTGTAAGTAGCCAGATGGCTAACAAATATATCCTCCTCCCCACAGATTGTAACAACTTGGCCTTCCCATTCAAATTTTAACTTCTGGTGAAGGGTAGACGTTACTGCGCCAGCGGCGTGAATCCAAGGTCTACCCAACAAACAGCTATAGGCAGGCTGAATGTCCATCACATAGAAGATAGTTGTAAAGGTCTGTGGGCCAATTGTCACAGGCAGCTCTATTTCCCCCAGAACCGATCTCTTAGAACCATCAAAGGCTCTTACCACCAGGTTACTGAGTTTCAATGCTAATCCTTCATACTCTAGCTTCACCAGAGCCTTCTTTGGCAAGACATTAAGGGATGACCCTGTGTCTACCAGCACATGAGAAAGGACTGCTCCTTTGCATTCCATGGTGATGTACAAGGCTTTGTTGTGGTTGCGGCCATCCGTTGTCAAGTCAGTATTGGTGAACCCTAGCCCGTTGCTAGCAGTAACATTTCCAACCACGGTTTCCAATTGATTGACAGTGATCTCTTCAGGCACGTAAGCTGCGTGCAAGACTTTGAGTAGTGCATTCCGATGGGCTTCGGAGCACATAAGCAGAGATAAGATAGAGATCTTGGATGGCGTCTGGTGAAGCTGATCCACAATTTTGTAATCACTCTTTTTGATGATCCTCATAAACTCATCAACTTCTTGATCGAATGGTGTTTTCACAGCTTCTTTAACAGCTTGGTCTTCCTGCACCGGGCTCTTTCCTTTTGCCTTGGCAGCAGCTTCTGCTTCGGCAGTGGGTCTTAGAATTGGTGGAGCAAAGAGACGTCCGCTTCGAGTGAAGCCTCCGACTCCTCCCACATTATCTACTTGTGGTGCAGGCGTTGATGTTTCAAGAGTGATTCTTTTTCCTTCGCAGTACACGTCAGAGCCATAGTGCCAAGGGATGGCCCTATTGCTTTCATATGGTACGGGTCCAGGCACTGTGACAGTGACTGGACTGATTGCAGCTGCTGAAGGAACTGTAATTGTTTGTGGATCGTAATAAATTGTAACTGGTGCTCTAATGGGAGCAGCACTTTCTGAATTGTAGGCAGAGTTTTTTTCAGGATCATAGAATATGGTGACAGTAGAGACATCTTCATGATTGGTTGCTGGAGTTGTAGGAGACATTGTCGGAAGTATGGATGTTGTTGTTGTAGGAGATTCAAAATGGAGTGAAGCTGAAGTTGTAGCAGGAACATTTGTTGATAGCTGATCAGTTGAGATGATAGATGAAGTGCTTGTTGATAAAGCCGAAGAATTGTCAGGAACAATGGTTGCTGCGGTTGTAGGAGATACATGAACTGTTGCCGGTGAGATTGCTGGATTTGTTGGAAATGATGTAGTGATCTGAAGCTGGCCACTCTGAATAAGGCCATCAATGCCATTCCTCAGATTATCGCACCCATTTACTGAGATATTGCAGTAAGCACACCCTAACTCGCATCCTGGGAACATGTTACATTCGAGGAGCTGAGCCTTGATTTCTACCAACGGTGTCCGGATCTGACCCACACTGGTTATTAAATAAGACGGTTTGTCTTCTTCAATAGCGTTAATTCGGGGACCACCATGGTTTGGCATAGGATTTTTGTTGACATTGGGTGGTGGTGCAAAATTCAGAGCTTTTGAGTCTACCAGGTCTTGTACCTTCATGTGCAAGGCTCTTCACTTTTCCGTACTATGGCCAGGTGCGTTTGAATGAAAGGCACACCTAGCGTTGGAGTCGTAGTTCCTGGGTAGACTGTTGGGATCTGGAGGTGCCAACGTCCTTAGCTCAACTAGGTTGAGTTTCAGGAGCTGTGGCAGCAGTGTAGCATATGGCATGGGGATCGGGTCGATCACTCTGTTAGCTTGAGATGGCCTCTGTTGGAATGGCCTTTGCTGATTATTGTTGGTGTTGCTGTTGTTGTAATTCCTTGGAGGGTACTGATTCTGTTGTTGATACTGAGGTTGTGGCTGATAGTTTTGCTGAGGAGGTTGATAGACAGGTTGTGGATGAGCTGGAGCAGGGATAGTGACTGCAGCCACAGATCTGTGAACATATTGGGGCCTACCCCTGTTGGCGTGGATGGCATTAGTCTCACCAGTCCTTCTCGGGCCTGCAAAAGGCTTTCTTGCATTACTGGATGAGCTTGCACCATTGTCTGAGATCTTACCCATTTTCAACAGGCTTTCAATTCTCTCCCCGACTATAACAACATCTGCAAAGCTGGTAGATGAGAAGGCAGCTAGCCTATCAATATAGGTCCCCTGAAGGGTATTCATGAACATATCAGCCATTTCCCGTTCAGACATAGCTGGCTGGACAGCAGCAGCAAGCTGTCTCCATCTTTGAGCATATTCTCTGAAGCTTTCTCTAGATGACTGTGACATTCCCATTAGGAGAGTCCTGTTGGGTGCCATATCCAGATTATACTGATACTGTCTGATGAAGGCCTCTGCCAGGTCCTTCCAGCATCTAATAGTTGCTCTTGTCAGATGGGAATACCATTCCCTAGAAGCCCCAGTCAAGCTATCTTCGAAGTAGAACATCCACAGTTTCTCGTCCATGGTGTAAGCTTTTAGTCTTCCGAGAAAAGATTGCAGATGGGTTCGGGGACAGGAAGTCCCATTATACTTTTCAAAACATGGTGGCTTAAACTTGTGGGGAATCCTGACCCCATCTACCAAGCCCATATCCATGACATCGAACCCCAAAGAGTTTTGAGACTCCAAGGACCTTAACTTCTCAGCTATTTCATCCAATCTTCTATCATAAGCCTCTTCCCCGGCTCCCATTACTGTGAACTGGTCTTCTTGATGGTCTTGTTGCAGTACCCTCCCGGCTGTAGCAGTTCCTGGAATATTGACAGGGATATTGGCCTCGGGATGGAGGTGGGGACCAAAGACAGGGGGATTGACATGTGGTTGGACCCTTTCATTGTTGCTGGTCCCAGCAGTCCCTGGCTGATGATCTTCCTGGTTTCTCCCTTCTACCAAAGCTCTGAGCCTCTCTTGGCTTTGAGCCAAGTTGTTCATTACTTCCATGAACTGGGTTATCTGAGTTCTCATCTCCACCCTTTCGTTGACCATTTGGTTTCTGACCTCAGTAAGGTCCTGCTGCATCTGATCCATCTGAATTCCCGGAAGGTTGTTTCGGGTAGGGTATCTGTGTGGCCTGTTGAGTGGGAATCCTCGTCGCCGAGCAATAATTCCTGAACACCACAACAGAGTTAGCAACAACAAAACAAAGACCTACAAAACAAACAAAGGGTTAGCATGCAATGCAGTATGCTTATTTGTTCTCAAGGTATCCGGCTTGGCATTCGGTTTTGACCCTTCCAGACCCTTGAAGATGCTGTTGATGTTGTTTCTGAAGAAAACTCAGATGAAGCAAACTAACACAAATATATATTACAGAAGGGGAAATAATACAACTTGTTCATTTTACATCACCAGCCCTCTAAGGGGTCAAAATACATTACAAGAAAATAACAGTACATGGAGAGAGAACAACAACAAACAAATGGTCAAACACTAAGTCCAAACTCATCCTCCCGAACTTCCTTGAGAAGTGCTTCGGTCACAGGATCAGCCGGACGCTCCGTAAGGTTCCTGATAAGAAGGTTCCTTGTAGCAATAGCTGCAGCCAGCTTCTTGTGTTGATTTTGGTCCTTTGACCTCTTCACTCCGGCTCTGATCTTCAGCTCTGATATCTCCCTCTGGGCTGCTGCCAGGGCTTCTTCTATTTGCTCCACCTTGTCTTGAACTCTCTTGTCCTCCAGAGTACGAGCTTCGGTGATCCTGACCCACCTAGCCTGACTCTCCTTCAGATACAAGTCTGTCCTGGCTTTCTGAAATCGGGCTTCTTTGCAAGCATTCTTCAGGATTTGTTCTCCATCCCTAGACTTCTTAATGTAATCTTCAGACCTCTCTATCTTAGCCAGATGCTCTTTCTTTAGCTTCTCCAATCTTTCAATATCCAATCTCCCATCACTCCTCTCATAGAGGGTCTTCTGCAAAGCTTGAGTTAACTTCTCATTTCTTTCTTTCAGCTTCTCAAATTCCTCTAAGCTGACAGTTGCTGAAGGTGGTGTTGTGGAAGGCTCAGGCACATCTTCAACAGTAAAGGGCATTCCAGAGAATTGAGCCCTGGCATGGGACCAATCATAGTATTGTGCTGACGCCACATTGTTACACTTTCCCAAGATGGTTACTCCTTTAGTTTGGACATTATCCCAGGCCCAGGCGGCCTGTCTAACAACAGTCAAACTAACCTTGTTCTCGCAGTAAAGAGTCTCAACCAAGTCCTGTGCCTTAGGAGTGTGGACCAGTGCATAGCCCAATTGTCTCTTGAACAGCAGAGGGTTGTAATTAATACTTCCCTTAACTCCTACTAGGGGCACATTGGGAAAATGCCCACAGCTGGTGATGATATCCCTGCCTTTTGTGCTTTGAGTGCACCACCTGATATCAGCTGAAGTGAGAGTAGTAAGTCTTCCAGCCCAGTTTTTCTGCTGATGAGGATTCAAAAATGCATCTGTCCTGGGTAGATGCCTGAGAAGCCAAGTATGGAATAATGGAGCACAACACCTCACTAATCTCCCCCTCTGCTTCTCATTCCTCTGATGCACTGAATAGTAGAGATCACCCAATAAAGTTGGCACTAGGTTCCTTAGAATGAACAGGTGAATTGCATTCTTACTGATGAACTGAGGCTCATCTGCAAACAGTACAATCCCATATATGCTCAAAGCCAACAAAGCACACACTGCTTTCCAATCTCCTAGAGAAGCCTTCAAAGTAGCTTGAGAAATCAAGAAATCCAGATGCAGGCCAGGGATTCCTGCCTTAGAAGTCATATGTTGCCCAATCAAGACTGGTTCCAGATGCAATGCCTTTGCTACCTCTTCATTACTTGGAAAGACCATCTCAGGGTTGAAAGGAACTTCTCTCCTGATAGGTATGCCAACTAATGATGAGTATTCCTCCAGTAGAGGGCCCAACTGAAAGTCCTGAAAAGTGAAACCTCTTAGTGGGGGATCATAAAACTGAAGGCAAGTGTGGATCAAGCTTCTCTGTGAAGGGTCCAGATCCATAACCATATCAAGTATATCTCCATGGTGTTCCCTGAACAATGGTACATGGTCTGGAGTGATCAGGGTCTGAATCCTCCTGATGTCAGATAAATCTGGTTGGAAGAAGTGGTAGGTGATGTTGCTCTTCTTTGGAGCCATGATGTTGAGACTGAGTAGAGGCAAGTGCTGATGCTGAAGCTGAAGAATGGGCCACTGACTGGCTGAAGTAGATAACTGAAACTGAAGCAAGTGCTGATGAAGACAGGTCAATACTGAAGATGGGGTCAAAACCAAAGCCAAATGAGGATGGATACCCTGAAACACAAATAAGCAAATGTCAATATGATGCAATGATTATGTATGCAAATGATATGCAAAGGGTTTGTGACTGAGCTGGATCTGATCAAATGCTCTGATATAAGTCCATGTGTGTAAGAAATCCAGGTGGAGGTCTATAAGTCCAGTAACCAAGGTGGGGGGACTCAAATAAAGAGTCACATGTCCAGGGTTTAGAATCACAAGAACTGTTCCAAGATGGAGTATCCTTAATCATATCACAGTGACTGGGTATTCTGAGGTCAAGGTACCTGCAAACCTATAAACAACCCAACCCCCTCACAGGTGGTGTTCTAGAACAAGGATCCTCAGACTTGGATCAGTTATGAGAAGTGTAAACACTACTAACCCGGAGGTACAGTGTTTACAATAGCCATAACAATTCCTCCTCTAATTCACCTCAGTTTCTGAAGGTCAAAACTAAAAGGTCATCCAGACTTAGCAGGCTTCCCAGATAGCCCTAGCATTGCAGGAAATCCGCAACACAGAGTTCTCAAGAAGAAACCCACATCTGAACCATGTTTCATATTCCCGCACCAGACCGAAATGGAATGGGAAAGAATATGATTCACTCTAGCCTAGGTGTCACTCAGGTCCCAGGTATAGGACCTCAACTCTCAATGAAACACCCACCCACCAAAGCAACAAAACGGACCCAGCCAGCACAGTATGATATATGTAAAGCTATAAAGAAAGCAATAAAACAACTGTACATAAGGCAATAAACAAAATAAATACACAACACAAATAGCATATAACACCCCAGTAAACACAAATCAAACAAGCGCTAGGAGGAACCCACAAAAAGAACCAGAAGCCCTGGTTACAGTATAAGGGTCCCCAGCAGAGTCGCCAAGCTGTCGCTCCCGACAAATGAAAATGGATCAGATGAAGGTACAGACGCGAACGGTCGGCGAGAGGGACAATGAGAACACACAGCAGTGAACTCACTGGAAATGAATAGAGTCGCCAGCTAGGCATTTTTATCCCGGAGGAAAGGCAATGCTGCATAGACCTAGGAAAAGATGGATAAGACGGTTGCGAACCAGAGAGACTGAGAAAGGGGGTTGGTTACAACCTGGGAAGGTATTAGCACCCAGATTGTCCGCCGTACTCGACGGGATCCACGCTTAAAAGATTTGTGTTTTAAAGGGGTAGTGTCAGTGCAATCTGTGTATAAAAGAGCTGGAAAAGGTGTACAGGTGTCAGTGTAAGAGAAGTGTAAAGTGAGATATATACAGTGTCAGTGCAAAAATGAGAATGAAATGCTCAAGAAAATGAGGCTAAAGAATGATGCTGGAAAGAGGGGGAATATACAGAGACTTTTGTTCGATAACTGTTAAGTTATGCCTACGTATCCTCTCGTGCAATGAGGAAGTCAGAACACCGTAGTTCGACCCAAAGAGACTGAAAGATGAATTGACTTGTGAACTGCTTACTTGCCTATGCTCAAGTGTATGATCTGTCTGGCACAGATGCTAACTGTCTTGCATTAGACGGAAGAAGCAAGTTCTCGTTTGTGAGTGAATGAGATGAGAAAAGAATCCCGGAGGAGACGATTATTGTTTGTTTGTGAGTTTTCAGTCTTTTATTGCTTTTGAAAGTTTGTCATAGATTAATGAGCTTAAGCCTAAACCAATGGGTTAGTAAACTCATCACATCTTCCCTCTGATTAGGGGTAATGAGAAAACCTTAAGTGTGAAGTCAGCTTCTCACACTTAATCACCATGGTGTAGGATTAAGATCATTAACCTACTTGTGATTATTTAGATGTTTTTGGTGTTTTTGTTTAGTGTTAAGTAATGAGGTTAAGCCATAATCAAGGATTAAACAGACTCATTACACCATCCTAATAGAAGGATAATAGATGAGAATGTTTAAGCTGAGGAAAACTCCTCAACTTAATCCATGATTAGGGATTAAAGTCATGACAAAACAAGGCCTTTATTAAATGGATTTTAATTAATGATATGATGATGAAGTGAGTTTTAGGGTTTGTAAGACAACTTGAGGGGGACTTGTCCATTAACACTAGGGTTAGTCCTTCTTAACCAGTTAAGGAAGAATTAGAACCCTAATGCAAGGCCCAAGTTACAAGTGTGATGTCTTGATAATTATTAAGTGAATTGATTAAGAGACTTAAACACATTAAGGGTTTAACACTTAGGATTAAAGTTATACACTCCATCCTAATAGAAGGATGCAGGCATAAGCTTAATCACAAAGCCTTAAAGCCTTTAGGGTTTAGTCTCTGATTATGAGGTGAGAAGAGAAGACTCAAGAGACACAAAGGTAAAACTAAGAGGGGAGACTAATCAAAACCCTAATTCATTATCATGCTTGGATGTTCCTAAAGTTTGTGAGGTTTCAACAAGAAAATCTTCAAAGGAGCCACCAGGAAGCAGATGAACAAGATCAAGAGAAGCAAAGTGACTTGCTTCATTCAAGAAGTCAAGTCACTTGAAGAAAGAAAGTGGGAAGAGGAAGAATGAGCAAGCCCAAACTCAAACACATGTAAGAATGCAGCAATGGATGCAAGATAGATGAAAAGAAAAGTTATGAGAAGTGAAGGCAAATTCACTTCTCAAGTTTACTTACCACCTGAAATGTTAGAAAGAAATGCAATGCAATGCCAAAATAAGATGATATGACATGATGAAAAACCAAACCAGAAGCATGTACATGATGATGATGATGCTATGAGATGCTACAAACATGAGGCAGCACATGGAAATGTTCAAACAAGTTTATGGGTGCATATGAAGCAAGCTTAGGAGCATGAACAATACATGAAAAGTTATGAAGCATACAAGGCAAACAACATAGCAAATGCAAGATGCAATGATCAAACATGCTTCCTATATGTCTTATGATGCTCAATGAATCAAATGGATGCTTGAAATGTCATGGCAAGTCATGCTATGCAAGAGAATGCAAGAAGGATGCAAATGGAAGCCCAAATTAGGGTTTATGGATCACACAACAAACAAAAACCAAAAACAGAAGCAAACCCTAAGATAAAAAATGGAAAATGCCACACAAATAATCCCTAAACCTATAATAAACCACTGCCCAAAGGGGAGGTCTCAACTCTCAACCAATCTCAAGTTATGATTTTTACAAGTTATTAGGGTTTTTAGGGTTACCAAACAAGAAAATCATCAAACAAATTGAAAATGAGGAATCAAATCAAGGTCATTTTATCCTAGAAACTACATGCTAAACACAATGCAATGCAAGAAGAATCAATGTCCAACTCTTCCTAGATAGGCAGAAATGATTTTTTGAACTTAGGATCAAATTGATGCATAAAAATGATTTTAATTCAATGAAAAATTCTCAAAATGCATCAAGATCAAAAAAGAAATTTGGTTTGAAGGTTGGACAATGTTTCTAAATGTCTTAGAACATTTCATGAATTTTTTGGTGATTTTTAGATACCTAAAGGTATTTTTAATAAATTAATTTCCATTAATCAATTAAAAATAATCCTTTAAATATTTAAAAATACTTTTTTAATGATAAAAAATAAAATGAAAATATTTTTGGGTCATAAAAATTAATAAAACTTATAAGAAAAAGTTTCATAATTTTTAGACATTTTTTACTATTTTTAATTAATTATGCAAAACAAATGAATTAAAATGAATTAAAAATAAAGAAAAAGGAAAAGTAAACAGAATGGATGGTTGAGATGGGCCCTGGATTCAAATGCATTGACCAGCGCGCATCTGGACGGCTGTGGTTCACTCTGAGTTAATCCCAATTAATTAAGTAAATAATGAAAATTAGGGCTAAGCAAAATGATCTGGGCCTTCTATCCACGCGGGAAGTCAACTAGTCAACTCAATCTAACGCCCAGAATTCAAATGGAAATTAATTACGGGATTAGGGCACAAATGACATTCAGGCCGCCGGAGAAGACTTCCGGTCGTCTTCTCCGGCCAGCATCCCCCCTGAGAATCCCCAAATCTCCAAAAACCTAACTAAAATGAAATCTAAAAACTGGGAAATGATCCCCACTCACTCACGAACCAGAACCCCTCATCAAAACTAATTTATATTTCCTAACAAGGCTGAATCGAAGCAAGAAAGAATTAGGGCACGAAAGTTTCAGAGAGCAATTACATCCTCATTTCATCACCATTTTCAAAAGTAAGCATACATTCATGATCAGAGGAACACAAGGCTTCATAAAAGAACTTAAAAATCAGTTTCTGGGAAAAAAGTTCTTCATGTTACCTGAGATGAAGCTTCTCTGTTTGTGAGCTTTCTGGGCTTTTCTCTTGCGCAAGCTTGCTTCTTTGAACCTCCTGAATATGGAACGAAGCTTAGAAAGCTTGGGGAGTGGCTGGTTTGGAAGATTCAGCTCTGGTATAGCAGATAGCACAGTCAAGAATGGAGAGGTTTCAGGCCATTCCAATGGTGGATTCCTGCTCCTTTAAGTGTGCTTGACTTGTTGGTGAAGAAAGATGATGTGTTTGATGGCTGGATAAAGGGATTCGAAGAGTTCTGGTTTTGAGGGTGAGGAATGGTGGAGCTCAGTTCAGGCTGGTTTCAGGCTTGAACCCTGGTGGTTTCTACTCAGCAAGGCAAGGTGAGATGATTGGAGGAATTTGTTTGAGTGTTTGTAGTTGGTGGAGGCAGATTCGAAGCAATTTGCAAAATGGTGTGTTTTGGTGTATGTGATGCTTGAGAGAGTTTCAGCCTTGCTTCATGTATGAAATGTCTTGCTCTTTGTCCACATAAACCTCTCTCATTGGTCAGATGACATGACATGTGCTTTTTTGATTGGTAAGTTTACTTTTGCAAAAAGTCAATTTTGTGTAAGGAAAGTATGGCTTGGCTCTAGGCTTAGTACAAGGCATGGGCTGTGCAGCAAGGGTGAGGGGAAGGGCTAGCAAAGTGCAGTAACCAATGCAGCAAGTGGTGGAAAGAATGATCATGAGCTTTTGCAAGTTGTTGCTTTTTGGTTCACATGTGATTTCCTTACCTCACAAGCCATAATACATAAGCATTCTTGGTTCAATTCTGATTTTTATGACTTGTAGAATGTTTATGTCATGGTTTGAAATGAACTAGAGGTTACAAAAGGCATTGGTTCATGGTTTTGCAAAATTCTCACTTGAGGCATGCCTTGAAAATCAATGATTTTAGCCAACTTTGTCACACCATAACTTTTGATCCAAGAAGAGTTTGATCATGTTCTTGTACTTTTTGAAAAGGGAAAGATGTAATCTACAACTTTCATGACCAAAGTTTTTCCATTTGAAGCTTTTTTTGGATCAAGAATCAAGGCTTGAAAAATGACCTAAAATGAAGCATTCTTGAAAAGTCAACTATGCCCAAAAAGTCAACATTTGCAAAAACTCCAAATTCTTGATTTTTGTGAACTTCAACCTTCTTCCATGATCAAATAAAGATCATATACACTCAAAATGATGAATATCAGCCATTGGTTGGGTCATTGGGGGCCTCAGATGCCCTGATTTTGCACTGACTTGTCTGAAAAGTCAACTCTTGATCAGATGACTTCCCCATGGAATTTCTTCATGAAAATTGATATGCATACTCCCTATACCATATAGAGACCAATGGAAACAAGAATGACCAAAAAATTTGGAGTTATGGCCTCTGAAACCAAAACCCTAATTTTCAGTCAACTGTGCAGTCAAACCTGGCTCTGCATCCATTCCAAACCCAGTTCTTGTGATTCTTTTGAAATCTTGACTTTGGGAGGATGAAATATGATATAAGAACAAACATGGATCCCTTTGAAGTGGTTGGTGACCTTTGGAGTGGCTCAAGAAGCTTTGGGATTGCTCAGATCACAAACCCTAGATGCAGATGACTTTGAATCTATGCAGTGAATCAAAAATGAGAGGTGAGATGATATGACTGTGTTTATGCATATGAGAATGATCACAAGCCATGGTGTGAATGGGTGAGGGCAAATTTGGGGTGTTTACAATCATTAGAGCTTAAAGTGCAAGAATAGCAAGGTGCCATTCAGAGGCAACTCACTTTGAAGCTTCTGATCCAGGTCCAATCAAGCTTCCTCTTGCATTTATTTTGCAAGAGGAGATCACAAGAGCTAGATCTGAAGCTTTGGAGGCCTTTTCTTGGTGGTTTTGAAGGATCTACAACTCAGGTATGGCATAAAATCTCGTGATCTGGAAATGGAATTATTGAGTTGCTTTGTGTTCTTTGATGTTTGCTAATGATAATGCACTTTTTAGATTCGAAAATGGTGCATCATAGCATAAGTTATCTTGATTTCAAGTTTGATGGTATAACTTTATTTCCTTCGATCTGTTCAATCCTTTGAGATTTAGGTTTTTTTGATGTTATATTTGAGTTCATTGATGTTGAATTAATAGGTCTGGGCAGTTTATTTTCATTTATTTGTTGATTTTTGGTTCTGGTTTGGTTTCCGGTGCCGGAGCCCTAGCTCTGGTCACCGGAATTTGTTTCATGATCAACCTAGGGTTTCTATGAGGAAGACGCACACCAGCCCTTGGATCCAGCCATCCAAGCATCCTAACGCTGCCACATAGCCCTAGTTGGTCCGTCTCATTTGTTTTTTTCCTTTCATTTCATTTAATTCATTATGTTTTGCAGTCCATTGTAACTATCCTATACCAACCAATCCCAGCGTTGCCTTTTGCCACCTCAATTAATGAGGTTCTCCATTCCAGCCATGTGATGAATCCAGCGCATCCTATTTTTCCAGCCTTTTTCCATTTATTCACTTAAATTCGCCAGATCCTGGTCCTTGGGGTTGATATTCTCACCTCCTAGTCACTAAGCCCAAACAATTTCCAGTGCAATTCCTTGCTTATCACACCTCCTTCCTAATTCTTTTATTTTCTTTTTTTCATTTTAATTCTCTTTTATTCAGTTTCATTTCAATTATTTTAAAATAGTTTCCTTCACTAAAAAAATCCCAAAAAAATCATGTGTCTCATTTTAAGTCTCTATTATTTTATCATGTTTTTATTTTATTTTTTTCCTTGTCCACGTGTCTGAATTAATTCCTCATTGCACCTAGCTTCTTTTAAGTTCTTCTTTGACCCCTCTGCCTTGTATAATTTCCATAGACTTCAATATTTTGAGTTTTGATCCCATTCTTTTTGCTCTGAATTCTTAAGACCTTTTATTTTTCATGTGATTTTTCTCTGGATTTTTGGAAACTTATTTCTTGAGTTTTGATCTTGTGACTTGTGATGTAAGTTTGTAACCCTCACTTGTGTTCTTGCTTCCATTAAACCTGGTTTTCTTCTGAATCTTTTCAAATCCTTTTGGCTAGTTGATATAAAATGTTTGAAGATCATTTGGTTTCAATTGTGGAATTTTTAGGTGATTGGTTGATTTGTTTTGAATTTTGGTTTGAACCTTATCTCATTTTGTTTCTTTTGGACCTTTAAGTCTCTCATAAGCCAAAAAGGGAACTTGTGCCCACTTATTCTTCTCATTTGGGGTTCCTTTGGGGTATGGGTACCTTCCTGGTCCTAGGATAGGGTTTGTGTCTTCTGAATTTTTGTGTTTGCTTCTTCTTTAAGTCATTGTTTCCTTAAGTGCTTTCACTTCATCTTATTGATTCTTTTACTTCCATTTGGTATTGTTTGGTCTTGTATCTTTCTTCTCTTTATCTTGTTGGCTTCTTAAGCCATTCTTCATCTTGTTTTGGTTCTGGTTGTGAGCATTGTGTTCATATCTTGTGCATTTTGCTATGCATCTTCCATAAATGTGCATTTGCTTTCATAAGTGTTTCATGTTGCATCTTTAGCTTGCATACTTCTTCTTCATTCCTTTGAGTTGCATTTGCATTGTGCATATGTTCATACCATTTCACTTCTGATTGTTTGATGTTAGCATGCAATTTGCTTTATCTTGCTTCACTTATATGTTTTACTAACCTTGCAGGGGCTATGGTAAGTGTGAGGTGTGGGAATTGAGTTCCACATCTCCAAATCTCATCATCTCTTCTTGTGTTTATCTTGTACTAACTCTTTGTTGTTGGGCTTAGGCCTTTCTCATCCCTTCTTCTATCTTCTTCTTTCCTTTTTCATTAGGATAGAAACCTCACTAACCCTTAGGACATCCATGCATGTTAACACTTAGGATTATTTAGTCCCCCTTTAGAATTTTTCCTTTGAGATCCTTTTGGTTCTTCTTCTCTTCTCATCTCATAACTCTAAAAAACATCTTTAATAAGTTTGAAGTGATGTCTTGATCCATAGCCTTATCCCATGAGGTATGCTTGTAGTCTTCCCATCTTGGGATAGTACAAATTTACCTTGTGATGCACAAGTCTGATCAAGGTATCTCCTTCATAAAAGAAAAGCATAAAAAACACTTCTTCATCTGTAAATAATCAAAACACTTAATAAGTAAACAAGTTAGTGAGCTTAGGCCCTAGTCTTTGGGTTCAAGTTTTGGGGATCTTCTCCTTACTTGAGTGTGCTTGTTCTATTATTCCATCTTGGAATGTAGTGACAAGTGCACATTCCATGGAAAAGAGTTTGAGTTCACTTCCTTGTGACACACTCATAAAAGCTTCTAAAAAACCCAAACAAACAATAAGCGTCTTTCCTTCGGGAATTCTTTTCTCATCTCATTCGCTCCGTACGCGAACTTGCTCCTACTTGTCACTTTGCAAGACGGTTATGCACTCGTCGTCCGAGTCTGCAACACCTGAGTAATGGCATAGGCAGTTCAAGCTTTAATTCACAAGCAATTTCCTTTTAGTACCCCTAGTTAGGGGAACTACGGCGTCTCTGATCCTCATTATCCTGATGAGGTACGTAGGCAGCGGGGTAGGGCCCGTTCGAGCACAATCTTTATTTTCCCTACATTTTTTCTCTTTGTTCCCTTATTCAATTCTTTTCCAATTCCAGTTTCTTTTCATTTTCATTTCTTTTGCTGCAACTTTCATACCCTTACCGTTTGAAACAGTTTCTTTTGCAAGCGTGGATCCCGTCGGGTACAGCGGACGATCTGGGTGCTAATACCTTCCCAGGTCGTAACCGACTCCCGAGCTCAGTCTCTTTGGTTCGTAGGACCTGTGTCCTTCCTTTTCTTTCTTCTGGTTTGTGCAGCATTACCATTCCCTTTCTTCGGGATAAAAATGCCTGGCTGGCGACTCTATTCTTTTTTCCGCGCCACTTTCGCGTTTGTACCAGGATGGAAATCCGGGGAGCGACACATACAACTTATTAGGATCAAGAATGATCAAAACAGGGGCAGTCATCAATCTTTCCTTCAGACTCATAAAACTTCGTTCACAACTAGAATCCCACTAATAAGCGAAATCATTTTGAGTAAGCTTAGTCATTGGTAAATTCAATTGAGAAAACCTTGGATAAACCTTCTATAGTTACCATTAAATCCCAAGAAACTTCTAACTTTTGAAGCATTCTTCGATCTCTCCTAATTAATCACTGCTTCGACCTTCGATGGATCTACTGCCACACCTCCTTGAGATATAACATGACCAAGAAATTTAACTTATGACATCCAAAACTCACACTTGCAATACTGATAAAACAATTCTCAGTTGTTCTTCATGCTTTTGTGGAGTACGAGAATAAATAAGAATGTCATCAATAAAGATCACCACGAGTTGGTCCAAGTAAGCTTGAAATATCCAATTCATATAGTCCATGAAAAAAACTAGAGCATTTGTTACACCGAAAGGCATTACTAGGAATTCGTAATGGCCATAACGGGTCCTAAATGCGGTCTTTGGCACATCTACACTCTTCACCCGAATTTGGTGATAACCCGACCGTAAATCAATCTTCGAGAACATGCAGGCTCCTTTCAATTGATCTAACAGATCGTCTATCCTGGGTAAGGGGTATTTGTTCTTGATGGTAACTTTTTTTCAATTGACGGTAATCAATAAATAACCGCATCCCACCATCCTTCTTCCTTACTAGCAACACTATAGCTCCCCAAGGTGAAACACTAGATCAAAAAAAATGCTTAGCCATTAACTCCTCCAAATTAATCCTTCAATTATCTCAACTCCAGTGGTACCTTCCGATACGGAGAAACGAATATAGGAGTCATTCCTGGTACCAGGTCAATAGATAATTCTACTTCTCTTTCCGGAGGAAGAAAAATGACATCCTCGGGAAAAACTTCTGGAAACTCACATACTACAGGAATATGCAGCACTTGTTGATCTCTACTCTCCTCCTTAGTAAGAACAAAAAGAATATATTTTTCCTTCTCAAACAAGAAATTTATCATTCCAACTGTACCTTCTAAAATCATTGTAAATAAATTTTTCGGGGTAGCCTCAATAGATTGAATGATGATTAGATTCTCCTCACACTCGATAAACACTGAATTAACAGAAAGTCAATGTATCCCCAAGACAACATCACTTTCTTAAGAGGTAAACAAATGAGATCAATCTTAAAAATCTACCATCCACAAATAAAACATAATTTTCACACATCAACGGTGTCTCGGCCATTTCATCCATGGCGATAGTAACCACCATATGAGGAGACAAAGGAATAACTTACAACCTAAGTCGCTTCATACATTGTATTGACAAAAAATAGTGTGTTTCTCCACAATCAAATAATACAAAATAAGGATGCACGTTTACAAATCACATACCAACAATTAAGGAGTTGTCACCCTTAGCTTTTCTTGCATCCAAGGTATAAACTCTATCGGTGCTCTTCCCTTGAACTTGGTTCCTACTCTGAGAGAAATCTCTAGCCATGTGTCCCACTTTCTGACACTAATAACACTTCACTCCTTTCATTCACACCTCCCAAAATGAATCTTACCACAAGTACGACATACATGGGGTGTACTAGTTCTAGGACTCTGCACTTGTTTCCCTTTGAAGGGTTGTGTTCTAGGCCTAAATCGTTGGCTTGATCTTCCTCGGTTATTCTGATTCATCTTACTCAAATATCATTCAGCTTGAACTCTCTTCAAATTACTTTCAGCCACATAATGTTGCCTTAACAATTCATAATAAGTAGTGAACTCTCTCTGAGACACACTATGGGAGATTTCAGTTCTCAATCTAAAAGGAATTGATCAATCTTCCTTTTCCCATCCAGAGCATACATAGCCTTCCTAGAGTAAGCAACCATGTTCTTAAACTTCTCAGCATAACTAGCCACAATCATGTTGCCTTGTCTTAACTGTTGGAACTCAAATTCCTTTTGGGTCCTTAAAAGGCTAGGAAAATATTTCTCCATGAAGCTAGTCTTGAATTGTTCCCATTCATTTAGTATCTCTCGAATAGTCATTAAAGTTGACGCACTCTCCCATCACCTCATAGCAAGACCTTTCAATAAGTAAGAAGCGAACACCACTTTGTTCTTCTAACTACAATGAACAATCAGAAATATTCTCTCCATACCAGTTGCCCACTCATGAGCCTTCACAGGGTCTAACCCGCCATGAAATTCAGGAGGATTCATGCGGATGAAATCCCTAAAATTCCCATTTACAGCCTCTGGAACAACCACTGGAGGATGAACACCTTTGTTCAGATTCTGCATCATCAATTCCATAAATTGATTCTATTTTTGTTGCATCTGTTGTATAAACTGGGGCCACGAAACATCCTCGTCGCCACCAGGAGGATTTGTCGCTGCATGTTGAGTTCTAGGTCTACCACGGTTGCTTTTGTGTCCGTCAGCCATGTTCCTAAATGTCATCCAGATAAGATTCAACTGATCAGGCTCAATACCATAATTATAACATCTAAGACCAATGGCGAAATACACATATGAAAAACTTATAGGACACTTTACCAGACTTGCTTAGGAACTTATAATCTTTATGATTAGAGGACACCCCCAGATACACACACTATTGACTAATAGTTGGGGAGTTTGTGATACAAGGCATGAAATAGAGAATCGAACTTGGTTAAGCCAATAGTTGGGAGCCTATTAATTATATGCATTGATGTGGCAAAATTATGGTCTAAATATTCTATGAGAATGGATGATTGAGATAACATAGTAAGCCTTATTTCAACAATATGTAGATGTTTCCTTTCAACACTCCAATTTTGGTGAGAGGTGTGAGGAAAATTTAATCTATGTGAGATGCCTAATTCAGAAAAATATTTAGTAAATGGCCTAAACTCTCTCCCATAATATAACTATAAAGATTTTATAGCAGTATGAAAATGAGTTTCGACAAAGGTGAAAAAGAGTTTGAAGGCATGAAGTGCCTCTGACTTCTATTTCAGGAAATAGATCCATGTATACTTGTACTTGTATAACCATCTACAAACATAATATCATATTGGAAGCTGGAACTAGAAGGAACCATTGATGATGAAGTAAGTATAAAAAGACATTTCCCAAATGAGGGAGGGGGAAACAACTAATAGGACGATTGTGATCTCACCTGGCTAGTTCCAGGGAGAATTTTCCAAATATTGTCTAGCAAGAACAATGCCTTATGAGGCAATCAAAATGTTGGATTCCCTAAGTGGGATCCTTGCCACCTTTGGATGTGATCAAAATATCAGATTCCCTAAGTGTAATCCTTTCCACCCTATGAGGCGATTAAAATTTTGGATTCTCTAAGTGGGATCCTTGTCGCCCTCAAAGGCGATCAAAATGCTGGATCCCTAAGTCGGATAATTTTCGCCCTTATAGGAGATTAAAATGTTGGATCCCTAAATGGAATTCTTGTCGCCCTATGATGAAATCAAAATGTTGGATCTCTGAGTAGGGTCCTTGTCATCCTCAAAGGCAATCAAAATACTGGATCCCAAAGTATGATCTTTGCCACCTGTCGCAACGCGAAAAACAACCAGCACAAAAATAGACTCGCCATCGAATATTATTTATCCCAACAGGGAAAGGAAAAAATTGAAGAAATCCCAAAAGGGAAAAGACATGGTCTCGCAACCAAATCTGGGGTCCGAGAGTCGATTAGGCGAGAGAAAGGTATGCACACCCCTTCACATCTTATGTATTCAACGAATCCAAGCTTGTTGTTCTAATCAAAGGGTATGAAATCTAAAGCCTAAATGCTACGGGAAAATGGGAACGAAAAGGGAATCAAAAAATAAAAACAAAAGGTGACTCGATAAGACATCGCAATATTATACCTACATATTTCCTTGTGCAATGGAAAAGTCAGAGCTAACATAGTTCAGAGGACTATGAGAATTGGGTGGATTATGCTCGCCAAGACTTTGTCGTATTGTGCCTACGTATCTCTATCAACCAATGAAGAATCAGAGTGTCTGTAGTTCGTGGGACTATGGGTTACCGAAGGTTTCTTTTTGGTGGACGATGCTAACATTCACGTTCTAGCAGTTAGGTGTTGTTTCTCGCTGCATGGAGACTTACACGTATACCTATTTGCGGTAGAACAAAAATAACATGCCCTTACGAAAGGATGAAGAAGAGTATCCCGAAGGATGACGATTTGAAGTTTGTTGAATACTTTTGAGAGAAATGATATATGAATCATTCTCCTAAAGTGATGCCACATGACAAGAAAGAGGGAATAATTTCATCTTAATCAAGATTTTCCATCGATTAAATCGACAATCCATAATTCTTTGATGTTCATCGACCAAAAGAAAATAGAAAATATCCAAAAGGAAATGAAAGAGGTTCCATCTTAATCAAGATTTTAAATCGATAAAATCGACAATACATGATTCTTAAGATGTCATTGACCAAAATAAAAAGAAATTAAGAATATAAACAAAGTGAATAAAAGTAAAATGAGTTAAGATCGATTTAAACAAAATGTCGTTAATGTATAAAAAATCAAATGTAAAAGTTATCAAGAATTAAAAATAAGAAAATCAAAGGTAACCATTAAAGCAAAGAAAAAAACTGAAAGAGAATAAAAAAAATATCAGGGAAGCGTGAGTAGTAGGTATTATGGTGTGTGAATTACAACATATGGGCTTGGAAAGCCCAAGATAACAACAAGGGTTTTGTTCCAATTTTTAAAAGAAAGTGAAATTTTGGTTATGCAGATACTCCAATGTCCTATTTAATGTTAAGACAATGATTACTGAATTTTAGGAAACAAGAGAAATACATAGTTGTTGTTTTGAAGTTGTTCCGGACTAGCCTGATTCTCAAACATGGGCCAGATCCATCTTATATCCCATGACGGCCTAATGACTCTTTGGCAACTGCCACAACCTCAGTTTTCCCGGAAGTCCCTTCCGACCGGCCATCAGCGCCGCCGACCATGATTCGCACCCAACAAGGGTCGAACCCCCAGGATCAGTCGAGGAACATTTTCCCGACAAGTCCTTCGGTCGGTATTAACATCATCCGACCAGGGTCTCATCCGAGCAGTCCAAGCGGCTCCTTAATGGTTAGTTTCTGGCAGTTACCGATTATTGGGGAATCTACAATTCAGGACCAATGAAAGGGACAAATAGCCATACGCCGAGGATATTATATAAACCCTCTCATTTGAGAGGGTTAGGTATTCAATTTCTTATCCTAAATCTCGTACTTGCTCACTCTATGACTTTAGCATTAGAGTGTCTTGCAAGTACACCCTTTTTTCTCCCACCATCAACCGTGTTTCATCCACGTTCGGTGTCGGCCACATCGGATCCTGATCTCCAGGTACGATCAGGTGGCACCGTCTGTGGGAAACTTAACTTCCCCGTTCTTATTCTTCAAAGACTCTCAAGAACCAAATTTTTCTCTCTAAAAGATCCATTGTCGCTTGTGACAACCCGTGCGAAGCCCAAACTGTTGATGGTGTTCTGCTTAGCCAACGGGGGAGCAACGTGATAACCCCCTCACATGAAGAAACCGTCCAAGATCGCCAAGACGGAAAAAACTGTTTCACCCTCTCCCGAGCACGATCAACCGCTCGAGAGTCATCCAGAAGCCAATCCCTCCCTGGCTGCACCGGCAGGGTCAAACTTCGCTACGTTAGCTGAGACGCTCAACCAGACCAACCTCCTGCTCCTCGCACATGGCGAGAAGATAGCCTGCCTCGAAGAAACCGGCCGTCGATCATCTCGTTCTCCGAAAAGGCATCGGGGACGATGCAACCCATCTCCCAAAAAAAGAAAGGGCAAAGGCCACCATGAAGAATCTTCCATTAGGAAACAACCTCGATCACCTCCTCGAAGACGCTGCTCGCCTGTACCAACCAAGACTCGTCAAAGCTTGTAGAATGAAGATCAGCGCTCTCCTCCCCAGAAGAGGAGACGATTCCGATAAACATCTCCAAGATGATCGAGAAAGAATAGATCAAACTCTCCATCTCCACGAGAAAATAGAAGACACCACTCTCGATCTCCCTCGTTCATATCTAGTGACGAGGATGATGTCAGAGGCCTACTCTCGTCAAAGATCATGGCTAGCAAACTACCGCGAGGACTCGAGAAGCCTCCACCTCTTGGTTCGTATGTCGGGACGACGGACCCAGATGAACACATCGAAAACATTGATGCCTTGCTCGATTACAGGGGCGTCCAGGGAGCAATCAAGTGTCGTATCTTTCCGACCACCTTTAGGAAAGGGGCAATGACTTGGTATAAGAGTCTCAAACCCGAGTCCATCACCTCATGGAGGCAACTCGGTCGAACTTTCTCCAGGCATTTCACCGCATCCCGACGCCATCCCAAGACAAAAGCGTCGCTCGAAGCTATTATTCAGGGCAAGTATGAACCCCTCAGAACCTATATCAAAAGGTTCAACAAAGAAGCCGTCCAGGTCTCCACCACGGACGATATGAAGAAGTATTTGCTGGAGCGCGGGATACACCCGTCCACCGATTTTCACCGGGAGGTAGGCATCGAGACGCCCGCCACTCTGGACGCTTTCCTCGTGAAGGCTCAGGCGTACATCCAGTATGAGGAGAAGCAAGCGGCCAGTTCTGTCCATGATGCTAGGCATCGAGAGGACGCCAATCCTTCCAAAACTGATGAGCCCTTGACATCTCGTCGGGGAGGAGATAATATAAAGGAAGACCGCCCCTATGAACCGAGGGAGAAGAGGGGGCCGATAGGTCGCTTTCATGAGTACACACCTCTCTTGGTATCGAGGGAGAAAATATTGTCCGAGTGCGCTAATTCGGAGTTCCGACAAGCAGGAGTTTGCTTTCTAAAGCAGTTGCCTAACAAGCCGGGCACCGACAAAACTAAATATTGCAGATTCCACAAAAGCCACAGACACAATACTGAAGATTGCATCTATCTAAAGGACGCAGTCGAGATACTCATAAAGGATGGCTACCTCAAACAGTTCACAAAATCCAAAGAAACCTCCAGGCCGAAGGCACAAGAAACCAAGAAGGTCGAAGAAGCGGTAATGGTGCCCGCGGACACCAACATGAAGGTCGCCCTCAGCATCTATCGACCTGAGGATTTCTTTCTGCCCGATCATCTGGGAAGTCTTGGGTATCTGTTGTACCATAGCCCTTGGGAAGCCTTCCCCTCTGCAATGGTGATTTCAGGAGGAGGATTCAACAAGATCACTGTCGGTTCTGTAAAGAGGAAGTTCGACCAAATGATTGCAAAGGGACTAGCCCAAAATGCTACTTTAGATCCGCCCAGAGGCAACTCTGTGCCTATTTCCTTTTACAAATAGGAACTACTGGGTGGAGCACCCAACGCCAGCATCCCTTTGCTCGTCCGTGCTTAGATGGCCAATTTTGACGTTCGCAAAATACTAGTCGACCAAGGCAGTTCGTGCGACATCATGTACTCACAACTATTCTCAACACTTCAGCTGAATGAGACTCACCTAACACCTTACGTAGGATCCGACCTATAGGGTTTTAATGGGGTGGTGTCTCGAACATGGGGTTACGTCGACCTCATCGTCACTTTTGGAGCAGCAGAAACCGCTAGGTCGGTCCACGTCCAGTTTCTGGTGGTCGATTGCCCATCCTTGTACCAGTGCATTCTCGGTCGGCCGACGTTGGCCGAATTCATTGTTGTTCCGTCAACTATTCATCTGAAGATGAAATACTACACGACGTCGGGAAGAGTAGCCACCTTGCACGACGATGTCGAAACTGCCTGTCGCTGCTTTGAGGCAGCCTCTAAAGGCCTTAGCTCGATATCATACTAGCCCAAAGCTTCCACCTTGACAACCTCCGAGAACACAGAAGTGACCAAGCCTCTCCCTCGGGTCGACTCCATCGACCTGGACTACAGGCTCCCAGACGAAGGCGAAAGCTCCCAGCAACCATCCACTTCATTAGCCCGACCAATCCCGAATGGTGAATTCAAGCTGATCCCTCTAGGGGAAGATCCAAATAGGTGCGTAAAGATCAGAGCTCATCTCTCGGACCTGGCAAAAAGACAGCTGGAAACATTCCTGAGAGGGAATGCCGACCTATTCGCTTGGAGTGCAGCGGATATGCCCGGATTCGACCCAGATGTGACCTGCCACCATCTCTCTAATGATCCTACTCACAAAGTTGTTGCCCAACGCAGGAGGAAGTAGTCGACCGAGAAAACTAAAGCAGCCGAAAAAGTTGTAGAAGACCTCCTAGAGGAAAACTTTGTAACAGAGGCCAGGTACACAACCTGGCTCTCAAACGTTGCACTCATTAAAAAGTTGAATGGAAAATGGAGAATGTGTATTGACTATACCGAACTTAACCGGGCTTTCCTGAAAGACGTTTATCCCTTACCAAATATTGACAAACTGGTCGACAACTCGGTCGGTTTCAAACTAATATCATTTATGGACGCCTATTCAGGATACAATCAAATCCCTATGGTTGTGACCGACAAAAAGCACACGGCCTTCATGACCGAATCGGGCAAATACTACTATAACGTTATGCCTTTTGGCTTGAAAAATGAGGGCGCCACTTATTAGCGCATGATGAATAAAGTTTTCCGAGAAGAAATCAGAGACATGCTCGAAGTATACATGGATGACATGATCGTTAAATCTCAACAAGAGACAGATCACCCTTTCCACCTACGAAAATTATTCGACCAAGCTCGAAAATGCAAAATGCGTTTCAATCCTGAAAAATGCACGTTCGGAGTCCGGGCGGGCAAGTTCCTCGGGTTTTATCTAACCGAGCAGGGAATCGAGGCCAACTCTGACAAATGTCGAGCATTTATAGATATTCTCATGCCAAAATCTAAGAAATTTATACAATCGTTAAACGGAGTGCTCGCTTCACTCGCTCGATTCGTGGCTAAATCTGCCCAACACGCATTTCTATTCTACAAGCTCCTTTTAAGGAGTCAGCTTTCGAATGGATAAATGAATGCGAGCAAGCCCTAGCCCATTTGAAAAAATCACTATCCGAGCCTCCAGTGCTCTCCAGGCCTAATAAAGGCGAAGTTCTATATCTTTACCTCGCAGTCGCAAACGAGGTCGTGAGCGCAGCTCTCATTCGTGAATTACCTGAGGGGAAGAAACCGATTTACTTCACGAGTAAGGCTTTGAATGGCCCAGAGTTGCGGTATCAGCAGATCAAGAAGGCTATGAATGGCCCTCTTCTTCGCCGCAAGAAGGCTTATACATTATTTCTTGGCCCATACGATTGTCGTGAGAACCGACCAACCCATTAGGCAACTGCTCGGAAGGCCAGACATGGCTGGAAGGATGCTAAAATGGTCATTGGAGTTTTCTGAGTTAAACATTAGGTATGAGGGTATACAAGCTCTAAAGTACCAAGCCTTGGCCTATTTCGTACAAGAGCTCACCTTCCCTAGGGAAACACCAACGCCCATGTCCAAGTGGACCATCTTCGTGGATGGAGCTTCTAGCTCGGCAGGCAGCGAAGCGGGGATTATGTAGGAAAATGAAGAGGGAACCATCATCGAGGTTTCCTTAACCCTATCCTTCCCCGCTTCCAACAATCAAGCGGAGTACGAGGCCTTCCTGGCCGGCCTATGCCTAGCTGACGACCTTGGTGCGGAGGATATCGTTATATGCACAGACTCCTAGTTGGTCGCCAACCATGTACGAGGAGATTTCCAAGCTAAGAATGACAACATGTCTGAGTACTTGTCTTTGGTCAAAGAGAAAATAAAACGATTTGCGTCTGTAGAAGTCAGGCATGTTCCACGCAAAAACAATACCCGAGCAGATATCTTGTCCAAATTAGCCAGTACTAAAAGGAAGGGAGGCTATAAGTCTGTCATACAAGAGGTACTCCCTCGACCTAGCATCAGACAACCTTCGGCCCTGGTAGATGTCAACGTCGTGGGAGACGCTAATTACTAGATGACCCTCGGTGTTAAACTATTTGACAAAAGAGGAGCTACTGGCAGATCCAAAGGTAGCCAATACCGTGCAACACAGGGCTTGCTCATACGTCATGGTCAGAAGCAAAATGTATCGCAAAGGTTTCTCTACACCCCTCCTCAGATGCGTTGAAGAAGAAAACATACCACACGCATTGAGAGAAGTCCACGAAGGGATCAATGCCCAACATCTGGGAGGGAGATCATTAGCATGTAAAGTCCTACGAGCAGGATATTATTGGCCGACAATGAAAAACGACGCAAAAGAGCATGTCAAGAAATGCGATAAATGCCAATGGCACGGTGACATACACGTAGCACCACCTACGGAGATCAGGTCGTTATCCTCCATATGGTCGTTCTCCCGGTGGGGGCTGGACATCCTAGGCCCTTTTGTTGTCGGCTCAGGACAGAACAAATACCTCATCGTAGGCGTCGACTACTTCACCAAATGGATAGAGGCAGAGGCTTTGGTCAAAATCACTGCACTCAACATTTTACGTTTCATTAAACGAAACATCCTTGTTCAGTTCGGAGTACCGTTTTCCATTGTGACAGACAATGGAACCCAATTCACTGATAAGCATTTCCAAGAATTTGTAACCTCGGTAGGGACCAAAAAACACTTCGCCTCAGTCGAACATCCTCATACTAAAGGACAAGAAGAAGCTACGAACAGGGTGATCCTAAGGGGATTAAAACGAAGGTTGGACGAGCATAAAAAGCGTTGGGTCGAAGAGCTGCATAGTGTACTTTGGGCATACATAACCACTCCCCATTCAATGACTGGGGAATCCCCATTCGACTAGCTTATGGGACCGAAGTGGCCATACCCATAGAAATGCACATCCCGTCCAGGCGAACAGAATCGCCCATGGACCAAGACACCAATTCCGAGATGCTTCACGAAGAGCTCGACCTGGTCGAAGAAATCCGATCGGGGGCTGCTCTTCGAGTTTTGACCCTCAAGCCAAAAATAACAGCTCGACACGACGCTATAGTCATCAGACGAGCGTTCGAGGATGGCAGTCTCGTCTTGAGGAGAAACCACAAAGACTCCTGGGAGGGGAAGCTGGCCCCCAATTGGGAAAGTCCATATCGTGTCCGAGCAAAGACCGGAAATGGAGCCTATTACTTAGAAAATCTACAAGGGGAAGAGCTCGCTCGGCCGTGGAACACTGAGAAACTCAAATAATACTACAGGTAGTACAAATGTCACCCCTGCTTGACTTCAAGATGAGGAGCAGACAGTCCGACCAACCTGCGTGCCTAGGTACAAGAATTGCAGTCCAATATCTTTTAACCATCAGAAACCCCCTCGTGCCCAAGGGAGGTAACTGTCGCACGAACAGATACTCGAACGAGTCCGTCGTTGCCTAAGTACCACGACCAGACATAACCCTAGCTCACGATGGGACGTTCAAGCCACGAAACCCGAGCCATAATCTTGACTTGGGCACCGCATCAAAGCAAGCCTCTATGCATCTGTTCGGTTCCCCTAACCAACAGACCATACCTTTCAACGAGCATTGTCCCCCTACTCGAGCAAGTCCTCGCACTTCTACGATCAGTGTTACGACCAAACAGGTGTCGAGCATAAAATACTTAGCGAAATTTACGCATTCAAGATTATGGTCCTCCGATGGACGAGCAATTATTTACAACAATAAAAACACAGGTTCGAGCCAATCACTTGCAAATACCATCATCACTTCATCAACAATACACAAAACTCATATCTCCCGCAAATAAAAGCCAAGGCATCCCCTTTGCACTCTCAAAAAACACAGATGCCTGTTTATACTTATACATGCTCTTTTTGACACCCATCTGTGTCATCTTTCCCCACAGGTCGCCTAGAATACCTTCTACACTCTCAAATACAGATATTGGTTCACAACTCGTACATATTCTTTTGGAACTCGTCTGTTTCATACTTCTTCAGCAAGTCAAACACTCGTCCGAGTCCCTTGCCCAATATTTCGACACTCGTCCGTGTCTTGCACATACTTCACCAGCAGCTCAAAATACTTTTACATACTTATACATAAGTCTTTGATACTCGTCTATATCTTGTATATATCACTCCTCAGCAGATTCAACACTCGTCTATGTTCTTTGTTCGACCGATTGATACTCGTCTGTATCATCATCCTTAAAACATGTGTCAGTGTTTGTTTCTACCGATACTCGTCCGTATCATGGTCCTAAGGATGCTCGTCCGCATCTTTAATCTATACACACTTTCAAACACTTATACCTTTTATTTAAAGAGCGTAAGCACTCGTCCGTGTTTACCATTCCCCAGTAAGTCGCCAACAAAACAACTTTCTTCTATCTGACATTCGTCCTATGTCGTGATACTTCCGGCAGCCGTCCCCTGCCAGGTGATCGTCCTCCACCTTCGGATGATCGTCCCTCATCCTTTTCCCCAGTGGAATCTCCATTATTGGAACCTTCTATCCGGCATTCATCCTATGTCGTGATATCTTTTTAGCAGCAGTCCCCTACTAGGTGATCGTCCTTCACCTTTTGATGATTGTCCCTCATCATTTATCCGATGGCCGTCCCCATCGTTGATCTTTCTTATCCGGCATTCGTCCTATGTCGCGATAATCCCCAGGAGCAGCCGTACCCTGCTAGGTGACCGTCCTTCACCTCTTGATGATCGTCCTTTATACTGCTTATCCGATGGTCGTCCCCATCGTTGACCTTTTCTATCCGACATCCGTCCTATGTCGTGATATTTTCAGCAGCCGTCCTCTGCTAGGTGATCGTCCTTCACCTTTGATGACCATCCCTCATCATTATTTCATTTATTCTTTCACCTGATGGTCGTTCCCATCGCTGTTTACTTTACTTTCCGAATTTGATGGTCGTCCTCGTCAGTGCTTTCCTCATTATTTTAATCCCCATGGAATTTTATTTTATTACCTGATGGTCGTCCTCGTCATGGTCTCTTTATTTCCCCAGCTTGTCGGTCGTCCCCGTCATTGCTTTGCTTACCGTTTTACCCCAACAATCGTCCTCTGCTCGATGGTCGTCCTCCATCTCCTTCATTTGATAATCATACTATACTACCCTATACAATTTATATCCCTTTTCTTCTTCTCCCCAGCGAGTGCAAATTTCGGACTATCTTTGGTATTCAACCACAAGTTATCTTGTTTGTCTGTTAAGCCAGACGCCTACATTCTGCACAACTAACTCATGCTTGAATAGGGGAAGCTGTAAACACCCCAAATTTTCCCTCACTTTTTCTCACACCATGGCTTGTGATCTTTCATTTTTTGCTTTAGCATAAACATACCATCTCATATTGCATATTTGTTTCACTGCATAGTTCCATTTTCATCTGCATCTAGGGTTTGTGATTTGAGTAATCCAAGAATCAATCTGAGCCATCCCATTTGGTCTTGAAGCTTTCCAAGAGGGTCCATGTGTTTTCTATAATCATATTATGCTCCCTAAAGTTCATGAAAGTCAAGAGATCACAAAGAATGGCAAAGGCATGGAAGCAGAGCTAGGGTTTTTCCTGCACAGATGACCAAAATTAGGGTTTGGGTTTCAGAGGCTTTAACTCCAATTTTTTTGGTCATTCTTTTTTATAATGTTCTTAATATTTCATAAGGATCATGTGTACCAAGTTTGATGAAGAAATTCATTGTGGAAGTCATCTGATCATTGGGTAACTTCTTGAGCAAGTAAAGTAAAAATCAGGGCATCTGAGGCCCCCAACAATGGAACCAAAGGATCATTTTCATAAAATTGAGGTTCTATGATCTTTATTTGATCTTATAAGTGTTTTGAAGTTCACAAAGTTGAAGAGTTTTGAGCCAAATGCAAACTTGCCATTTTTGGAAATGACTTGTAATGGAAACTTTCCACTTTGGGAAAGATTTTCAACCTCCTCTTTCATGACCAAAACTGCTTCAAATGAAAATTTCTTGGGCATGAAAGTTGTATATTAGGTCTTTCCCTTTTCAAAAAGTACTATAACATGTCTTGATTCATCCTAGAACTCGAGATATGGCCTTTCAAAGTTGGAAAAAATCCTATAATTTTCAAGTTCATGCCAAAGAGGATTTTTTGCAAATTCAAGTTTCAAACCATTTCATGACCTCTAATCAACTTCTAAACATCATACCAACATAATGCAACACATTTTGATCAAGATTGCACCAAAAATCACAAGTTTTCATGCCTTCCTTCTCAAGGAAGTTCAAAGAGGGAAAATTGCAAAATGTTATGAAACTCTTCATCCACTTGTGCCAGCTCATGAAAACGGATTCTATGGTTCTCCTTGATGCAAGTTGAGGCCAGACACCCCAAAAATTCAGCTCTGCCATGGCCTATACCTCCAAGTACACAAATTTGACGTTTTGGCAAAACCTCCCATACCAATCAAGCTGAGCCACAACAACTCTTCTGACCAATCAAGACTTCACATACATGCCTCATGGACCTCATTTAATATGTTCTTGGAGCCTAAAACACAACACAAGTCCGAATTCACAAAATCCACCAAAACCTTCACCTCTTCGATTCTCTCAACACAAACCACAAACCTCAAAACTCTTTGCACCATTCAATCATACACACCTTCAGGATCACAAAGCAACCCTCACAATGACCTAAAAGCCTCTGAATCAAAAACACGATTTCTCACCTCTCAGAACTGAAACTCATAAACCAAGCCATACAAACTTGTTCCAAGCATTGCAACATCATCAGGGAGCTCATTGGGGTTGGTTTGAACAAAGAAAGAGGTCCAAAAGCCCAGATTGAGAAAGCTTCATCTCAGGTAACCATGAAGAACAATTTTTCCAGAACTCCCATTTTAAGTTCTTAAATGCTTCTACATGATGCACTGATCATCCTGATATGTTTACTTTTGAAAATGGTTAAGAATCAAGGATGTATTGAACTTCTGAAAGTTTTGAATATTTTTCCGTTTTGCTTCGAATCATGTTGTTCTTGAGTGATAAATGTTATTTGATGCTGGATTCATGCTTAGGGATGTTAGAGGATCATTTATGGAGCTTTAGAGGGTTTGATTTAGCCTAGGGAAGAAGTTAGGTTGAGTGGGCTGCCGGAGAAGATGACCGGAGCTAGCTCCGGTCACCTGAAAATGCTTAGGGCTCTTAATTAGGGTTTAGGGGTCAGTTTAAATGTGAGCCGTTTGATTAGGTTTTCGCGCGTGGATGAAGGGTACAACTGTCTTGATAAAACCCTAATCAGTTAATTAGTTTTAATTAATTAGGATTAATTTTAAAAATGTCAGATCAAATCCTGACCACCCATTAGCGCGCCAGTCAATTCCCTCCCTTTTTGTTTGAATCTGGACCACTGGATGTGCTGACTTTCTATTTAATTGCATTTTATTTCATTTTTCTTTATTTCTTTTGCATAATTTATTTAAAATAGTAAAACTCATCACAAAAATATTATCTTTTGCATTTCTGATCCAAATATTTTTCTCAACCCAAAAAGGTTTTTTAATTTATTTTTTGCATTAAAAAAGTATTTTTAAAATTTTTAAATGTTATTTTTAATTAATTAATGGCTTTTAATTAATTAAAAATACATTTAGGTTTCTAAAAATCACCAAAAAAGTCATGAACCATTCCAATATATTTAGAAACATTTTCAAACTCTTCATACAAATTTCTTTTTAGGTTTGATCATACTTTCACAATTTTCTTTGAATTATGATTCTTTAAAATCACATTTTCTAACCCTAATTTGAAAAATTCATTTCTGTCTAACCATGAAGAGTTTGAACTTGATTATTTGTGCATTGTTTTACATATTTCATGTAGTTTTTAGGTTATTTTCCTCATGAATTTATCTTTCATTTTCAATTTGATTTGCATTTTCTCTTAAGAATCACCCAAAAACCCTAGCAAACTTAGAAAATTCATAACTTTCAATAGGATTAGCTTATGACCTTCTCCTTTGGAGTGTGATCTTATATGGGATTAGGGTTTGATTGAGTTTGATTTCCATTTTTTTAATCATGTTTTATGCTTCTGTTTTGGTCATTTGCATCTCATGTATTCATAAAACCCTAATTTCTCATGTTCATTTGCATTCACCTTTGCATATGATCATCATGTGAACTTGCCATGACATTTCAAGCATTTGTATGACATATTAGACATCTTAGGACATGTTAGAACATTGCTTGATCATTTCTTCATTCATTTTCTATGCCTTGCATTCATTACATTTCATAAACATCCATGTGTTTTCATGCCTCTAAACATGCTTCCATTGCATCTCATCCTTGTATGATCATTCATATGCATATTGTGTTACTTTGCATCATCTCATATGCCATTTACATTGCATTTTCACTTCTGACTTTGGTCTTTACATCTCATTTCATCTCATTTACTTTTGCCTTATGTCTTATGCATCCATACTAACATTTCAGGTACTTTTGGTAAGTTATCTGGGAGGTGGATTTGCCTTCACCTCTCACCTCTTCTCATCCTCTCATTTGCATATTTACTTGTCTTTGAAGTGAACTTTTTTCACTTGTGTTCCATCCTTCTCACTTTCTTTCTTTAAGTTACTTATCTTCTTCAGGAAGTAAGTAACTTGTTATTCTTTCTCCTTCTCTTTTCATCTGCTTCTTCCATTGGTGGCCTTGAAGATCTTTTCTCTTAAGCCTAACAAACCATAGGATACCCAAGCATGATAACTTTTAGGGTTGTGTATAGTCCCCCTTAGTCTTTTACCTTTGAGTCTCCTTGAGTCTCTTTTCTCATCTCAATAATCAGAGACTAAACTCTTAAAGCTTTAGGACTTTGAATTAGGGTTATGCCTGCATCCTTCTCTTAGGATGGAGTGTATAACTTTAATCCTAAGTGTTAAACCTTTAATTTGTTTAAACCTCTTAATCAAAACACATTAATAATCACAAAGACTTTATCTTGTAACTTGGGTCTTACATTAGGGTTCTATCTCTTCCTTATGGTTAAGAGGGACTAACCCTAGTGTTTAATGGACAAGTCCCCCTCAAGTTGTCTTACAAACTTAAAATCCACTTCTTAATCTCATCCCTTAATTAAAATCCACTTAATAAAGGTTTGTTATATAATGAATTTAATCCCTAACCATGGATTAAGTTGAGGTATCTTCCTCAGCTTAAATGTTCTCATCTATTATCCTTCTATTTGGATGGTGTAATGAGTTCATTAATCTGTGATTAGAGATTAAACTCATTACTTAACACTAAACAAAAACCCAAAAACATCTAAATAATCACAAATATGTTAATGATCTTAATCCTCCATCATCATGGTAATTAAGTTGAAATGCTTATCTCATACTTAAGTAGGCTCATTATCCCTAATCAGGGAGGATATAATGAGTTTACAAGCCCTTGATTTAGGCTTAAGCTCATTAACTTATGCAAAACACCAAAAACAATAACAAAACTGAAAATAAAAAAAACAAACAATAATCGTCTCCTCCGGGATTCTTTTCTCATCACACTCATTCACAAACGAGAATTTGCTTCTTCCGTCTAATGCAAGACAGTTAGCACTCGAGCCAGACGAGTCATACACTTGAGCATAGACAAGCAAGCAGTTCACAGTCAAATTTATCTTTTAGTCTCTTTGAGTCGAACTACGGTGTTCTGACTTCCTCATTGCACGAGAGGATACGTAGGCATAACGTAATTGTTATCGAACAAAAGTCTCTTTGTCATCCCCCCTCTCAACATTCTCTTCTAAGCCTGAGTTCCTGAGCATTCACCCTTTTGCACTGAAACCTATACATTCATTCTTAGCTTTTGCACACAGATAGCACATACACTACCCCTTTAAACACAATCTTGTAAGCATGGATCCCGTTGAGTACGACGGACAATCTAGGTGCTAATACCTTCCCAGGTTGTAACCAACCCCCTTTCTCAGTTTCTGTGGTTCGTAACCGTCTTATCCATTTCTTTCCAGGTTTATGCAGCATTACCTTTCCTTCGGGATAAAAATGCCTAGCTGGCGACTCTATTCAATTCATATTCATTTCTCTTTTCACTGACCGTTTGTGCTTGTACCTGGATGCAAATCTTTGGGAGCGACACGAAGCAACCCTCGAAGCCATAGTGCAAAGGAAGAATGAAACACTGCGCTCGTATATCGGGCGGTTCAACCAAGAGGCTGTCGAGGTAGACACCACATAACACATGAAAAAATACCTCTTCGAGAGGGGACTCCTTCCCGGAAGTGAGCTTAGCAGGGCAGTCGGGATAGAACCTCCCTGCACCCTGAATGACCTCCTGCATAAAGCCCAGGCTTACATTAGATATGAAGAAAAACAGGTCGCCCACAACGCTCGCAGCAGTCGCAACACCAGGGAGACCGACCATCCCAAACACGAGGACCCGAACATTCCCCGTCGCAACGGGGACATGTGAAGGGAGGAGAAACCTCGCGAGCCTCGCGAAGGAAGAGGACCCGCGGGCCGATAGAGTGAGTACACATTGCTAACAGCTCCCCGCAAGTGCATCCTCGACGAATGCATCAACTCCGACTTTAAACAGGGCAGTGTGAGGTTCCCCAAACCTTCTGCACCCAAGCCCCACATTGACAAATCCAAGTACTGCAGGTTCCACAGAAGCCATGGACACGTGACTGAAGACTGTGTCCACTTGAAGGATGCAATAGAAATTTTGATCCAAGAGGGCCAACTCAAATAGTACACCAGGAAGAACGAAGCTTTCAAGCACGAAGAGCAAGAAAAGAAGAGACCCCGTGAGGATACTCCCCCCGACGACTCTTCTTATCAAGTGGCCCTATGCATATCACGACCAGAGTACTTCATTTTCCCCGATTCGCCACCAGAAGTGCGGATCACTGCCCTTAGCCCCTGGGAAGACTTCCCAACCGCCCTTGTCATATCGGGGGGAAGGATGAACTGCGAAAGCGCTGCCCTTTCAGTAAAGCGCAAGTTTGATGAACTCCTGCTTACTGCGCCCGAGCAAAAGGCAACATTGACAAAATACCGAGGCAAGTCCAATTCGATATCCTTTTTCTTGTAGGAGCTTCCGGGCAGTTCCCCCAACTCGAGCATCCCGCTGCTGATCAGAGCCAAGATGGCTCACTTCGACGTCTGACGTATCCTGGTCGACCAAGGTAGTTCGGTGGACATCATGTACGTCCACCTATTCAAAATCCTAAAGCTGGACAAGACCAACCTATCTCCCTACGTCGGATCCGACCTCCAAGGGTTCAACGGGGCCACGACAAAGCCGTGGGGTTATGTTGAGCTCCTCGTCACCTTCGAAGAGCAAGAGACGGCCAGAGAAATCAAGATCCAGTTCCTGGTCATAGAATACCCCTCCCTTTACAACTGCATCCTCGGTCGCCCGACTCTAGCTGAGCTGACAGCGGTCTCATCCATCGTTCACCTGAAGATGAAGTACTACACCAAACCGGGTCGCGTGGTTACAATTCACGGTGACATCGAGGCCTCCCGAAGGTGTTACTATGTTGCAGTAAAAGGACATGCCACAATCAACACCAAAAACAACAAGAGGCCCAGAGTCGAAGAGCCTCCCCCCTTGGGAATCAACGACCTCGACCTCGATTGCCGCATCGGCGAGGACGAAGCTGAAGAACAGAGACCCGTCGAGGGGCAAGCTCCCACTCACCCATTCCGCCGAATCCCAGACGGAGAGTTCGAGCTCATCCCGCTAGGCGATGACCCCGACAGAGCGGTGAAGATAGGCACAGGCCTGACCGAGGAAACAAGGAAGCAACTCGCGATTTTCCTCAGGGAGAACGCTGACCTCTTCGCATGGAACGCTGCAGAGATGCCCGACCTAGATCCTGAAGTCGCCTGCCACCAGTTAGCTTTAGACCGGGCGATTAAGCATGTAGCACAGTGTAGGCACAAACAGTTCCCCGAGAAAGCGGAGGCTGTCGAGCGAGATGTAAAAGACCTCTTAGAGGAAAATTTTATTTCTGAAGCCCAGTACACAACCTGGCTCTCTAATGTAGTCCTCGTTAAGAAAAATAATGGAAAATGGCGTATGTGTGTTGACTATACCGATCTTAATAGGGTTTTCCCCAAAGATGCGTTTCCTCTCCCTAACATAGATAAATTGGTCGACAACTCTGCAGGTTTCAAACTCTTGTCCTTCATGGACGCATATAGTGGATACAATCAAATCCCTATGTCGGACGCGGACAAAAGACACACGACATTCATGACCCCAACGGGCAATTACTATTACAACGTAATGCCCTTCGGGCTAAAGAATGTCGGGGCCACATACCAACGCATGATGAACATAAATCTTCCGAGGAGAAATTGGAGACATGCTCGAAGTATACATGGACGACGTGATCGTTAAATCACACGAGGAGACCGATCACGCACGAAACCTTCGTCAGGTCTTCGAGCGGGCGTGACAATGCAAAATGAGGTTTAACCCTGAAAAATGCATATTCGGTGTCCGGGCAGGAAAATTCCTCGGCTTCTATCTCATTGAACGGGGAATCGAGGCCAATCCCGACAAATGTCGGGCATTCTCGAAATTCCCGACCCCGAAGTCTAAAAAATCCATTCAATCCCTCAACGGGATGCTCGCCTCACTCTCTCGTTTTGTCGCCAAGTCCACTCAGCACACTTTACCTTTCTTCAAACTCCTCCGAAAAGAGGCCACCTTCGAATGGACCGACGAATGCGAATGGACACTGCTCCATCTGAAGAAGGCACTCTCCGAGCCCCCAGTCCTATCCCGACCACTGGAAAGGGAGACCCTGTACCTATATTTGTCTGTGGCGACCGAGGCCGTCAGCGCCGCGCTCATCAGAGGAACCAACGAAGGACAAAAGCCTATATACTTCACGAGCAAAGCACTCCAAGGCCCCGAGCTCAGATACCAACAAATCTAAAAGGTCGCGCTAGCCCTTATAAACGCCGCGAGAAGATTATGTCACTACTTCCTCGCCCACACGGTCAAGGTGAGAACCGATCAACCAATAAAACAACTCCTTGGTCGACCAGACATGGCCGATAGAATGTTGAAATGGTCGCTGGAACTTTCTGAATTCGACATCTAATACGAGAGCAGGAAAACTATGAAAGCTCAGGCCCTGGCCGACTTCGTCGCAGAAATGACGCACAACCCAAAGCCAGCGGACAACGCCCACAAATGGACGATCTTCGTCGACAGTGCCTCTAGCCCGGCTAGAAGCGGTGCAAGAATCATCCTCGAAAACAAAGACGGAATCCTGATCGAGGTCTCATTGGCATTAGCCTTCCCAACCTCCAACAACCAAGCCGAGTATGAAGCTTTCCTCGCCGATCTAAGATTAGCCGAAGACCTAGGAGAAAAGGAGGTAAAGATATCGACAGACTCCCAACTCGTGGCATCACAGGTACGGGGAGAATACCAAGCCAATAATGACAACCTCATTGAATATTTGTCATTGGTAAGGGAAAGACTCGAAACATTCGAGAAGTGGGAGGTCCAACACGTGCCCCGCGAACATAACACACGGGCGGACATCCTGTCGAAACTCGCGAGCACGAGGAAGAAAGGCGGAAACAAATCAGTAATCTAGGAAATCCTTCCTCGACCTAGCACCGAAAGGCCGCCGCCCCCTCTCGAGGTAAACTTGATCGGGGACGATCATTGCTGGATGACACCCATCTACAAATATCTCACGAAAGAAGAACTCCCCGCGGACCCCAAAGAGGCAGCCACAACTAAGCGGGGGGCGTGCTCATACGTCCTCCTCGAAGGGAAACTCTACCGTAGGGGACTCTTCATCTCGTTGCTCAAATGCGTCGAGGAGGAGAAAGTCCCCGACATATTAGGGGAAATGCATCGGGGAATCAACGCCCAACATCCCGGCGGAAGGTCGCTGGCACGCAAGGCTCTACGAGCAGGTTACTATTGGCCGACTATGCAGCACGACTCCAAAGAGCACGTCAAAAAATGCGACAAATGCCAACAACACACCGACATGCATCTCGCACCTCCCAACGAGCTAAAAACGCTCTCCTCCCCTTGGCCCTTCGCATGGTTGGGCATGGACATCCTCGGCCCATTTGTGACCGGCTCTTACCAAAACAAATACCTCATTGTAGGGGTAGACTACTTCACCAAGTGGATCGAAGCAGAAGCACTGGCCAAAATAATGGCGCAGAACATTCTTTGATTTTTCAAACGAAACATCCTCGCCCGGTTCGGCATACCCCAGGTCTTCATCACTGACAACGGAACACAATTCACGGACGGAGGATTTCAGGACTTCGTAGCCAGCCTAGGCCCTAAACAACACTTCACGTCCTTCTAGCACCCTCAAACCAACGGACAAGCTGAGGCGGCCAACAGGGTAATCCTGTGCGGACTAAAGCGCAGACTCGGCGAGGCAAAGAGGGCATAGGTCGAGGAACTACACAACGTCCTGTAGGCATACCGCACAACGCCACACTCCACGACTGGGGAGACCCCGCTTAGACTAACGTACAACATCGAAGCAGTCATCCTGGTGGAAATTCGAGAGCCAACGAGACGTGTGGAGGCGCCCCTCGACGAAGAGTTGAACGAAGAGGCACTTCGAGCCGAGCTGGATCTCGTCGACGAGATCCGCTCTGAAGCGGCCCTTAGGGAAACCTCCCTCAAACAAAAAATAGCCTTATGCCACGACGCGAAGGTCATAAAAAGAGAGTTCCAGGTGGGCAGCCTGGTCCTCAGAAGAAACCAAAAAAACCCAAGAGAGGGAAAACTGGCCGCCAACTGGGAAGGCCCCTACCGCGTCCGTGACAAGACGAGCAACGTGGCCTATTATCTGGAAAACCTACAAGGTGAAGAACTCGCTCGACCATGGAACGCAGAAAAACTTAGACAATATTATAGCTAAACATAATCCGGGGAGACATGGGAGGTACGACCACGCTCTTCACCACCAAAACAAAAGGGAGGATCTACGCTCCTCAGGGGCGAACACAACCCACCCTGACGCTGGGCACCTCAAACAAGCCCCAGTGTCGCAGTACCACGTTGGCAGGGCACCCAGCTCGCGATGGGAAACCCAAGCCCCGAGGTCAGAGTTTTCTGATCGCAAACCCTACCTCGATTTAAGGCGAGCACAACGCTCGCCACCTTGTCGGTTCCCTAAACCAACGAGACCAGCAGTGTCGAGCACAAACAGTTCAAACATAAATAAATAAAACAAATTAATATCGAAAATAACATTCATTAAACACGGTCGCAACCGACCAAGAAAAATACAAAAGGAGCCCGAAGGCCAATATTCAAACGGGCACAAAAGGCCATTATAAACAGGCATGCAGGCCCTACAAAAAGACAACAAAAAATTCTAAAGACTCCGCCCGGAGTTACTCTTCACGACCATCCTTCTCCTCATCTTCCAGCTCCTCCTCAGCTTCGAAGGGGCACACGATCTCCCTTTCAACCACACAGTAGTTGTGGACCGACCCCTCCGTCACTAGCCCGAGATTCAACACCTTTAGTTGCTCTTGTCGAACCCATCCTTGAACATTACAACCAACTCTTTGTTGAGTTCGCGGATATGTCCGACCAACTTTCCCCGGGTACGAAGGGAAAGCTCCTCCTCAGTCTCATTATCCCGAGGGCGGATTGTACCCTCGAGCAGAGCTGCCCGAGCACGAAGCTGCACGTTTTCTTCAGCCACCTTCTTGTCCCGCAGCTTGATCCTCCAGACTTTTCTTCTCGGCCTTCAGAGTGTCCCGCTCGAGCTTTAGTTCCTCCAGCACCTTCTTCATCCCCTCCTGCAACTGGTGATCTTCCTTGTAGTCAGATAGATCCTTAGACAATCTATCCTTCTCAGTCCGGGTAGCTAGAAGAGCATCCTCTAAAGAAGTTGTGGAAACAGCAGTCTCGGATAGGACCATGGCGGTCTCCATCACCCGGATAACGGCGGCCAGGTCCCTAGCTAGGTCTCTTCGTCGGGCGTTGGCATCTTGGTTCAGAATGGCCTTTGCCTCGGGCGCCGCCACCACGACGGAACCTTCGGCCTTAAAGAACTCCTGCTCTAGATAGCAAGGAGGCAGCAGATAACTCCCAGGGGCATCAAAATCATTGCCCCCCACAACAGCAGACCGAGAAAGAGTCTCGTTCAGACGTTTCCGCTTGAGCAAAGGAGAGGTGGAATGGGGGGGATTGTCCCGTATCTGGATCGGAGAGGTTTGTTGAGCGGGCTGAGGGGAGTTGGACACCGGGCTAGCATTACCCGAGCTACCTACCCCGAGCTTCATAGCCACCTCCTGGACACGGGTGTCGCTTTCTTTTTCTTTTTAGGGACCTTATCCGGGGGCCCAGTCTAGTTCGCCAGCTTCAGAACTCGTTCACGATGAGCGGGCATAGTTCCTACAAAACAAAAACAAAGATTATTTGGACGGACACAAGACCGAGAAAAGAAAATAAGTAAATAAAACATACGCATTAACTCCAAGGCCTCCTCGTCCGTATCACACTCGAGCAGAGCCCTCGTGTTTATAAGACGAGTTTCATAAATCGACATCCCAGCCTCATCGACGTAGCGGGCACCTTTTCGGTCAACCCAAACCGCCAAGTTGAAGCTCTGTACATACTCCACCAGCCTCTTGTAGGCCAGCCTTTCCTCGACACCCATGCTTGAGAATTTTACCCGGTAGTAACTGGTCGATAGATTGAAATGGTCGGGTTGCCACCTCAAGGGGATCCTTGACATAAGTTTTTCCTCCCCAACGGCATTCCGTTTGTAATAGTAAAGGGAGTTTAAGGCAGAACGAGTGATCGGCTTCACCGTATACCACCGCCCTTAAATTGTCCGGCAAAATCTACATAGGTCTTGAATAGCCTCACTGGCTGCTTCAGAGACACCCAGTTGTGATGTCCCCGGGCACCAGACCGTTGCAGGTGGAAGATATGGACAAAGAGGGGCAAAGTGCACCCAATGCCTAGAAAACGGAAGACTAGCTCGAACTCCCGGATAAAAGCGATGGCGTTCGAATGTAGTTGCGACGGTGCCAATCTGAGCCACCTGAAAAAACCCCATCTGAAAAAAGTTGAAGGGCAGCCTGACCCTCGCTTCTCGAAAGGCAAATTCGTACATAGCAAACTGCTTCCCCGGAAAGCGATGACATATTTGGTCCGACTCCTAAGGAGAAAGGCATTGCCAATTCGTAGGGTCCTCGGGACTGAGGTCTTCCACCACGGCGTATGCATTGGTCGTCTCATCGGCAAAGTATGAATCTTCTTCCAACGGTTCGTCCGCGACCCACGACAAGTCATTACACCCGGACGAGGAAACATGCTCGTTGTCCTCCTCAGCATTCCTTTCGTCGGGGTTCTGATGCGCGACCCTCCTTCATCAGCTTGACGACGTTCGACATTCTCTTCCCCGACCTGCCGATGCTCGGTCGTATCTGAAACGCAGACAAAAAAAGTGAATTCGACATCGCATCAAATCCACCCTTCAACCGCAAGTCAAGTGAAATGGCGAAAAGCTAAAACGCCCAAAATCTGACTAAACTAACCTAGACCGACGAAGGGGAAACCCCCACACGCATTAGGGCGCATAAAGATCCGACCTACAATTTCATACATACATGAACTCTACACCCGTGGCATGCTAACCTTGCCCGGGATATTCATACGCATATGAATTTCACGCTCGTGACATGATAGTTTTGCCCAGTTTATTCAAGTACATATGAAATTTTTGCCCGAGACATTCATACCCAAAACCTAAAAAACTATCCCTAAACCCAGATTTATCTACTCTACACTAAAGTTTGCTTACTCTACACAGACATATCAGGCATTTTCCTACCTACCAAACGAAAAAGCATGCAAAACAGAGAATTTGAGTTGTCACCTGACATATTGGAGACGAGGAGAAGACGGTGGCGCACAGGCAGCAAATGGCGGTGCAGACGGCGGAGACGGGCGGAGAGATGGTTCTTCTTAGAGCTTCCGGTCAAACATCAGAGCAAAAAAGTCCAAATGAAGTGGACCACCCTCTTTATATAGCCACAAGCGCGTAGATGGACGCGCCAGGTAATCATTACCTAGACCCTACGCTGCCGTTTGCACAGGAAACGAAGCGACGCACCATTAATGCTGAGACACGTCAGTCCACAAGAATCCTGAACGACGCCGAGAAACTGCAAATCTCAACGACTATAAGGAACATCCTCGACTCTGTGAAACACCACATGCCCGACAGACTCAACATCACAGGCAAGTATATGCCCGACACCTTCTTCAACGCACCTACGCCCGCCTATGCTCTAATTCATCGTTCCGACTCGGAGACTCGACTTGGGGGACTCCTGTTCCGGACTGGGCCTCCGGACTGTATTGGGTTGCGACCTAATATGTCGAGCAGAGGCCCATATGCTCGGGCAGATACGTCTGATAGACGGGCAGGGGCACTTAACGGTCGGGCACATATCCTAGATGTCGGGCACGCACTTAGAACGAGCAAAGAACATGTCTGCCAGTTCAATTGCCACGTCACCCAACTGTCCCCCATTATCTCTTTAAAGATAGGGGCAGTTGAACCAAGGACCAGACCACCTAGCTAGGTCTTCACGCTTCTCACGCGTCCCTTGGCAGTTCTTCCTTGGGCCTAGCTAATCCAGCCCAAGGAAGGACCTTGGCCCAGCGCTGGGGGCTCTCTATAAATACCCTTTTTCACTAAAGGGTCAGGTATTCTGATTCGACTCTTCTACTCACCTATTCATTGTACCTCTATTAACTTTGGCATCAGAGTGCCTTGCAGGTACACCCCCTCCTTTTCATCTACTAGCTGTCTTCACCCAATTGCTGGAAGGTCCTCCTGATCAGGTAAGATCATATGTTATTTATCATATTCTAGATTATATTTTTAGATATCTCACCCCTTCTATTTGAATGTTTCCCTCTGTTGGTTAGGTGCAGGTAATCCATAGTAGAACGGAGTACCTTGGTAGATTCAAGATGATATTGTCGCTCTGATACGTAGCACTCGGGGGATAACGCTTGTTTTATGTTGATGTTGACTTTTATTATAGTTGCTAAATTTTAAAGTTGTTTTATTAGAGAATGGTTGCTTTTAAGTTGTTTTGATGTTGAATACGATTACAATTGTTTTAAGCTGAATTTTATGAATACGATGCGTAGTAATGAAGTATATGTTTTAAGGATTTATCAGGTGTTGAATGATGTTTTAAAGTTGAAAATTTATCATCTCATTTTTTTTTGGAAATTTTATACTCTGATTTTATCAATAATTATTGGGTAGAAATGGGGTGTTACAAGTTTGCCCTAAGTTGAGGGACTCGCCACACATTAAAAAGGTCACCCTTAACTAAGGGACTTGCCCCAAATTGAGGAACTCATTTCCCAAAGGAAGGAAGACTTAAAAGCATTTCACCCTTTACAAGACCTTATGCTTAAGGGTCTGTGTGGTGTTATAGTTGTGAGAGTCCCAAACAGGGGAGACTTTAGGTTCCCCACCTAGAGAGCTATCGCCCAAGAGACATCCTCATAGAATGTGGGGCTCTCCCTTGGGGTAGGTGACATGTATAATACCTTTATTTCCCATTAGGCCCATGAGAAGGAGTCATATCATTATCCTAGGAAAAAAGATAGTCATCAATCTCCTCTAGTCACGGGGGAGCGATTACTACTTAAAGAGTTTCCTAAATCCTAGGCCCTAAATTCCTCTACATATACCTCTCCCCTAATAGGAGAAGACAAATCATAACTTACACACAACACCAATATCTACACTCTAACTTACAAAGCCTTTCACCTCACGTAAGTGGGACCTTTACAACCATCGTAACACCCTCATAATTGGCTTCTCGGCACTACGGGCAAGTTCTTACCACCACAAATTGTTATAAACCTACAATGATGAAATAGAATTATAAGCAAGAAGCATTAAAGGTTGATGATTTGAGGAATGTACTAGATGGGTTGGCTCTTACTGATGTCATATGGTACTCATTCGAGAGCCATAAACAATATCGTCCATATAATGATATGTATCTGTATAAGGGGTGTCTGAAATGGTTTGACATAGTTGTTCCATACTTGCCTAACAAGTGTATACATGAGTTTGAATATAAGGAATATATATCACTTCTACCTCATTGATTACAACAAACATAACATTTATGTTGAGTGGATTGAACATCATTCTAGTGTGATCGAGATGGTTGGTCTGAAAAACGTGGCTAACACCCCATATGATATGGATGTTGGATAATTGCATTTCTATTATAGGGTGTCACATCCTCAATATATACATGATGATTTCTCGGAAAGTTTACTGACAGTATCGAGTAATAATAAAAAGATTGTCTCCGTGAAGATTGTAATTTAAAAATAAAATTTATGTACAATTATAAGTAATAAGGGGGGGGGGGGGGTTCATTGGAAAATTGGTTATAAAACGAGAAGCTAAAAAGATGAAATTCAAGATTACAAAGGCGATTAGGACTTTATTATTGAATCCCCTTATTTTTACCCGTTGATGAACTGTGTACTTGTTGAGTTTTAATCATATTATCAGTACCACCTTTTTAGGATGCACAGAGAGCATATCGGTTCCTGTCTATCACAAAGGATCACCATATTCAATGTTATCATTTATTGCACACGAGTTTACCCATTGTATATATGCCAATGAGGATGACCCTGACTTTGCAGAGACATTTTGATTATTCCATGTAGCTAGGGAGGTCCATTATCCTGATTGATGTATTATTATTTTGCTATTGATCTATTATTATTTTGAGACTTATGTATTATAATTTTAATACTTATGTTCTATATTTTTTAGTCAATAATATCTAGTACAATATAATGTTAATAAAAACCAACAAAATATAACAAACACAATAATTTTTATAATCTAACAACGTTTAACACTACTGGTGTAAGTTGCCAATATTGTAGTCATCGAAAAAGTCACGACATCAAATATTGAATGGACAATCACATTTTTTGGTAGCACTTTGTATCACACTATCCACTTCATTGAATTTTTCACATGTATCACAACAACTATTACTTTATTACTCTTCCTCTCTTGACTGTTTCGATATGTGAACGAGTTATGATAACAACCACTTTATGTCTAATTCAAACTTCCACAATTTATCTTATCACCTCTTCTCTTGTATCAAATTTCTATATAATTGAAAATGCATAAGTGATATACACACATATAAATTCATCAAACCCTTTTATTCTATCCTCCTCACTATTATCAAAGTGGACACCTCTCATAGATTCATCACTAGCTTCACTCAATTTGTCACCATCTTCATCAAATTTGATTTCATTTCCTTTCTCTCTAAACCTATCCATAAAGATATCCTCTCATCTATCTTTAGGATCATAAAATATTTCAACCTCACATTTATTTCCTACAACATACATGGCTAATTCAGAAGCATCTCCATCATCCCTAAATGGTTTTAAGTCTTGTTCAAAGAAGGACCAGTAATCGGGATCTTGACCACTAAAGGCATACACTTCCCCTCCCTCATTTCTTATGTTAAAGTCTTTTACAAAACAACCATTTGAGTAAAATACAACCTTGAATTATTCATTTTTCTGTATACAAAATTTAACATAAGTTTAAAATTTACCATATCAATGGCAATCTGATCAACCCTAACTTTTACTATAATTGATACCAAAATTAGGTCACACATTTTTACCCAATTTTTAACCTTTTATACGAATGGTACTAAGAAGCAACATATTAAATAAATCGGGACCACTGATAAAACAAAGAACTTGACATACAATGGGAAACAATGGAACAAAGAAGAGACAAAGTAAGTTACGTAGAACCACTTCAGCTGCTAACGACGTCACTTTTGGGACCACCGCAACGACGATGCTTAGGAAGTTGCTTTGGGACATTGCAAACAACGATTTTTTTCTTTGAACACAACGATAACTACTTCCTTGTTCCTTGACCACACCACACCTACTTGAAAATAACAAAGACTTCTTCTGATAAGGCACACATTGACTTGAAATGATTGTGTATGTTTCAGTATCTCTTTATGAACATAACGTTATCATCAACAATTCCACCGTGGCAAAATGTTACACGTAACAAAAAAAATTATACTTGGCATGCCACATAAGTTACCGTTAGTTGAAACTTACATTTATGGACATAAAGTCTTGTGAGAACTATTGTTTGAAGGAAACTTTTTGAGGGACTAAACTTGAAAGTTGACATATTTATAGGGACTAAAAACATATTTAACAATTCTTTTATTTAATGTTAATTTTAAATGGAAGCTATATAGAAAATTCATAGTAGGTAGTTATATAGGAAGTTCATAGTAGGTAGTTATGTAGAAAGTTATGTGAAAGATGATAGTAGTGATTTTAATGGAAATTATTGTGTAAGTTACACATTAAAATAAGGATAAAGTTGATAAAAAATAGACTACACTAAAATCAAAATTTACACACACACACACACACACACACACACATATATATATATATATATATATATATATATATATATATATATATATATATATATATATATATATATATATACACACACACACACACACTAGCGTCCAAATAGGCACTCATGTGCCCGTTTGTCCGTTTTTTTAAGGTGCACCGCGTAGAAATATTAATAGTGTCAATTTTTATAAGTTTGATTTTAACATAACTATTTATATGTTGAAGTCTATGTCATGCTAAAACTAATATTGTATTAGACACGGAGATCCAAATAAAGGTGTGTATATCTTTTTATGATGTTATTTTTATACGTTGCATTGATAAATGATATTATTTAGAAACCGTCAATGGTTAAATCTTTTTAACTTACTCCATAATCGTAGCCTTTAAATTATATTCATTCAATGGTTAAATTAACATTTATACTTATAACCATTGGATTTAATCTAATATAAAGACTACAATAATGGAGTAAGTTAAAAAGACTTATTCTTCGAGTAAGTTGATCCTGACTCATATATATATATATATATATATATATATATATATATATATATATATATATATATATATAGACCCACTTATTTTATGAAAATCTATTTTAGCAAGCCTTAACTAAAAACTCATTAATTGCACCTTAAGGTGCATGTTACTAAAACGCTCCTTCATATAAATAAGTGAATGTATTATAGTAAACCCTACATGAATTTGCTATAATACATCTACTTGTTTTTATGAAAGAGTGTTTTAGCAAGCTTTAACTAAAAAAGGGTTAAATGCACCATAAGATGCATGTTGCTAAAATAGATCTTTATAAAAATGCGGGGTTTGCTCTCATCTACTTGTTTTTATGAAAGAGTGTTTTAGCAAGCTTTAACTAAAAAAGGGTTAAATGCAACATAAGATGCATGTTGCTAAAATAGATCTTTATAAAAATGCGGGTTTGCTATAATACATCCACTTATTTTTATGAATGAGTGTTTTAGTAAACTTTAGTTAAAAAATGGTTAAATACACTATAAGATACGTATTGTTAAAATAGATTTTTATAAAAATAAGTGATGAAACTTAATTTCAGTTTTAAAATATGCATAAGTAGTAAAAATGCATAAATGATGAATCACTTGAAACATAGGTTATAACGCTCAATTTCTCAATATTAGTACTATTGTGCACTCAAAAATAAATATAAAAATAAAAATGTTGAACCAATTTTCATTTCGTTACTCCAATTATGCTTCTACGACGGCGGTTCCTTCCCTATTACTCCATAATACTACGTCGTTTCACCACAACGGATCATCTCTCACTTTTCCGTTTCCCCGCCGGCCGTTCTGTCCACCGGAACTCCGGTCAGTTCCCCCTGTCTTTACTGTTGCGTCTTTACCATTCTTCGATATCCGCGGAGGCAAAGGGTGCGTACGTGTAATTTCTCCTCAAAACCCTTGTTTATGCTTCATTGTTTGTTGTAGTTACTTTTTCCACACATGTCGAAGTTGTTGAACTTGAAATTGGAACTTCTTTATTTGCAATTGATGGATGGTATATAATTTTTTACTATCTCGCTTGCTTTCCCTTAGATGTATCAATTCACAATCAAATCAAGTTTCTTTGCTTTGTTTCAATAAATGAATCATTATCATTTTAGAATTTCAAGTGTCATTGTTATAATTTTTCAATCATAACCTTATTTGGTGGACAAATTCAATGGTCCGGCTTATGTGCAATTTTGTTCCTCCTATTTGATATCTCAATTTGATGGAGGCCCCATAGTTAACTTGGCTTCAACCACAGCAAAACAACTAGGGATCCTCTTTAGTCCGGGTTTAACCATGCCAAATCTATTAAGAGGCTCTATTTAGGGTCAGTTTGTTTTAGCTTTAAAAAAATGGATTTTTCCTTTCTATTTTCGAAAATGAATTTTGTAAAATCGTTTTTCAAAATATTATAAGGTTTTCAATATTCATGTTTTCTAAATTGGAAGACTAATTTTGATATCGTAAAACATAAATATACATTATTGAAGATCAAAATATAATTGAAATCATAATTTTTGAAAAAAGTTGTATCTCAAAAATGATTTTTATGAAAATCTATTTGAAATAGCTTCAAAATTAAATGATTTTTTGAAATTTTGATATCCAAATTTTTTTTCGATAAGATGATGAAATATCTAAAATAACATTTTAAGAATAACTATTCAAACAAAAATTTTCATTTGAAGTTTGAGTAGTTTGGGTAAGATTGTTTATTTCTAGCTTGACAAAATTATAGTATAAATGTTTTATTAGTATTATATTCTTACTGAAATCATGGAAATGTAAGTTTGTTCATTCTTCAAATCATATATAATATTCCTCTTGCAAGTTGACACGTCTTTGCATTAACACATGCAGGTCAATATGTTATACTTATTTGCTTGCCATTTTGCAGCATGAATGAGTTCTTTGATGTGGAGCTAAAAGTTCGTGATTATGAATTGGATCAGTTTGGCGTGGTCAATAATTCGGTTTATGCAGGTTATTGCCAACATGGTGAGACCTCGTGAGTTATTACATTTAGAATTCCAATACCACAAATTGTTACTTTTATCTGAATTTTATGTTGAGATCACCTTTTCTAGATGATGTTTTAGCAACCTTTTGTTTTTTTTATGTAAAACAGAAGTTAATTTTGAACCGTTTTCAAATCTAAAAAATGAAAACTAAAGATTGACATGGCATAATGCGAACAACAGCGCTGTGGTAATTTGATGACTTTAGGATCAAAACATTATTTAGAGTCAGTATCTTTAATCCCTTTCACAAGGGAAAAAATATATAGTATGATTTATAGTCTTGAAGAAATGACTTGAGTTTATACTTGTAGTCCATATTTAAATTTACCCATGTCAAGAGAATCCTTTTGTAAGCAACAAATTTAGAGCAGCATAAGTTACGATTTGGTTAATATTTTTTTATTCATGATTAAACGAAGTTATAGACTCAATAATCATATTAAAATGGAATGTAATTGGTCTTAACCTTGATTCAAGGGAATTATTGACAATTTATGGTTTGATGCTTGAGGTGTTGTCTAAATCTTAGGTTTTTTGAGGGTCACATAAGAACTTTTCTGTTCAAATTTGGATGCAATCTTGTAGTTATTTGACACTGCTAGTTTCTTTATGTTCTCTTAAGTATTGTATATATGGACTTTTCATATCTTGGCTATGGTTTTAAATGTTGTCCCTTTTAACTTGATCTCTTGTGATATATTTGTTCTTTTCTAATTCATGTGATCAGTGTGACTCCTAACAGGAAATTGAATTGAAATATGTTGAATTAATCATTGGCAATTTTTTTAATGTATCTTTCTGATATTTGTAGCAATTAAAAGGAATACTTTATTTTTTCCATGCATAAACTGATAGTTTATATTGTTTTTATTTATAAATATCTTCATAAGGTCGTCATGAATTCTTGGAAAGCATTGGTATTAATTGTGATGCGGTGGCTCGTGGTGGTGATGCATTAGCACTGTCAGAACTATCCTTCAAATTCCTTGCACCTCTAAGAGTAAGTTATGCAAAATTTGTTTGTCATTTGTATTTGTTAGGTATAATCTCTTTATGCAAGGTAGTATTCTAAAAGGATTATGTAATATTGTATAGCATAGATATGTTTTCCATTGTTTGTTCTGATTTCTAAACCAGCTTCCTACCAGAGTGGTGACCGATTTGTTGTAAAGGTTAGGGTTTCTGGCTCTTCAGCTGCTCGTATATACTTTGATCACTTCATCTATAAGCTACCAAACCTAGAGGTTTATTTCCGTCACTTATCGTTTACAGTTCTTACATCTATGAAAACATTTGTTGATATTTGGTGAATTTGATTGATGACAGCCTATTTTGGAAGCCAAGGCCACAGCGGTGTGGCTTGACAAAAACTATCGTCCCATTCGAATTCCGGCAGATATTAAGTCTAAGCTTGTTAAATGTATTCGCAGAGAGGATTCTTAATCCATCTTTCACATGAACATGGAGAAAGTAAACTGTTTTTTGTACTTGACTTCAATTTGGCTTGTGGACAGGCAAGGAGGTAGAAGTAGCACCGTTCTGTAATAGAGGTTTGTGTAATATTAAATAATTAGAAACCTAAGAGCATAAATATAATGGATAATTGAGCAAAAGTAACGATTTCTAGTCTAGTTTGTGAACGTTTTCTAACTGCCAGTCAGATAAATGCGTGATATATTGTAAAATTGGTGGGGCCCATTTTAGAGTTTTAACGGGATGTATGAATATTTGAAAAATGTAGGGATGTATGAATATTTGAAATATTTGAATGTAAAGTAATATAAAAAATTGAGTGGGGTTCATGATGGATGTGGGTCCTCAAATTTAAACTACAATTTTAGCAATATTTTTTTTTTTCTTGATGCCTAGTAAAAAACCGTATGGGAACCTTGTTTCCCGACTCTGAATCCTATCCGTAGGCTTTTAAGGTTTAGTTTGGATTGATGGAATTGGATGGAGCGAAATAATATGAGATGAAATGAAATGGTATTCCATTATTTAGATAATTTAAAATCAAATGGAACAAAATGGAATAGTGTGATATAAATTATATTCTATTTTATCATTTACCATCATATTTCATCCCATTCGATTTGAGCGGAATAAGAACTTGTCTTGCATAGTCTTAAAATTTATTTGAGCTGAATAAGAACTTGTCATGCTTAGTCTTAAAATTTCCAAACAATAGAATCAATCTACGAGATTCAAATATAGCCTAAAACTTTCTTTCTTATTGTTTGTTACTCCCAATTATTAAGGGTGAGGGAATTACTGGTTTGAACCATTTTTTCTTGTTTATGTAATGCTTAGTTGTTGTGACGTATTGGTGTAAAGTTGTTTAAAAGATATTGGACAATGTGAATTAAGTCCTTAGACATTATATACTAAAGAAGAAACTTTTAGTTTCAAATATGACGACCTTTCAAATATATTATGCAACTGTTGTCTAAATGGGTAAACTAAAGATCAGTCCCATCCATATGGTGTTTTTTAGTAGTTTATTGTATTGGTAGTATACTATTCTATTAGTTGTCTTTAAATTATATATATTTAGAATACAATAATTATGATGCAGGGTGGGTGTTGAATTTAACAATAAACTGTACAAGTTTGGTGGTACCATACTATTCTTGAATATAAAGTTTGTCTTTAAGTGGAATAGTTTATTGTTCTGGTAGCATTTGGTTGTAACTTGTGTATTTTGCAGAACATCTGTGGGTCTATTTTACATGTAAATGATTATTTTGTAACTTGAAAAAGATAACAAATTAAGGGTGTAATACACAAAAATGCAATTATGCCTACACTAAAATTGTAGCAATGACAAATCTTAAGGTAAAACTGTTGGATTTTATAGTTCTTTCTCTCTTAAAAGTCAATAGGTCAATGCAATTATAGGTTTGGTTATTTTCCCACCTAAACAATTATCTGTTGATTGAAACACATAATTATTTATTGCCCAATAAACATAACAAACAAAACCAATGACTTGGAGCATCTCTCGTGTAGAAATTTTCTTCCTTTTGTTTACATACCAACCTACAAGTTGTACTATTCAAGTGACTCAAGTTTAAAATATAGTTTTCATTAAAAAAATATGATAAAAAATATCGGCACACATCCTATTGAGCCTATAAAATTACTTCCTGTGAGCAATAGCTAGACAAGAGAAACATTTCTGTAAACTATACGTCACTGAAACTGAGGTTTATCTCAAGAGAGTAATGTCAACAAATTATCTTCCACCGCCATCACCGGATACACCTACGCCTCCCTATCCAACGGTGCCAGTGCCTTGGTCACGGAGTCCACCTATACTAACATGGCCACCACCTATATCATCAGATAAGTTATCATCTGACACAGACTCTTCTTCAACATCAACATTTGGCATCGTTATTGGTGTTGCTGCTGGGGTCCTAGGTGTTCTTTTGTTGTTTGCGATTTGGCACAAGTATCTTAGGAAGAAAAGTTGTTGTTCTTCTTCAAAGTGTTAATCCTTGGAACCTTTACACATCTTATTTCATATGTGCTCTGCAAAATTATATTTCAAAAGTTTTAATGTTACTGTATATTCAAAATTTCAATCCGAAACATTTGATTAAAACAAGAGACGTTTACTATATAATTCAAGTTTTCTAGGATGTTGAAATGTTCATGTCACTTATTGTCACATTACACGATAGCAAGAATAAATTACAAAAGATCCTGTGAGCCATGCAAGATTGGGGAATAAAGCTTGATATCTTAATTAAGTCGAGCAATTAATAATTGATAATAATAGATAATATGAGTTCATATGAAAATTTGAGCGAAAATTTGAGCATAATATCTCAATATGAAAGTGTGATATAAAGGTATGAAAATGTTGAGTGAAAGCTGTACAAACTATAGCTTCGACATTTTAATCGTTTCGATAGAAATGATGAATTCTACCCATCTCTCATGGGTGATGAGTTTAACCTCCCTATCATGTGTTTTAGGACTTAGCATATTCTTGAATCCAAGAATTGGATGATTTAGAGGCATTTTTGACATCAGACCAAAAAATTTGACAGGAGAACTCTTCAACCTAAGTAGTTAGAGGATTAGAAGACAATTTTGACAATGGTAGTAGTTTAAGGTAGTTCAAAAACTCAAAGACACGTGGAAACATGAAAGAAAACAATAGCCCACACAACAAGATATGTGCCGAATTCTGGATAAGTAACTATTATCGACATTTATTGGTGTACATAGTATATAAGTAGATTTGGTCTCTTGGACAAGGGTTCACATTTTCATTCTACTTTCTTTAGAATTTACACATTCGAGTTATTACTCATTTTAGAACCCTACTTATTTTATAATCTCTTCAGGGTATTCAACAACTCACTACTTATTTGATCTTCTCTTTAGGGTATTCTATAATTCATTATGGTCCTGGTCAAGGACGCAAGTTCAGAGGACTCTGGCGAACCCTTTATTTTTCATGGTCGAGGCCGAAAGTTTCTCCAAACTCTGACACCAGCCACCAAAAGAAAGGGACTCCCAAGAAGTTCGCACCTAAAAAGGATACAGATAAATTATTTGCAGGTCCTTCTGCCAAACCTACAAAGACTACTCCAAAGGAAAAAGTCAAGGAAAAAAAAGAAAGGAATCCACTCAAAACCTGATGCCCCCAATTAACGAAGACACCACTCAAACTAAAAACATTCCAGTCGAGGAAACTAATAACACCAAGGTATGCGCCAACTTCCTTTGTAACTTGTTTGTCATTCTTCTCTCCAATCTTTTGACACTTTTTTTTTATTTTTTCAAGAAAATCCTGAGGTGACCCATGGGCAAGATGTGACTCCCCCAGGTATCCTTCAATCCACTCCTTCTGCTTCACTTTCACACATACATTGGTTAGATTTCCTTGACTCTAGCATTTCGACCATTCAAGCAATCTTCCAACCAATAAACACAACGATAACCACTGTAAACCTCAACCTGATGTGATTATAGATGTTGAATCCAACCCAGCAAATAACATGGAAGAAATGGACAACAACATGCATCTATTCACGACAACATTGCTCCAGATGACTTCCAAGATGAAAATTCCACAGAAGACGATGAAGATCAAATTGCTCCCCATATTGAGGTTACCCCCGTTCAGGAAAACACTCAAACAGGTCGCCGAAACCTTTGCCAACTCAGGCTGATGTGCATGACTCCATTTCGAACTTTTCTCTTAGCCAAGCAAAAATCTTAGCTCTCAAAAGGAGAAATCCAATTGAGGCCCTTAAGAGATTGCAGAAGTTGTGCAGGCTGTCGGTGGATTCTAAATCGGCCAAATCTTCCGACTCGTCACTAGATGGCATTGGAAATGATGTTATTTAACTTCTTGTCCAAAAACTGAAAGATAATATCTTTGAAGCTGGCCTTCTTGTTGCAATCAAAGAAGACGCCAACCTTGGAAATGACATTCAGAAACTACTAGCTAAACTCAACAAACAACATGACTCCGATGTTTTGCTTAAATTTCTCTTTGAGTTTGAATCCTTTTTCAATCAAGTATGCAAAGATATCTACCTCAAGCACTCGACCACTTCCAAACTTCAAGGTATGAAGGATGCCATTGCAGCATCTTGGGAGGCAAGTGATATGTCTGACCAGAAGGTTGATCAACTTGAAGCCCAACTCCAAGAATACAATGACAAAACCGCTTCGATCAGTGAAAAGATTGCTCAGCGCCGTGCAAAGGTTATGGAACTTCCCAAAGAGATTGATGGCTTAGAGAAGGAGAAAATTGAATTGGCCTCAGAACGTTACTCCCGATAAAGGAAATGATTGATTCCGAAGCCCCCAAAGGAGTCAAGCACGCTGAAAATGCACTCAATCTAGGGCTTGAGACCGCTCCTCTAGAAGAACTTCATGATCGCCTTCGTGTTAGGCTCAACCTCTCCAAGACCAAGCTAGAAGAATTCATGGCACAATTTCCAGTTTGATTTGTATTCTTGTTGACCTATTGTGTTACTCTTCGCTTTTTGTAATGTTTATGCCCACTTTTTGTAATGACTATGCCATTTTGGAACTTTAAATACCATTGTGACAACTTTATTTCACTCAACACATTATTCTTGTTCAATTCGAATTTCTTGTAGCATAGGTTTATACCATTTAAGGTATTTACCAATTACTCTTCGTTTGTCCATGGCTAATTCTTCAATTTCGTAGGAATTATTTGAAAATACATGAAGTATTCAAAATGGCCCTTCCCAATTTGGGGACCACTTGCCTAGTGTTCGATCTCTCTGATCCATAAGCAAAATAACTTTCCAAATGTAATCTCCGTTTGAGAATGCATTGGACTTAATCTTTTTATTATATGCTTTAGCAACTCGTTCTTTTTGTCTTATCAACGTATCCAATGCTACCAACCTCTTTTCGTCCAAATCAGTAATCTCATATAACATCATTCTCCAATATTAGTCTGATGGAATTTCATGCTGACGTTGAATTCAAACTGATTGCAAATAAATATCTACAGGCAAGACAACTTTATGTACATAAGTCATTCGAAATGACGTTGTAGTTGTTGCCTCTTTAGGAGACGTACGACAAGCTCATAAGACTTGGTTTAATGTTTGATGTCGATTCTTTGGCTTCTATCCATCATGTTTCTTGATCAAACTAATAATAGTGTTGTACCCCAAAATTTCTCTGCCCTATTTCTAATAGTCAGATTATTTCTAAACTTGAGGTTCATAATTTTTTTTGTTTATTACTGATATTTTAGTAATAGGTAGTTTTGTTTAGTTTAAAAAAAATATATAAAAAAAAGTTTAATTTAAATTATTTGTATTTTTGAAATATTGAATATTGGTTGGACATTCATATATTTTCAAATGCATCTTTGTTTTGAATAAGCAGTTTAGTACAATTGGTAAGAAGGGGGAACTTGTATGTAAAGGACCTGTTTCAAATCCTACATTTTCCAATTTTTGCGTTTTTTCCTCTTATTTAGTTTCCAACTCTATTTTCATTGTTAATTGCATTTTATTTAAAAAATCCGAAAAAATATATTTTTATTTTTAATTTTCGTTTTTATTTTAAGGCATTTTCAAAAATAATTATTTATTTGATTTTATGCATTTTTTTACCAAAAAGGAGTGTAAAAAATCATAATAAATACCAAAAAATATTTCTTTTCTTGAGTACTTGTTTCCTATTGGTCAATTTGTGCCCGTTTATGTCATACTCAACTTCTGATTGGTCAGCTTGCTAACCAAGGAAGATCTTATTTGTCAATTTCATTCCCCTTTTTGTCCTTTAACATGATTTTCTCATGCTATAAATAACAACAAATCCCTACACATAAAAGGAAAAAAGAAAAAAAGTTGCAGCTAGAGACAATCCTATTTTAAGACATGTAATTAATTTTAATTAACCATTTTTAATATTCCTATAGTAATCGAAAAAAGATTAGATTTAGGTTTTTACTTAACTATTTTTTTATATTTTTTTTAAATCACTTCTAATTTAATCTCATTAGACTTAGGTTTTTTTTATTAATTAATTTTGTAATTATTTTAAAATTAGATAATCAATTTTTTTCTAACACCAAATTAATCCTGAAATTACAAAAAAAATAAAAAAGAAGCAACTTTTGACGCTTTTGAATCTTAAGGCTTTAAAGTTTTTTTTCTAACATTTGTATTTACTTTTGCATTTATTATATTAGACAAATTGTATAGGATGCACAAATATTGCAATAGCCGTAAATTTAACTTCTCGCAAATTTTATCAAATATTATAACTTTCCCAAGGCCATGTAATAACGTATGATTTACTTTTCTCGCACTTTATGCTTTATACTTATCTATAACGGTTAGATGCATGCTAATAGGATTGCATGGTGTAACACCCCAAAATTTGCCCTCTCATTCTCATAGCATTTAGCATATCATTTGCATTCATAACATTCCATTCCTTAGCATAGAAAGATGAAGCTATGAAGAATAATATCCATAACTTGAGGCATAAGGCATGTGGTCAGTGACTTGTAAATGTGTGATCATCCAAAGCCAAAGACAAGGGGCAAGTGTCTCCCAACAAGGCTCAAAGGAATTTATAGCTTTCTTTAATTTTGTTAGGATTCTTATTTTTAGCATCCTAACATCTAACATTCAAATATTTCAATGGAATTACTTGCAGATTTCAAGGCCTGTTTGTACAACCACAAAAGTTGAACATTTGAGAGAATGTTTGAGGTATCTTAAGTATGAACACAAGGTTAAAAAAACATTATGCATAATTCATATTTATTGTATCCATGTTTGTCTCATCGTGATTTAGCCTCATCTCGTTCAGTTAGTCGTCCGAAAAACAAATCAGAACAAATGGGACAATTATCAATTGTTTTATGTTGTGATGGGAGCTTATCTATTTGCATTTGTTACTGACTTTCTCGGGACACACCCTGTTGTCGGTGCATTAATATACGAAATAATGTTGTTGCATGGTAAAATTTCCAATTTGTTGATAGATAAGTCAGAGGATTTTGCTTCTATTTAAATTGTTACATTCTTCTTTGCTAGTTGTGACGTGAGACTTCAAATATTTAGCTTCATTGAAACTCACGGTTTGTCCCTTGTGGTGATAGCTTTGGTTCTATCATGTATCCCTAAGGTTCTGAGCACTGTCATAGCAACTCAGTTATTTGGTATGCATGTTCATGATGGTGTGACTATTGGATTGCTTATGAACACCATATAAATCTTACCTCTAATAATTCTCATTGTAGCTTAGGACAAAGAGGTATATATTTCTTGAAATATTTCAAGTTCATATTATGGTTGATAAATAATTTGTTTATAAAGTTTACAGCTTTACTAACATTGTTTTGCTGCAGGTCAATCCAAAAAGCTCTAGTCACTCCAAAAAGCTCCAGTCACTGTTTTCGATTAAGAAATTTAAAATACTAGTTTCTCTAAAAGTTGTGGAAACTCCACTTAATTTAGACGTGTTTGAATCCCAAGTTGTAGGTACCCCACCACCATCTCCAACCAACAGACCATAGTCCCAGCTGAAGGCCACGAAGACCTGTCCAGATTCTTTCTGTACACCTTCCCTATAAATGTGAGACACCACAAAAGAGAAATTAGTAGTACTATTCACAGTGTTAATCCATCTAGTTCGGATCCTCCAAGGCACAAAAGACGATTCTTTGAACGCACGAACAACCGCCAGAGTCCGATTCAAGCCAAAGACAACTCCACCCCTTCTTAATGGCAAACTCAATTGCAAGAATCGCACCAGTGAGTTCGACAATGAGAGAATTGGAATCACCCAAAAAATGAGCAAAAGCTCCAAGGAAACGACCATCAGAATCCCTAGCAATACCGCCACAAGCCGAGGGTCCGGGATTACCCGTCGAAGCACCATCACAATTAATCTTAATCCAGTTAGGAGGATGGGGCTTCCAAAAAACCTCAAGAATCTTAGGCACTTTAGGAGGATGAATAATCACTTTAAATATCTTGAGAAACCCAAAATCATGCATACTAAGATGAGCTGTCAACTTGAAGTTGTTGCCAACCCGAGCACAATCCACCAGAATAGAGGAAATAGAAGAAGAGATACTGATGAATTTGTCATTAAACCTTATGGAGTTTCTAGCCCCCCATACCGCATTGAAAAGAAGAATGAATGAGACATTAGAAATGGCCTGGCATTGATCCGACCAACTCCTCTCACAAAGCTTAAACACACCTGTCCAATCTTGAATGACAAACTGTAAATCCAAAATTTTACAAAGCTAAATCTACAATGAAGACCTATATGAACACATGAAAAACAAATGTGAATTCGTTTCTTCAAAACTATTACGCAAGCTGCAAATTGAGGGGAAGGAAAAGATTCTCTTTTTAAGTTGTTCGTCAGTAGGAATCTTATGACAAAACAGCAGCCAAACTATGAAAGATTTGGACGACAGAATGAATTTGGACCAAAACCAACGCCACCATTCATTACAAACCCCCCAAACACGCTTAAAATCATAAGCCTCTTTCAAGGATAACTCCCCAAAAGAGGAAGGCAACCAAATCCGCTTGTCCGGGCGCGAATCAAAAGGAATAAAAATAACACGAATTCTGTCTTGAATGGTAGTAGGTATATCAGTATTGGAAGTGGTAAAATCCCATTGATTATTGATGACGAAATTGCTAACAGGACAGTCTTCCGCCACTTGATGAACATTCAGAATCGAGTCCAGCTTATCTCCACACCAAGAGTCAGACAAGAACCTTATCAAAGTACCGTTATCGAGGCTCCAAGCGGAATTTTCAAGAAGCACGTGATCTCATTCTTGGCAGAAGACCATAACGAGGAGTAAATATGGTGCTTGATAAAATTATGGATACATAAAACTCTTGTCTGCAGCATAACCGCTCAAGGCTTAACAAAATTAAATATGTCCCACCCAAGCTTCAAATTAGTGGCTTCATTAAGATGCACAAGATATCTCAGACCCAACCCCCCTTCAGAAATAGGATTGTAGACAGATTTCCAAGCAACTGTAACCAATTTCTTCTTAGAAGTATCACCGCTCCATATAAAGTCTCGAATAGCTCTTTCCAAGTTACGAATAAGCGACATCAACCAAACATAAATGGACATGGAGTGAATAAGCATGCTTTGAATGGTGGATTTAACAAGCTCAACCCAGCCTGCAAACAAGAGTAAAAAACCTTTCTAAGAGGCCAACTTATTAAGCACTTTATCCGTAATTGGTTGAAGATGTTTTGCTTTCGGTTTACCTCTGAAAATGGGAACTCCAAGGTAAGAAAAAGGAGCCAAACCAATGTTGAAAGCCGAAATTGCTGACAGAATTCTAATTCTGGAACTGGACATAGCACCACCGAAAATAAAAGATTTACTACAATTAACAACTTGCCCGAAAATCTTGAAAGGAAGAATATATGCACATCTCTAAGAAATTCGGTCCATTTTTTCATTTCTGGTATATCCCATTTTCTATTATCTAGACTCTAATAAATTTCTAGCTTTGTTATATTTTACTGATGTATGTTTTGCCAACTTTTACTTGATGCATTTACTCTTCATATTATCCAATTGACACTATTTTGTCACTGTACTTATTCAGTGAATCAATTCCCCATATGTTTTGTGCTTGAGGTAGAATCTTAGGGTCTGTAAAAAAGTTAAAAAGTAACAACAGTTGCTCTAATAAATTTCTAGCCATATGTTATATTTTACTAAGGTATCTTTATTTGTTTGAATGCGATATAAGTTTTGCCAACTTTTACTTATTCAGTGAGCCAATATCCCATATGTTTTTTAAAGGAGATAAGTTCATCTGAAACTGAGAATTCAAAATTATGTAAGAACTCCAAAAATCTTCACTTATAAATTGTAATATTTTTTGTTAAATTCTATGGCCTGTCTAACATTGCATGGTTTCTTGATTATTTTTCTTACAACAGCCGGGTGGTCTGAGCAAACAAGGTGAGACGATTATTGGCTTTTTGAAAATCAACGTTTTTATGATTATGTTGCAATACTGGCACTTATATTTATCTTCTATTGTGTTGCAATACTGACACTTATATTTATCTTCTATGATGACGTACAGGAAGGTTGCATCTTATTTGCAAAAGAATTTTCAACATCAAGAGAAAAAAAAGAGGCGGACTCTGTGAACTTGTCACAAATTTCACAAAGACAGACCCAGAAAGAATCGATCAGGTTATTTTATGAAGTACTGGTATATTTAATGTGTTTTAGGTAAGTATATGTCATGAAAACATTTGGTGTCTTAAATCTTATTATTGGAAAAACCAAGTCCCATATATCGATAATTCAGGTCACTCACCGTTTATATCCATACACAAATCTAATAGTGTTGGGCGTGAGAGGGTGTATTGGAAAAATCTCAAATCTCACATTAGACAAATTATATGGATATGCAGCAAAAGGATGCTTATGGTGATATTGCACTAAGGAAACTCCTCAATTTAACTGATTGTGTAGTTAGAAATAGAAAGTTGATTGAAAATAGATAGATTTTTTTTTCAATAATGATAAAGTTTTTATTCTAGTAATAAAATACAAGTTTAGATGAGAAAAATTGTATTAATAATATGTTAAAATTTTTTAATTGTTTATTTAAACAAATATTTAACTATCAACAATTATGATACCCTTATAAATTGTTTTTTCTGAGTTTTTAAAATTTAAACCCAATTAGTTTTGATTCAAATTAATTCTTAAAAATAATAAAGCGTATCTATTTTTGGTTAAAAATGAAATAAAAAAATCTAAATGAAAGATAACTTTCAAATTACTATAAATTTTAGCTTGAGATTTACTATAGAATTTTGGTAGCGATAAAACATAACTCAAAACTGAAATTTTGCTACAATTTACTTGTGTTTTAGCTAAAAAATTTAATATATTAAATAATTAACCACCCATCTATGTTACTACATATATTATAGCTAATCTGTAACAAATCTCTAACTAATTCATTTTGATAGAAAATAGCTACAAATTAACTATTGTTTCTATTGTTCCTGTGGTAGCAAATCACAAATTCTATGCTACGACATATAGCTAATCCGTAGCAAATCACAAATTAACTGTTGTTTGCTTATTAAAAAAATAAAAAATAAAGACAAATTTTCTTGTTGTGTCTCCTTTCTTATAAAATAAAAGCGATGTGAAGCACTTTATGCTTTGATTAGTGATTACTAAGCATAAAAGCTGCAAAAGAAATGGGATAAATAAAAAAAGGTTATAGTGAAGTATAGACATTTTATATCCGAGTCTGCTAAAATGATACAGTGCGTCTCAATGCCATTACCACAACATCCTGAGCTCGGGTTATGGTTCCTTAGTCTTCTTATTTCATACACACATTTATTTAAGTTCCTCTTTTTCACACCTCTGTTTGCTTCTTCGCATAAGAAAAAGAAGCTTTTGAGGATATAGGATGTAAGTGAAAAGAGGAACTTAGATAAATGGGTGTTTGAATATGAAGAAGAGTGAAAATGAGAATTGAAATTGGAGTTAGCTTTTATGAGATTGAAAAGTAAGGTGTGTTATAAATATATAGACAAGACATGATTGAAGGAAAAAGATAAGGTAACAGGAATAATGAGAGTGTATGTTTTGTGTGAACGAGGTAATTGCAAAGAGAGAGGGAAACCGATAAGAAAAGAAGAAAAAGAAAAGGTAAAGATAGAGGAAGCGTGCTTGTGTGTGTAGTAATGCAACACGTAAAGATGAACACTAGGTTCAAAATCAGCAATGGTAACAAAATATCTCCTTTGTTAAATGTCAATTTTATATATGTGGGTGTACCAAAATGTTCCAATTAGTAGTAATTAGATTTCAAAAAATTTCATTATAGGCTGTTAAAAGTTTTTTTTTACGTGAAATTTAATTCACTATATTTTTGTGGTTGAATTTTGTAAATAAATGTACTCAAAGTCATTTATAAGTGTGTACAAAATCACTAACAACAAGACTTTATATTTTTTCATAACTAATTTATGCCTAAAACAGCCTTCATAAAAATATTTATTTATTATTAAATATGATCTCTTAAAATAATTCATTGTTCAACTAAAACTAATCTCTTACTCATAACTTTTAAAATTTTTAAGGCAGCCTATATATGTATTAACAAACAATTTCAACAAATAGAATGTAGAGTCTAACATATTTAATAATTAAAATAAATAAATTTTAATGGGTTTAAAACTCACTAAAGAATAAAGTATGGATATGATAAAAATGTATTTTTTATAGATAATATTATATTATAAGAAATATAAGCGATATTCAATCCTTAGTACAAAGCGGATGAAACGAAACAAGATGAACACAAACACAAAAATACACTAAAATACAGGAAATACAACTGAAAGAGTCAACCTTCCAATCCTCCCATGTGTACAAAGAAGAAGAATTAAGAAAAGTTAAATTCCAATTCCAACTTAACCTTAACCTTTTAATATTATCCTGTTAGTCTCAACTGATGCTTCCTCTTGCTTAAATATTGACAAATTCATCTGCCATTAAAGGGACCAACAAACACATGACCAGAACAAGCAAATAAACTGATGGTTGTAAGCCTTGATAAAACAACGAGAGAAGGAATCGAAATGATCATTCAAGGATACAACCATATTAAACGGATCGATTCCTCACCAGCAACACGCCTTAATTCAAATGGTTTTGCTACACTAGCAGAAAAGATGAAAAACATCTTCATCACCAAAAGTGCACAAAAGGCGAACAAAACAGCTTGAAACTGTCATAATACTGCGATTGAGTATTAGTTTATAAATATGGTTAATTATATGAAACCCCCTGTCATTAGGGCGAAATTTGTTATCCCTCTGAACTTTTTTTTTATAAAGCCTCCCTTATAAAACCAAAAATCAGATTTTACCACACTTTGTTACCACACATGCTGACTGGGCCTGAATTAATTGATTATGTGGTTGCTGACTGGGCCTGAATTAATTGATTATGTGGTTGCTGACTGTGTAATAGAACTTATATAACAATTCATGTTTTTCTCTTCCTCAACATATCATTGTCTCAGACATTCATACCAGTAAAGAACCGATGTTGCTTCACAAAACCACCATCACTATCCTCCGTTACCCAAACAACGAAATCCCAATCAAAACTCTTCAAAAGAAATTCAAAACCCTAGATCTTCAAGGTAAAGCCCTCAATTGGATTTCTAAATACCCCTCTTGTTTCGAACTTCACCAACATCGTATTCGTCTCACCAAACGTATGATAAACCTCGTTCATCAAGAACAAACCATCAAAGATTTGCAACAAAAAGCTAGCAACAACAACATCAAACAATGAGAACAAGCATATGCATTAGTTACCTCCATAGGAAATCCAGTGGAAAATTTTGGATGGTTGGGTTTATTGTTGTGAAAAAAGGTTGGGGAAAAGTAGGTTTTGAACTGATTATTGGGTGGATTCACAGGAAGAGGTGGCAGCAAAGAAGTAGGAAGTGGAGGCATGTTCTTAAAGAATCTAGAAGCTTCTATTTGACTGGTATTCTCAGAAAATGCATCACAATGATGTTGCGGTGGTGGTGGTGGTAGCGGAGAGGGAGTGACGTAAGCATGATGAGGATGTTGAAATTGAGGTGGATTGAAACCGTGACCACGAATTAGCTTCAATCTTCGCTCTTTGTCTTGGATTCTAGGTTTTTTGAAGGTTATATCGAAATCGGCGTCGTAAGTGATGGTAGGGTTAGGCGGTGGTGGTTGTGGCCAATTAGGGGGCGGGGAAGGGCACAAAGGGAAGTGTTGGATAAATAAATTAGGGAAGAGATTGTTTTGGTATTGGATTGGTCTGGGATTGGGACACAATTGATGATCCATTGAGGATACCCATTGACAATACAAAATGGTTATATGTGTGTTGTATCTATGTGTTCTATGTGTGTAATACAATATAGTTTGAGTTGGTGGCAAGCCACATAACCATTCTTCAATTGTATTGCACAGTCAGCAACCACATAAGCAATTAATTTAGGCCCAGTCAGCATGTGTGGTAACAGGGTGTGGTAAAATCCGACTTTTGGTTTTATAAGGGGGGCTTCATTAAAAACAAACTTCAGGGGGATAACAAATCTCACTCTAATAGCAGGGGGTTTCATATAATTAATCCTTATAAATATTGCTAAAAATAGTAGTATTAGTGTAAATATAAATGACCTGAATCTAAAATAATTATGGAAGTAAAATTTCTTGAAATTTAAAGAAAAAAATAAGTGAAGTTTGATTAAAATATATAAAGTGCAACAACAAAAATTCCGTTAATGCAAATTGACAAAAATAAAAGGTAAAGACCAAAAAAAAGAAATGTAAACTGTTGTGAAAGAAATTCTAACATGTAAAGAGTAAATGATGTAAAATTATTGGATAAGTAAGTTGCATCAAAATAATTACATTAAAAATAAATTTCAGAAAGAAAAAAAATAATGCCATTTTTAATAAATGCAGAAAATCAAATTCGAAAAAGTATTAAGCAACATTTATTAAAATGTCCTTATACATATTCTTAGACAAAAAGTCATATTGCATGATAAGTTGAGCTTTCAAAGTGGGTCCAGTCGTTAGACTAATCCAGGGAATTTCTTATTCTATTTTATAGGTAGAAAAACATTTTATAGAAAATCTAAAATGCTTCTTAGATTCTGGAGATGAATTTCTGAACGCACAATTATCTTAAGTTAAAATGTTACAATTGATTGGGAGATGCATCTTCAAAATATTTCAAAACACATCTCATGCATTCCCCTGAGTCACACCAATATATTTTGTAAACACGAATCTGGAGATGTATCTTCGAAATAATTCAAAACCACCTCATACATCCCACTGAGTTACACCAATATATTTTGTAAACACGAATTTGGAGATACATATCCAAAATATTTCAAAGCACAACTCATGCAATTCTCTCTGAAAGGCTCATTTTAAACATTTATTGGTTTGGAGATGCATCTCCGTTTAGGATTTATAGAGATGCATCTTTGTAGTCAACCAAAATAGTACAAATTAAGTTAGTTTTATGGTTACTCAGATGAAAATGACGATATATAAATGTTAAGGCCTTTGTTATGTGATGAGTATTAAACAAAACAATTGATATGCAAAAAATGACATGTATAAATCCGAAGTCAAAATAAGTCATTGTGACATACACAATTGTTGAGGACATAAGCCAACAAGACATAACTGATGCAATTCAAATATTAGGATTTACTATGACAACGATACATGCTAGGAAGGCTAATGAGACTTTAGTGCAATTCTTGACTGATACAATGGAGGATGAGAACCTAGTTGAAGGAAAGGAGCCAAAGCTTGTGTTTATCATCCAAGCACATTACAATGGCATGACAATGGCGTTTGCTGCCCATTTTTAATAGTTTTATTTTAATCATTTTGTAATAAAAGTGAAAGGGACAAATTTTAGTCCAAAACCACAAAGTTTAAATTTTTGGTGTGTTTAATCCATTTTAAAGCTTCCAAAGCTTTAAATGGTGTTTGTGTGCTTAAAATTATATGCTAATAAGGTGTTTAAGCAAGAGAAGTGCAAAAGTGATCATACATATTCAAAATGAAAGAGAAAGTGGTGTTAATAATAAAAGGAAGACCATAAAGCGGTGATTCCAGTCACTAAGAGCGATGAAGAACTATTATTCATCCTTCTAAATTAGGAAATCAATTTGTAAGCATTGGAGCATTATTTGAGTTGCCCCCATTAATTACAGCAGCCAAGCATTCAATTCCACTCATTTGGCAATCATTTTGTACTAATCTTGTAATAATTCAGCCTAGGAATTGATGTTAGAGTTATTGGCTGAATTTATGAGTTTCCTTTGTCATTCATATTTACTTCCACGTGACCTACACCTATATAAAGAAGGCACCATTTATCAATAAAGATCAAATGATGTTTGTTAGAAAAAAATCACTTTGAGTGAATTTTGTGAGCATTGCTCTATTGGTTTTGGATTGGACAAAATATTGATCTTATCAAGAAACTAAGTTTCTTATGGAGATCTACATTTGACTTATCATTCTTTCTGGTCAATAGAAAGGGTGTGGTGCCCCATCTCAATCTTTTTCTATTAACTTCTTTCATTTTGGCCCTAGTTTCATCACAATTTTGGCCTTCTCGTGTCTGGAGTCGAAAAAATTGATTTTTGAAAAAATTGTGTCCGATCGTATAACTTTTTTGCTTATCCTAAGCATTTAGGCTCACCCCCAAAATTCCCAAATTCCTCTTTTTTCTATTTTTAATTATTTTTTTTACTGTTTTCACAGTTTCCAAAAAATCCAAAAAAAATCTCAAAAATCTTATTTTTACTTCATTAGATTAATTTTGGTGTTTTTATATTTTTCTGAATTTTTGTTAATTGTTTTCCTTTATTCTGTTTGTTTTTTTACTATTAGGGACATTATTGGCATTTTCACAATTGTTGTTGCATTATTGTGCATTAGTCGTGGCTACTAGGTCTTCTTGTTCTGATCTTTTTGATTAGATCCTGAGATAGAAAGAACTTTACACATACGACGTAGAGTAGTCCAGGCTAGTAAGAGTTCACCATCCAAAATTGATTTTAATTCTAATTTTGATTCTGATTATTTTCATAACTTGTGTTGATTCAGATTCTGAATTTGTTTTTGAAAATATGGTTGAAAAAAGAACATTAAGAGAGCTTGTTGCTCCTGATGTCAATTATAATGGCTTATGTATTGAATATGTTGATCTTGTTGTTCCTTTTGAATCAAAATCTGGATTAATACACTTGTTGTTAAGGCTTAGTGGCCTTGCAGGTGAAGATGTGCACAAGCATCTTAAGGAATTTCAGGTTGCGTGTTCTACTCCATTGAGGCCTGAAGGAATTACAGAAGATCATATCAAGTTGAGAGCCTTTCCGTTTTTACTACAAGGTGTTGTCAAGGATTGGTTATACTACCTTGAACCAAATTATGCACTACTTGGAATGATTTAAAGAAGGTCTTCCTTGAGAGATATTTTCCTGCCTCCAGAGTTGCCTCAATCATAAAAGATATATGTGGCATTAGACAGCTTGGCATGAAATCATTGATTGAATATTAGGGAAGATTTAAATAATTGGTATCCAGCTACCCTCAACACCAGAGCACTGAGAAGTTATTAATTCAGTATTTCTATGAGGGATTACACCCAATGGATAAGAACATTCTTGATGTTGCTAGTGGTGGAACACTTGTTGATAAAACTCCAACTACTGCCAAAGCCCTGCTTGAAAACATGTCTCTAAACTCCCAACAGTTAACCACCCAAAACAATTATGTCTAATCCAAGGGTGTGCGTGAGATTCGGGTTCCTTCCTCAAACACGAATTTAGAAACTAGAATTAATGAGCTTACTTCTTTAGTGAAACAATTGGCAGTAGGTAAGACTCAAACAATAAAGTTGTGTTGTATTTGTACTTCTACTGAACATCCCACCGACAAATGTCATATTCTTCAAGATGAGCCGGTCACTGAATTACCCCAAGCTTATGCAGCAACCCTTTACACTCAAGGCAACAACAATCAGAACAAGTACAACATTCCTAGTTTGTCCACTAATAAATACCATCCAAATTGGAGGAACCATCCAAAACTTCAATATGGAAACCAACAGCCCAACCAACAATAATTGATGTTACCTTTACCACCACCGCAAAACCCTTCACAAGTTGCAACCACTTCTGCCCCAACATTCGAACTTTCATTAGAGGAACTGGTCGAGCAACTAGTTGTTAAAAATATTCAGTTTTAACAAAGAATGGAATCTAGTATTCAAACCTAGCAGACACAGATTAGACAGCTTGCCACCTCAATGAATGTCATACAAGCCCAAGGATCGAACAAAATTCCTGCCCAAACAGTTGTGAATCCAAAAGGTCCTAATGTGAGTATAATTTCTTTGAGATCCAGAAAAGTTGTGGATTCTTCCCCAGAAAAAAAGAAGTAGTTGAGGTAACACCTAAACCTAAGCTTGCTATTATTGAGCCTGAAAAAAAGTATGTACCACAAATCCTTTTTCCACATAGAGTGCAGAAAAATAAAAATGTTATTGAGGAAGAGAGAGAGAGAGAAAAAGAGAGAGAGAGAGAGATAGAGAGATAGATAGAGAGATAGATAGATAGATAGATAGATAGATAGAGAGAGAGATATTTTTGATGTGTACCAAAAAGGTGGCGATGAATATCCCACTTCTTGATGTAATCAAGCATATTCCGAAGTACACAAAGTTTTTGAAATATTTGTGTACACATAAGAGGCGAAACAAAGTAAATGAGAGAGTTAAGTTGGGAAGAAATATTTCTTCTTTTATTCATCCTAAGCAAAATATTTCAACTCTCACCCAAGTCTTACCACAAAAGCAGAAGGATCCATGAACTTTTGTTATTCCTTGCACCATCAGGCATAATAAATTTGGAAATTGCATGCTTGATTTATGAGCCGACATTAATGTTATGCCTACTTCTATTTATAATAACCTTAATCTTGGTCCTTTGTAGCATACATGTTTAATCATTCAGTTGGCGAACATAAGCAACACCCTCCCCAGGGGAATAGTGGAAGATGACATTGTTCAAGTTAAAGATTTCGTTTTTCCTGTAGATTTTTACATTCTGGACATGGAAGGAGAAACTAAGTCAAGCAGAGCTCCCATCATTGTAGGCCGACCGTTCATGAAAACGGAGAAAACAAAAATTGATGCTGACGATGGAACCATGTCCATGGAATTTGGTGACATTGTCGCGGAATTTAGCGTTTTCGATGTCATGAAATATCCCTTGGAAGAACATTTTGTTTTTCATCTTGAATTGATCTTTGAATTGGTTGATGACACTTGTTCTGAATTGTTTTCACTTGATTTTCCTACTTTATCTATGATGTTTACTCATGCACCGATTATACTGACACTAACCTTTGTGTTGTATGTGCTAAGATTGATGTTGCCTTGCAGGGTGACATGTTTCCCACAAGTGAAGTTGTTGTCGATGAAGTTATTTATGCAGCTGATGCTCTTGACATCCCGGCTGCCCCAAACACTCCATCCATCGAGCAGCCCCCGTCCTTAGAGCTGAAACAACTCCCTGAAAGTCTTAAATATGCTTATTTGGAGAGTAACAAAAAACTCCCTGTTATCATTTTTCTAACCTTGATTTCGATCAAGAAAATAAGCTTTTGCAGGTTTTGAAGAAGCACAAGAAGGCGATTGGATGGACATTAGCTAACATCCCATGTATTAGTCCTTCCATGTGTATGCATAAGATTTTACTTGAGGATTTTGAAAAAATAGAAAGGCAGCCCCAAAGGAGGCTTAATCCTTTAATCCTCAATGTGGTAAAAAAGGAGGTAACAAAACTCTTGCAAGCAGGTATCATTTATCCTATCTCTGACACTCTTGCAAGTAGGTATCATTTATCATATCTCTGACAGTAAATGGGTAAGCCCAGTGTAGGTTATACCTAACAGGAGATTAAACCAGGCTACTAGAAAGGACCACTTTCCTCTATCGTTCCTTGATCAAATGCTTGAACGACTTGCTGGTTAATCACATTATTGTTTTATTGATGGTTTTCAGGTTACTTTTAGATTCATATTGCACCTGATGATGAAGAGAAGACCACTTTTACTTGCCCATTTGGTACGTTTGCTTACAGGAGGATGTCATTTGGCCTTTACAATGCGCCTGACACTTTACAACGATGCATGATTAGCATTTTTTTTCTAATTTTATTGAAAATTGCATGAAAGTGTTTATGGATGATTTCACTCTTTATGGTTCTTCTTTTGATGCATGTTTGAACAGTTTGAATATGGTTTTGAGAGATGCATCGAGACTAACCTTGTTTTAAATTATGAAAAATACCATTTTATGGTTGAGCAGAGAATTGTTTTGTGTCACATTATTTCTGAAAAGGAATTTCTGTAGACCCCGCTAAGATTAATGTGATTTCTACACTGCCTTACCCCTCTTGCATTTGGGAGATTCGTTCTTTTCTTGGTCATGCAGGTTTTTACAAGCGCTTCATTAAGGAATTCAGCAAGACAGCTCTTCCGTTTTCAAACTTGTTGAAGAATGATGTCACTTTCAACTTTGATGAAAATGGAAACAAGGCATTTGACCTCTTAAAGAAAACATTGACTTCTACTCCCATCATCCAGCCCCCTGACTAGACCCCCCTTTTGAGATTTGTGTGATGCTTCTAACTATGTTGTTGGAGCGGTCCTTTCACAGAGAGTTGATAAGGTTTCCCATGTTATTTATTATGCTTCTAGAACTTTAGATGTTGCACAGTCTAATTACACCACTACTAAGAAAAACTTCTAGCTATTAATTTTGCTCTTGATAAATTCAGATCATATTTTCTACATTCCAAGGTTGTTGTTTTTACTAACCATGCAACTTTAAAGTACTTATTGAAGAAACTAGAATCAAAACTGAGACTGATTCAGTGGATGTTATTGCTCCAAGAGTTTAATATGGAGATTAAAGATAAGAATGTAGTTGAGAAATTGGTGGCAGATCACTTGAGCAGGATAGAGAGGGATGAAGATCCTTTCCCAATTCAGGATGACTTTCCTGATGAGCAGCTCTTGCTTTCGCATAGGGTTACTCCTTGGTTTACTGATATTGTTAATTATCTTGTTGCTGGTGTTTTTCCTGCAGGTGCATCCAAGACACATATTCACAAACTAAAGAGTGATGACAAATATTATGTTTGGGATGATCCACATCTTTGGAAGTTTGGAAGTGATCATGTAATTAGGAGATGTGTCCCCGACTATGAGATTATATCTATTTTGAATTTTTCTCATTCCACTCAAGGTTGGGGACACTTTGGTCCTCAAAGGACTTCAAGAAAAGTCCTTGACTTAGGTTTCTATTGGCCTATTATTTTTAAGGACCATTATGAGACTTACCGCACTTGTAAAGAGTGTTAGATAACAGGTACAAGTATCACTCATAAGAGTGAAATTCCTCATCAACCTATGTTTTTTTGTGAGGTATTTGATGTATGGGGAATCGACTTCATGGGTCCCTTCCCTGTATCATTTGGTTTTCTTTATATTTTACTTGTTGTTGATTATGTTTCAAAGTGGGTGGAAGCTATCCTCGCTAGGACGAGTGATTCTAGAGCTGTTACAGATTTTGTCAAGTCTAATATCTTTTGCAGGTTTGAAATACCGCAGGCTATCATCAGTAACCAAAGCACTCATTTTTGTAACCGCACCATGGAAGCTTTACTCCAGAAGTATGGAGTTGTGCACATAGTCTCTACTGCATATCACCTACAAACTAATGGGCAAGTTGAGATCTCAAACAGAGAGATCAATCAAATTTTAGAGAAAATTGTGCAACCAAACATGAAAGATTAGATCCTCCATCTAGAAGACGCACTATGGGCTCAAAGAACAGCTTTCAAGACACCAATAGGGATGTCTCCCTATCAACTTGTTTTTAGTAAGGTATGTCATCTTCCTGTAGAGATAGAACACCGTGCTTATTGGGCGGTAAAAAGTTATAATTTGGAGATGCAACAAGCATGTATTGAAAGAAAACTCCAATTACAACAACTTGAAGAGCTTAGGATAGAGGCTTATGAAACTCTAGGATTTATAAAGAGAAAACTAAGCACTTCCATGATAAATTGATTTCTAGGAAGGAATTCTCTATGGGCCAACAAGTTTTATAGTTTAACTCCCGCCTTAAGCGTATGGCTGGGAAGCTTCGATCCAAATGGATTGGCCCCTTTGTTGTTACTAATGTTTTCCCTTATGGTGCAGTAGAAATTAAAAGTTCAGGCCTAAAGCTATTCCATGAAAGTTTAGTGACTGAAGATGCAACCATAGAAGCACATTCTTTGGTAGCACCCAACTACACTGCAACTTGACCAAGGATCACCTTTACCTTTCTCTCACTCTTGTTTATTAATTATGTCCTTTCATTGAGGACAATGCATGTTTTAAGTGTGGGGAGGGAACCTTTCTTTTCTTTGATTTGTTTCTTTATTTCTTTTCAGTTTTCTTTCTTTGGTTTTTGTTTCTTAAAAAAATAATTATAAAAAATAGCATGTTTTTTTGTTTTGTTTTTGAGTTACAAGTATGAGTTTCATTCTTAGCTCTCTTGATTATTGTTGTGATGTGAAAAATTTGTTGTGCATTCTTAGTATGTTAGTTGAGATTAAACTATGAATTGTACATCATTAGTGGTAGATCATTAAGCCTTGTGAGATTTTGAGCCTAATAATGAATAAAACACATAAAAATCCATCTTTTTCTTACTGTGTGATTCACTCATGTTTGTTAGTCTCTAGAACTTGAATTAACTCTTGTTGAAGTTTTTAGTTACTTGTGCACACTGGAATGATAAAGGCGTGCTCTTTTTGTTTTATTTTTAGTCAGTTACCCAAAAAGTCAACCTTGATAATATTACCCCTTGTATTGAAACCCCTTTGAGCCTATTATCCTTTTTTGTGTTTAAAACTCATTACAAGCCGAAAAGTGAAAAACAAAATTATAACCCTAATCAAGGGTTGAAAGAGTCTTGTTTGGAGTTGTGTGGGGTTGAACTTCATTTTTGTGATGTTGTTGTGATGTTCCACGTGTTTGCAGAGAAAGAAATAGGAAAAAGAAAATATTGAAAAATGAAAAAATAATAATAATAGAGAAAGATTCCATTACATAGTCCTTCGGAGAAAAAGAAAATAAAAGGGAAATAAAAGGGAAAAAAGAGAAGAGAAATAAGTTGTGAGGTTGTTGTTTGAAAGTTATTGAGGTATCATGTAGTTCAACTCCCGTAAGCCTTTCAATTTTCTTTTAACCCTTTGAATTTTAGCCTAGTACCCCCTTAGGATTTATCTCGCCCTTACATTGACCAAGTTACAACCAAATAAAGTCCTTTTGATCTGCATGTGCATGTATTTAATTTGTAGATGTTAGAGTCTTTTCAAGCTTATGGTAGTACTAACTTTCATGTTGTGCTTTGAGTGTAAAAAGTTAACCTAAACACTTTAGAGTCAGTGAATTTTTATCCTGTAAGGATCTTGCTACTTTTGATGTACTTTTTTGTAATTTTTTTCCTATTTGCTCTGAATTTCACAGAGAGTTGCTTACTAACATCATATTCTTGAAGCTTAGACTTAGAACTCTACCTATAGCTTGTATCTTGAATAATTTTTTAATTACATGCTATGTTTTGAAGTTTTTTATTTTTTATTTTTAATTTTGCTCGAAGTGCAAAAGTTTAAGTGTGGGGCCAATTTGATCTGCGTGTCGCGCACGGATCGAAAACGAGTTTTAAAAAATAATATAGTAACGGGAAGCGACACTCGGATGTCGTATCGCAAGGATTCTTGTATAATTATTAACCAATTGAAAACGAATTGGGGGTTGGTTTAAAGTTTAGTTTAACAAATAGATTAAATAAGTGTGTCACACCCCAAATTTTACCCCTAACTGCTCGCATCATACACTGCATTTAAAAGAATTCTAAGACTTTTTTCTTTTTTGTTGCTTTCAACTCATTTTCAAGTTACTCATGAATCTTTTTTTTATTTCTTTTCATTTCCAAGCTTCTATTTAATTTCTGTTTCTCATTTTCAACTTTTTAATATATTTATTGTATTTTTATTTTTATTTTCAATTTCTAATTCTATTTCTATTTCTTTATTTTATTTTCAATTTCCTAATTTTAAATTTTATTTCAATTTTATTTTCAAGTTTTATTTCTAATTTAATTTCTAATTTCTATTCCTAGTTTTTTAAATTCATTTTCAAGTTTTATTTCTAAATTTTAATTTTGATTTCTATTTATAATTTTCAATTCATTTTCAAGATGCTATCTCTAAATTTATTTTCATTTCTAACTGTCACACCCCAAATTTTACCCCTAGCTTTTCATCCATACATTCATACCGTCATTAGTATACCAAGATGCTTATTAGTCACCTTGCTTTTTTTGCAACAGTTTTTTTATTTTTTCATTGTCAAGCTTTTATTTATGAATTTAATTCTATTTTATTTCATTTTTCAAGTTTTATATTATTTTCTATTCTCTATTTCTTTTATTCTATATTTCATTTTCAAACTTTTTTAAATTTTAAATTTCAATTTCAATTTCTGCTTCTAAATTTCAATTCTTTTTATTATAATTTAAATCCAATTCCAATTTCAATTCTTTTTATTATAAGTATAAATCCAATTCCAATTTCAAGTTCAAATTTATTTCCAAGTTCCAAATTTCTATTTCATCTGAAGTTACAATTTCTTTTCCAATTTTATTTCCATTTTTATCTCAATTCCAAGCTCCTATTTTAAGTGTTCAATCAAATTCCATGTTTTCATGTCAATAGACATTTTTTCATTAGTTGTGATGAAGTTAGTTTGAACTCATTGTAACACATGTATTCAAATACAGAACAACTAAGATTATATATTAAGAGTTTTAGAGTAAGCATCAAACACTACAACTGTTTTATTTGTAAATACATGGAAACTTTTAGTGCAGCACTAGAAAGCTAGACATGACAATGTTGTTAAGTAAGAGGATCGGCTTCTTCCCGCATTTGTTTCGCCTTAGTGATTTGGAGGTCAAAGCAAGAGTTCGAAGATGATGAAAACCAGGCTGCGGCTGCAATTATGAATCATAAAGCAAAGGAAAGACGGAAAAGCCGCCGCCAATTAGAACCGGCTTCTAAGTTTGATGCTTCTCTGGAAAAGAAAGACTTGGGCTCAAGTAGGACAGTCTTTGAAAGTTGAACGCACCAAAAAACGGGCTTCCATCTACAAACTCCAATACCATTGCTCTTCCTCTTGCAGAGGAATCTGTTTCAATTCAAAGGATAGCAGTAGTGATGAAGAAGGAGTATCCAAAATTAAAAGAATACACATTAAAAATACATGACAAACCAATTTCCTCTTCTACTGTGGATGTGAATAAGATTAAACAGCGGAAGCCAAGATCTTGGCCAGATTTTGTCCCTGCCACCAACAACTACGGGAGCAGCTTCTGCTACTGTTTCAACCCCTGTTGACCTTTTCGGTACAGAAGCCTCGACTCAACTAGAATTAATTTCACAGCCTACTACTGGGATTGTAGGTGGGGGAGTTACAACAGGACCTATTCTAGAGGATTTCTTTCAGAATACAATTTCTTTTGTTCATGTTGCTGCATCAGTGCCTCCTGCTGGAACTTTTCTCTCAAAATTCACTCTAGGGGTTCAAATAAGCAATACAAATCCAAATCAAGGTGCTGCTGAAGCTGCTTCTAGCTTTCAAGGTGGTGTTTCCACCCAATCCATTCAACAACCCGTTGCTCCGCATTACGATTTTGCCTCCAAGCCAACAACAACAACCTGCAACAATTGATAGTAATCAGTTATTGAGACTTCAAGAAAGTAGAAGATCAGTTCGTTCGCTATTCATTAATTTGAAGACAGAATGAAAGCCAATTATCAATAGACTTTAAACTACGAAAGACTTTGCGTTTGGTCCTGCAATCACATGGCAACATTGGTGGTTTTCCATGGCAAAACAACTTTGGGGGGTGGACGGTACCGACTGAAGAGTATCTGCAATGATCGTGAACAACAAATGTTAAAAACAATTTGATCATTACATAAAGCTAATCTCCATAAACATACAGGTTGAATCACAATGATCTTAAAAAGGCAGTATGTTTGAACAAGGGTCGAAAATCTCACAATTTCAATTCGCCATTCGCGGGTCATCATTAATCTTTTTTTGTTTTCCACAATAGCAACTACCCCAAATGGGAGCGTTCTTCTAACCAAAACAGGGAAGGCTGAATTTCCTTACCAAGTTTGCTCAGAAGTCTTCCTTAGGAGTGTGACTGTCTTCGTAGTTTTCTCATTTGTTTTCTAAAGCCGGTACAGCTGATCACAAGGAACTATTGCTTTTGTTTTCAAACCAGCAGAGGACGAAAGCATAACGAGGTTATCAAAACCTGCAACAAAGCAAGGAGCATGTTCATTCAGCTAATTCCATAGAGGGAAAAGCAAAACTTTTTGATATACAAAAAACCGAAAGAATAGATAATTAAGCGATGTGCATACCAGCGGTTTTAGAGTTAGAAGTATTGGAAAGCAAATTAAGAAAACTGATGCCCTTGCTGCTCGCAGAAGCGGAGGCGACTCCGTAAAATCAGTTAAGGCGTCCAATCCAACATGTTAACACAAAACAAGAGATTGATTAGTGAAACAATAATGGAAGTCAATTCTATGCACCAGAAAAAAAGAGTTGAGTTATGCAGTAAATAACCCTTGTTTTACTGCAGTTGGAAATTAATTTTCAAAGTAACAAATGAACAAAGGCAAGGAAACCAACTGACTAATTCAATTCAATCCCAAACCAATTCATCCAATTCATTTCAAACTAAGAGCATTTAGTCAAAACCGAGGGTTTCATGAATTTAGAAAAAAACTTTTGAGGTAAAGGAAATCGCAGAAACTTGGCAAAGAAGTATCAAAGGGGCCACCATATTAGTACAGCAAATAAACAGGATAAAAGGAGATCAGACCTGCTATAGCAGAGCCCAGGCCTGCTGCAGAAGCAGGATCACAGTCTGCTTTTTCTTTGTTCACTATCTACAACAAGCATTGGATTTGGTATCCTGCAGGTCAACCCCAAAGGCCTGTCTTTAGCTTAAACACCAAAATGTGAAAACTCTTGCTCCAAGGAAACCAAAACCTGCATTCGAAAGCAACTTATCATCAGTATCAAACAAAAGGATGAAGTCATAAACTTCTTCAACAAGCAAGTTTCAAATTCAAAAAGCCCTAACCCTTATCAGTATAAGAAGGGGATTGATTTAGTGAGGAGAGGGGGGACCGAAAGCAAGATTTGTTATCAAAACAATCACAAAAGCACAGAAACTTGTTCTGTTAAAAAACCGAAAAACCAGAAAGGGGAAAACTATCAGAAAAAAACAGAAGCAAGAAAAAACCAGAAACTCACTCTTTTTCATCAACCACCATTTTTTTGTCAGACCTTTCCTCATTGACCTCCGCCTCCACCTTCAGTTACCACCCCCATCATCACCCCCACCATTAACGGTATCCGACGAATCCAAACACCGAAACCTCCGCAGAACCTGTGAACCACTTGAACCACCCAAGCTCCAACACCCCTCTTCACGACCTCCGAAACCCCAACCGTTTCACCCGTCCAGCTTCACTGCTTACAGGCCCTCGCCCAACCCGTCCGAAGTACAAGCCACATCATTACCGGGCCGTAAATCTTGCACAAAGCAGAGCGAACCACCTTCATCGCCATAGATCGCGGACCGCCATCGCACAGAGTAGAGCAAGGCGTCCACGCGAAGTCTCTTTTCAGATTAAATCTAGCTCTGTAAGTCTCTTCCTTCCTTCCACCGTGTTTTTTTTTACGATAATGTTTTAGACATGGTGAGAGATATGTTGGTGAGGATGAGCGTTTGAGGGTGATTGGTTATGAGAAAGACATTGAGTTTGAGAGTCCGATTGGTGAAGGTGTGAGGTTTTCGAGTTGGGAGAAAGGAGAGAGTTTATGAGAATGGAGGGATTTTGAGAGGAAGACGAGAACAAGGGATGAAGGGGAGGGATTTTGTTTCGTTCCATTTCTGGAAATAATTAGGGGTTGTGCTGTTAACCCTAATTTTGCCATGAGATAGGCACCAAACCGGATCCGGGTCAGACCCGACCCGGCCGGTTTTTTCTATGGGCCAGCTGGGTTAGTTTCACGAAGCCCTTTTGCGTTGGTTTGTCTGTACCAGCTTTTTTTTTTACTACTTTTTTGTTCTTTTCTTTTTTGTTTAATTAACCATTTAGTTTATTTTGTCTAGAAAAATAGTTATGTTAATTAAGTATGATAAACAATATTTTTATTATTAAGTCTGTTAAGTTATTTTCTATTTACTTATTTATTTTTCTGTAAAAATATAATAATAGTAATATTATTTTTTTTAATTTAGTTAGTTAATTGATTACTCCTCTATAATTTTTATGTTTTTATTTTTGCTTATATGGTGTACAATTGTGTTTCTTGCTCCCTATTTAGCTATGTGATGGTAATGTATGACTTGCATGACTTGAATTTTGCTCTCTCTTTTCGACTCTAGTGTGTTAATCAAGACACGAACTTAACGTTTCTAAGCAACAGTTAAAATCTTTTTTTTAAAACACAAATTTAATTTCTTGGTCCAACGCCAAGTAAGCAAATCTCGCCTACACTTCGCACACACATAAGTCGATCTATGCGATCGCCGTCTGCACGACTTTTACGCGCCGAATTTAATTTAACAAGGAATAGAGCTCCGGAGTCTAGCACTCCGCACGTTCTAGAACGAACTGCAACTGGGCTAGCCTCACGCATATTGTTCGTTCAATCCTTCGTTATTAATTACACATCGATTCTAAAATATATAAAAACTTTCAAATCTTTAATTAAATAAAAACTACGAAAACAGAACTCCGGAGTCTAGCATTCCGCACGTTCTGAATTGGACCGCAACTGGGCTAGCCCCACGCGAGGGTTCAATCACCATTCGTATATCAAAACTTTCAAATCTTTAATTAAATAAAAATTACGAAAACAGAACTCCGAAGTCTAGTATTCCGCAAGTTCTGAATTGGACCGCAATTGGGCTAGCCCCACGCGAGGGTTCAATCACCATTCGTATATCAAAACTTTCAAATCTTTAATTAAATAAAAATTACGAAAACAAAACTCCGGAGTCAAGCATTCCGCACGTTCTGGATTGAACCGCAACTGGGCTAGCCCCACGCGATGGTTCAATCACCATTCGTATATCAAAACTTTCAAATCTTTAATTAAATAAAAATTACGAAAACAGAACTCCGGAGTCTAGCATTCCACACGTTCTGGATTGAGCCGCAAATGGGCTAGCCTCACGCGATGGTTCAATCATCATTCGTATACCAACAAATTTAAAATCATTTTTATAATTAATTATCGAAAGACGGAACTCCGGAGTCTAGCACTCCGCACGTTATGGATTGGACCGCAACATGGGCTAGCCCCACGCGATGTGTTCATTCGCCCTTTCGTTTAAAACATCTTAACAAAGTCAAACACTTTCTTCTAAAATGAACATTGTCTAAATCATTCTATCTCTCGAACAAGCTAGCGCTTCAGCCTCCACCGCGAGTATAAGCCAATGCTTAACAGTAGAATGCATTTCAAACAATCGTTCAATTAAAAATTACAATCCGTAGTCGCACGAACTACGAAGCTCTGACTTTCCCATTGCACAAGGGAATACGTAGGCACAGGGATTTTAGTCCTTCGCGAGCACCCTAATAAAAAATTTTAATTATTTTTTCTGTTTAAATCAATAATAAAAAAAATTAATCTTTTCTCCGTCATAATAATTTAAAACTTTAATTCCCTTTAAGAACAAACATATTAATAGCATTTAGAAGACAAAACTTAAGATCAAACATTTAATCGCATAATTAGCTAAGAGGTTCCCGTTGAGTACAACGGACGTGAGGGGTGCTAATACCTTCCTCTCGCGTAACCGACTCCTGAACTTAGAATTTGGTTTCGTAAACCATTTCTTATCCATCCTTTAGGTTGTATCTATATCTCCCTTTTCTCTCGTAGAATAAATAGAATTAGGTGGCGGCTCTGTTGTTTTGTTTTTAGGATCGTATTTTTCGAGGTACGACAGTTGGCGACTCTGCTGGGGACAGCTCCATACTTGAGAGAGTCGAGCCTAACTTAGCTTTGTGTGTTTATTTGTTTGATCTTGTCTTTTTTTGTCTTCTCTATGGTTATTATTTATGTTTGTTTATTTGTTCTTTTACCGCTTTCCATTTATCGCTCATTATATTATTTGTGGGATCTTGGGGTCACTTTACAAGTAAATTTTGAGTGGTGGAAAAAGCAGAGGGAACACCTAAGTTTAGAATTGGATGTTATTAGTGTTAGTCTCCAAGGACTCGCTCCTTGCACGCCTAACATGAAAGCTCCCCCAGATAGTTAGACTTTTCGTAGATCTTGTCGCAATGCAGCTAGCCTGTCGCGTGACCTGATTCACGAAAGGGCTGTGATTCTGGGACCCCCCTAGAACCTGTTTCAATATTGGTAGTTGTGTAATGTTAGGCTCCAAGGACTCGCTCCTTGCACGCCTAGCATGAGAACTCCACTCAGGGTAGACCTTATCGTTATTATCGTCACAATGCAGCTAGCCTGCCGCGAGGCGTTAATACGATAAACGTCCGTGACCTTGAGTTTCCTTAAACCATCGCCGTAGAAACCATCCGGTGAGTGGGACTTATGGGTAACAAAACGTAGAACCAATCTCTTACAGCCCACCTGTTAAGAAGGTTCCGGATTTACACCTCGCACCTTGCACCCTGCATCCTTGCATTCCTGCGTCTTTGCATCTCAGCATCATATGCATCATTTCAGCAAGGTCTTCAAGGAACAAAGAGATGTCTATTGCAGACATCACAAGTTTAACCATAGACAAACTTCAGCTTATAACCCCTTTTGGGAAAAGTTTTTATAATTGGATGTTTGCATTTGCTTTTTGAGTTCCTTGAAACCATCCTTGCTTTGCATCCATTCGCATATCATTGCATCTACATGGCATCATCATTTTCTTCCCTCAGGGTAAGCTCATTCTATCCTTTGTCTTGAGTTCAGTAGTTTGATTCCCGGCACGTGTCCAGAACTAAGAACCATGTCTCAAGAAACAGTGGATGAACTGAGAAGAAGTCAGGAATTGTTGAAAGAAGAGATTATTTCCTTGAAGAAGCAGATGGAGTGGGTCTTGGAAACCTTACAAGCTTTGTTGAAGAAGGAGGGTCGCCCTGTGGCCATTGCCGCAGCAGAGAAAGCTAATGTCCTACATCCATTCAATGTTGCCTTGAATCAAGGTTGTTTCCCTGTGACAACTCCTCATCTGCCAACCCATGGCTCTACCCTACTAGGCCAAAGTCAACCTCTGATTTTCAGATCAGTGCCTCAATATCCACTGGCAGTTTCTTCTCAAGGTCAAAAAAAGAAGTGAGAGCGAAACAAGGGGCAGTGTCAGAACAAAGGGGGTGAAGCTCACTATGAAACCATTCTAGTACCACTCAACAAGCTCTACCTGTTACTTATCCAGAATTCATTGATGACTCCTTACGCACCTGTACCATCGCCAAATACATGGTATAACCCTGATACAAATACAGTGTGTGAATTCCATAAAGGGGTGGTAGGACATGATTTGAATACTTGCCCTGAATTGAAAGTCTGGGTACAAAGGTTGATCCATAGCAAAAGGTTAATCCTTGAAGAGGACCATCCAGAGGTTGAATGTAGATACTGCACTGGATCCTTGGGGCACCCTATCGAAGAATGCCAGAGTTTTGAGTTAAAAAGTGTGATTGAGTCACTAGTCCCCCAAGGAGGAGAGCCGATTGCGGACAATTTGATTGTTGAGCCAGGAGATAAGAAGGGAAAGAGACCTATGGAGGTTCTTACAATTTTGTACCATAAAGAACAGGTCATGCGCCTAACTGATGGGGCGTCTTTGCCTTCTCACAAGAGTATCAGGATGCCATCTGGAAATTTCAATGTCGCCACTCCTGCTGGCGGAAGCAAAGGAGCAGTAGGGGGTGAATCGAAGGAGATGACATCCAGCATTGAGTGTGAAGAACTCAAAGGTCATCACAACAAGCGACTAGCAGTACCTAGTGTGCCAGTATTGCCAACTTGTCAGAGATTGAAAGCTCTGGATTCTTGCCCAGAGGGTGTCTCAACTCAGGATAGAAGACAAGGGAGAAGGCCTCCAATCCCTCAAATCCCTATGACCTACACAGAATTATATCCTTCATTGTTGAAGAAAGGATTGGTTGTTCCAAAGCCTTTTGGTCCCTTACCGGATCCACTCCCAGCAAACTACAATCCAAATGTCCGTTGTCTATTCCATGATGGTGCTTCAGGGCACGATTTGGAAGGCTGTTATGCCTTGAAACGCGCTGTGAAATATTTAATTGAGAAGGACATTCTTTCATTTGAAGACACTACTCCGATTATCAGGGACAACTCTCGTCCAAGTCAGCAAGCCCAGAGCCAAGGATATCTGAATCAACATCAGAGTCCACATAAGCCTCGCAACAACTTGGAAAGAAGGAATGCTCCTCTTCACCCATTACCTTTATCATACACTCAACTTCTGAAACCTTTGATTCAATACTCATTGGTGGTTCCCAAGTCTCTCAAGCCATTGCCAGAGCCATGCCCTCCTGAGTATAATCCACATGAGCAATGTGGGTATCATGCTGGATCGATGGGGCACTCAACTGAAGACTGCAGGGCTTTTCAGGCAAAGGTACAACATTTTATCAACAAGAAGTACATATCTTTTTCAGAAGGAAGCCTCTTGGTGCATGTCAACCTCTCGCCTGAGTGACTTCTTGGTGTATCTCTTGAGGACAACAAATCAAGAGATTTTTCAATTCCCTAAAGCTGGCAATCCCTTGTTTTGTTTCAGCACTGTTGTATTTTCTTTGCATGTTGAGTTTGTATTTGCTTGTTAGCATTGTTGTTTTTGAATTGGCAAAATTAATGAAATGTTCATGCATATTTTGAATCAATCCATTCGTATTCACTCGTTTTCTTTCGTTGTTACAAAAAAGCAAAAATATATTTCTATCTTTTGTTTATCAAACTTTTCGTTTTAGCAAAGATTGATGGGAGGATGATGAAAACCAGATACTTGAATTCTCCAGTTGTATGCTCTCAATAAAACCTTACCAATGATGTACAGGCATTGTTTCAAATTCCCAAACACCGGTGAAATAAGGAAGATAATCCCTCGCTAACCCCTTCGAGCCTAGAAGTAGGAGTTTTCTTTTTCAAAAAATGCAAAAAAACCCTTAATTTCCAACCTAGGGCAGGGTAGTCGGTTCAGTTAATCTGTTTTCATCCAATCTTCAAAAGATTCAATCCATTATTCAAGAAGGATCAGCAACGTACTTTCATTCACTGCCGTAGAAGTCGTGAAGAGCCAAAAGTTTGTAATACGTATTCTCTATCATCCAATAAGATGGCAGTCATAACCGTTCAACAAAGGAATGACGTAAGGAAAAAGAAATACAAAGAAAAAGTCCACTAAGTCAAAAAACAGAAAAAGACGGCTTAGGCGAAAGTTAATGAAGTCATCAAATCCAGCAAAGCAAGATAAAGCAAGGTGGCTGCCATCACTTTCAAATCCTGATCCTTATCACACATTGTCAAAAGAGTTTTGAGATATGAATGCGTATATCAATTTAACTGAACATAGGATTGGAGTTTATCACGAAGACAGGATGGGTACAAATAAATTTTGAGCCTTTTATCTTTTGTTTCATAAACCGTGAACCAAGCCACGTTACAACCCTTAAAAGACCTAATTGAGGCAGGGTTTATTTCGAGAGCATACTACAACAAGGTTGTGTTAACCTGACTCCTAACGATCTTTGCTAATCATTTGTATTGATCACTTGATCTGCCATTCCATAAAATGGCTAGATCTACTTTTTATTTTTAATCAACTCCATTGTATCGCTGTCATACCAATAAATTGCAATTTCAAAACTTGCATAATGTTGCATTAAAATTGCCAATTTTTAAATAAATAATGTTGGTTTGCAAGTCAATTCAGCATCAACGGAATCCCGACGAACGCAACCAGTTAGGGAATTCGACTGATTAAGAGAAGCCCAACCAGGGGCAATTACTTCAAGAATAAGTCGACCAGAATCAATCCCTTCAAGAGTCAGCTATTCAGAGGTTGAGCTTTCCTCAAGACTCTTACTAGTATGAGCTATCATCAAACGGGTCAAAAAGTTCAATTGCCAGTCAAATCAAAACTTTCCCATCCTAGGAGTTGGGTAACCAGGGGCAAAACTACTTCAAGAACCAGTCAATCTGAGTCAATCCATTCAGGAGTCAACAATTCAGAGGTTGAGCTCTCCTCAAGACTCATACTTGAGAGAGTTATCAGAAAGAATTCAAGAGTTCAATGGCCGGCTAGACCAAAAGTCTCTCATCCCAGGGATCAGATAACCAGGGGGCAAATTTCCGATGTTCGAGCACCGGGGCAACCATTTCAAAGGCCATATCATGGCAGGTTGGTCTAAACTTTTTGAGAAGAGGAAAATTTCAAAACCATTGATTAGGGGCAAGATGAATCACACAGGGGCAAGTCCTCTCCATACCTACAAGATGTTCAAGCAGGCCCTATGCAACAACTAATTTAGAGTTCAAGACGGGTGTCGGGAATCATGTCGTCATTCTTTATCTGAAGAGTCGTCTTCCAAGAACTATTTCATCCAATACCCATTACAGGGGCATATTTGGAAATCATATGAGTCGGTGTGTCTTTCTCATGTGTTGGTCAGGTCGCTTCGCTCTTAGCTTTAAGCCCTGCTACCGACTTGCTCATCGAGCATCTGATCACAGTAGAAAAGAGTCATACCTTGCAAAACAGGCCTATACTGACATGTAATCTACTGTCACTTTACAAGAATCTCTTTGAAGTCCAACTGTCATTGGAAAATCTGTTAAGTTGGTTGTGAAACCCTTTGCTTGCAGTCTAAGTCCATTTAATTTGGCACATATTCGTGTTTTCCTGAGTGGTTCCTGAAGGTCTTCTCTTGATTTTTCATTTAAGGAATGACTGGAGGTTGGATATTTTACTGAAAATCCAACCTTCTCATTTTTATTCTCAGTACCAGCCGATCTCATGGAGCCGTTGACTATTTGAGTACGCTATTTTCTACCCCTGGTATCAGTTGGTCGCATAGAGCCACTACCCAAACGTTGTGTTCGTTTTCTTTATTCTCGGTATCAATAGTTACATTTGAACCTGTTGATTTACCACTTTGGATTATTTGTCTGTTATTTTATTTCCTGACCACCGTGTCACTACCTGTTATTTTATTTCCAGTCCACCGTGTCGTTGCTTGTTATTTTATTTCTAGACCACCGTGTCATTGCCTGTTATTTTATTTCCAGACCACCACGTCGTTGCTTGTTATTTTATTTCCAGACCACCGTGTCATTGCCTGTTATTTTATTTCCAGACCACCGTGTCGTTGCCTGTTATTTTATTTCCTGACCACCGTGTCACTACCTGTTATTTTATTTCCAGACCACCGTGTCACTACCTGTTATTTTATTTTCAGACCACCGCGTCAATGCCTGTCATTTTTATTTCCAGACCACCGCGTCAATGTCTGTTATTTTATTTCCTGACCACCGTGTCACTACCTGTTATTTTATTTCCAGACCACCGTGTCACTGCCTGTTATTTTATTTTCAGACCACCGCGTCAATATCTGTCATTTTATTTCCTGACCACCGTGTCACTACCTGTTATTTTATTTCCTGACCACCGTGTCATTATCTGTTATTTTATTCCTGACCACCGTGTCGTTTCCTGTTATTTTATTTCCCGACCACCGTGTCATTGCCTGTCTTTTATTTTCCTGACCGCCGTGTCGACGTCTGCTATTTTATTTCCCGATCATTGTGTCAATATTTGTTTATTCCTGACCGTCGTGTCAATGTCTGTTATTTTTATTCTCCTGACTACCAAGTCGAGATCAGTTCTATCTTTCTCAATCAACGAATCGCTGTATTAAGATCCCCAGCAACCACTTTGAACTTGCTAACTCTCACTTCAGATAGTCTGTCTTTAATCTTGCGTTTTGTTTCCTGTCTTATGTCATTCTTAGTACTAGCAGTTACACTTGAACCTGCTGATTTATCACTTTGAGTACATCCCGTTTTCGTCTTGTCATCCCCAGCCTATTGTCATTCCCAGTGAGTCTTCATCCTCGATTTTCGTTTTGTGGATCACCGTTGCATTTGTCTGCATCATGCCATACCCAGTATATTCATCATTAAAAAAATCAGCATGTTAGGCCATTGCATCTCGCATATCATATCCCTAATCCAATAGGATTCCTCATAAGTTCATAGCATGTCATTGCATTTAGGGGCAAAATTTTCGGTTATTTCTATATTTAAATACCTTTCACTCCGATTTCATGAGGATTAACATCACTCATTATATCTGGTAAAGTTATTTAAATAGGGGCAACTGTCATACCCCAAATTTTACCCCTAGCTTTTCATCCATACATTCATACCGTCATTAGTATACCGAGATGCTTATTAGTCACCTTACTTTTTTGCAACAGTTTTTTTATTTTTTCATTGTCAAGCTTTTATTTATGAATTTAATTCTATTTTATTTCATTTTTCAAGTTTTATATTATTTTCTATTCTCTATTTCTTTTATTCTATATTTCATTTTCAAACTTTTTTAAATTTTAAATTTTAATTTCAATTTCTGCTTCTAAATTTCAATTCTTTTTATTATAATTTAAATCCAATTCCAATTTCAATTCTTTTTATTATAAGTTTAAATCCAATTCCAATTTCAAGTTCAAATTTATTTCCAAGTTCCAAATTTCTATTTCATCTTAAGTTACAATTTCTTTTCCAATTTTATTTCCATTTTTATCTCAATTCCAAGCTCCTATTTTAAGTGTTCAATCAAATTCCATGTTTTCATGTCAATAGACATTTTTTCATTAGTTGTGATGAAGTTAGTTTGAACTCATTGTAACACATGTATTCAAATACAGAACAACTAAGGTTATATATTAAGAGTTTTAGAGTAAGCATCAAACACTACAACTGTTTTATTTGTAAATACATGGAAACTTTTAGTGCAACACTAGAAAGCTAGACATGACAATGTTTTTAAGTAAGAGGATCGGATTCTTCCCGCATTTGTTTCGCCTTAGTGATTTGGAGGTCAAAGCAAGAGTTCGAAGATGATGAAAACCAGGCTGCGGCTGCAATTATGAATCATAAAGCAAAGGAAAGACGGAAAAGCCGCCGCCAATTGGAACCGGCCTCTAAGTTTGATGTTTCTCTGGAAAAGAAAGACTTGGGCTCAAGTAGGACAGTCTTTGAAAGTTGAACGCACCAAAAAACGGGCTTCCATCTACAAACTCCAATACCATTGCTCTTCCTCTTGCAGAGGAATCTGTTTCAATTCAAAGGATAGCAGTAGTGATGAAGAAGGAGTATCCAAAATTAAAAGAATACACATTAAAAATACATGACAAACCAATTTCCTCTTCTACTGTGGATGTGAATAAGATTAAACAGCGGAAGCCAAGATCTTGGCCAGATTTTGTCCCTGACACCAACAACTACGGGAGCAGCTTCTGCTACTGTTTCAGCTCCTGTTGACCTTTTCGGTACAGAAGCCTCGACTCAACTAGAATTAATTTCACAGCCTACTACTGGGATTGTAGGTGGGGGAGTTACAACAGGACCTATTCCAGAGGATTTCTTTCAGAATACAATTTCTTTTGTTCATGTTGCTGCATCAGTGCCTCCTGCTGGAACTTTTCTCTCAAAATTCACTCTAGGGGTTCAAATAAGCAATACAAATCCAAATCAAGGTGCTGCTGAAGCTGCTTCTAGCTTTCAAGGTGGTGTTTCCACCCAATCCATTCAACAACCTGTTGCTCCACATTACGATTTTGCCTCCAAGCCAACAACAACAACCTGCAACAATTGATAGTAATCAGTTATTGGGACTTCAAGAAAGAAGAAGATCAGTTCGTTCGCTATTCATTAATTTGAAGACAGAATGAAAGCCAATTATCAATAGACTTTAAACTACAAAAGACTTTGCGTTTGGTCCTGCAATCACATGGCAACATTGGTGGTTTTCCATGGCAAAACAACTTTGGGGGGTGGACGGTACCGACTGAAGAGTATCTGCAATGATCGTGAACAACAAATGTTAAAAACAATTTGATCATTACACAAAGATAATCTCCATAAACATACAGGTTGAATCACAATGATCTTAAAAAGGCAGTATGTTTGAACAAGGGTCGAAAATCTCACAATTTCAATTCGCCATTCGCGGGTCATCATCAATCTTTTTTTGTTTTCCACAATAGCAACTACCCCAAATGGGAGCGTTCTTCTAACCAAAACAGGGAAGGCTGAATTTCCTTACCAAGTTTGCTCAGAAGTCTTCCTTAGGAGTGTGACTGTCTTCGTAGTTTTCTCATTTGTTTTCGAAAGCCGGTACAGCTGATCACAAGGAACTATTGCTTTTGTTTTCAAACCAGCAGAGGACGAAAGCATAACGAGGTTATCAAAACCTGCAACACAGCAAGGAGCATGTTCATTCAGCTAATTCCATAGAGGGAAAAGCAAAACTTTTTGATATACAAAAAACCGAAAGAATAGATAATTAAGCGATGTGCATACCAGCGGTTTTAGAGTTAGAAGTATTGGAAAGGAAATTAAGAAAACTGATGCCCTTGCTTCTCGCGGAAGCGGAGGCGACTCCGTAAAATCAGTTAAGGCGTCCACTCCAACATGTTAACACAAAACAAGAGATTGATTAGTGAAACAATAATGGAAGTCAATTCTATGCACCAGAAAAAAAGAGTTGAGTTATGCAGTAAATAACCCTTGTTTTACTGCAGTTGGAAATTAATTTTCAAAGTAACAAATGAACAAAGGCAAGGAAACCAACTGACTAATTCAATTCAATCCCAAACCAATTCATCCAATTCATTTCAAACTAAGAGCATTTAGTCAAAACCGAGGGTTTCATGAATTTAGAAAAAAACTTTTGAGGTAAAGGAAATCGTAGAAACTTGGCAAAGAAGTATCAAAGGGGCCACCATATCAGTACAACAAATAAACAGGATAAAAGGAGATCAGACCTGCTATAGCAGAGCCCAGGCCTGCTGCAGAAGCAGGATCACAGTCTGCTTTTTCTTTGTTTACTATCTACAACAAGCATTGGATTTGGTATCCTGCAGGTCAACCCCAAAGGCCTGTCTTTAGCTTAAACACCAAAATGTGAAAACTCTTGCTCCAAGGAAACCAAAACCTGCATTCGAAAGCAACTTATCATCAGTATCAAACAAAAGGCTGAAGTCATAAACTTCTTCAACAAGCAAGTTTCAAATTCAAAAAGCCCTAACCCTTATCAGTATAAGAAGGGGACTGATTTAGTGAGGAGAGGGGGGACCGAAAGCAAGATTTGTTATCAAAACAATCACAAAAGCACATAAACTTGATCTGTTAAAAAACTGAAAAACCAGAAAGGGGAAAACTATCAGAAAAAAACAGAAGCAAGAAAAAACCAGAAACTCACTCTTTTTCATCAACCACCATTTTTTTGTCAGACCTTTCCTCATTGACCTCTGCCTCCACCTTCAGTTACCACCCCCATCATCACCCCCACCATTAACGGTATCCGACGAATCCAAACACCGAAACCTCCGCAGAACCTGTGAACCACTTGAACCACCCAAGCTCCAACACCCCTCTTCACGACCTCCGAAACCCCAACCGTTTCACCCGTCCAACTTCACTGCTTACAGGCCCTCGCCCAACCCGTCCGAAGTACAAGCCGCATTATTACCGGGCCGTAAATCTCGCACAAAGCAGAGCGAACCACCTTCATCGCCATAGATCGCGGACCGCCATCGCACAGAGTAGAGCAAGGCGTCCACGCGAAGTCTCTTTTCAGATTAAATCCAGCTCTGTAAGTCTCTTCCTTCCTTCCACCGTGTTTTTTTTACGATAATGTTTTAGACATGGTGAGAGATATATTGGTGAGGATGAGCGTTTGAGGGTGATTGGTTATGAGAAAGACATTGAGTTTGAGAGTCCGATTGGTGAAGGTGTGAGGTTTTCGAGTTGGGAGAAAGGAGAGAGTTTATGAGAATGGAGGGATTTTGAGAGGAAGACGAGAACGAGGGATGAAGGGGAGGGATTTTGTTTCGTTCCATTTCTGGAAATAATTAGGGGCTGCGCTGTTAACCCTAATTTTGCCATGAGATAGGCACCAAACCGGATCCGGGTCAGACCCGACCTGGCCGGTTTTTTCTATGGGCTAGCTGGGTTAGTTTCATGAAGCCCTTTTGCGTTGGTTTGTCTGTACCAGCTTTTTTTTTACTACTTTTCTGTTCTTTTCTTTTTTGTTTAATTAACCATTTAGTTTATTTTGTCTAGAAAAATAGTTATGTTAATTAAGTATGATATACAATATTTTTATTATTAAGTCTGTTAAGTTATTTTCTATTTACTTATTTATTTTTCTGTAAAAATATAATAATAGTAATATTATTTTTTTTAATTTAGTTAGTTAATTGATTACTCCTCTATAATTTTTATTTTTTTATTTTTGCTTATATGATGTACAATTGTGTTTCTTGCTCCCTATTTAGCTATGTGATGGTAATGTATGACTTGCATGACTTGAATTTTGCTCTCTCTTTTCGACTCTAGTGTGTTAATCAAGACACGAACTTAACGTTTCTAAGCAACACTTAAAATCTTTTTTTAAAACACAAATTTAATTTCTTGGTCCAACGCCAAGTAAGCAAATCTCGCCTACACTTCGCACACACATAAGTCGATCTATGCGATCGCCGTCTGCACGACTTTTACGCGCCGAATTTAATTTAACAAGGAATAGAGCTCCGGAGTCTAGCACTCCGCACGTTCTAGAACGAACTGCAACTGGGCTAGCCTCACGCGTATTGTTCGTTCAATCCTTCGTTATTAATTACACATCGATTCTAAAATATATAAAAACTTTCAAATCTTTAATTAAATAAAAAATACAAAAACAGAACTCCGGAGTCTAGCATTCCGCACGTTCTGAATTGGACCGCAACTGGGCTAGCCCCACGCGAGGGTTCAATCACCATTCGTATATCAAAACTTTCAAATCTTTAATTAAATAAAAATTACGAAAATAGAACTCCGGAGTCTAGCATTCCGCATGTTCTGAATTGGACCGCAACTGGGCTAGCCCCACGCGAGGGTTCAATCACCATTCATATATCAAAACTTTCAAATCTTTAATTAAATAAAAATTACGAAAACAAAACTCCGGAGTCTAGCATTCCGCACGTTCTGGATTGAACTGCAACTGGGCTAGCCCCACGCGATGGTTCAATCACCATTCGTATATCAAAACTTTCAAATCTTTAATTAAATAAAAATTATGAAAACAGAACTCCGGAGTCTAGCATTCCACACGTTCTGGATTGAGCCGCAAATGGGCTAGCCTCACGCGATGGTTCAATCATCATTCGTATACCAACAAATTTAAAATCATTTTTATAATTAATTATCGAAAGACGGAACTCCGGAGTCTAGCACTCCGCACGTTATGGATTGGACCGCAACATGGGCTAGCCCCACGCGATGTGTTCATTCGCCCTTTCGTTTAAAACATCTTAACAAAGTCAAACACTTTCTTCTAAAATGAACATTGTCTAAATCATTCTATCTCTCGAACAAGCTAGCGCTTCAGCCTCCACCGCGAGTATAAGCCAATGCTTAACAGTAGAATGCATTTCAAACAATCGTTCAATTAAAAATTACAAACCGTAGTCGCACGAACTACGAAGCTCTGACTTTCCCATTGCACAAGGGAATACGTAGGCACAGGGATTTTAATTCTTCGCGAGCACCCTAATAAAAAATTTTAATTATTTTTTCTGTTTAAATCAATAATAAAAAAAATTAATCTTTTCTCCGTCATAATAATTTAAAACTTTAATTCCCTTTAAGAACAAACATATTAATAGCATTTAGAAGACAAAACTTAAGATCAAACATTTAATCGCATAATTAGCTAAGAGGTTCCCGTTGAGTACAACGGACATGAGGGGTGCTAATACCTTCCTCTCGCGTAACCGACTCCTGAACTTAGAATTTGGTCTCGTAAACCATTTCTTATCCATCCTTTAGGTTGTATCTATATCTCCCTTTTCTCTCGTAGAATAAATAGAATTAGGTGGCGACTCTGTTGTTTTGTTTTAGGATCGTATTTTTCGAGGTACGACACTAACCTTCAATTCATTCCAATTTCCAAAATTCATTTCCAAGTTTATTTCTAATTTTAAGTTTATTATTAAGTCATTTCCATTCCAATTTCTCAATTCCATTTTAATTCTTAATCCATATTTTCATTCTTCATCCATTTTGGAAATGTTTTCATTTATCCATACATTCACTTGATTTAAGGCTAAGCTATTTGGAAGCATTTGAACATCAAGAGACATGTTATCATTTCCAAATCCCACAAAGTTTGTCTTACAAAAATCATTGAGTTACTAATCCTTATATTAGAACTTGAAGTTTTAGTATAATACAAGATTCAAGTTAATACAAATGAAGGAAAAGTCCTAGATCTAAGGGCACCAATTTCCATTTGTTTTCAATAAAGGACACCGTTTGTCTTCATTTTTCAAGGGATCACATCGCACCATGAACTAATACAGAAGGGTCCTCCAGGACTAATTTCGGCCACCGATTCAAGTTCCTTGACTCGCTCTTCTTTCCTTTCCACATGCCCAAATTCCAATGAACATGAAAATGAAAAATGATAAGTTAACGATCATGTCATATTCATCATAATTCGCTTCATTCAAGCATGGTCATATTTATAATCATTCATAAGTCAAGATCATTCATTCCATAATTCAATCATGTTCATAATCTAAGGAAAAAACTCATATTCACATATGCATCCAAACATGTTTATTTCAAAATCATGCTACATTCAAATTCATTCATATACATATGCATTGTCCTAACTCAACATTTTCTTTTTATCAAGCATCATATACACCCCTTAAAATCCTTCACGTTCATCTAACAATCATGTCAAAATCATTATTCTCAAACATTACACTCAAGCATACCATTATCCAAAAATTCAGCACTCATGTTAATTCATTCATACATTTTGTAAGTTTGTTTTTCTCCTACCAAATGTCAAGAATACATGGTACAAAAATCAGCAAGACCATCAAATTTTCATGTCATCACATTAGCATATTAAAGTGAGGTTTATGTCAATTTGAATTAAAAAAAATAGTTTCACAACTACAGCAAGAGAAAGTACTATTGTGGGGAAAAATAAAGAAATGGAGAAATACAGACCAAAGGAAAGAGTATGGACCTGCTGTAAAGTAGAATTGCAGACTTTTTTATATCTCTCCACCACTTTAGAGTAAGCACCGAAATAGATCCTGCAGAATTTGCAATAAGAAATCTGCAACTTTAGTTTTATCAAAATATGACAAAGCTCTGTTCCATAAGCAAAGACCTGAAGATGAAAAAGACATGACATTCATTATCAAACAAAAATCTGATATTATAGACTTCTTCAACAAGTCTTCAGAAAAATTCAATGGTTCAAACCCTAAATCTCACACTATTTAAGGAGGCCGAAAATCCTGAAACAAGGGAGCCACAACTTAAAAAAAAGAACACATACAACACAAAACTTAGCTGGCAAAACTTCAAACAAAATCATAACAAACATTTGACAGCTACATCAACAAAAATCTTAGCCATAAACAGAAAGCAAAAAAAAACGAACAAAGAAAATCAAATATAGAAAACCTGTTGATTGAAACCACCACTTCTTCAAAATAACCATTCATCAACCATGATCTGAAAAGGATAGCCCTCGATTTTTTCTCTGCAAACTTTCGGCTTCAGTTTTTTTCGCAAAAACGACACAACTCAATCCATTCCCAAAAACGCACACGAACAACCACCCGCGAACCGCCGTTCGAAACCCTCCGAAACCGCGTTAAACCGCGGCGATAAAACACTGAAACCGTACGAACGAACCAAGAGAAAAATCGCCGGAGAATCACGCTCCCTTGGTAAGCTTTTTCTTCCTCTTTCTTTTTTTGATTTTGTTTTACTTTGTTTTCATGGATGAACGAGAGTTGAGAGCAGAATGGTGATGGTTTCAATTCATGTTTTGGATTTTTTTTGAAACAGTTTTGAGACTTCATTGATTGTTCTATCGTGTTTTTTTTAGGAAAGGCAATAACGGCTGTTGATGAAAGGCAAACCCTAATTTCTTATTGTTTAAGCTCCAACTGAACCGGGTCGACCCATGACCCGATCGGTTTTCCCTTCCACCAACATCTTAGGCCTTGCCCGGCCCAATATTGTTGTTGTTAACTCATCCTTTTTTTTAATTATGTGGTTATTTGCTTTTCTTTTAAAAAAAAACAAACCATTCATTTTTTGATCTTTTTTATTTATCCTAAATCATTTTTTTTCTTTTATTTTGTTAAGTAATTTATTAAACATATTGTATTTAAATTAGTTAATTAATTTTCTATTTTTATTCTTTTCATTTTTTTTGCATTTATTATTGTATTTTATATATATATATATATATATATATATATATATATATATATATATATATATATATATGTATGTATATATATATATATATATATGTATATATATATATATATATATATATATATATATATATATATATATATATATATATATATATTATTTGTATCAATTTAGTTAGTCGAACGGTGATAGTCATTGATTTATACGAATTTGAATATTGTTCTCGTGTTACGACGATAATTTATTAGGTAGGATAAACATGATCATTTTAAGAGTAATTGTTAAAAGAATAATATAGTAAATTTCTTGGTCCAACGCCAAGTTAGTAATTCATACGCCTATATTTCGCACACACGTAAGTCGGTCACCAAATGATCGTCGACTGCACGACTTTTACGCGTCTTAATTAATTTAACAAGCAACTGAGCTTCGGAATCTAGCATTCTGCGGGTCTTTAACGAACCACGCCTGGGCTAGCCCCATGCGTAGTGTTTCGTTTACTCCTTCGTTATTAAAATACGTTAACCCTAAAACGTCTAAGAATCAAAATATCCAACTTATTTTTTATTAAATTTAAATACGAAAAACAGAGCTCCGGAGTCTAGCACTCCGCACGTTCTGGAATGGATCGCTCCTGGGCTAGCCCCACGCGACGTGGTCCATTTGCCTTTCATATATCAAAATATCTTAATCATACAAATTAATTCGTGAAAGAATAGAGCTCTGGAGTCTAGCATTCTGCACGTTCTAGAATGAATTGCTCCTGGGCTAGCCCCACGCGACGTGATTCATTCGCTCTTTCATACTTAAAAACAATGTAAAACTTACCAACCAATTCAAATCATTTTCATAATTAATCAATGAAAGAACAGAGCTCCGGAGTCTAGCACTCCTCACGTTCTAGAATGAATCTCTCCTGGGCTAGCCCCACGCGACGTGATTCATTCGCTCTTTCATACTTAAAAACAATCTAAAACTTACCAACCAATTCAAATCATTTTCATAATTAATCAATGAAAGAACAGAGCTCCGGAGTCTAGCACTCTGCACGTTCTGGAATGCAATCACTCCTGGGCTAGCCCCACACGACGTGGTTCATTCGTCCTTTTGTTTTAAATACCTTAATAAAGATCAAACATTTTATCTAAACGAACACTGTTTAAATCTTTCTATCTCGCAAACAGCTAGCGCTTCAGCCTCCGCCGTGAGTATAAGCCAACACTTAGCAGTAAAATGCATTTTAAACAATCGTTTAATAAAAATCAAAAACCGTAGTTGCACGAACTACGAAGCTCTGACTTTCCCATTGCACAAGGGAATACGTAGGCACAGGGATTTTAATCCTTCGCGAGCACCCTAATAAAAAATTTAATTGTTTCTCCGTTTAAAGCACAATAATAAAAAACTTTAATCTTTTCTCCGTATTAATAATAATTTATAAGCTTCTTTCTTTAAAACAAACATATTAACAATCATTTAGAAGACAAAGACAAAAATCAAACATTTAATCGCATAGTTTAGCTAAGAGGTTCCCGTTGAGTACAACGGACGTGAGGGGTGCTAATACCTTCCCCTTGCGTAACCGTCTCCCGAATTTAGAATTTGGTATCATAAACCATTTCTTATCCTTTATTAGGTTGTATCTATATCTTCCTTTTCTCTTGTAGAATAAATAGAATTAGGTGGCGACTCTGTTGTTTTCTTTCCGCGTCCCATCGCGAGGATCGTATTTTTTCAAGGTACGACAGCTTGGCGACTCTGCTGGGGAATATCTCCATGCTAGAGAGGGTCGAGCCTAACTTAGCTTTGTGTGTTTATCTGTTTGATTTTGTCTTTTGTCTTCTCTATGTTTGTTATTCATGTATTGTTTATTTGTTCTTTTATTCACCTTCTTTTATTACTTATTATATTTGACTGTGGGATCTTTGGGGTCACTTTGCAAGTAAAATCTGAGTTGTGGAAAAAGAACAGGGAACACCTAAGTTAGAATTGAATGTTATTAGTGTTAGTCTCCAAGGACTCGCTCCTTGCAAGCCTAGCATGAAAGCTCCCCCAGATAGTTAGACTTTTCGTAGATCTTGTCGCAACACAGCTAGCCTGTCGCGTGACCTGATTCACGATTGGGCTGTGATTCTGGGACCCCCTAGGACCTCTTTCAATTTTGGTAGTTGTGTAATGTTAGGCTCCGAGGGCTCACCCCTTTATCATCCTAGCATGAGAACTCCACTCAAAGTAGACCTTATCGTTATTATCGTCATAATGCAGCTAGCCTGAGGCAGGACGTTAGTACGATAAACATCCGTGACCTTGAGTTTCTTAAAACCATCACTATAGAAACTATCCCGCGAGTGGGATTTATGGGTAGAGAAACGTAGAACCAATCTCCTATAGCCCACCTATTAAGAAGGTTCCGAATTCACTTGTGACACCTTGTATCCTTGCATCCCTACATTTTTTCATCTCAGCATCATATGCATCATTTTAAAACGAGCTTCGAGGAACAAAGAGATGTTTGTTGCAAACATCATAATTTCTTTACCATGAAAGGGCTTCAGTTTATTACTTCTTGAGGAAAAAAATTAATAATAAGAAAGTATTGTCCATTCTGATGTTTTGCAAGAACTTCTTAAGTCCCTTGAAGCATTTGCATTTTTCTACTCATGAGTGCATCTCCGCATTTGCATTTTGTCAAAAACTCATTCATGTCACCTCCTTTCCAGCTGTCACACTGAGGATCTCACGCAAATACTCCACTCGAGCTCAGGCCAAGAAGAAGATGGTTGACAGAGACCAATAAATGGACAAAGTTAATGAGGAGCTTACTGATCTTCGTGGAAATGTGGGCCAGATTATAGAAATGCTGCAAGTCATTCGAGCAAAGATGGATACCCAATAGAGTGTGGTTTCTGAGATTGTCACTGTAACGACTGAGCCTACATCATCAGTCACTACCCCTGTAACTTGGAATCCTTTTGAGCTTCCTCATGGGTTTGTACCTCCTCCCCAAGGTTTCGCTGCTCAAGGTTTTATACCTCCTTCCCAGGGATTAGTCTCTCAAGGGTTTATTCCTCCTTCCCAAGGATTTACTGCTCATGGATTCTTCCCTCCTTCCCAAGGCTTTGTTTCTCAAGGTTTCACGCCTCCTTCTCAAGGGTTTGCATTTCCTTCCCAAGGTTTTGTGCCTCCCCCTCAAGGATTTACCACTCAACAAACCATCCCTTTGACTACTGAAGAGAACCAAGTGGTCACTAATTTTACACCAGATATTGTGCACACCCGTGTCCAACCGTACTTTAACGATCCTCAGGTGTACGATATGCCAGATATGTCTGAAAATGGTAATGAGAAACTTGAGAAGATGCAAGAGAATTTTGACACCCTTGAAAAGAGATTGAGGGCAATTGAAGGTGACCAGATCTTTGGTGCTGCTGCCAGAGAAATGTGCCTTGTGTCTGGACTAGTGATACCTCCCAAGTTCAAGACACCCACCTTTGATATGTATGAAGGCACAACATGTCCTCAGAGCCATCTTTTAACTGCTAGTTTCTCTAATCTTGTGGCTGTGGGAATCAAGGTTGAACTTGGTCTGAAGAATGGTAAGATGAGTGGTGCATCCAGCAACAGTAATGGAAACAATGTTAAGAAGTTTACCAGCAATTTCCATAAAAAGAAGGAAGGCGAGACAAATGCAGTGATGACAAGTCAAAGGAGAAATCCGCTTTGGCAGAGGCCTCCACCTGTGGCTCAGCAGCAGTATGCCTATCCACCACAGTATGTTCAACATCCTTATGTAGCGGAAGTTCAACCGTCATATAATCAACAAGTTCCAATGTATCGGCCAACTCAAGCAATACCGACGTATCAACAAGCAGCTCCAATGGCTCCATCCTATCAACCAGTGCTCAACAATCCAGGCTACCAACAAGCACCCGATGCTTCAGCCTATCAGTAGAGGACTCAGCTCCTCATCCGAATTCCAACTTTCAAAATAGAATACCAGGAGGAAGGCTTCCTAATCCTCGGATCCCTATGACTTATACCGAATTATATCCCTCGCTACTGAAGAGAGGTTTGGTTACTCCAAGGCCTTTGGGTCCTCCACCAGGCCCGCTCCCACCAAGTTACAACTCAAGCGCCCACTGTTTATTCCATGAGGTTCTACATGGCACGATTTGGAAAATTGTATTGCTTTGAGGTATGTTGTGAAGGATTTGATGGATAAAAACATTATGTCGTTCGGAAATACTGGTCCGAATGTTAAAAATAATCCTTTACCTAAGCATGGGTCCATAAATGCCATTGTTGATGAGTCTGACGAAGATTTGATTTTCGACGCCACAAAGATCAAAACCCCTCTTCGAGACTTCCATGCGAAGTTAGTAGAGGTGGGTATGCTGAAGAACTGTCATAAGAATTGTGAAGCTTGTGCTAATAATCCAAAGGGACGTGAACTGGTCTTGAGAGATGTTCAAAGTTTGATTAATCTGGGTGTTTTACAAGTAAGAGATTGTGTGAAGAGGAATGAAGTGGCAATGATTGAACCCATTTTCAACTTACCTGAATCTGATTCTACCATGGCACCGGTGTTTAACATGCTTGAATCCCCAAGAGTTCAACCCATCTTCAATATGCCAGAACCTGTGGTGCCTATTTTCAATATGCCAGAACCAAGGATGGAGCAAAGAAGTAACCCTTTCCTTTATGAAGGTACCAAGGCAGTTCCATGGAAGTATGATACAGGGGGAATTCATCAGAAGTTTGAACAGGTTGGTCAGAAGGAAAGTTCAAAAGTGGCAAGTGCTGGCATAGCAGGTGCCAGTCGATTAACTCGCAGTGGTCGTGTTTACACTCAGTAAGTCAATACCACTCCACCGGTTCCACCCAAAGAAGTCATTCCCGCTGTTGCCGACAAGGATAAAGGGTTGGTCTTGGAAGAAGAGGATGCAGAATTTCTCAGAATCATTAAGAAGAGTGATTATAAGGTTATTGATCAGCTACATCAAACACCTTCCAAAATATCTATCATATCGCTTCTTATGCATTCGCCGGCCCATCGAGGTGCTCTCCAGAAATTGCTAGCACAGGCGCATGTTACGCATGACATAACCGTGAATCAGTTTGATGGTGTCATTGCTAATATTACTGCATGTAATAATCTCAGCTTCAATATGGAGGATCTCCCAAAGGATGGCTTGGACCATAACTGTGCTCTTCATATATCTGTAAAATGTCAGGAGGATACTTTAGCAAGAGTTTTCGTGGATATGGGATCTTCATTAAATGTTTTTCCAAAAAGAACATTTGCTAAGTTATCTTATCAAGCGGCAGAAATGAGGCCCAGTGCACTGATTGTGAAAGCTTTTGATGGGTCAAGGAGGACTGTTATTGGAGAAGTAGACTTACCAATCTTGATTGGACCCCAGGTGTTCAAAATCACTTTCCAGGTTATGGACATTAATCCTAATAACAGCTGTTTGCTGGGAAGACCTTGGATTCATGCCGCTGGGGAAGTCACTTCTACCTTACACTAGAAGATGAAGTTTGTGGTCGATAATAAGCTGGTAACTGTGTCTGGTGAAGAAGATCTCATGGTCATCAACCATTCTTCCTTTAGCTATATCGAGGCTGATGAAGATGCTTTGGAAACTGCTTTCCAAGCTCTGGAGATAGCCAATGTTGTCCTTATGGAAGTAGAGGAGCCAAAGGGAAAGGGTATTCCATCTTTTGCGTCGCTGAAGAGTACCATTTCCACTATTGAAGAAGGAAGCCATGAAGGTTGGGGTAATGTCATTGAAGTCAAACAGAAGTTGGATTGCTACGGGTTGGGTTACAAACCAACTCATGTGAAGGAAGGAGCATCAACCTCCGTTAAAGGACATCCAAAGACCATTCAAGAGGTGTTTTCCAGTGTCGGCTATCAGATCAATGCAATAAATGGGGATGCTGAAGATGAAGATGTTGATCATTTGGTTTATCAGTGTGAAGCAGCTTTGAGCAATTGGGAGGCAGTTGAGATCCCAAAATTGTTTCCACTGTCAAAGTAATTTATTGTTTTCTTTAAATGTTTTCAAAGTTCCCTAGCTCTGCCCAAGACTACGGGATCATTTTGTAGGGCTCCTTCTCATTTTCCAGTTATTCAATCAATGAAGGCATTTTGTTAAATTCTTATTTTGTTTATTTACTGCTTTTTCTCTTTTCACCTTTAAAAAGAAAATGGCAATCTTTCAAAACCAATAAAAGGTTTTTCCTTGCATCTCTCTGTTTTCACTTTTATTAAATGCAAATCATTCCCATACGCAGAACAAATGAAAACCCTGTTGAATCCAATGACTCCATATTCTCTCCTAACTTAAATTCGCCCATCTACCAAGCGGAAGATGAAAGTGAGGAAGATTGTGATGTTCCCGAAGAACTGGCAAGATTGGTTGAGTATGAGTACACAGATCTTTAGCCACATAAGGAGCAAGTCGAGACCATCAACCTTGGCACCGATGACGACAAGAAGGAAGTCAAGATTGGTACAACACTTGGGGAAGATGTCAGAGGAAGATTGGTCAAGCTTCTCAGAGAGTATATGGATGTGTTTGCATGGTCGTATCAGGATATGCCCGGTTTAGACACATACATAGTGGTCCACAAGTTTCCTCTTCGACCAGATTGTCCTCTAGTAAAGCAAAAGCTTCGAAGAACAAGACTGGACATGGCTCTGAAGATTAGAGAGGAGGTCAAAAGATAGTTTGATGTTGGATTCCTCGCAGTTGCGAAATACCCTGAGTGGGTAGCTAACATTGTGCTAGTCCCCAAGAAGGATGGAAAAGTTAGAATGTGCGTGGAATATAGAGATTTGAACAATGCCAGTCCAAAGGATGATTTCCCTCTTCCGCATATTGATACTTTGGTTGACAACACTGCCAAGTTTGTTGTTTTCTCCTTCATGGATGGGTTTTCAGGATATAACCAGATCAAGATGGATCTTGACGATATGGAAAAGACCACTTTCATCACACCATGGGGCACTTATTGTTACAAGGTTATGCCATTTGGTCTCAGAAATGCAGGAGCCAATTATCAGAGGGTAATGGTCACCCTTTTCCATGATATGATGCATAAAGAGATAGAAGTTTACGTGGATGATATGATTGCCAAATCACAGAGTGAGGAGGATCATTTGAATCATCTCCTGAAGTTATTTGAGCGCCTCAGAAAGTTCCAACTGCATCTGAATCCAGCTAAGTGTACCTTTGGTGTCCGATCAGGAAAGTTACTTTGTTTTATTGTTAGTAAACAAGGAATTGAAGTTGATCCAGACAAGGTGGGAGCAACTCAAGAAATGCCAGCTCCGAAAACAGAAAAACAAGTCATAGGTTTCCTTGGAAGATTGAACTACATCTCAAGATTTATCTCCAACATGATTGCTACATGTGAGCCTTTATTCAAGTTGCTCCGAAAGGATCAAGAAATTGAGTGGAATTCTGATTGTCAACAGGCTTTTGAGAAGATTAAGGTTTATCTACAGGAACCTCCTATCTCGATCCCACCTACTCCAGGGAAGCCTCTCTTCATGTATCTGACTGTACTTGAGGGATCTATGGGTTGCGTATTAGGCCAACAGGACGAAACTGGTCGTAAGGAACATGCCATTTATTACTTAAGCAAGAAGTTTACAGATTGTGAAAGCAGATATTCACTTTTAGAGAAGACTTGTTGTGCTTTGGCATGGGTTGCCAGACGCCTCAGGCAGTGTATGATTTGTCACACTACTTTGTTGATCTCAAAGATGGATTCAATAAAATACATTTTCGAGAAGCCCGCTTTGACTGGAAGACTTGCCCGTTGACACATGTTGTTATACGAATATGACATCCAGTATGTAACCTAGAAGTCTATCAAAGGAAGTGTTTTGTCTGACTACCTTGCTGATAACCCTGTTGAAGATTATGAACCCTTGAAATTCGATTTCCCAGACGAGGACATCATGTTTGTAGATGTTTAGAATTGGTAGAATTTTTGACCAACAAGAAATATTGAATTCAGTTCAGAATGTCCTATCAGATGTTGGGACATTATCAAACAGAGTATAAGAACTTAATTCAGGATGTCACACTAGATGTTGGGACATTGTGTAAATGATTTAAGTTCAGTTTTTCAGGATGTCCCAACAGATGTTGAGACATCTCAAACCTGCTACCAGAATTAATTAATAACTAACTGATCTGAGATATTTAAGGAAAGTTATCTGGAATTAATTATGGATGGACAAAAACAGAACAAGGCGCATCTGTAGGGAGAGTTGTTATGAAACTTCAGCATAATCAGAAGAACTAAATCACCTAGAATTTAGGAAGTAACAAACCCTAATTCAAGGTGGAAGCTGCATGCGCATTAGGGCTGGATTAACCTACAGAAAGCCCAAATTACAAACACCTATTTAACCAACAGAAACTCACAAAATTGAGTACGAATTTCAGAAGACAAAATAGGGTGTCTAGTGTTTTAATGGCAGGTTGTTTTTATTGTACCACTTTATGAGCTTTTAAGCAAAAGTGCATTTGTGACTTGATTGAAACTGTGAAGTAAGATCAAGCTGTTTTGTTTGAAGTATGACTTCAATTTTATTAAACTTGTAAACAAGATCACTGTGTGATTGAGGGGGAGTGAGTTGGTACTCATATCTAAGTTGTGTCTTAGGTAGAAATTGCATTGGGTAGTTATTAAGTGAAAGATTAAACTGGGTGGTTTAAGTCTAGAATTAATATTACTTATAGTGGATTTCCTCCTGGCTTGGTAGCCTCCAGATGTAAGTGTGGTTATACACTGAACTGGGTTAACAAACTTCTGTGTTGTTTATTTTTCTTTCTATTTAAGTTTTGGTTAAATCTGTCAAGTGTTGGGACATCTCATAGGACATCTCATACCTGATCACAGAATTTCAATTGGCATCAGAGCAGGCACCCTGCCTGTTTATACTGGGTGAGATCTAGGGAATACAAATTCTGGAAACATGGACAGAGATATAGGATCAGTAAATAGACCACCTATACTGGATGGATCTAATTATGACTACTGGAAGCCAAGAATGATTGCATTCTTAAGGTAACTTGACAACAGGGCCTGGAGAGCAGTCAACATTGGATGGGATCATCCTGTCCAAGACACCAAAGATGGATCAAAAGTGCTGAAACCTGAAGAAGAATGGAGTAAGGAGGAAGAAGATTCAACACTAGGCAACTCCAAGGCCTTAAATGCTTTATTCAATGGCATTGATAGGAATATCTTTAGACTTGTGCATCATTGTGAGCTGGCCAAAGATGTTTGGGACACTCTCAAAACAACTCATGAAGGAACATTAAAGGTAAAAATGTCAAGACTTCAACTTCTCACCACCAAGTTTGAAAACTTGAGAATGAAGGAAGAAGAGACAATTCATGAATTCTACATGAACATCTTAGATATAGCCAATACTTCTGGAGCCTTGGGAGAAAAGATGACTGATGAAAAGCTTGTAAGAAAGATTCTCAGATCTTTGCCAAAAAGATTTGACATGAAAGTCACAGCAATAGAAGAAGCTCAAGACATATGCACAATGAAAGTTGAAGAGCTCATTGGTTCCCTTCAAACATTTGAGATGGGAATGAATGACACAAATGTAAAGAAGAACAAAAGCATAGCCTTGGTGACAAATACTGATGAAGAAGAAGATGATAAACCAGAAACTGGTGAAAGCTTATCAGACAACATTGCTATGCTTGGAAGACAATTCAAAAAGATTCTCAGAGGGATGGAAGGCAAATCCAAATCCAGTGGAAGATACACAAACTCTTCTGAGAACAAAAGACCTTATGATGCTAACAGAAGGTCAAATTATGATGAAAAGACCAGTCAAGAAAAAGGAATTAAATGTCATGGATGTGAAGGATATGGACACATCAAGAATGAATGTCCTACCTTCTTGAAAAAGAAAAAGAAAGGACTCTCTGTAACCTGGTCTAATGAAAACTCAGGAGGTGATTCAGAAGAAGAATCAGCTAAGCATATCACTGCTCTAGCTGGATTATGTGAATCTGAAAGTGAATCCAGTGATGGGGAGCTTACTGTTGAAGAACTTGAGCAAGCATACAAAGATCTATACAAAAGAAGCACTGAAATATGCAGTGAAGTTATAAAGCTAAAGAAGCAGAATAAGGCACTAAAGGATGAAAAAGCAAGTGATATAGAGATCATTGACACCTTAAAAAGTGAAGTAAGTCTTCTTAACTCCAAGTTGGAACACATGTCCAAGTCTGTTAGAATGCTGAACAGTAGCTCAAGTACACTGGATGTTATTCTCAACAACAATAAGCATTCAGGGGACAAAAGTGGACTGGGATATAACAGAGTTCATAAGGATGAATCTAGCTCAAGCAAAACTAATTCAAAGTCCATACAGTCAAACAAGATGTCCCAACAGATGCTTCAACATCATGAAAAGAACACAAAGTCAAACATAATGTTCCAACAGATGTCTCAACATTCTGAAAAGAACAAAATGAAGAAGAAATATCAAAGATGGAGATGTCATCATTGTGGAAGATTTGGACATATCAAACCTCATTGCTATAAGTTGCATGGATATCCAAATCATATGTATCAGCAAGCTCCTAAGCAGAAGATAGAAGTTACCAAGAAAGTGCTGCATAGACATCAAAGAAATCAGCAACCTCCTAAGCAGAAGACAGAGGTCATAAAGAAGGTATGGAGACCAAAAGCTAGTCTTGATGCTGATCAAAGCAACATACCCAAGAACAAGATCAACAAACAACCTTGGAGCTCTACTAATGAACAATACACAGGGCAAAGGTATCAGAAGAAATCTCGACTCAAATGGTCAAAGAAAGATGTTGCATATATAGCACATACATCACTAAGAGTATCAGCCAAAGAAGACTGGTACTTTGACAGTGGATGTTCAAGACACATGACTGGATTGAAGAATCTGCTAGTAGACTTAAAGTCTCATTCATCCAGATATGTAACCTTTGGAGATGGAGCTAAAGGAGAAATCAAGGGAGTTGGGACCTTGGACTGTCAAGATGTACCAAGACTAAATGATGTGCTACTTGTTAAAGGATTAACTGCTAACCTGATCAGCATAAGTCAATTATGTGATCAAGGGTACAGTGTAAATTTTACCAAAACTGAATGCATAGTGTCTAACAAAGAACAAGAGGTTGTCATGAGAGGAGCCAGATCTAAAGACAACTGTTACATGTGGGAACCTCAAGACTTCAGTCTCACTTCAACTTGTTCTTTAGCTAAAGAAGAAGAAGTGAAACTATGGCACCAAAGACTAGGTCATCTTCATTTCAGAGGCATAAAGAAGATCATATCTATGGATGCTGTAAGAGGTATTCCTAAACTGAAGATTGATGATGGCAAAATATGTGGTGAATGTCAAATAGGCAAGCAAACCAAGATGTCCCATCCAAAGCTCCAACATCTGACAACTTCCAAAGTTTTGGAACTTTTGCATATGGATCTTATGGGACCTATGCAGGTTGAGAGCCTTGGTGGTAAGAGGTATGCCTATGTGGTGGTTGATGACTTTTCAAGATATACATGGATAAATTTCATCAAAGAAAAGTCTGATGTATTTGATGTATTCAAAGACTTATGCCAAAGAATACAAAGGGAAAAAGCCAGCTGTGTGATCAGAATAAGAAGTGATCATGGAAAAGAATTTGAGAACCAAAAATTCTTAGATTTCTGTTCCTCAGAAGGAATCAATCATGAATATTCTTCACCAATCACTCCTCAACAGAATGGGATTGTTGAGAGGAAGAATAGAACTATTCAAGAATCAGCAAGAGCTATGATCCATGCTAAAAAGTTACCTTTGTACTTCTGGGCTGAAGCTATGAACACAACTTGTTACATCCATAACAGAGTTACTCTCAGGAAAGGAACTTTGTCCACAATCTATGAAGTCTGGAAGGGCAGAAAACCCACAGTTAAGTACTTCCATGTGTTTGGAAGTAACTGTTATATTCTGGCAGATAGAGAGCAAAGAAGAAAAATGGATCCTAAAAGTGATGAAGGGATTTTTCTTGGATACTCTATAAACAGCAGAGCATATAGAGTATTTAATTCTAGAACCAAGGTTATCATGGAGTCCATAAATGTGATAATTGACGATGCTCCTACAGATGTCCCAGAAGATGTTGGAACATCTGTTGATATCAAGGCTGAAGAAAAGAGTGATCGTTCTGACTTCACTCAAACTGATGCAAGGACAGAACAATCCAGCAAACCTCCCTCCATCAGAATCCAGAAGGATCATCCCAAAGATTTGATAATTGGAGATCCCAACAGAGGTGTAAGAACTAGATCAAGAGAAGTGATTTCAAGGTCCTGTTTTGTTTCTAAAATAGAACCTAAAAACATCAAGGAAGCTCTTACTGATGAATACTGGATTTGTGCTATGCAAGAGGAATTAGGTCAATTCACAAGGAATGAAATGTGGAACCTTGTTCCTAGACCTGATGACATAAATGTGATTGGAACTAAATGGGTGTATAAGAACAAGTCAAATGAGCAAGGAGTTGTTACAAAGAACAAAGCTAGACTTGTAGCTCAAGGATACACACAAATTGAAGGAGTAGACTTTGATGAAACCTTTGCTCCAGTAGCAAGGCTTGAATCAATCAGACTACTTTTGGGAATTGCTTGTATCTTAAAGTTCAAGCTATTTCAAATGGATGTGAAAAGTGCCTTTTTAAATTGTTATCTTAATGAATAGGTATATGTAGAACAGCCTAAAGGATTTGTTGATCCAAGCTGTCCAAATCATGTATATAAACTAAAGAAGGCTCTTTATGGTCTGAAGCAAGCTCCAAGAGCATGGTATGAAAGGCTGACTACTTTTCTTATCAAGCAAGGGTACAGGAAAGGTGGAATTGACAAAACCTTGTTTGTTAAAGATGAAGAAGGAAATGTCATGATTGCTCAAATCTATGTAGATGACATTGTCTTTGGTGGGATGTCTGACAGGATGGTCAAACATTTTGTCAACCAGATGGAATCTGAATTTGAAATGAGCTTAGTAGGAGAATTAACCTACTTTCTTGGACTACAAATAAAGCAAATGGAAGACTCCATGTTCATTTCCTAAAGCAAGTATGCCAAGAACATAGTCAAGAAATTTGGAATGGACAGTGCTACTCATAAGAGAACTCCTGCCCCCACTCATTTAAAGCTTACTAAAGATGAAAAGGGTGAGAATGTAGATCAAAGCATGTACAGAAGTATGATTGGAAGCTTGTTATATCTGACTGCTAGCAGACCAGACATAGCATTTGCAGTAGGTGTATGTGCAAGATATCAAGCTGATCCAAAAGTCAGTCATCTTAATCAAGTCAAGAGAATTCTGAAATATGTTAATGGTACTTGTGACTATGGCATAATGTACTTGCATGGATGCAAACCAATTCTCACTGGCTTCTGTGATGCTGATTGGGCTGGAAGTGCTGATGACAGAAAAAGAACTTCAGGAAGATGCTTCTTTCTAGGAAACAATTTGATTTCTTGGTTCAGTAAGAAACAAAATTGTGTATCCTTATCTACTGCTGAAGCTGAATATATAGCAGCTGGAAGCAGTTGTTCTCAGTTGGTTTGGATGAAGCAAATGCTCACTGAGTACAATGTCCCACAAGATGTCATGACATTGTACTGTGACAACTTAAGTGCAATTAACATATCAAAGAATCCTATCCAACATAGCAGGACCAAGCATATTGATATCAGACATCATTTCATCAGAGATCTTGTAGAAGAGAAAGTGATTTCATTGGAACATGTTGCTACAAATCTACAGTTGGCTGATATCTTTACCAAAGCCTTGGATGCCACTCAATTTGAGAACTTAAGGGGCAAATTGGGAATCTGCTTATGTGAGATTTAGCAGTTATGGAGATGTGCCAACATGTCATATGACATTGTGTGGCATAAGCACCAGATGGCAACACCTGTCTGGTCAAGAACCTTGGGTATTCCATTCCTAATAATTTTCAAAGTAACGGCTACTTATATAATAACAACTTGCATTCAGCTATCCATATTCTCATCATACTATCAAAAGCGAATTGCATTATCTAGCTGTTCTTCAGAAGTCATCAACCCTAAAACTCTTCATCCACCTCCTTTGAAAATGTCTCAAAACCCTAACATTCCTGAAGAAATCCTCAACAAGGAAGATGTGGTGCATGCAACCCCCATTTCTGTGGTTCCCATGGATTCAACTCCAATGGACGAAATCAGAGGAAGTGTTCCTCATGCTAAGAAGCCAAGAACTCCAAAAAGAACAAAAGATCAAGTTTGCAGCAAAGCCAAAGGCATTCCTTCACCAGCAAACATCCCTCAAAAATCTTCTGAATATGTGGATGATTCCATCAAAGAGTTGGTAAACAGGATTCTTTCTGAACAAAGAGTGGTTAGTGGCATTTCTATCCCTCTAAGCACCATGCCAGCTCCACATGAAGATCAACAACCTCAGGCTGCAAAGGACACTCCTGCTCAACAGGATGTCCTAATAGATGTTGAAACATCTGAAGACTAGCAAAAGGTCTCATCTGATGCTGCTGCTGAAACATCTGAGGATCAGAATAAGGCTTCCACTGATAGTGATGAAGAAGCATCTGAGGATCATCACAAAGCCTCAACTGAAGAGCACATCTCTGTTGATCCAACAGCTGAAGAGGAAACTGCTCAATCTCCTCCTGTTGTGAACCTAGAGCATGATTTTGATACAGAAATCATTGCCTCTGTAAAACCTAGCATAGCCAAAAGGCTCAGGACTAGGAAAGAAAAGATGCAAGCAGGACATGCAATTCCTGAGAAGAAGCAAGCTACCCCAAAGAAGGACAAAGCTAAGGTTGTCTTTGGTCCTACCAAACAATGGAGCAAGGTGCAAACATAAAAGAGGAAAGCTGTCACTCCTCCAGATTCAGATGTTGAAGCAGATGTCCCAACATCTCCTCCAAAGAAGAAACCAACACCCTCAAGGGGATCAACTGCTGTTCCAGAAGCTCCCTTGGACAACATCTCCTTTCATCATGTTTCAAGTGTGAACAGATGGAAGTTTATCTATCAAAGAAGGGTAGCACTTGAAAGAGAGATGAGCAGTAATGCACTTGAGTGCATAGAGTTAATTGATCTCATATCTGCTGCTGGCCTCTTCAAAACTGTCTCCAACCTCTCTCCCTGCTATGAGCTACTTGTCAAGGAATTCATAGTCAATCTTCAAGAAGATTGTGCCAATGGTAAATCTGCTGAATTTAGAAAAGTATTTGTTAGAGGCAGGTGTGTAGAATTCTCTCCTCAGGTCATCAACAAATACCTTGGAAGAGAATCTGATGGTCCAAATGAGTTAGGGAAGACTGATAACCAAGTCTGCAAGGTTATCACTACTAACCAGGTCAAGGCTTGGCCAGTTAAAGGAAAGCTCTCAGTGAGCATGCTGACAAGGAAATATGCCATGCTGAACAGGATTGGTACAGCAAACTGGGTACCTACCAATCATACATCCTCAATATCCACTGGCCTGGGCAGGTTCATTTATGCTGTGGGCACTCAAACTAAGCTGGATTATGGAGCCTACATCTTTGATCAGACATTGAAGCATGCTAGCTCATCTGCAACAAAGCTGCCAATTGCCTTCCCTTCCTTGCTATGTGGAATAGTGCTGAGTCAGTACCCTGGAATCCTCACTGAAAAGGACACAATGTGCAAGAGAGAAAGCCCTCTGGCCTTCCACTACAAGCTGTTCCTGAGTCATCATGCAGCTGATGTTGAAGCACCCTCTGGGACATCTGTTGGTCCTTCAACTGCATAGTCTCCAATCTCAAAAGCTGCATTGATTGCTGAACTGAAGAGTACTTGCAACGAACTGGATGCAAGGAAGCAGAATCTTAAGGAGATTATACAAAGGCTGGAGATTGAGAGTGATCAAAAAGGTGAAGAAACTGAGGAAACTGAGGAAGATGAAGAAACTGACTGTGAGGGGTCTGAGTGAATAATTGTATGTGAGGACAAATGTAATGACAGCTTCTGCATTGTATTTTTTGAATTAATCTCTTTGGCCCAAAATTTGTGTCTAACAAGGGGGAGAACATCAGCAACAACAATGTATAATGCTGTTTGATTATGAATGAAAAATCTCTGTTTGCTTCTGAACTAAATCTGTAAAATATTTCTGTTGCAACAAGACTGAACACATGAATGTTTGAGGGGGAGTAATCTCACACATGATTCAACAGAAAAGAAATGCTATACTCTGATAAAAGAACTTCTGCTGCACTCTGAAAATCAGAAAAGGATGTTAGCCAAAAATTAGCCAAAGGGGGAGTTTGTAGATGTTTAGAATTGGAAGAATTTTTGACCAACAAGAAATATTGAATTCAGTTCAGAATGTCCTATCAGATGTTGGGACATTATCAAACAGAGTATAAGAACTTAATTCAGGATGTCACACCAGATGTTGGGACATTGTGTAAATGATTTAAGTTCAGTTTTTCAGGATGTCCCAACAGATGTTGAGACATCTCAAACCTGCTACCAGAATTAATTAATAACTAACTGATCTGAGATATTTAAGGAAAGTTATCTGGAATTAATTATGGATGGACAAAAACAGAACAAGGCGCATCTGTAGGGAGAGTTGTTATGAAACTTCAGCATAATCAGAAGAACTAAATCACCTAGAATTTAGGAAGTAACAAACCCTAATTCAAGGTGGAAGCTGCATGCGCATTAGGGCTGGATTAACCTACAGAAAGCCCAAATTACAAACACCTATTTAACCAACAGAAACTCACAAAATTGAGTACGAATTTCAGAAGACAAAATAGGGTGTCTAGTGTTTTAATAGCAGGTTGTTTTTATTGTACCACTTTATGAGCTTTTAAGCAAAAGTGCATTTGTGACTTGATTGAAACTGTGAAGTAAGATCAAGCTGTTTTGTTTGAAGTATGACTTCAATTTTATTAAACTTGTAAACAAGATCACTGTGTGATTGAGGGGGAGTGAGTTGGTACTCATATCTAAGTTGTGTCTTAGGTAGAAATTGCATTGGGTAGTTATTAAGTGAAAGATTAAACTGGGTGGTTTAAGTCTAGAATTAATATTACTTATAGTGGATTTCCTCCTGGCTTGGTAGCCTCCAGATGTAAGTGTGGTTATACACTGAACTGGGTTAACAAACTTCTGTGTTGTTTATTTTTCTTGCTATTTAAGTTTTGGTTAAATCTGTCAAGTGTTGGGACATCTCATATGACATCTCATACCTGATCACATAATTTCAATGTTGATAAAGGAATGTGAAGTTCTAGGTCCAGATGAAGGTCCCGAGCCAGGTTCTCGTTGGAAGATGATATTTGATGGTTCCTCTAATTACATGGGGCATGGTGTGGGATCTGTTTTGATGAATCCTGATGATGGTTATACTCCTATCACGGTTAGATTATATTTTGAATGTACAAACAACATTGTAGAGTATGAAGCATGTGTTTTGGGTATCGAAGCTGCAATTGATACCAGAATCAAGGTCCTTGAAGTATATGGAGACTCAGTTTTGGTAATCTACCAAGTCGAAGGTGAATGGGAGACCCGTGACGAGAAATTGATCTCGTACCGTGCCTACATTGTGGAATTAATCAAATACTTTGATGAAGTCACTTTCCATCACGTTCCAAGGGTAGATAATCAAATTGCAGACGCTTTAGCTATGTTGGCCTCTATGTTTCAAGTCAGATTTCTTAATGAAGCTCCGCTCATTACAATCGAGCGAAAAACTACACCAGCCTACTGTCTACTGGTCGAAGAAGAAACTGATGAGAAACCGTGGTTCTATGACATCAAGAACTACTTGCAAAATCACGAGTACCCAGCGGATGCAACAACTTTAGACAAGAAGACTCTGAGAAGATTGGCATCCAAGTTCTTCCTCAACAGCAATGTGCTTTACAAGAGAAATCATGATATGGTTCTGCTCAGATGTGTAGACAAGCGCGAAGTAGACTTATTGATCAGAGAAATCCATGAAGGATCATTTGGAACACATGCCAATGGGCATGCCATGTCCAGGAAGATCTTGAGAGCTGGATACTTCTGGTTGACCATGGAATCAGATTGTTTCAAATATGCCAGGAAGTGTCATAAATGCCAGATTTATGCCGACAAGGTGCACGTACCTCCGACCCTTTTGAATGTTATGTCATCGCCTTGGCCTTTCTCGATGTGGGGCATTGACATGATAGGGGCAATTGAGCCTAAAGCTTCCAATGGTCACCAGTTTATTTTGGCTGCGATCGATTACTTTACCAAGTGGGTAGAAGCAGTTTCCTACGCCAATGTGACAAAGCAAGTGGTTGCTCGTTTCATCAAGAACCAAATTATCTGCCGTTATGGAATCCCAAGCCGAATCATCACAAATAATGAGACCAATTTGAACAACAAGACGATGAATGAGTTATGTGAGATATTCAAGATTGAACACCATAACTCTTCTCCTTACCGTCCGAAGATGAATGGAGCTGTTGAAGCCGCGAACAAGAACATCAAGAAGATCTACAAAAGATGGTGAAAACTTACAAAGACTGGCACGAAATGTTACCATATTCCTTACACGGATATAGAACATCAGTTCGCACTTCGACAGGGGCAACCCCTTTCTCTTTGGTGTATGGGATGGATGCAGTTCTCCATATCGAAGTAGAGATACCATCTTTGAGGATCTTGATGGAAACCAAACTGGAAGAAACTGAATGGGTCCAGAACAGATATGACCAACTGAATGGGTCCAGAATAGATATGTCTGCCATGTGCCATGGCCGATTATACCAGAAGCGTGTCAAGAGAGCATTTGACAAGAAAGTCCGTCTCCGAGAATTCAGAGAAGGAGATCTTGTACTCAAGAAAATCTTGACAGTCCACAAAGACAAGCGTGGAAAGTGGAGTCCTAACTATGAAGGCCCATATGTTGTAAAGGTGGAATTCTCCGGAGGTTCCCTAATCCTCACAACTATGGATAGTGAACAACTTAAACACCGGGTGAATTCTGATGCAGTCCAAAAATATTATGCCTAAATAAAGCCCGCTAGGTCGAAAACCAGAAATGGCGACCTAGGCAAAAATGGGTATCCTGGTGGATCAAAACCTATGAAGGAGATCCAGGAAAAATTAGGGATAAAAACAAAAAAAATGAGAGCTCGCTAAGTTGAAAACCCGAAAGGGCGGCTTAGGCAAAAAAGAGCGTCCCGGTGGATTGAAAACCCGAAAGGGCGGTCCAGGAAAAAATTAGGGACGAAGGTATTTGACTGTATCAGATGGTGTTTACCATTATTGAAGATCATTACTTGAAAACCAATCTGTTTGCTTTTGTTAGAAGCAAAGTGTTGGGCAGTCTTAGTTATTAGGGATTGTAGTGGTCGTTGGATTCAATGTAGACGTTTCCCCATTGCCATTTTCAAATTGTAATTTCCCATGGAGCTGTTGCTATTGGCAAGCTACCATTATTGAATAAAATACAAACTTTTCCTATGAATTTTTTTGTTCAGCCTCTTATTTTCTTTGTTATGCAAAATGCCATTACTTGATTACAATTTAACTCTGAAAATGACAAAATTTTAGAAACAGTTTTTTTGAAAACATACTGGAAAACTTTCAAATCTCTTTGATTTTAGAAAGATTAAAAATCTTCTGTCTTCTCAAAAAACCCTCTGGCTTGCAGCAACACTCTCATGCCATTATTGCAGAAATCCCCATAAAGGATTAAAAGCCGGCAGCACTCTTGGATGGATCCTTGGACCAAACATGAGTTCCAATTTCAAAGGCACCCCCAACATCTTCTGTATTACTCATCTGAATATTGGCGTTGAGATCCTACTCTCCCCTACTTTATCAAAACTCTTTGTCTCCCTAGAGTCAGCATTTGCCTATCATGATCATTCGCATCATGTTCAATCATATGCATTTGACATAATCATTTGTCTTCCCCCAGTTGTCGTTTGTCTGACTCTAGGTCCAGACTACTGTCATTTTTCATTTTTGATCCATTATCGTTGGTACCCTGAAGTGTGGTTAACCAAGGTATCCTTCTCAGCAACACTGGTATCCCCTGCAGAGGCCCTTCTTGATATGTACCTTATTACCACCTTTTATTTCCTTTTAAGCCCAATTATCATTGGCATAAATCCTTTAAGCTGTTTGCTTAAGATTTAGGGCTATTTAATTCAACACGCATCCGTGTTCTCCTGATAAGTCCTAAAAGTTCTTATTTGAACTCTTCATTTAAGGAATTTCTAGAGGTTGGTCGTTTATCCCGTTGAAAACTCCAACATTTATTCTTATTTTCTAGATGGTCGTTTAGAGCCGTTGGATTCATCTTTAATTCGCATTCTACTCCCAGTATCAGTTGTTTGCACAGAGCCACTGCCCAAACACTATGTTCGTTTTCTTTATCCTCGGTATCAACAGTTACACTTGAACCTGTTGATCTACCACTTTGGATTATTTGTCTGTTATTTATTTCTTCAACCGCCGTGTTGAATTTTTTCCCGACCGTCGTGTCAATGTCTGTTATTTTTATTTTACCGACCGCCGTGTCGATGTTTGTTATTTTATTTCCCGACCGCCGTGTCAATATCTGTTGTTTGATTCCCCAGCCGTCGTTTTGAGTTCATTTTCCCGACCTCCGTGTCGATGACTGTTATTTCATTTTCCCGACCTTCGTGTCAATGTCTGTTATTTCATTTTCTCGACCGCCGTGTCGATGACTGTTATTTCATTTTCCTGACCGCCGTGTCGATGTCTGTTATTTCATTTTCTCGACCGCCGTGTCGATGACTGTTATTTCATTTTCCCGACCTCCGTATCGATGACTGTTATTTCATTTTCCCGACCTCCGTGTCGATGACTGTTATTTCATTTTCCCGACCTCCGTGTCGACGCCTGTTATTTTATTCCCCGACCACCGTGTCGATGTCTGTTATTTTTATTTCCCAACCACTGTGTCAATATCTGTTATTTTATTTCCCAACTGTCGTGTCGATGTTTGTTATTTCTCAACCGTCATGCTGAACTGCTTTCCCGACCGTCGTGTCGATGTCATTTTAACTACCTTTCTCAACCGTTGAATTGTTGTATTGGGATTCCCAGCAGTCACCTTGAACTTGCTAACTCATCACTTCAGGTAGTCTGTTTTTGTTCATAGTGTCAGTTTTGGCCGCATCAAGCCATTACGTTTTCATTTTGAACCATTTTCTTGCTATCATAGGGGATCAGTCTATCATTAATCTTATATTCTGGACTTTTGCCTCGTTTCCCGTCTTTTGTTATTCTTAGTGCCAAAAGTTACACTTGAACCTATTGATCTACCACTTTAAATACATCATGTTTCCATCTTGTCATCCCTAGCATATTATTATCCCCAGTGAGTCTTCACCCTCAGTTTCGTTTCTGTGGATCACCGTCGCATTTATCTTCATCATACCATATTCAGCATATTCATCATTAGAAAAAGCATGCTAGATTTCATTGCATCTCGCATATCATATCCCCAGCAAAAGTCCCTCATAAGTTTATAGCATGTCATTGCATTTAGGGGCAAAATTTCCGGTTATTTCTATATTTAAATATCTTTCATTCCGACTCTTATGAGAATTAACATCACTCATTCCATCGGATAAAGTTATTTAAATAGGGGCAACTGTCACACCCCACATTTAACCCCTAACTGCTCGCATCATACACTGCATTTAAAAGAATTCTAAGACTTTTTTCTTTTTTGTTGCTTTCAACTCATTTTCAAGTTACTCATGAATCTATTTTTTTTATTTCTTTTTACTTCCAAGCTTCTATTTAATTTCTGTTTCTCATTTCCAACTTTTTAATATATTTTTTGTATTTTTATTTTCAATTTCTAATTCTATTTCTATTTCTTTATTCTATTTTCAACTTCCTATTTTTAAATTTTATTTCAATTTTATTTTCAAGTTTTATTTCTAATTTAATTTCTAATTTCCATTACTAGTTTTTTAAATTCATTTTCAAGTTTTATTTCTAAATTTTAATTTTGATTTCTATTTATAATTTTCAATTCATTTTCTAGATGTTATCTCTAAATTTATTTTCATTTTCTAACCTTCAATTCATTCCAATTTCCAAAATTCATTTCCAAGTTTATTTCTAATTTTAAGTTTATTACTAAGTCATTTCCATTCCAATTTCTCAATTCCATTTTAATTCTTAATCCATATTTTCATTCTTCATCCATTTTGGAAATGTTTTCATTTAGCCATACATTCACTTGATTTAAGGCTAAGCTATTTGGAAGCATTTCAACATCAAGAGACATGTTATCATTTCCAAATCCCACAAAGATTGTCTTACAAAAATCATTGAGTTACTAATCCTTATATTAGAACTTGAAGTTTTAGTACAATACAAGATTCAAGTTAATACAAATGAAGGAAAAGTCCTAGATCTAAGGGCACCAATTTCCATTTGTTTTCAATAAGGGACACCGTTTGTCTTCATTTTTCAAGGGATCACATCGCACCATGAACTAATACCAAAGGGTCCTCCAAGACTAGTTTCGGCCACCGATTCAAGTTCCTTGACTCGCTCTTCTTTCCTTTCCACATTCCCAAATTCCAATGCACATGAAAATGAAAAATGATAAGTTAGCGATCATGTCATATTCATCATAATCCGCTTCATTCAAGCATGGTCATATTTATAATCATTCATAAGTCAAGATCATTCATTCCATAATTCAATCATGTTCATAATCTAAGGAAAAAACTCATATTCACATATGCATCCAAACATGTTTATTTCAAAATCATGCTACATTCAAATTCATTCATATACATATGCATTATCCTAACTCAACATTTTCTTTTTATCAAGCATCATATACACCCCTGAAAATCCTTCACGTTCATCTAACAATCATGTCAAAATCATCATTCTCAAACATTACACTCAAGCATACCATTATCCAAAAATTCAGCACTCATGTTAATTCATTCATACATTTTGTAAGTTTGTTTTTCTCATACCAAATGTCAAGAATACATGGTACAAAAATCAGCAAGACCATCAAATTTTCATGTCATCACATTAGCATATTGAAGTGAGGTTTATGTCAATTTGAATTTTTAAAAAAAAAGTTTCACAAGTACAACAAGAGAAAGTACTATTGTGGGAAAAAATAAAGAAAGGGAGAAATACAGACCAAAGGAAAGAGTATGGACTTGCTGTAAAGTAGAATTGCAGACTTTTTTTTATCTCTCCACCACTTTAGAGTAAGCACCGAAATAGATCCTGCAGAATCTACAACAAGAAATCTGCAACTTTAGTTTTACCAAAATATGAAAAAGCTCTGTTCCATAAGCAAAGACCTGAAGATGAAAAAGAGTTGACATTCGTTATCAAACAAAAATCTGATATTATAGACTTCTTCAACAAGTCTTCAGAAAAATTCAATGTTTCAAACCCTAAATCTCACACTATTTAAGGAGGCCGAAAATCCTGAAACAAGGGACCACAACTTTAAAAAAAGAACACATACTACACAAAACTTAGCCAGCAAAACTTCAAACAAAATCATAATAAAAATTTGACAGCTACATCAACAAAAATCTTAGCCATAAACAGAAAGCAAAAAAAATGAACAAAGAAAATCAAATATAGAAAACCTGTTGATTGAAACCACCACTTCCTCAAAAAAACCATTCATCAACCATAATTTGAAAAGGATAGCCCTCGATTTCTTCTCTGCAAACTTTCGGCTTCAGTTTTTTTTGCAAAAACGACACAACTCAAGCCATTCCCGAAAACGCACACGAACAACCACCCGTGAACCGCCGTTCGAAACCCTCTGAAACCGCGTTAAACCACGGCGATAAAACACCGAAACTGTACGAACGAACCAAGAGAAAAATCACCGGAGAATCGCACTCCCTTGGTAAGCTTTTTCTTCCTCTTTCGTTTTTTGATTTTGTTTTACTTTGTTTTCATGGATGAACGAGAGTTGAGAGCAGAATGGTGATGGTTTCAATTCATGTTTTGGATTTTTTTGAAATAGTTTTGAGACTTCACTGATTGTTCTATCGTGTGTTTTTGAGGAAAGGCAATAACGGCTGTTGATGAAAGGCAAACCCCAATTTCTCATTGTTTAAGCTCCAACCGAACCGGGTCGACCCATGACCCGATCGGTTTTCCCTCCCACCAGCATCTTGGGCCTTTCCCGGCCCAATATTGTTATTGTTAACTCATCCTTTTTGTTTAATTATGTGGTTATTTGCTTTTCTTTTTAAAAAAAAAACAAACCATTCATTTTTTGATCTTGTTTATTTATCCTAAATCATTTTTTTCTTTTATTTTGTTAAGTAATTTATTAAAAATATTGTATTTAAATTAGTTGATTAATTTTCTATTTTTATTCTTTTCATTTTTTTTCATTTATTATTGTATTATATATATATATATATATATATATATATATATATATATATATATATATATATATATATATATATATTATTTGTATCAATTTGGTTAGTCGAACGGTGATAGTCTTTGATTTGTACGAGTTTGAATATTGTTCTCGCGTTACGACGATAATTTATTAGGCAGAATAAATATGATCATTTTAAGAGTAATTGTTAAAAGAATAATATAGTAAATTTCTTGGTTCAACGCCAAGTTAGTAATTCATACGCCTATATTTCTCACACACGTAAGTCGGTCACCAAATGATCACCGTCTGCACGACTTTTACGCGTCTTAATTAATTTAACAAGGAACTGAGCTTCGGAATCTAGCATTCCGCGGGTCTTTAACGAACCACGCCTGGGCTAGCCCCACGCGTAGTGTTTCGTTTACTCCTTCGTTATTAAAATACGTTAACCCTAAAACGTCTAAGAATCAAAATATCCAACTTATTTTATTAAATTTAAATACGAAAAACAGAGCTCCGAAGTCTAGCACTCCACACGTTCTAGAATAGATCGCTCCTAGGCTAGCCCCACGCGACGTGGTCCATTCGTCTTTCGTATATCAAAATATCTTAATCATACAAATTAATTCGCGAAATAATAGAGCTCCGGAGTCTAGCATTCTGCACGTTCTAGAATGAATTGCTCCTGGGCTAGCCCCACGCGACTTGATTCATTCGCTCTTTCATACTTAAAAACAATCTAAAACTTACCAACCAATTCAAATCATTTTCATAATTAATCAATGAAAGAACAGAGCTCCGGAGTCTAGCACTCCGCACGTTCTAGAATGAATCGCTCCTGGGCTAGCCCCACGCGACGTGATTCATTCGCTCTTTCATACTTAAAAACAATCTAAAACTTACCAACCAATTCAAATTATTTTCATAATTAATCAATGAAGGAATAGAGCTCTGGAGTCTAGCACTCCGCACGTTCTGGAATGCAATCACTCATGGGCTAGCCCCACACGACGTGGTTCATTCGTCCTTTCGTTTAAAATACCTTAATAAAGATCAAACATTTTATCTAAACGAACATTGTTTAAATCTTTCTATCTCGCAAACAGCTAGCGCTTCAGCCTCCGCCGCGAGTATAAGCCAACGCTTAGCAGTAGAATGCGTTTTAAACAATCGTTCAATAAAAATCACAAATCGTAGTTGCACGAACTATGAAGCTCTGACTTTCCCATTGCACAAGGGAATACGTAGGCACATGGATTTTAATCCTTCGCGAGCACCCTAATAAATTTTTTAATTATTTCTCCGTTTAAAGCACAATAATAAAAAACTTTAATCTTTTCTCCATATTAATAATAATTTATAAGCTTCTTTCTTTAAAAGAAACATATTAACAATCATTTAGAAGACAAAGACAAAAATCAAACATTTAATCGCATAGTTTAGCTAAGAGGTTCCCGTTGAGTACAGCGGACGTGAGGGGTGTTAATACCTTCCCCTTGCGTAACCGACTCCCGAACTTAGAATTTGGTTTCGTAAACCATTTCGTATCCTTTATTAGGCTGTATCTATATCTTCCTTTTCTCTTGTAGAATAAATAGAATTATGTGGTGACTCTGTTGTTTTCTTTCCGCGTCCCATCGCGAGGATCGCATTTTTTCGAGGTACGACAAAGTGATTATCGAATAAGCTAAAACAAATCAACCCACTGCATCGACTTCCGACTTATCATTGATTCCTATAAAATTTAAATTCCCCAAACGGGTCTTATCCCATTCGATTACAAAGACTACTGACAAATGCAATAGCAATTATACAATGTATGTTCTTGAATTCTGAATTAAGAAAACATATTAAAAACTGTTGTGAATCAAGCAAACACAATTTGATCAAGTGCGATAATGCAAAAGTTGTGTTATTGCAAAATTGATTCAAGAACAGACAAAAATCAAATTTAAGAATCCTATCCTATAACAACAATCAAATTAAGCAAATAATTGAGATTATAGGAATAACTCAAAGGAAACAAATTAATATGAATTTTATAAAAAGAACCTCAAAGGGGAATCTGATTACAGTAGATTGATTCTATGGAAATTAGTTCACCATCATCGTACAAAGCATACCAAAATATTTTTGTGAATAGTAAACTCGGTCAACAGTACCACCGCCACTTTCCAATGTTTATAACAAAATAAGGGTTTCAATTATGATACAAACCGGGTCAGAAAACTTGACCCATGCCCAATTCTAAATGACCAAAAACAACTTAATTTCTAAAGTCAGAACTTCAAATTTTTTTTTGAGGCATCTATATTCCGAATCAGCTTTTCTCAAAAACATGAAAGTTGTAGCTCTATGTCTTAGCTTTCCAACTCCTAGTAGAACGCGTCAATCAGATTCCTGTAGCTCAAGTTGTGATTTTTTTTATTGAAAGCTGCTAATGCTGAAAATTAACAAATGAAAATCAAATAAGGCTAGAAACAAACTTAAATATGAAAACACACTAAAATGGTAAAACTGTAATTCTGGAAACTGATATACAATGTCGAATACGATGTCACGACACCAATAACAACAAGATTAAAAACACAATAAAATACAAAGACATAATGAAAAAACACATAGAGTTGTTAAACCAGTTCGGTGCAATCACACCTACTCTGGGGGCTACCAAGTCAGGAAGGAACTTCACTATCAGTAGTATCAATTTAAAGATCCATAGAAAACATCCCAATTTGCAATCTTTTCACTTAATCCCTACCCAATGACAGTTCTACCTAGGAACTCCTAGATAAGTGACCCCTATCACTCCCCCTCAATCATAACAGTGATCTTAAACAAACAACACAACCAAAACGAAGACATTCTTCAAAACAATCTTTGACCTTGCTTAAAAGCTTCAATATAATACAAACACTCTTTCTTAAAGGCTTTGAGTGGACAAAATACAAATGCACACTTAGTCCAAAAAAAATATCAAAAGACAATTGCTTGGCTCACAAGAAACTAACACACACGTGAAAAATGCTAAATACACAATCCTTATTTTCTACACGTTCACACTAAGGTAAAGCAGCCTTAAGTAGATCCTTGAATGGGCAATGGACCTGCTGAACTTTCACAAATCAGAAATAATAATTCCTCAAATAAAGGAACAAAAATAGCAAGAACAAATGTCCTGCTAAAATAACTCCAAGCTGAATCCTTCTTTTCCTTCTGATAAAATCGTGCTAAAACCACAACAAAATCTCAACAATAATGACTGAAGGATACACACACAAAATAGGATTCATTTAGGTCTTCAGGTCTAGTTAGAGATGTCATGACATGAGTCTTGACATCCTGATTACAACAACTGCACATAAACACTTTACACCTACATAATGCTTAAATAACATGTCATAACATTATCTATGACATCCATACACAAACATAAATTATACCACAAAATATAGCCAATCTAAAACATCTACAAACTCCCCATTTGGAATTTTTTTGGCTAAAACAATTTAAGCATTATCACATAAAACATCAGAGAAACACAACAGCAGCAAGAAGCACACATCAAAGAGGACTCCCCCTCAAACCAACAGCTGTATCAGCACAACAACAGAACCAACAACAAAGAGGACTCCCCCTCAAACCAACAGTTGTAACAACACAACAACAAAACCAACAGCTGTATGAGCACATCACACCAGCAACAACAGAAACACCAAAATTCAAAAGTTGTGCACACAACAAAAAAACCAACAAGAATTGAACCAGAGTACATCACATCAGTACAACACCAACAACAGAAAACAGAGAGATATTTTATCTCCCCCTCAACCTGTTAAGCCCAGCCCTTCAGCACACATAAACGGACATTACTAAAATAAATAGTATTTATTAACACACAAAAAGAAGCGGGCTATCTAATTACTCCCCATTTTGCCAGAAATTTGGCCAACGCAGGATCACAACTATAAAGCAAAGAAACCAACAAAACCACACGCTCAAGAAGTGCAACCAATCTTGGTAAACCAGAACTCAATCAGAAACAAAGTGCAACTTGATCTTCACTCTCTTGTCTACCATCCAAGTCATCTGCAACATCCTATTCAGTCTACATCCTTTGACTAGACTTCCAAACAGTATTAATTGCTACAAGCCATTATAAAGACATATTCCTAATTTTCCTCTTAGATTTTCGAACTGATTAGCATCCAAGGCCTTTGTGAATATGTCAGCCAGCTGTAGTTTAGTAGAAACATGCTCCAAAATGATCACTTTATCTTCCATAAGATCTCTGATGAAATGATTCCTGATATCAATATGTTTTGACCTACTGTGTTGAACAAGGTTTTTGGAAATATTGATTGCATTGATATTATCACAGTATAATGTCATGGCATCCTGAGTGACATTGTATTTAGATAACATTTATTTCATCCAAACAAGCTGAGAACAACTGCTACCAGTTGCTATATACTCAGCCTCTGCAGTCGATAAGGATACACAATTTTGCTTCTTGCTAAACCAGGAAATAATATTGTTACCTACAAAAAAAAACCCTCCAGAAGTGCTTTTTCTATCATCTGCACTCCCTTCCCAATCAACATCACAATACCCAGATAAAACAAGATCACTTCCATGAGAATATAACATGCCATAGTCACAAGTCCCATTTACATATTTTAGTATCCTTTTGACTTGATTTATGTGAGAGACCTTAGGTTCTGCTTGATATTTGGCACAAACTCCAACAACAAAGGCAATATCGGGTTTACTAGCTGTTAGATACAATAGACTTCCTATCATGCTTCGATACAAGCTTTGATCAACTCTTACATCTTTTTCATCTTTAGCCATTTTAACATGGGTAGGAGCAGGTAGAGTCGTCAGCCAGGAATTTTTATCCCAAATGACGGGAATGGTAATGCTCTACAAACTGAAGAAAAAAGAGGAAGGACAAAGGTCCTGCGAACCAAAGAGCTGGGTTCGGGAGTCGGTTACGGCCTGAGAAGGTATTAATACCCTAGACTGTCTGCCGTACCCGAAGGGATCCACGCTTGCAAAGAAAACTGTTTCAAAGGGTCAAGAGATGAAAGCTGCTACAAAAGAAAAGGAATTGGAGAAAAGAAAAGAAAGGGGGAAAATATAGGGAAAATAAAAGAGTGCTCGAACGGGCCCTACCCCGCTGCCTACGTACCTCATCTGGACATGAGGATCAGAGACGCCATAGTTCCCCTAACTAGGGAGGAAAATGTCATGTGTTATAAAAGCTTGAACTGTTTATGTCAATGCTCAGGTGTTGCAGGCTCGTCTGGCACAAGCGCATTACTGTCTTGCAAAGTGACAAGTAGGAGCAAGTTCTTACGTTATGAGTGAAGGTGATGAGAAAAGAAGTCCTGAAGGAGAGTCATTTATTATTTGTTTGTGTTTTTTAGAAGCTTTTATGAATGTGGCACAAGAAATTGAATTCAAGTACTTTTCTGGGGAATGTGTACTTATTACTACATTCCTAGATAAAATGAGGAACAAGCACACAAGGTAAGAAGAAGATCCTCAAACTTGTTTCCAGAGATCAGGGCCTAAGCTCACTAACTCATTGAATTTATTAAGTGTTTTTGTAACTTAAATGAAGAAGTGTTTTTTTATGATTTTCTTTGTGAAAATAGTCTAATAATTAGACTTGTACATCATTCTAGAAAAGCTTGTACCACCACCAAGATGGGATGAATACAAGTGCCTCATGGAATAAGTCCATACACATAAAACTATTTCAACCTTTATTAAGTTTTTTTAGGTTTTTGTTTGAAGATGAGAAAGAGAAAGAACCAAAGGATTTTAAAGTTAAAAGAACTAGAGGGGGACTAACAATTCCTAATGTTACAATGCATAGAAGTCCTAGGTTAGTGTGGTATGAAGTCTATCCTAATGAAGAAGAAAGAAGAAAAGAAGAGAAGAAGAAGAAAGGACCAAAAGGAATCAACTTACTTCTTAAAAGAAGTTAAGTTGATCCTAAGATGGATGAAAAGAAATTGAGCATTGATGTCCTAGGAACATCACATACACAAGTGGAGAAAGCATAAAAGAAAGAGTAGAAAGAAGTTTGAGAAGTGGAAATCTCATCCACACCTCTTACTTACCATAGCCCCTGAAAGTGTTAGAAATATTCACAAATGACAATAGAAGATCAAATAGGTTCAACCATTGAAAGAACAAGAATTTAAATACCCCAAGCCAACAAAGCCAAAACCTAAAGATCATATGATAGTTCTAATGTTAGTCATACAAAGTCACACAAAAAGGAGTGAAATAAATCTCACAAACACCTAACAAAACATCATGGAAGAAATAAGATGAAACATGTGATTAAAAAAGAAGAAAACAAGTTAAAAAATCAACAAGTATCATCAAAGTCAGAACCTAAACATGTTGATTATATGCCTAAGAAGGAGATACAATCATCACACAAGGCATTCAAGCACATACTAGGTCAATTAGAGGGGACATGAAGAAGTGGGAAGTGAAGTGAGACATGCTTGTGAAAATGTCACTTAGTGCACAAGTTAAGCATCAAACAAGCAAGGTGAGGCTCACATACTAAAACCAGGGGTCACATAACATGTTATCAATCACCAAACAAGATCCTAAAAGATGGCACAAGTGCCTTTCTAATCAAACAAACAATCAATGGTTCAAAACATCTTCCAATAAAGCAATTTAAGATCAATCGTCATACAATTAGTGATCATGCTTCAAAAATTAAGCTAACATGCAACAAAGCATCTCAAACCTATACAAACGACATGGCAAAGTCACATGACCAAAATCAGAAGCAAAGTCAATCAACTAAATGGTCAAAGTGGAGCTAGGGTTTCATTTTCTTACACATGAAGCAACAAGTCAAAAACCAGCCAAACAAAGCCTAAAAATCATGATAAAATCAACAAAGTACATCAACATGTTAATGAAGCATATAAATTCTACAAGCCGAGGTATGCAAGTTATAAAGCAAAACAAAAGAAATTAATTGCAAAATTAATTCAGGCTATCAAAAATAATAAAAAATGAAAATAAAAATTTGTGAAAATTTTAAAAAATGTCAAAGAAGTCACATGAATATTTTTGGATTATTTTAAGATAAGAAAACTAATTTTAACAATTAAATTTTAAAATAAAAGAAATAAAAATAATTAAAATGAAATGAAGTCAAAGAGGTGTAGTCAACAAGCTTTTCACGTTCAAAACACCAAACTGGGCCTAAGAGGGAGTGTGGATAGTGTAACACAGTAGGAGAACTGAGTTGGGTGTTTTTGTTTGGCAAAAAAATGTGCGGATAGCAAGAGTCGCCACCGACTTTTATTTTATCCAATTTAGGAAAGGGTATAAAAGAACATGAAAGACCTTAAAAAGATTTTGAGTTCGGGGGTAGGTTATACAAAGGGAAGGTGTTAGCACCCTTTGTATCCATGGTTATCCATGGGCTCTTAGTTACTTAGCTCACTTTGTTTGAAAAACGTGTAGTGTGTGTTTAGAAAATTTTCATAAGTCTTTGTAATGATCCTCGTATGGATGTATACAAAACATTGAGTTTGAAAATGTTTTAAAAGTGGGGTGTAAAAAGAATTTTAAAAGAGTGAGCAAGTAATTAAGTGCTACCTACCCTAAGTTGGTCTTTTATATTTCTTCATTTCCTTTCAAGGGTAAGACTGTCCTTACTATTAAGAAGTAAGTAGTCTTTACCTTGGATTTGTTAAGGGACGAGCGTAGGGTCATCGTATGGTCATAGTAAGCAACTTGTAGGGGTGTCTTAGTAATTCGAAGGGACGATCATCATTTTTCTATAGGGTCATCGAGGGACAAGATCATTTATCTCGTAGGCAACTTCGAAGGGACTATGATCTTTTATCTTTGACGGGACTATGATGATTTTTATTTTAAGGGACTTTTTCTTAAGACACCCACACGTTCGAGGGACTTGACCATTTATTAAGGAAACCAAGAGGGGAAACCTTAGGAGGTGCAGATGGCGATCGTAGAACGATCAACTTACGCGTGTGAATATTATTTTCAATTATTTATCTTATAATTAGTGATCTAAGTCCAATTTTTCAATTATTCTTTGCACTCCCTAAATTACTAACCACACAATTTAAATTTTATACGAAAAATAAAAAGCAGAAAAAGGAAAACCTAAGCTATTACATGACTTCGGGGCAGTTACATAATAAGAGATGCGGTAGGATAAAAGCAGAAATTTAAACCTACGCTATTACAAAATAGGAACAATTACATAATCGAGCGAAAAATTAAATTACATAAATAATAAGAACATAAATAGAGAATTAAGTTAATTAAAAAAAATTAGGTTGAGAAGAAATAATTAATGTTTTTACGAAAAAGAATTAGGGCTAAGAAAAATCAAGGTTTAGAGGAAAAATCAGGATTAATTAAAATTAGAGTTTGAGAAAGAAAAAAATAGGGTTTGATTAGCAAAAAATCAGGGTTGATTAAAATTATTAGGGTTTAATTAATCTAAATCTCATTAATTAATTTTATAAAAAAACTAATAAATTAATCTTTTATGAAAAAACTATTAAGTAAGAAAGTAATTAGGGATTAATTGTGAAATTTTTTTTTAAGAAAGGAAATTAGCGGTTAATTAATTATGTTTAAAATAATAATAATAATTAAGAAATATAACAAAGAAAAAGATTAAAATTCGTTCAAAAAAATAATGGTGGGGGCTGGAATCGAACCCCCACCCTTTACCTCGCACGCCTACATTCTTTCCACTAGGCCAACGCGTGTTGGTGATAGTAATCAGAAACCATAATCTTTTGTTGTGTATTTGAGCCACTCCCAGAGCCGACCAATCGCACGCAGCCACGTCTCGTCTTCAACCTCCAGCCCTGCGTGATCACCTGCGAGTTTTGTTATGAATTTTCCTGTGAATTTTTTCGCAGCTAAACCTGCGTTTTTTTTAACATTTACAAAACGATAATTTTAACGCATCAAAGGCACATATTCATACTAAACCAAACCATATAAGTTGAATGGTGGTATTATTTTGGTCTAAAAGTGGTTGTATCGTGCATTTTATAGAGAATCCGCCTTATGCCCTAACCATGGCATGTCTTCATATCTACATCAAAACTTCAAAACAAATGATTAAAAATGACCTATGCACGATTATAAATGATAATACAATCACAAATAAAGTTAAAACATGGAGAATGAGAATATTTGATATGGAGTTCATATGGCTATGGCGGCATGTGTGTATGCATGGTATTCTTTATGTTTTCCACCTCTAAAACGATTAGTGTTTCCTCCTGAATATTTCTTGATGGAAGTTGGATGGAAAAAATGGCCAAGAACCTCTTTGTCAAGATTTTTTGATCTTTTCCCTAATGTATCTTTTTTTGAAAAAATTCTTGGGTTCTCCTTTCAAGAAAATTCATGTCCAGCTCTTGTGGTCATGTTATGTATTTATAAGGATGTAATTTAGGTTAAAAAATTGGGCCTTTGTGAAGTGTTCTTGGGTTGCTTAGATGTGAAGAAATTCATATTTCTAAATTTGCCAAAAATCACATAAAATCGTACCAATTGAGTCTTGCAAGAATTTGGAAGGGATCAATCAATATAATCCCTAAATATTTGATCCCAAAATAACTTTGGAATCAAATATTTGATTTTTTATGATTTATTTCAATTAAAATTGAATTTAAATGATTAAAATTCAATATAATATAAAATAAATAATAAAAATAAAAAAAATATGATTAATGGGTCGTGAATAATCTTAGAATTGAGTTTGAGTTGAAATATTATGGGCCCATTTGAAGAAAATTTGAGTTTTGGCCTTTTTTGCTTCATACACCTCCTCAAAATTGCTCAACTTCAACAATGCATAACTCCCTCAATTTTTATCCCATGAATGTGTTCTAGGAATTTTAAGAAAGCTTAGAGTGTCCTCTAACTTCTGCTTTTGGTCTCATGTCCATATCATTTTCCATTTTTAAGTTATGAGTTCTGGAAGAAGTTGACTTTTGTTGACTTTTAAAAGGACCTGTAATGTTTTGGCTCATACCTCTCAAATGAAGCATTTTTGGACTTGGCTTGTGAGACCCAAAGTTGAAGAGAATTGAATTTCCTTCAAGATGAGCTTTGGATGGGAAATTTTTGATGAAGTATGTGAAAGTTATGGCTGGTCAAAGTTCAGTTGACTTTTCTTATACAAAACCCTAATTTAGTAACTCCTGATTCTTGATGATTCTGAGGTTTCCTTGATGAATTATGATTAAACCTTGATCAAATAATGAATTTAATTTCATAATCTTGATATTGACCAAAAATATTGAAGTTTGACTTTGTGTTGACCACAGTTGACTTGTTGACCAAGTTAACTGATTTTTAAGTATCTAAGCATCTGACTGACCAAACTCGTAGGGAAGGCCTTGAAACTTGACATGAGGATTCTTTGGGGTATATGGGATGTCATGAAATCCACTTGAGAATTTGGAAGTCCACATTGTCTTGATAAATTCAAAACCCTAGTTTTAAGATAATTGCTTAGGAAGAGGCTTTGTCCGATGAAACCTTGAATTCTTGTGAGCAATTGTGAATCTTGTGACTATTAGGAGACCTATTGAGACACACTATCTTGAATATGGGAGGGCAAATTTTTGGGTACAATAGATAGAATTATGGGATCAAGGTCCAAACCACGCAGTCAACATAATTATCACGTACCCTAGGCAAACATTGACTACATTTGAGCCTAAGGATTAATAAAACACGCATGAATTAGTCAACAGATTCACAAAGTCAACACATCAATGCATCACAACGCACGCATACACTAACTTACCTAGGCAAGAAAATACACATCATTATATGAGAATTAGAAGGCACCTGCCAGACACGCGTTTCTTAATGTGTTGGCTGTATAATGCTCGATGGATCAAACACATCAGTGGCTGAGATTTCATCATCAATCTTGGTCACCTTCACCACCAGCAACATGTCCGGTGACAGAGCCCTAGCTCCGGTCACCGAAAAATTCATAGCCAAGAACAAATATGCATATAAATTCAAGCAAAGCTCCAGATCTACTCTATTCAACATCAGGAATCATAATCCAGCATCAAAAACACCATACAACCAACATACATCATGAATCGAAGAGATTAAGTTTTAGATCTAAAAACTGAAATAACATAATGCAACCATAACTCACGTCCATTCTTTAAAATAAACATATCAACATGTTCAGTGAAGTGCACAGATCAAGATGCACACATTAAAATCAAGATTTAGAGTGATGAATTATGAAGCTAACCTGAGATGAAGCTAAGCCAAATAAACTAAGAAATCCACTGAAATTATGAAGATCCACTCCTTAGACCTTATATTTGCAAAATAAATGCAAATAAATCTTCAATTCAACCTGGATCTTGAGTTTCGAATGAACTTGCTTCTAAACTTGACTATGAGAAATCCTTGCTTAAAGCTCAAACCAAAGGATGATTTACACTCCTTAGACCTCACTGATTATGAATGTGCAAAGAGATGGAGCAATGTGTGGAGGATTTGTGAGATTCTAAGAGAATTGCAAATGGAGCCAAAAGTTTGAAACTGAGAAATGAGAGTGCATGAGGCTAATTCAAGGGAAAAGATAGTTTATATATGATGAGTATTTACACCTGAGTAGGCTTTTAAAAGCAATGCATGCATGGATTGTGTGATGGGGAGTGAAATGCAATTTTGCATAAAAGTGCACATATGGTGAATCCTTCATGCATTCTCCTTACCAAGTGCATGTTAAGATTCCTTTTGAGTCACTTATCACCCTTGGATTAATCTTATGGCTTGGGATGACTTGGATTATGAGTTATGGATAGTTTTGCAAGATTGCACATGGTGAAATAACTTGTGTACAAGCCACGAATTCACTTGATTATTCGGGAAAAAGTGAAAGTTATGAGTTTTAATTTGATGTGGTAATCATAATTGATGCATTAGAGGTCAAGAAAGTGTACAAGAACCTTTTTGCAAATGGTGTAAACTTGCATATTTTGAAAAACCCTAAAAATTATCCAACTTCAATTGATCATAACTTTCAATCCACAAATGGTATGGAGGAGTTCTAGCACTTTTTGGAAAGGGGAGAACAAACCCTACAACTTTCATGTTTGAAGAAAATTAATTTGAAGCCATCTTGATCATGAAACAATTGATTGAAGTTAGGGAAAAAATTGCCAAAAATAGAAATTCCATTATAGGTCACTTTCCAATTTTAGTAACTTTCTTCCAAACTCTTGATTCTTGATTTTTGAGACCACTCAAGCTATATGTTGCTCTTATGAAGGTCCATAGGCTTGAAAATCATGATTGGAACCCTTGAAATCCCATGGTTGACTTTTCTTCTGCACAGTTGACCTCTTTCTTCAACCACAAGTAATTGAACCAATGCCTGACTTCCTCAGTGAATTTTTTAATCAAACTTCATACATAGGCCTTATATACCATATAGAAGCCTTTGACCACAAGAATTGGTCAAAGCTATGAGGATATGAGGATCTGAGGCAAAACCCTAATTATGGTTTCCTTGTATAAGAGGATGTTGCACTACCGAACTTCAGATGAATCACACCCCTTCTTGGGATTTGGGGATGAATTTGAACTTGTATAAGATATAAGATATTAAGATCCTTTGTAAGCTTCTTGCAAGATCACTTGGCTCTCAACTTAGCTTTGAAGAATCATAGCTTTATTAATGACTGATCACATGCCCTATGCTTCTAATTATGGATATTATGCCTCATTTTTCTATGCAAAATGCTAGGATATGTATGCTTTATGCTATGTTATATGATATTAAATGAGAGGGCAAATTTTGGGGTGTTACACTGAGCAATCATGATTTTTCCTCATATATCTTTGATAAATAAAGTTTTGTCAATTCCACATTTCCTGTAGCCATTCTTTAAAAGGATTTCGGTTAATATTTCATACCAAGCTCTAGGAGCTTGTTTTAGTCCATACAAGGCCTTTTTCAACTTGTAGACATGATCTAAAAGGTTTGGATCAACAAATCCCTTAGGCTGCTCCACATAAACTTCTTCGTTCAAGTATCCATTCAAAAAGGCACTCTTTACATCCATTTGGTACAATTTAAACTTCAGAATGCATGCAACTCCCAAAAGTACTCAAAATGATTCAAGTCTAGCCACAAGAGCAAATGTTTCATCAAAGTCTATGCCTTCAATTTAAGTATATCCTTGAGCAACAAGTCTGGCTTTTTTCCTGGTCACTGTCCCTTGTTCATCAAATTTATTCTTGTATACCCACTTAGTACCAATGACATTTGTTCCTTTAGGTCTTGGTACAAGCTCTCACACTTCGTTCCTCTTGAACTTCTCTAGCTCATCTTGCATAACATTGATCCAAAATTCAATAGTCAATGCTTCTTTGACATTTTTGGTTTCAATCTTGGATAAAAAGTAAGAGTTGAAGATAACTTCCCTAGACCTGGTTACAAATCCATTGTTGGGATCACCTATGATAAGATCTTTAGGGCGATCCTTCTGAATTCCGATTGAAGGTGCTTTGTTTGCTGTTTCTAGCTCAGATACTGGAGTATCTGGATTTGTATCATCTTCTTTATTAGGAACTTCAACTAGAGTATCATAAAATGTTTCAACAACATATGTGACATCAGGTTCTTTGAATAGATCATCAATAACCACATTTATGGATTCCATCATGACTCTGGTTCTAGAGTTGAAAATTCTGTAGGCTCTACTGTTAGTAGAGTAACCCAAAAATATGCCTTCATCACTTTTAGGATCCATTTTTCTTCTTTGTTCTCTATCGGCCAGAATATAGCACTTAATTCCAAAAACATGAAAGTATTGGACATTAGGCTTCCTTCCCTTCTAGAGCTCGTAGAGAGTAGTAGGAGTTCCCTTTCTTAGAGTAACCCTGTTATGAACATAACAGGCAATGTTCATAGCTTCAGCCCAAAAGTACAAAGGATGTTTCTTGGTATGAATCATGGCCCTAGCTGATTCTTGTATGGTTCTGGTACACTTGTACATGCATGTTTTCCCACACCTTTTATTTCTCCTTTAGCTCCATCACCAAACGTGACATAACTGGTGGGATGTGGTTTGATGTCAACCACTAAATTGTTTATTCTAGTCATGTTCTTAGAACAGGCCCTATCAAAATACCAATCCTATTTATCTGATACTTTAAGAGACGTATGAGATATCAGGGCTACATGCTTGGGGGTCCATTGCTATTATTTGATAGTAATGTTTTTCTTAGCTTCGTGTTGTGGATTCTGAGTAGGATATCCATAAAGTCTGAAACAAAAGGATTTTATGTGACCATACTGTAAACACCCATAATTTTCCCTCACTTTTTCTCACACCATGTCTTGTGATCTCTCATTTTTGCATTAGCATAAGTATACCATCTCACATTGCATATTTGTTACATCTGCATAGTCCATTTTCATCTGCATCTAGGGTTTGTGATCTGAGCAATCCAAGAATCAATCTGAGTCATCCAAAAGGTCTTAAAGATTTCCAAGAGGGTCCATGTGTGTTCCATGATCATAATATTCTCCCCAAAGTTCATGAAAGTCAAGAGATCACAAAGAATGGCAAAGGCATAGAGGCAGAGCTAAGATTTTCCTGCACAGATGACCAAAATTAGGGTTTTGGTTTCAGAGGCCTTAACTCCAAATTTTTTGGTCATTCTTGTTTCTAATTTTCTTAATATGTTATAAGGATCATGTGTACCAAGTTTGATGAAGAAATTCATTATGGAAGTCATATGATCATTGGGTAACTTCTTGAGCAAGTAAAGTCAAAATCAGGGCATCTGAGGCCCCCAACAAGGGTACAAAAGGGTCATCATCATCATTTTGAGTCTCTATGATCTTTATTTGATCTTAGAAGTGGTTGGAAGTTCACAAAGTTGACGAATTTTGGGCCAAATGCAAACTTGCTATTTTTGGAAATGACTTGTAATGGAAACTTTCCATTTTGGGAAAGATTTTCAACCTCCTCTTTCATGACCAAAAATGCTTCAAATGAAAAATTCTTGGACATGAAAGTTGTATATTAGATCTTTCCATTTTCAAAAAGTACTAGAACATGTCTTGATTCATCCTAGAACTCAATATATGGCCTTTCAAATTTGGCAAAAATCCTATAATTTTGAAGTTCATGCCAAAGAGGATTTTTTGCAAATTCAAGTTACAAGCCATTTCATGACCTCTAATCAACTTCTATGCATCATAACATGTCAAGGCAACTTCCAAATATCAGAATTGGCCCAGGATTGCATAATTTTTATGACTTTATCTTTAAGAAATCTCAAAAGGGCCAAAACACACAAACTTTACAAAATGCCTTGCAAACCTCCCATCCACTTGTGCCAGCTGCATGAAACCAATTCTATGGCCCTCCTTGATGCAAGCTAAGGCCAGACACCCCTTGAAGTCAGCTCTTCCATGGCTCATGCCTAAGGTACAAAAACTTTTGAATTTTTGCAACTTGCCCATACCAATCACACTAGGCCACACCAACTCTTCTGATCACTCCTATTGGTTTATACAAACCCTAAGGAACACAAAACACATAACACACAAGCCTGTAAGCACACACAACTTAGTATCCCAAAAATCACCATAGAAATTCCGTTCTTCGATTCTCAAAATCCAGCCATCAAACCTCAAAACAAACTTCACCAATCATCTTCAAATGGTCCAGAGAACACAAAGCACCCTCTGAAAAGCCCTAAAACACATCCAAACCAAAACACGATTTCTGGTGCAGAGGAGCTGTACTTCTCAAACTAAGCCACACAAACTTGTTCTAAGCATTGCAACATCATTAGGGGGTTCATTGGAGGTGGATTAAACCAAGAAAGAGGCCAAAAAGCTCATGGAGAGAAAGCTTCATCTTAGGTAGCTCTTTAGAACTTTTTTCCAGAAGCTTTATTTCATGTTCTAGAAATGTTCCCCATGCTCTCCTGATCACACTGCACTTGTTGGCTTTTAAAATGATGTAGAAACAAGCATGAACCGTATCTCTGAAACTTTGACCTAAATTTTGTTCTTCTTCGATTCTCTCTGTATATGCATGATAAATTGTTTTTGTTGATTGATTCTTGCTTATTGATGTTGGGGGAGTGATTCTGGTGAGTTTGAGAAGTTTTCATGGCCTGGGGAGAGAGTTGATTTTTGTCTTGCCGAAGAAGATGACCGGAGCTAGCTCCGGTCACCTGAAAATGCTTAGGGTTCTTAATTAGGGATTAATTCTCAGTTTGAATGTTAGTTGTTTGATTAGGTTTAGCGCGTGAATGGAGGGCCCAAATTGCCTCATTAAAACCCTAATCTTTAATTAATTTAATTAATTAGGTTTTAATTAGAAATTAGCCAGTTTGAATCTTGACCAAAGGATTGCGCGCCAGTCAACTCCCTCTTTTTTTTATTTGAATCCTGACCACTGGATCTGCATACTTCCATTTAATTGCATTTTTATTTCATTTTTTCTTTATTTCTTTTGCTCATTTTATTTAAAATGGTAAAACACATCACAAAAATATGATCTTTTGCATTTCTGATCCTAATATTTTTCTCAACCCAAAAATGATTTTTATTTTATTTTTTGCATTTAAAAATTATTTTTAAAATATTTAAATGTTATTTTTAATTAATTAGTGGATTTTAATTAATTAAAAATACCTTTAGGTTTCTAAAAATCACCAAAAATATCATGAACCATTCCAATACATTTAGAAACATTTTCAAACTCACCATACAAATTTCTTTTTAGGTTTGATCATAATTTCACAATTTTCTTTGAATTAGGGTTCTTAAAAATCATATTTTCTAACCCTAACTTGAAAAATTCATTTCTGCCTAACCATGATGAGTTTGAACTTGATTCTTTTTGCATTGTTTCACAAATTTCATGTCGTTTCTAGGATATTTTTCTCATGAATTTACCTTACATTTTCAATTTGATTTGCATTTTCCTGTAAGAATCACCCAAAAACCCTAGCAAACTTAGAAAATTCATAACTTTCAATAGGATTAGCTTCTGACCTTCTCCTTTGGGGTATGATCTTATATGGGTTTAGGGTTTGGTTGAGCTTGATTTCAATTTCTTTTATCATGAAGTATGCTTCTGTTTTGGTCATTTGCATCTCATACATTCATAAAACCCTAATTTCTCATGTTCATTTGCATTCATCTTTGCATATCATCATCATGTGAACTTTTCATGACATTTCAAACATTCATATGACATCTTAGACATCTTAAGACATGCTTGAACATTGCTTGATCATTTCTTCATTCATTTTCTATGTCTTGCATTCATTACATTTCATAAACATCCATGTGTTTTCAAGCTTCTAAACATGCTTTCATGGCACCTCATCTTTGTATGATCATTCATATGCATCTTGTATGACTTTGCATCATCTCATAAAACATTAGCATTGCATAATCACTTCTGACTTTGGTCTTTGCATCTCATTTCATCTCATTTCCTTTTTACTTTATGCCTTATGCATTCATACTAACCATTTCAGGAGCTTTTGGTAAGTTATTTGGGAGGTGGATTTGCCATCACTTCCCACCTCTTCTTATCTCATTTATATGAATTCTTATATTTCTTTGAAGTGAATCTAATTCAATCAATTTCCATCCTTCTTACTTTCCTTCTTTCAAGTTACTTATCTTCTTCAGGAAGTAAGTAACTTGTTCTTCCTTCTCCTTCTCTTTTCATCTGTTTCTTCCATTGGTGGCCTTGAAAATCCTTTCCTCTTAAGCCTAAAAAACCATAGGATACCCAAGCATGATAACTTTTAGGGTTGTGTATAGTCCCCCTTAGACTTTTACCTTTGATTCTCTTTGAGTCTCTCTTCTCATCTCAATAATCAGAGACGAAACTCTTAAAGTTTTAGGACTTTGGAATTAGGGTTATGCCTGCATCCTTCTCTTAGGATGGAGTGTATAACTTTAATCCTAAGTGTTAAACCTTTAATTTGTTTACACCTCTTAATCAAATCACATTAATAATCACTAAGACTTTATCTTGTAACTTGGGCCTTACATTAGGGTTCTATCTCTTCCATATGGTTAAGAGGGACTAACTCTAGTGTTTAATGGACAAGTCCCCCTCAAGTTGTCTTACAAACCATAAAATCCATTTCTTAATCTCACCCTTTAATTAAAATCCATTTAATAAAAGTTTGTTATATAATGAATTTAGTCCCTAACCATGGATTAAGTTGAGGTCTCTTCCTTAGCTTAAGTGTTCTCATCTATCATCCTTCTATTAGGATGGTGTAATGAGTTCACTAATCTGTGATTAGAGATTAAACTCATTACTTAACACTAAACAAAAACCCAAAAACATCTAAATAATCACAAGCAGGTTAATGATCTTAATCCTACATCATCATGGTAATTAAGTTGGGATGCTTAGCTCATACTTAAGTATGCTCATTATCCCTAATCAGGGAGGATATAATGAGCTTACAAGCCCTTGATTTAGGCTTAAGCTCATCAACTTAAGCAAAACATCAAAAACAATAAAAAAAAATGAAAACACAAAAACAAACAATAATCGTCTCCTTCGGGATTCTTTTCTCATCACACTCATTCACAAACGAGAACTTGCTTCTTCCGTCTAATGCAAGACAGTTAGCACTCGAGCCAGACGAGTCATACACTTGAGCATAGGCAAGTAAGCAGTTCATAGTCAATTTCATTTTTCAGTCTCTTTGAGTCGAACTACGGTGTTCTGACTTCCTCATTGCACGAGAGGATACGTAGGCATAACTTAACAGTTATCGAACAAAAGTCTTTGTGTCTTCCCCCTCTTTCAGCATTCTTTAAAAGCCTCAGTTCCTGAGCAATTCACCTTTTTGCACTGACACCTGTACATTCATTCTTTAGCTTTTTCACACAGATAGCACATACATTTACCCCTTTTAACACAATCTTGTAAGCGTGGATCCCGTCGAGTATGACGGACAATCTGGGTGCTAATATCTTCCCAGGTTGTAACCAACCCCCTTTCTCAGTTTCTCTGGTTCGCAACCGTCTTCTCCATATCTCTTTCCAGGTTTATGAAACATTACCTTTCCTTCGGGATAAAAAAGCCTAGATGGCGACTCTATTCAATTCATTCCTTTTTCTCTTTTCGCCGACCATTCGCGTCTGCACCGGGATGAAAATATTTGGAAGCGACAGCTTGGCGACTCTGCCGGGGAATTATCTTGCAACCAGGGCTTCTGGTTCCTTTTATGGGTTTATCCTAGCGCTTGTTTGATTTGTGTTTATGGGAGTGTTATGTGTTAAGTGTGCTTTTGTTTATCGCTTTATTTATTGCTTTCTGTACAACTTTATTTATCGCTTTCATTTACTGTTTTATGCATTTCATATTATTGTCATCATATCACCTGTGTTGGATCTGTTGTTTACTTTGGTGGGAGGGATACTCAGTGAGTAAGGTTCCATACCGGGAACCTGAGTGACACATAGGATTAGAGTGGCTTCATATTCTTTCCCATTCCATTTCGGTCTGGTGCGGGAATATGAAACACGGTTCAGACATGAGTTTCTTCTTGAGAACTCTGTGCTACGGATTTCCTGTAGTACTAGGGCTATCTGGGAAGCTTGCTAAGTCTGGATGACCTTTTTAGATGACCTTCAGCATCTGAGGTGAACTAGAGGAGGATCCTTTATGATTAATGTAAACACTGTTGTAAACACCCCAAATTTTCCCTCACCCCTTTTCACCATGGCTTGTGATCATCTCATACGCATAAACACAATCATACCCTCTCACATCTCATCTTTGATTCACTGCATAGATTCTAAGTCATCTGCACCTAGGGTTTGTGATCTGAGCAATCTCAGGGCATCTTGAGCCACTCCAAAGGCAACCAATCAATTCAAAGGGGTCTACATGTGTTCAAGCATCACAGTACACCCTCTCAAAGTCAAAATGCAAAAGAATCACAAGAACTAGGGTTTGAGTGGATGCAGAGCCAGGATTGACTGCACAGTTGACCTAAAATTAGGGTTTTGGTTTCAGAGGCCATAACCCCAAATTTTTTGGTCATTCTTGTTTCCATTGGTCTCTATATGGTATAGGAAGTATGCATATCAATTTTCATGAAGAAATTCCATGGGGAAGTCATCTGATCAAGGGTTGACTTTTCAGACAAGTCAGTGTAAAATCAGGGCATCTGAGGCCCCCAATGACCCAACCAATGGGTGATCTTCATCATTTTGAGTGTATATGATCTTTATTTGGTCATGGAAGAAGGTTGAAGTTCATAAAAACCAAGAATTTGGAAGTTTTGCAAATGTTGACTTTTTGGGCATAGTTGACTTTTCAAGAATGCTTCATTTTAGGTCATTTTTCAAGCCTTGATTATTGACCCAAAAATGCTTCAAATGGAAAAGCTTTGGTCATGAAAGTTGTAGATCTCATCTTTCCCTTTTCAAAAAGTACAAGAACATGATCAAACTCTTTTTGGATCAAAAGTTATGGTGTGACAAAGTTGGCAAAAATCATTGATTTTCAAGGCATGCCTCAAATGAGAATTTTGCAAAATCATGGACCAAGGCCAATTGCAACCTCTAATTCATTTCAAACCAGTATGCAAACATCCTCTAAGTCATAAAATTCAGATTTGAACCAAGAATGCCCATGGTTATGGTTCATGTAACAAGACTTTTCTCATAAAGTTTCAAAAAGCAACAAGTTGCAAAACCACTCATTTCTCTTCACCAACTTGCAGCATTGGCCCTTGAACCAAGCTAACCCTTTCCCCTCATTTTGCTGCGCATAGCCCATGCCTTGTACCAAGCCTAGATCATGAGCCATGCTTGCCTTACACAAAATGTGACTTTTTGCAAAAGCAAACTTACCAATCACTATAGGCCAGGTCACATCATCTGACCTATAGGATTAAAATACATTATCATTTTGCAAGCCATTTCATGTACAAGGCAAGGCTGAAACCATTCACAAGACACACATTCACAAAACACTCCATCTTGCAAGTTGCTTCGAATCTCTCTGCCCAACCTTCAAACACTCAAACCATTTTCACCATTCAACTCACCATACTTCATAGACCTAAAACCACCAAGAGCCAGGCCTGAAACAAGCAAGAATCCCCCATTGCCATTCTTCACCTCAGCCTGCATTTTCATTCGAAACTCTCTCCATAGCTCACAAACACCCAAACAAATACCATAGATCTTCTCCACTCATTGTTCTGATCACATAGAACCCATCACAATGACCTGAAACTGCCTGAAACTCCATTGCCATTTCTGACTGAGCTTGAGCAGAAGCTGTCGAAACTCATCAACCAACCAACATAAATTGTTCTAAAGAATTCAAACACCATCAAGAGGTCCTAAGGAATGGATTGCACTGAGGGGAGTGGCCAGAAAGTCATCAGGTTGAAAGCTCCAAATCTCAGGTAGCTTGAAAATTATTTTTCCAGAAATTGTTTTTCATGTTATAAACTTGTTCCTTATGTTCCACTGAATATCCTGGTGCTCTTAGTTTTTGAAATGGTGCTGGAATGAGAGTTTAATTTCTCTCTGAAGCTTGCGTGCCCTAGTTCTTATTTTCTTCGATTCAGCTTAGTTAGGGAAAAGAAATTTGTTTTGGGAGAGGGGTTTGATTCGTGAGTGGTTGGAGAACATTTCCCAATTCTTAGATTTTGTTTTTGTTACGTTTTGAGGGAGTTTGGAAATTTCCAGGTGAGATGCTGGCCGGAGAAGACGACCGGAAGTCTTCTCCGGCAGCCTGAGTGATTAGCCCTAATCTCAGGTCATTAATGCCAGTTTGAATGAGGAGCGTTGGATGCGTTGAAATGTTTGACTTGCCGCGCGTATAAACGGTCCAGATTTGTCATTATGCCCTAATCTTCATTATCCATTTAATTAATTGAGTTTAAGCCAGTTTAAACGTGGGCCACAGGATCTGGCGCGTAGTCAATGCCCCTAAGCCCAGATTGAATCCCAGCCACCCATCCTGCATACTTTCCTTTTAATTCATTTAAATTCATTTTCTTTTCATTTAATTTGCACATTTATTTTAAAATAGTAAAAAAGGTTTTAAAATTATGAAACTTTTTCCTCTGAGTTTTATTAATTTTTTAAACACAAAAATATTTTCATTTTATTTTTTATCATTAAAAAAGTATTTTTAAATATTTAAAAGATTATTTTTAATTGATTAATGGAAATTAATTAATTAAAAATACTTTTAGGTATTTAAAAATTACAAAAAAATTCATGAAATGTTCTAAGACATTTAGAAACATTGTCCAACCTTCAAACCAAATTTCTTTTTTGATCTTGATGCATTTTAAGAATTTTTCATTGAATTAAATCATATTTTGTGCATTATTTTGATCATAAGTTCAAAAAATCATTTCTGCCTATCCATGAAGAGTTGGACATTGATTCTTTTTGCATTGCATCATGTTTAGCATGTAGTTTTTGAGATTAAATGGCCATGATTTGTTTCCTCATTTTCAATTTGTTTGGTATTTCTTTTGTTTAAGAGCCCTAAAATCCCTAATAACTTAGAAAATTCATATCTTAGGATTGGTTAAGAGTTGAGACCTCCCCTTTGGACCTTGGTTTAGTATAGGGTTTAGGGTTTCTTTGAGTGGAATTTTCCATTTTTATCTTAGGGTGTGCTTCTGTTTTGGTTTTTTGTTTGTTGTTTGATTCATAAACCCTAATTTGGGCTTTCATTTGCATCCCTCTTGCATTCTCTTGCATAACATGACTTGTCTTAGCATTTCAAGCATTATTGTGATTCATTTGACATCTTAAGACACATAGGAAGCATGTTTGATCATTGCATCACATATTTGCTATGTCATTTGCCTTGTATGCTTCATAACTTTCCATGCTTGTTCATGCTCCTTAACTTGCATCATTTGCATCCATGATCTTGTATGAACATCTCCATACCTTGCCTCATGTTTGCAGCATCTCATAACATCATTTTGCTTCTGGTTTTGTTTAGCATCATACCATTTCATTTCATTTGGCATTGCATTGCATTTCTTTCTAACATTTCAGGTGGTAAGTAAACTTGAGAAGTGAATTTGCCTTCACTTCTCATAACTTTTCTTTTCATCTCTCTTGCATCCATTGCTGCATTTTTATATGTGTTTGAGTTTGAGCTTGCTCATTCTTCTTCTTCCCACTTTCTTTCTTCAAGTGACTTGACTTCTTGAATGAAGCAAGTCACTTTGCTTCTCTTGATCCTGTTCATCTGCTTCCTGGTGTCCATTGAAGATCTTCTTGGTGAAACCTCACAAACCTTAGGAACAACCAAGCATGACAATAATTAGGGTTCTGATTAGTCTCCCCTCTTAGTTTTACCTTTGTGTCTCTTTTGAGTCCTCTCTTCTCATCTCATAATCAGGGACTAAACCCTAAAGGCTTTAAGGCTTTGTGATTAAGCTTATGCCTGCATCCTTCTATTAGGATGGAGTGTATAACTTTAATCCTAAGTGTAAACCCTTAATGTGTTTAAATCCTCTTAATCAATCCATTTAATAATCATCAAGACATCACTTGTAACTTGGGCCTTGCATTAGGGTTCTAATTCTTCCTTAATTGGTTAAGAAGGACTAACCCTAGTGTTAATGGACAAGTCCCCCTCAAGTTGTCTTACAAATCATAAAATCCACTTCATCATCATATCACTAAATAAAATCCACTTAATCAAAGGCTTGTTTTGTCATGAGTTTAATCCCTAATCATGGATTAAGTTGAGGAGTTTTCCTCAGCTTAAACATTCTCATCTATTATCCTTCTATTAGGATGGTGTAATGAGTCTGTTTAATCCCTGATTATGGCTTAACCTCATTACTCAACACTAAACAAAAACACCAAAAACATCTAAATAATCACAAGTAGGTTAATGATCTTAATCCTACACCAAAGGTGATTAAATGTGAGAATCTGACTTCACACTTAAGGTATCCTCATTACCCCTAATCAGAGGGAAGATGTGATGAGTTTACTAAATCCACTGGTTTAGACTTAAGCTCATTAACTTATGACAAACTTTCAAAAGCAATAAAAGACTGAAAACTCAAAAACAAACAATAATCGTCTCCTTCGGGATTCTTTTCTCATCATCTTCACTCATAAACGAGAACCTGCTTCTTCCGTCTAATGCAAGACAGTTAGCACCTGTGCCAGACAGGTCATACACTTGAGCATAGGCAAGTAAGCAGTTCACAAGTCAATTCATCTTTCAGTCTCTTTGGGTCGAACTACGGTGTTCTGACTTCCTCATTGCACGAGAGGATACGTAGGCATAACTTAACAGTTATCGAACAAAAGTCTCTGTACATTCCCCCCCTTCTAGCTTCATTCTTTTATCCTCATGATCATGAGCAGTTCTTTTTCATTCTCACTGACACTTTCATACTTCATATCACTTATACACTTTACACTGACACCTGTACATTCTTTTCCAGCTATTGTATACACAGATTGCACTGACACTACCCCTTTTAAAACACAAATCTTTTAAGCGTGGATCCCGTCGAGTACGACAGACAATCTGGGTGCTAATACCTTCCCAGGTTGTAACCAACCCCCTTTCTCAGTCTCTTTGGTTCGCAACCGTCTTATCCATCTCTTTCCAGGTTTATGCAGCATTACCTTTCCTTCGGGATAAAAATGCCTAGCTGGCGACTCTATTCATTCTCCATTGAGTTCACGGCTGTGTGTTCTCACTATTCCCTTCGCCGACCGTTCGCGTCTGTACCTTCATCTGAGCCATTTTCATTTGTCGGGAGCGACAGCTTGGCGACTCTGCTGGGGAAAGTATATTGCAACCAGGGCTTCTGGTTCTTTTTGTGGGTTCCTCCTAGCGCTTGATTGATTTGTGCTTACTGGGGTGTTATGTGCTTATTTGTGCTTGTATTTATTTTGCTTTATGTACAGTTTGCTTTACTGCTTTCTTTATTCCACTTTGTATGCACCATACTGTACTGCTGGCTGGATCTGGTTTTCCTTTGGTGGGTGGGGTTCTATTGAGAGTTAAGGTCCTATACCTGGGACCTGAGTGACACCTAGGCTAGAGTGAATCATATTCTTTCCCATTCCATTTCGGTCTGGTGCGGGAATATGAAACACGGTTCAGATATGGGTTTCTTCTTGAGAACTCTGTGTTGCAGATTTCCTGCAATGCTAGGGCTATCTGGGAAGCCTGCTAAGTCTGGATGACCTTTAGTACTGACCTTCAGAAACTGGGGTGAATTAGAGGAGGAATTCTTATGGTTATTGTAAACACTGTACCTCCGGGTTAGAAGTGTTTACACTTCTCATAACTGATCCAAGTCTGAGGATCCTTGTTTTAGAACACCACCTGTGAGGGGGTTGGGCTGTTTACAGGTTTGCAGGTACCTTGACCTCAGAATACCCTGTTACTTTGACTTGATAAGAGTACTCCATGTTGGACAGTTCTTGTGATTCTAAACCCTGGACTTGTGGTTCTTTATTTGAGCCCCCCACCTTGATTACTGGATTTACAGACCTCCAACTGGAATTCTTGAACACACTTGGACCTACATCAGAGCATTTTGATCAGATTCAGCTCAGTCACAGACCCTTGCATTTCATTTGCATACATAATCATTGCATCATATTGACATTTGCTTATTTGTTTCAGGGTATCCATCTTCATTTGGTTTTGGTTTTGACCCTATCTTCAGTATTGACCTGTCTTCACCAGCACCTGCTTCAGCTATCACCAGCACCAGCCAATCAGTGGCCCTCTTCTTCAGCATCAGCATCAGTACCTGTCTCTACTCAGTCTCAGCATCATGGCTCCTAAAAAGAGCAATGTCACCTATCACTTCTTCCAGCCAGAGTTATCAGACATCAGGAGGATTCAAACCCTGATCACTCCAGATCACATACCACTGTTCAGGGAGAGTTATGGAGATATACTTGACATGGTTATGGATCTGGACCCATCACAAAGAAGCCTGATCCACACCTACATTCAGTTTTATGATCCTCCACTGAGATGTTTTACTTTTCAAGACTTTCAGTTGGGCCCCTTAGTGGAAGAGTACTCCTCATTAGTTGGTATGCCTATCAGGAGAGTAATTCCTTTCAACCCTGAGATGGTCTTTCCTGCTAATGGAGAAGTAGCAAAGGCTCTGCATCTGGAACCTGTCCTGATTGAGCAGCATATGACCTCCAAAGCTGGAATCCCTGGTTTTCATCTGGATTTCTTGATATCTCAAGCTACTCTGAAAGCTTCTCTGGGGGAGTGGCAAGCTGTTTGTGCTTTGTTGGCCTTAAGCATATATGGGATTGTATTGTTTGCAGATGAGCCTCGATTCATTAGCAAGAATGCAATCCATCTGTTCATCTTGAAAAACCCAGTGCCAACTTTATTGGGGGACCTTTACTATTCAGTGCATCAGAGGAATGAAAAGCAGAGGGGGAGATTAGTGAGGTTTTGTGCTCCATTATTTCACACTTGGCTTCTCAGGCACTTACCCAGGATAGATGCATTTCTAAACCCTCATCAGCAAAGCAACTGGGCTAAGAGACTCATTGTTCTAACTTCAGCAGATATCAGATGGTGCACTCAGAGCACCAAGGGCAGGGATATCATCACCAGCTGTGGACATTTTCCCAATGTGCCTTTAATAGGAGTTAAGGGAAGTATCAATTACAACCCTCTGCTGTTCAGGAGGCAATTGGGCTATGCATTGGTCCACACTCCTAGGGCACAGGATTTGGTGGAGACCCTTTATTGTGAGAACAAGATTAGTTTGGCTGTTGTTAGGCAGGCTGCCTGGGCCTGGGATAATGTTCAAACCAAGGGAATAACCATTCTGGGGAAGTGCAACAATGTGGCATCAGCACAATATTATGAGTGGTCCCGTGCCAGGGCCCAATTCTCTGGAATGCCCTTTACCATAGAAGACATGCCTGAGTCATCTTCAGCACCACCCCCTGCCACTATCAGTTTGGAGGAGTTTGAGAGCTTGAAGGAAAGAAATGAGAAGCTAACCCAGGCTTTGCAGAAGACCCTCCGGGAGAGGAGTGAAGGTATGAGGGAGATTGAGAGATTGGAGAAGTTGAGAGTGGAGCATTTGACTAAGATTGAAAAGTCTGGGGATTACATCAAAAAGTCTAAAGCTGGTGAACAAATTCTGAAGAATGCTTGCAAAGAAGCCCAGTTCCAGAGAGCAAGAACAGACTTGTACTTGAAGGAGAGTCAAGCCCGGTGGGTCAGGATCACCGAGGCTCGTACCCTGGAAGACAAGAGAGTTCAAGACAAGATGGAGCAACTAGAGGCTAGTGCAAAAGAATAGCAAGAAGCCCTGGCAGCAGCCCAGAGGGAAATATCAGAATTGAAAATTAAAGCAGGGGTGAAGAGGTCCAAGGACCAAACTCAGCACAAGAAGCTAGCAGCAGCTGTTACAACCCGGAATCTACTCATCAGGAATCTCACGGAGCGTCCGGCTGATCCTGTGACCGAAGCACTTCTCAAGGAAGTTCGTGAGGATGAGTTTGGTCTTGGTGTTTAACCATTTGCTTGTTGTTGTTTCTATTCCATGTACTTTTACTTTTTTGATGTATTTTGACCCCTTAAGGGGGCTTGTGTTGTAAAATGAACAAGTTGTATTATTTCACCTTATGTAATATATTCATGTTAGTTTACTTCGGAAGCAACAACAGCAGCATCTTCAAGGGTCTGGAAGGGTCAAAACTGAAGGCCAAACCGGATACCTTGAGAGCAAATAAGCATAACTGCATTGCATACTAACCCTTTTGTTTGTTTTGTAGGTTTTTGTTTTGTTGTTGCTAACCTCTGTTGTGATACTCAGGAATTATTGCTCGCCGCCGGGTATTTCCCCTCAACCGTCCGCACCGTTATCCAACCCGAAGCAACCTTCCGGGAATTCAGATGGATCAGATGCAGCAGGACCTTACGGAGGTCAGAAACCAGATGGCCAACGAAAGGTTGGAGATGAGAACTCAGATAACACAGTTCATGGAAGTAATGAACAACTTAGCTCAAAGCCAGGAGAGGCTCAGAGCTTTGGTAGAAGGGAGGAATCAAGAGGAGCCCCATGTGGGGACTGCCGGCACAAGTAACAACGAGAGGGTCCAACCTCATGTCAATCCCCCAGTTTTTGGACCCCATCTCCATCCAGAGGCCAACATCCCTGTCAATATACAAGGGACTGCCACAGCAGGGAGGGTACTACAGGAAGACCCTCAAGAAGACCAGTTCACGGTAATGGGTGCTGGGGAAGAAGCTTACGATAGACGGTTGGATGAGATAGCTGAGAAGCTAAGGTCTTTAGAATCTCAAAATTCTTTGGGCTTCGACGTCATGGACATGGGTTTGGTAGACGGGGTCAGGATCCCCCATAAGTTCAAGCCTCCTTTTTTCGAAAAGTATAATGGGACTTCATGCCCCCGGACTCACTTACAGTCATTTCTGGGAAGGCTGAAGGCCTATACAATGGATGAGAAATTGTGGATGTTCTATTTTGAAGATAGCTTAACTGGAGCGTCGAGAGAGTGGTACTCTCACTTGACAAGGGCAACTATTAGATGCTGGAAGGACCTGGCAGAGGCCTTCATCAGACAGTATCAGTATAATCTAGACATGGCACCCAACAGGACCCTCCTAATGGGAATGTCACAGTCTTCAAGGGAGAGTTTCCGAGAATACGCCCAGAGATGGAGGCAACTGGCTGCTGCTGTTCAACCGCCTATGTCTGAACGGGAAATGGCGGATATGTTCATGAACACCCTTCAGGGAACATATATTGACAGGTTGGCAGCTTTCTCTTCCACTAGCTTTGCAGATGTTGTCATAGCCGGGGAGAGAATTGAAAGCTTGTTAAAAATGGGAAAGATCTCAGACAACGGTGCAAGTTCGTCCAGTGGTACAAGAAAGCCTTTTGCAGGCCCGAGAAGAACTGGCGAGACCAATGCCATCCACACCAACAGGGGCAGGCCCCAGTATGTTCAAAGGTCAATAGCAGCAGTCACCATTCCTGCTCCAGCTCATCCTCAACCAGTCTATCAACCTCCTCAGCAAAACTATCAACAACAACCTCAGTACCATCAACAAAGTCAGTACCCTCCAAGGAATTACAACAACAGCAACACCAACAACAACAGTCAACAAAGGCCATTCCAACAGAGGCCATCTCAAGCTAACAGAGTGATCGATCCGATCCCAATGCCATATGCTACTTTGCTGCCACAGCTTCTGAAACTCAACCTGGTTGAGCTAAGAACGTTGGCACCTCCAGATCCCAACAGTCTACCAAGGAACTATGACTCCAATGCTAGGTGTGCTTTTCATTCAAACGCACCTGGCCACAGCACAGAAAAATGCAGGGCTCTGCATATGAAGGTACAAGACCTGGTAGACTCCAAGGCTCTGAATTTCGCACCACCACCCAATGTCAATAAGAACCCGATGCCAAACCATGGTGGTCCCCGGATTAACGCTATTGAAGAAGACAAACCGTCTTATTTAATAACCAGTGTGGGACAGATCAGGACACCATTGGTAGAAATCAAGGCTCAGCTCTTGGAATGTCAGATGTTCCCAGGGTGTGAATTGGGTTGTGCTTACTGCAATATCTCGATAAATGGGTGCGATAATTTGAGGAGTGGCATAGATGGCCTTATTCAGAGTGGCCAACTTCAGATCACCACATCATTTCCAACAAATCCAGCAATATCATCGGCAACGGTTTCAGAACCTCCTACAACTGCAGCAACTATTGTTCCAGACAATTCTTCGGCTTCATCAACAAGTACGTCATCCATCATCTCAACTGATCAGTTTACAACAAATCTTCCTGCTACAACTTCAGCGTCACTCCATTTTGAGACTCCTACAACAGCAACATCCATTCTGCCACCATTATCTCATACAACACCAGCAACAAATCATGAAGATGTCTCTACCGTCACAATATTTTATGATCCCGAAAACAACTCTGCCTACCATTCAGAAGGTGCTGCTCCCGTCAGAGCACCAGTTACAATCTTTTATGATCCACAAACAATTACAGTCCCTTCAGCAGCAGCAATCAGTCCAGTCACTGTCACGGTGCCTGGACCATTACCATATGAAAGCAATAGGGCCATCCCTTGGCACTATGGCTCTGACGTGTACTGCGAGGGAAGAAGAATCACTCTGGAAGCATCAACACCTGCACCACAAGTAGATAATGTGGGGGGAGGCGGAGGCTTCACTCGAAGCGGACGTCTCTTTGCTCCACCAATTCAAAGACCTACTGCTGAAGCAGAAGCTGCTGCCAAGGCAAAAGGAAAGAGCCCGGTGCAGGAAGATCAAACAATCAAAGAAGCCTTGAAGACACCGTTCGATCAAGAAGTTGATGAGTTCATGCGAATCATCAAAAAGAGTGATTACAAAATTGTGGATCAGCTTCACCAAACGCCATCCAAAATCTCTATCCTCTCACTGCTTATGTGCTCCGAAGCCCATCGGAATGCACTACTCAAGGTCTTGCACGCAGCTTACGTGCCTGAAGAGATCATTGTCAACCAGTTGGAGACCGTAGTTGGAAATGTTACTGCTAGCAATGGGCTAGGATTCACCAATACTGACTTGACAGCGGATGGCCGCAACCACAACAAAGCCTTGCACATCACCATGGAATGCAAAGGAGCTGTCCTTTCACATGTGTTGGTGGACACAGGTTCATCCTTGAATGTCTTACCAAAGAAGGCTCTGGTGAAGTTAGAATATGACGGATTGGCATTGAGACCCAGCAACCTGGTGGTAAGAGCCTTTGATGGTTCTAAGAGATCGGTTCTGGGAGAGATTGAGCTGCCTGTGACAATTGGCCCACAGACCTTTAAAACTATCTTTTATGTGATGGACATTCAGCCCGCCTACAGCTGTTTGTTGGGTAGACCCTGGATTCACGCCGCCGGCGCAATAACGTCTACCCTTCACCAAAAGTTAAAATATGAGTGGGAAGGCCAAGTTGTCACAATCTGTGGAGAGGAGGACATTTTTGTCAGCCACCTGGCAACCTATAAGTACATTGAAATGGATGGGGAGATCCATGAAACAATGAGCCAAGGATTTGAAGCCTTGAATGTCAATGAAGCATCTGCTGTATCTGGAATCTCCATGTCATCTTACCAACAAGCCCGGAAGGTTGTTGAGGAAGGAACCGCCCTGGGCTGGGGCAAAGTTTTAGCTGTGGAGGAGAAGAAAGACAAATTTGGGTTGGGTTACAGACCAACTCAACATCAAGCAAAGGCTGCTGGAGAGCCTGGTTTTGTCAGTGGGGGGATGCTTACCCCCGATGCTATCAACTGTCTGGAAGAAGAGCTGGAAGAGGAGCGCAACCTGGAAAGCTGGATTCGTCCAAAGATCCCGAGGAGCAGTGTCTCGAACTGGTCTTCCCAGGAAATTATAAGAGTTACTCAATCAGAGTAATTATTATCTCCTGTATTTTATAAGCATGCATCAAAGTCTTGCATCTTGCCCAAGATGACAAGACTCATTTTGTAATCGGGCCATCTGTACTTTTTGTGCAAACAAGATCAATTAATGAAATATCAGACATCTTTTTGCAAACGAGTCTTTTTCCTTTCTGCTCACTGTTTTTCCATTTTTCTTTTTTGTACAAAAAATAAATGGCGGTGTTTTCAAAATGACAACTTCATTTCACTTTTCTAAATAAGACTAAAATCAGATCACTAAAACGAACAACTTAACCCTTGCAGAGAGTGCCTTCCTGACAGCACCGACAACAGCACGGCTATGACATCGTATGACTTTGACAATCCGATCAATCAAGCTGATGAAGGGGTTGAAGAAGAATATGAGCTTCCTGAAGAGCTAGCCAGGTTGTTAAGACAAGAGGAAAAGGTTATTACCCCTCACCAGGAGGAGGTTGAAGTGATTAATCTTGGTACAGAGGAAGACGTGAAAGAGGTTAAAATCGGGGCTTGCCTGCAAGACTCAGTGAAGAAGCAACTGGTTGATCTACTTCAAGAGTATGTGGATGTGTTTGCTTGGTCGTATCAAGACATGCCAGGGTTGGATACCGATATTGTTGTGCACAAGCTGCCTCTGAGAGAAGAATGCCCTCCAGTCAAACAGAAGCTACGCCGTACTCGTCCAGACATGGCTATGAAAATCAAGGAAGAGGTACAAAAGCAATGGGACGCCGGGTTCCTTGCTGTAACTAGCTACCCGCCGTGGGTTGCTAATATAGTACCTGTGCCTAAGAAGGACGGCAAAGTTAGAATGTGTGTTGATTACCGGGATCTGAACAGAGCCAGCCCGAAAGATGATTTCCCTCTACCTCACATTGATGTATTGGTTGATAACACGGCTCAGTTCTCGGTGTTCTCCTTCATGGATGGATTTTCAGGATACAACCAGATTAAGATGTCACCTGAAGACATGGAGAAGACAACATTCATCACACCCTGGGGCACGTTCTGCTACAAGGTAATGCCATTTGGGCTCAAGAATGCCGGTGCAACGTATCAACGGGCTATGGTAACATTATTCCACGATATGATCCACAAGGAAATCGAGTGTTATGTGGATGACTGATTGCCAAGTCCCTTACAAAGGAAGATCACCTGGTGAATCTGCTCAAGTTATTCAAGCGTCTGAGGAAGTACCAACTGAAGTTGAACCCCAACAAATGCACATTCGGGGTGCGATCCGGTAAGCTGCTGGGCTTTATCGTAAGCGAGAAAGGGATTGAAGTGGACCCTGATAAAGTCAAAGCCATTCAAGAGATGCCTGCACCGAAAACTGAGAAAGAAGTTCGAGGGTTCTTAGGTCGATTGAACTACATTTCAAGGTTCATATCTCACCTAACAGCAACCTGCGAACCCTTGTTCAAGCTATTAAGAAAAGAACAAACGGTCAGGTGGAATGAAGATTGTCAGAAGGCTTTTGACAAGATCAAGGAGTACTTACAAGAACCTCCAATCCTTATGCCTCCAATTGAAGGAAGACCTCTAATCATGTACTTGACAGTATTAGAAGAGTCAATGGGGTGTGTGTTGGGCCAGCATGACGAGTCTGGTCGAAAAGAGTATGCAATATACTACCTAAGCAAAAAGTTTACCGACTGTGAACAGCGTTATTCACTGCTCGAGAAAACTTGCTGTGCTTTAGCGTGGGCTGCTCGCCGACTGAGACAGTATATGTTGACCCACACTACTTTGTTGATATCAAAAATGGACCCAGTTAAGTACATATTTGAGAAGCCAGCTCTTACCGGACGGGTTGCAAGATGGCAGATGATTCTCACAGAATACGACATCCAATACACTTCTCAGAAAGCCATCAAGGGCAGTGTGTTGTCTGAATATCTTGCTGAGCAACCTATTGATGACTACCAGCCTATGAGGTTTGACTTCCCTGATGAAGACATCATGTTCATTAAAGCAAAAGATCATGAAGAACCTATTCACACCGAAGGGCCTGACCCGGAGGAAGAATGGACTATGATGTTTGATGGGGCTGTTAACATGAATGGTCGTGGTGTTGGTGCAATACTCATTTCACCAAAAGGAGTTCACATGCCTTTCTCGGCAAAACTCACTTTCAACTGCACTAACAACGAGGCTGAATACGAAGCCTGCATCATGGGTCTTGAGGAGGCCATTGACCTCAGGATCAAGACATTAATTGTATTCGGAGATTCAGCTTTGGTGGTCAATCAAACCAACGGAAAATGGTACACCCACCAAGATCATCTAATACCTTACAGGGATTATACGAGGAGGTTATTGACTTTCTTCACAACAGTCAAGCTTGAGTATATCCCTCGGGACGAGAATCAGTTCGCAGATGCTCTTGCTACCATTTCATCCATGATCAAAGTTCAAGCTGCTAACTTTGTACCTCAGATATCAGTGTCTAGACTTGATAGACCAGCATATGTATTTGCAGCGGATGTTGTAAAAGATGATAAGCCTTGGTTCCATGACATTAAGTGCTTCTTGGAGGATCAGACATACCCACCTGGGGCATCTTCCAATGATAAGAAGACTTTGAGAAGGCTTGCTGGTGGTTTCTTTCTGAACACTGATGGGTCTTTATACAAAAGGAACTTTGATATGGTACTCCTCAGATGTGTTGACAAGACGGAAGCAGATTTGTTGATGCACGAAGTGCACGAAGGATCCTTTGGTACCCATGCAGGAGGGCATGCAATGGCTAAGAAATTGTTAAGGTCAGGCTATTACTGGATCACGATGGATGCAGACTGTTGTGCTTATGCCAGAAAGTGCCATAAATGCCAGATTTATGCAGATAAGGTGCATGTGCCTCCCAATCCTTTGAACATCATGTCTTCACCATGGCCCTTTGCTATGTGGGGCATTGATATGATCGGCAAGATTGAGCCAACTGCTTCGAACGGCCACAGATTCATCCTGGTCGCCATCGACTATTTCACCAAGTGGGTCGAAGCAGCCTCATATGCAAATGTCACAAGACAAGTGGTAGCCAGATTTCTGAAGAGAGATATCATCTGTCGATATGGAGTGCCCGAGCGAATCATTACTGATAATGGTTCCAATTTAAACAACAAAATGATGGCCGAATTATGCCGGGACTTCAAGATCCAACATCACAATTCTTCTCCTTACAGGCCAAAGATGAATGGCGCTGTTGAGGCAGCTAATAAGAATATCAAGAAGATTGTACAGAAGATGGTAATCACATACAAAGACTGGCATGAAATGCTACCATTTGCCTTGCATGGGTACCGCACGTCAATCAGAACATCCACTGGGGCAACACCATATCAACTCGTGTATGGTATGGAAGCAGTCCTACCGGTTGAAGTTGAATTACCCTCCTTGCGAGTCTTGATGGATGTCAAACTGAGTGAAGCAGAATGGGTTAGGTCCCGATACGAGCAACTGAGTCTGATTGAAGAGAAGAGATTGGCTGCAATCTGTCATGGACTATTGTATCAGAAGAGAATGAAGAAAGCCTTCGATCAGAAAGTCAGGCACCGAGAGTACCAAGTAGGAGATCTTGTGCTGAAAAGAATCCTCCCTCCTCATACAGACCACAGGGGAAAATGGACTCCAAACTATGAAGGGCCATTCGTGGTAAAGAAAGTTTTCTCTGGTGGAGCACTGATGCTCAGCACCATGGACGGTGAAGATTTTCCATCCCCTGTGAATTCAGATGCAGTTAAAAAATACTTCGCATAAAATGACCCGCTGGACATAAAAACAGAATGTAAGTCCAGGCAAAAATAGGGCATCCCGGCGAGTCAAAAACAGAATAAAAGACTCGGGCAAAAATAAGGGAAAATAAATAAAAAAATGTACACCCACTGAGTTGAAAAGCCGCATTGGACAACTCAGGCAAAAATGGGTATCCCGATGGATTGAAAACCCGAAAGGGCGATCCATGCAAAATAAGGGAATAAGCGAACAACTGCATTCTGAATTCGTCTGTATCACTCACAACTTGGAAAGTTTCAACAGAGTCAAGCTTCAATCAGAATCAGCCTTTTCAGAAAGCAAGACGAAAAGAACGTCATTGTCATACGAGTCATAGCAGAAGAGGAAGCTCCTTAAAGCGTCGTCAACACCGCCAGCATTTTGTTTCTCAATTTATAACAATCTCCTCATTTCAGGAGATATGTTTCTTTGACTGTATCTTGCCAATTCAGGGCGCATGAATTAATAAAATCAGATTTTTCAGTCACGTTTCGTTTGTATATTTTTATTTGCAAAGGATGTCTGGTGTCTCTAAAAAATCAATTGCATAAGTACAGATGCTTTTCTCCCAAAAATAGTAATAATAAAACGCATGCTTACAAGGAATATACTTACTCTCGAAAGTACTTGACTCCTATGACGGAATCCAGTAAAGGATACCTCGGGACCTTTTGTGCGTTTCCTCATCTTTGCAGGATTGCAGGTATCCAGAACGCAACTTGGGGCATGCAAGCTTCACCTCAGCAAGCTGACAAATCAACATACACTCAATCTCAGCATCTGAAATGCTATATCCCCAGCTGAGTTGCCTCTTGTTGCTCTCCCCAGCCGAGCTGCCTCTCATAATTCCCCAGCCGAGTTGCCATTTCATCCTCAGTAGAGTACAGGAGTCAGGGAATCATCTCCCCACAGAATCTTCAGCCTCTATCCAGAAGAGCAGCGCATAGAAGATCACAACAGAGTGAAGAAAGCTTATACAAACCCCAGCTGGGTCTCTCATGTCGAAGGATATGTCAATCGGTGACTTATATCCCCAAGCAAATATCATCTTATTAGATCTACCAATGATCTCATCCCCAGCTGGGAGGTCCATTTCGAACAGATCATCCAGAGATCTTCGCAGCAACGGGATCCGAATCCCGGTTTGTTACCTTTGCATAATCATGGCATTTACATCATATTTCCCCGCAGAGCGTAGCATTCCGTCTAAAACGGAGCATTACGGCAAAAAGTCAAACGCATAGCATAATCATAAGCCATGTTCTGAATTAACATTTGCGAATAATAACCGTTCATCATCATTGTACAGAAATCCTCACCAGAGTCCCAGCAAAAGCAGTTGCCTCTCAAATCACAAACACTACCATATACACCCTTTGATACCCGTCCGTATCATCACTCCCCAGTAAAGTCGCCTGAACACTCCTTACAAGCAAGATTACCCGTATTACAGATACTTTCTTGACATCCGTCCGTGTCAAATCACCGCAGAAAGCCAAAGACACCCTCTTTGCACTCACATATACCCATATATAATCCTTTGACACCCGTCCGTGTCATATCCCCAGCAGTCATCTATACTTTGTATAGCAGATACTTGTTCATATTACACTTTTCTCTCTTGGCACCCGTCCGTGTCATTCTCCCCAGCAGTTAAAACACTCATCTATATATACTCACTACTCACTTATACAGATACTTGTCCGTATCTTGTATACACCATCACTTATCTCCCCACAGAATCAACAGAAGTCTTTGTTCTTTGTTAACCAGTTGGTACTCGTCCGTACCATCATCTCAGAACAGTGCGTCTAATGTTTGTTTCTACATGATACTCGTCCGTATCATAGTCTTAAGGATGCTCGTCCACATCTTTAACCCATACACTGTGTCAAACACTTTTGTCTTCTTGAATGTAGACACTCGTCCGTGTCTACTATTCCTCAGAAGAGTCCCTTCAGATTCAACACTCGTCCGTGTTCTTTGTTAACCCGTTGATACTCGTCCGTATCATCATCTCTAAACATGTGTCAGTTTGTTTCTACATGATACTCGTCCGTATCATAGTCTTAAGGATGCTCGTCCGCATCTTTAATCTATACACAAACATCTAAACACTTATACCTTTTGTTTCTAGGATATAAACACTCGTCCGTGTTTACTACTCCCCAGTAGATTACTAACAAAACAAATTTTCCTTCTTATCTAACACTCGTCCTGTGTTATGATAAACCCTGAGAGCAGCCGTCCCCTGCTGAGTGGTCGTCCTCCACTTCTTGATGGTCGTCCTCCATCATGCTCATCCGATGGCCGTCCCCATCGTTGTTTTTAGCAGCCGTCCCCTGCTAGGTGGTCGTCCTCCACCTTTTGATGATCGTCCTTCATCACCCTATCCAATGGCCGTCCCCATTGTCGATTTCGGTTGTCTGACATTCGTCCTGCGTTATGATAAACCTTGAGAGCAGCCGTACCCTGCTGAGTGGTCGTCCTCCACTTCTTGATGGTCGTCCTCCATCATGCTCGTCCGATGGCCGTCCCCATCGTTGACCTTTTATCCGATGGCCGTCCCCATCGTTGATATTTTCGGCAGCCGTACCCTGCCAGGTGGTCGTCCTCCACCTTTGATGGCCGTCCCCATCATATTTCCTTTATTACCCAACAGAGCAGCCGTCCCCTGCTAGGTGATCGTCCTTCACCTTTGATGGCCGTACCCCATCATCTGTTTATTTCATTTATTCTTTAACCCGATGGCCGTCCCCGTCGTGGTCCCTTTTTTCTTTTTCTTTTAGCCCGATGGCCGTCCCCATCGTTGGTTGCTTTACCTTTTTGAACTTGATGGCCGTCCCCGTCATGTTTCATTAATCCCCAGAGATTTTTACAGTTTTATCTTGATGGCCGTCCCCATCATATTTTGATTTTCCCCAGCTAGTCGGCCGTCCCCGTCTTGGCTTTACCTTTTATCCCCAGCATGTCGGCCGTCCCCGTTATTGCTTTATTTTCAGCACTTTTCCCAGCATGTCGGCCGTCCCCGTCATTGCTCTTTACCCAGCAGTCGTCCTCTGCTCGACGGTCGTCCTCCGTCGCTCACACTTTATAATATACTTTATTTTTCTTTTACAATCTTTATTTTTCTTTTACAACCTGCACAGCTAACTCATGTTTGAATAGGGGCAGCTGTAAACACCCCAAATTTGCCCTCACCCCTTTTCACCATGGCTTGTGATCATCTCATACGCATAAACACAATCATACCCTCTCACATCTCATCTTTGATTCACTGCATAGATTCTAAGTCATCTGCACCTAGGGTTTGTGATCTGAGCAATCTCAGGGCATCTTGAGCCACTCCAAAGGCAACCAATCAATTCAAAGGGGTCTACATGTGTTCAAGCATCATAGTACACCCTCTCAAAGTCAAAATGCAAAAGAATCACAAGAACTAGGGTTTGAATGGATGCAGAGCCAGGATTGACTGCACAGTTGACCTAAAATTAGGGTTTTGGTTTCAGAGGCCATAACCCCAAATTTTTTGGTCATTCTTGTTTCCATTGGTCTCTATATGGTATAGGAAGTATGCATATCAATTTTCATGAAGAAATTCCATGGGGAAGTCATCTGATCAAGGGTTGACTTTTCAGACAAGTCAGTGTAAAATCAGGGCATCTGAGGCCCCCAATGACCCAACCAATGGGTGATCTTCATCATTTTGAGTGTATATGATCTTTATTTGGTCATGGAAGAAGGTTGAAGTTCATAAAAACCAAGAATTTGGAAGTTTTGCAAATGTTGACTTTTTGGGCATAGTTGACTTTTCAAGAATGCTTCATTTTAGGTCATTTTTCAAGCCTTGATTATTGACCCAAAAATGCTTCAAATGGAAAAGCTTTGGTCATGAAAGTTGTAGATCTCATCTTTCCCTTTTCAAAAAGTACAAGAACATGATCAAACTCTTTTTGGATCAAAAGTTATGGTGTGACAAAGTTGGCAAAAATCATTGATTTTCAAGGCATGCCTCAAATGAGAATTTTGCAAAATCATGGACCAAGGCCAATTGCAACCTCTAATTCATTTCAAACCAGTATGCAAACATCCTCTAAGTCATAAAATTCAGATTTGAACCAAGAATGCCCATGGTTATGGTTCATGTAACAAGACTTTTCTCATAAAGTTTCAAAAAGCAACAAGTTGCAAAACCACTCATTTCTCTTCACCAACTTGCAGCATTGGCCCTTGAACCAAGCTAACCCTTTCCCCTCATTTTGCTGCGCATAGCCCATGCCTTGTACCAAGCCTAGATCATGAGCCATGCTTGCCTTACACAAAATGTGACTTTTTGCAAAAGCAAACTTACCAATCACTATAGGCCAGGTCACATCATCTGACCTATAGGATTAAAATACATTATCATTTTGCAAGCCATTTCATGTACAAGGCAAGGCTGAAACCATTCACAAGACACACATTCACAAAACACTCCATCTTGCAAGTTGCTTCGAATCTCTCTGCCCAGCCTTCAAACACTCAAACCATTTTCACCATTCAACTCACCATACTTCATAGACCTAAAACCACCAAGAGCCAGGCCTGAAACAAGCAAGAATCCCCCATTGCCATTCTTCACCTCAACCTGCATTTTCATTCGAAACTCTTTCCATAGCTCACAAACACCCAAACAAATACCATAGATCTTCTCCACTCATTGTTCTGATCACATAGAACCCATCACAATGACCTGAAACTGCCTGAAACTCCATTGCCATTTCTGACTGAGCTTGAGCAGAAGCTGTCGAAACTCATCAACCAACCAACATAAATTGTTCTAAAGCATTCAAACACCATCAAGAGGTCCTAAGGAGTGGATTGCACTGAGGGGAGTGGCCAGAAAGTCATCAGGTTGAAAGCTCCAAATCTCAGGTAGCTTGAAAATTATTTTTCCAGAAATTATTTTTCATGTTATAAACTTGTTCCTTATGTTCCACTGAATATCCTGGTGCTCTTAGTTTTTGAAATGGTGCTGGAATGAGAGTTTAATTGCTCTCTGAAGCTTGCGTTCCCTAGTTCTTATTTTCTTCGATTCAGCTTAGTTAGGGAAAAGAAATTTGTTTTGGGAGAGGGGTTTGATTCGTGAGTGGTTGGAGAACATTTCCCAATTCTTAGATTTTGTTTTTGTTACGTTTTGAGGGAGTTTGGAAATTTCCAGGTGAGATGCTGGCCGGAGAAGACGACCGGAAGTCTTCTCCGGCAGCCTGAGTGATTAGCCCTAATCTCAGGTCATTAATGCCAGTTTGAATGAGGAGCGTTGGATGCGTTGAAATGTTTGACTTGCCGCGCGTATAAACGGTCCAGATTTGTCATTATGCCCTAATCTTCATTATCCATTTAATTAATTGAGTTTAAGCCAGTTTAAACGTGGGCCACAGGATCTGGCGCGTAGTCAATGCCCCTAAGCCCAGATTGAATCCCAGCCACCCATCCTGCATACTTTCCTTTTAATTCATTTAAATTCATTTTCTTTTCATTTAATTTGCACATTTATTTTAAAATAGTAAAAAAGGTTTTAAAATTATGAAACTTTTTCCTCTGAGTTTTATTAATTTTGTAAACACAAAAATATTTTCATTTTATTTTTTATCATTAAAAAAGTATTTTTAAATATTTAAAAGATTATTTTTAATTGATTAATGGAAACTAATTAATTAAAAATACTTTTAGGTATTTAAAAATTACAAAAAAATTCATGAAATGTTCTAAGACATTTAGAAACATTGTCCAACCTTCAAACCAAATTTCTTTTTTGATCTTGATGCATTTTAAGAATTTTTCATTGAATTAAATCATATTTTGTGCATTATTTTGATCATAAGTTCAAAAAATCATTTCTGCCTATCCATGAAGAGTTGGACATTGATTCTTTTTGCATTGCATCATGTTTAGCATTTAGTTTTTGAGATTAAATGGCCATGATTTGTTTCCTCATTTTCAATTTGTTTGGTATTTCTTTTGTTTAAGAGCCCTAAAAACCCTAATAACTTAGAAAATTCATATCTTAGGATTGGTTAAGAGTTGAGACCTCCCCTTTGGACCTTGGTTTAGTATAGGGTTTAGGGTTTCTTTGAGTGGCATTTTCCATTTTTATCTTAGGGTGTGCTTCTGTTTTGGTTTTTTGTTTGTTGTTTGATTCATAAACCCTAATTTGGGCTTTCATTTGCATCCCTCTTGCATTCTCTTGCATAACATGACTTGTCTTAGCATTTCAAGCATTCTTGTGATTCATTTGACATCTTAAGACACATAGGAAGCATGTTTGATCATTGCATCACATATTTGCTATGTCATTTGCCTTGTATGCTTCATAACTTTCCATGCTTGTTCATGCTCCTTAACTTGCATCATTTGCATCCATGATCTTGTATGAACATCTCCATACCTTGCCTCATGTTTGCAGCATCTCATAACATCATTTTGCTTCTGGTTTTGTTTAGCATCATACCATTTCATTTCATTTGGCATTGCATTGCATTTCTTTCTAACATTTCAGGTGGTAAGTAAACTTGAGAAGTGAATTTGCCTTCACTTCTCATAACTTTTCTTTTCATCTCTCTTGCATCCATTGCTGCATTTTTATATGTGTTTGAGTTTGAGCTTGCTCATTCTTCTTCTTCCCACTTTCTTTCTTCAAGTGACTTGACTTCTTGAATGAAGCAAGTCACTTTGCTTCTCTTGATCCTGTTCATCTGCTTCTTGGTGTCCATTGAAGATCTTCTTGGTGAAACCTCACAAACCTTAGGAACAACCAAGCATGACAATAATTAGGGTTCTGATTAGTCTCCCCTCTTAGTTTTACCTTTGTGTCTCTTTTGAGTCCTCTCTTCTCATCTCATAATCAGGGACTAAACCCTAAAGGCTTTAAGGCTTTGTGATTAAGCTTATGCCTGCATCCTTCTATTAGGATGGAGTGTATAACTTTAATCCTAAGTGTAAACCCTTAATGTGTTTAAATCCTCTTAATCAATCCATTTAATAATCATCAAGACATCACTTGTAACTTGGGCCTTGCATTAGGGTTCTAATTCTTCCTTAATTGGTTAAGAAGGACTAACCCTAGTGTTAATGGACAAGTCCCCCTCAAGTTGTCTTACAAATCATAAAATCCACTTCATCATCATATCACTAAATAAAATACACTTAATCAAAGGCTTGTTTTGTCATGAGTTTAATCCCTAATCATGGATTAAGTTGAGGAGTTTTCCTCAGCTTAAACATTCTCATCTATTATCCTTCTATTAGGATGGTGTAATGAGTCTGTTTAATCCCTGATTATGGCTTAACCTCATTACTCAACACTAAACAAAAACACCAAAAACATCTAAATAATCACAAGTAGGTTAATGATCTTAATCCTACACCAAAGGTGATTAAGTGTGAGAATCTGACTTCACACTTAAGGTATCCTCATTACCCCTAATCAGAGGGAAGATGTGATGAGTTTACTAAATCCACTGGTTTAGACTTAAGCTCATTAACTTATGACAAACTTTCAAAAGCAATAAAAGACTGAAAACTCAAAAACAAACAATAATCGTCTCCTTCGGGATTCTTTTCTCATCATCTTCACTCATAAATGAGAACCTGCTTCTTCCGTCTAATGCAAGACAGTTAGCACCTGTGCCAGACAGGTCATACACTTGAGCATAGGCAAGTAAGCAGTTCACAAGTCAATTCATCTTTCAGTCTCTTTGGGTCGAACTACGGTGTTCTGACTTCCTCATTGCACGAGAGGATACGTAGGCATAACTTAACAGTTATCGAACAAAAGTCTCTGTACATTCCCCCCCCCTTCTAGCTTCATTCTTTTAGCCTCATGATCATGAGCAGTTCTTTTTCATTCTCACTGACACTTTCATACTTCATATCACTTATACACTTTACACTGACACCTGTACATTCTTTTCCAGCTATTGTATACACAGATTGCACTGACACTACCCCTTTTAAAACACAAATCTTTTAAGCGTGGATCCCGTCGAGTACGACGGACAATCTGGGTGCTAATACCTTCCCAGGTTGTAACCAACCCCCTTTCTCAGTCTCTCTGGTTCGCAACCATCTTATCCATCTCTTTCCAGGTTTATGCAGCATTACCTTTCCTTCGGGATAAAAATGCCTAGCTGGCGACTCTATTCATTCTCCATTGAGTTCACGGCTGTGTGTTCTCACTGTTCCCTTCGCCGACCGTTCGCGTCTGTACCTTCATCTGAGCCATTTTCATTTGTCGGGAGCGACAACTGTACCTCTGGGTTAGAAGTATTTACATTTCTCATAACTGATCCAAGTCTGAGGATCTTTGTTCTAGAACAATACCTGTGAGGGGGTTGGGATGTTTACAGGTTTGCAGGAACCCTTGGCCTCATCATACCTTGTTACCAGATTTTTTTTAAGGTTACATCATTTTGGACTGAAACTCTGGACTTGTGACTATTTATTTGAGTCCCCCACCTGGTTACTAGTTCTCTGGCCTTCATCTGGACTTAAGAACATACATGGACCTTATCAAAGCAGATAACAGATCCAGCACTTGATCACAAACCCTTGCATATCATTCTGCATGCATCATTTTGCATCATTTTAACATTTGTCTATTTGTTTTGCAGGGTATCCACATCTTATTTGGTTTGGTTTTGAATGTTCTTCTGCTCAGACATCTTCATCAGATATATTCATCAGCCATTTTCATCAGAGATTTTCTTCAGCATTTTCATCAGTACTTCTCCTCAGCCTCCATTATTAGTATGGACCCATCCAGAAGGAGCAACATTACTTATCATTTCTTTGAGCCCTCTCTAACAGGCATCAGGCAGATTCAGACACTCATCACTCCTGATCATGTCCCTTTATTCAAGGAACACTATGGTGGTATCATGGACATAATCATGTACTTGGATGCATCATAGAGGAGTATGATCCATACTTGCCTTCAGTTCTATGACCCTCCTTTCAGATGCTTTACTTTCCCAGACTTTCAGTTAGGTCCTTTGCTAGAAGAATTTTCCATGTTGTTGGGTGTCCCCATCAGGAGGGGGATTCCTTTCAACCCTAAGATGACTACTCCTAGAAATGAGGATATAGCTAAGGCTCTACATCTGGAAACCACCATCATTGATCAGAATATGACCACCAAGGCTGGGATCCCAGGCCTCCATTTGGACTTCTTGATCACTCAGGCCACCATTCATGCTGCAGTTGGGAAGTGGGACACTGTTTGTGCTCTCCTGGCTCTTAGTATATATGGAATCATCTTTTTTGCAGATGAGCCTAAGTTTGTAAGCAAGAATGAGAAATGAGAAGCAGAGGGGAAGACTAGTCATGTGTTGTGAACCTCTCTTATACTGTTGGTTACTGAGACACTTGCCAAAGATAGAAGCTTTCTTGAATCCTCATCAGTCAAGAAACTGGGCTAAGAGAATGATTGCTCTCACTTCAGAAGACATCAGGTGGTGCACTCAGAGCACCAAGGGCAGGGACATAATTACAAGTTGTGGGAAGTATCCCAATTTACCTCTTATTGGAGTGAAGGGTTGCATCAACTACAATCATTTGTTGTTCAAGAGGCAGCTAGGGTATGCCTTAGTACATCCACCAAGAGAGCAGGATTTAGCAGAGATCCTTTACTGTGATGTTCAGAATAATCATGCCATCACCTGACAAGCAGCCTGGGCTTGGGATAACATTCAGACAAAAGGGACTGTCATTCTTGGCAAGTGCAACAACATAACTTCAACTCAGTATATTGATTGGTCTCGTATCAGTGGACAGATCACCCGCATGCCATTCACCTTGGAAGATGTGCCTGAACCATTAGCAGTAGAGCCTGTAGCTACAGTCAGTTTAGAGGAGTTTGAGAAGTTGAAAGAGAGGAATACTCAGCTTTCTGAAGCTCTAAAGAAGACCCTCTGGGAGAGGAATGATAGTCGTCTGGACAATGGAAGGTTAGAAAAGCTTCGGATCGAGCATATGACTAAGATTGAGAAGACAAATGATTACATCAGAAGACCCCGGGTAGGGGAGTTAGTGTTGAAGAATGCTTGCAAAGAAGCTAAGATTCAGAAGGCCAGAGCTGAGCACTACTTGGAAGAGAGTCAAGCTAGATGGGTCAGAATCACTGAGGCTCGTTCACAGGAAGATCAGAAGACCCAGGCTAGGATAGAGCAGTTGGAAGCTAATGAGAAGAAGAGTCAGGAAGCCTTGTTAGCAGCACAGAAGGAAATCTCCGAGTTGAAACTCCGGGCGGGGTTGAAGAGATCAAAAGACCAAGACAAGTATAAGAAGTTGACAAATGCTATTGCCACCAGGAACCTTCTTATCAGGACCATCACATAGCATCCAGTTGGACCAGTAACTGATGCTCTCCTGAAGGAAGTCAAAGAGGATGACTTTGGGCTAGATGTTTGATTTCCTTGTATTTGTACTTCATTTTGTTTGTACTTTTGTTGATTTTGTTGTATTTTGACCCATCATGGGAACTTATTGTAACCATAAACTATGTATCTTGGCATTTGTAATATATGGTTTGTGTGTTATCCTTTGGGCTTCATTTCTTTTCAACATCATCATTCCTCGAGGTCTGGAAGGTCAAAACTAAAGAACCAAACCGGATACCCTTGGAAGACAAATAGACATACTGCATTGCATACTAACCTCATTCTTTGTTTTTTAGGTATTTTTGTTGTTGTTTCTCACTTTGTTGTGGTTTCAGGAAACATTGCTCGTAGGAGGGTTTTCCCCATTAACAGAGTTCACCGATATCCTACAAGAAACAACCTTCCGAGCTTACAGATAGACCAGGTTCAACAAGATTTGACTGACGTGAGAACCCAGATGGCTAATGAAAGAACTGAAATGAGGGCTTAGATGAACCAGTTCATGGCAGTAATGACTGGGTTAGCCCAAATCCAGGAAAGATTGAGGGGTACCAGCAATAATGATCATGTACAGCCACATACTGACCCCCCGGAGTTTGGGCCTCATCTCAACCCTGAAGTTAATGCTATCAGGAATACCCAAGGTAATACTAGAGGGCGTTCCTTGCAAGAGGACCCTCAAGAGGAACAGTTCACTGTATTCGGTGCTGGAGATGAAATATATGATCGTCGTCTGAACGAGATAGCAGAAAAGCTGAGATCTCTGGAGTCCCAAAAATCCTTGGGATTCGATGTTATGGATATGGGTCTAGTAGAGGGAGTAAGAATTCCTCACAATTTCAAACCTCCCTGCTTTAAAATATATAATGGAACATCTTTCCCTCGCACCCATCTTCAATCCTTTCTGGGAAGATTGAAGGCTTACACCATGGATGAAAATCTATGGATGTTTTACTTTGAGGATAGCTTGATCGGGGCATCCCGTGAGTGGTACTCTCATTTGACTAGGGAAACAGTCAGAAATTGGAAGGATTTGGCCGAGGCTTTCATACGCCAATATCAATACAATTTAGACATGGATCCTAACAAAACTCTTCTAATGGGTATGTCACAATCCTCCAGAGAAAGCTTTAGAGAGTATGCTCAGAGATGGAGGCAGTTAGCTGCTACTGTTCAACCTCCAATGTCGAAAATAGAAATGGCTGATATGTTTATGAAAACGCTACATGGGACATACATTGATAGGTTGGCTGCTTTCTCTTCCACTAGCTTTGTTGACGTAGTCATAGTAGGAGAAAGAATTGAAAGTTTGTTAAAGATGGGTAAGATTTCTGATAATGGCGCCAACTCCAGCAGCACAAGGAAACCTTTTGCAGGGCCTCGCAGGTCGGGTGAAACCAATTTAGTACACGGGTAGAGGTAGGCCCCAGTATATGCCAAGATCAATAGCCGCTTTCACAATTCCCACTCCATCACCTCAACAACAATACACTCTGCAACCATAACATTTCCCTCAGCGACAACACTTCCCTCAACAAAGGTCTTACAACAACAACAACCAACAACAATGTCCTTTCCAGCAAAGGTTATCTCAAGTCAACAGGGTAATCGATCCTATACCGATGCCATATGCCACTTTGTTGCCACAATTTTTGAAACTCAATCTTGTTGAATTAAGGACTCTGGCTCTACCAGATCCTCAGAACCTTCCAAGGAATTACGACGTCAATGCCAGATGTGCCTTCCATTCTAACGCACCTGGTCATACCACAGAAAAGTGCAGAGCTTTGCACATGAAGATCCAGGATCTAGTTGATTCAAAGGCTTTAAATTTTGCACCTCCTCCTAACGTCACAAAGAATCCTATGCCTAGCCACGGTGGGCCCAGGATAAATGCAATTGAGGAGGACCAACCAGTAAACCTAATTGAAGATACTACAAGCATTCAAACACCTCTGGCTGAGGTTAAAGCTCAGCTTTTAAAGTGCCAGGTGTTCCCAGGTTGTGAGGCCTGCTGTGAATCTTGCAAAGTTTCCGCCAATGGTTGTGCAAGTTTAAGAAGTGGCATCAATGGTCTTATCAAAGAAGCTATCCTGCAAATAACATCAACGGTTTCAACATCTACAACATCAGCAATTCCTCCTACAGTACCAAGAAGCACCCCTCTTACAACTTTAAAAACAATTGTTCCGACAGACTCGTCTACAAAGTCAACAATCATCTCTTCTACCACTTCAATAGACATTAGTTCAACTGCATCCGCTTTTACAACGACAACAACCATTAATAATGACATCTCCACGGTCACCATATATTATGACCCGGCAATGGTCCCCGATTCCAAAAATTTTCAGCAACAATCTCAACAACAACCCAGCTTCAGTCTTTCACCACCACCACCAGTCAGAAATCTTGTTACCATATATTACAATCCACAAACAATAACATTTCCTACTTCCGCTGCAGTCGGTCCAGTCACCATCACGGTACCTAGACTCATTCTGTATGAAAAAGATAATGTTGTGCCATGGCACTATGGTTCAGATGTCTACTGCAATGGAGAGAGAGTCATTCTTGGTTCTTCAACTCATACACCACAGATCGATAATGTCAGGGGAGGCAGAGGCTTCACTCGAAGCGGACGTCTCTTCGAGTCACAAATTCCAAGAGTTAATACTGAGGCAGAGGTTGCTGCCAAAGCTAAAGGCAAAAACGTGGTGCCTGAAGAACCAATGGCAAGAGAAGCTCATAAGACGTCCTTTGATCAGGATGTGGATGAATTTATGAGAATAATCAAGAGAAGCGATTATAAGGTTGTGGATCATCTCCACCAGACTCCTTCCAAGATCTCCATTCTATCATTGCTATTATGTTCCGAAGCTCATCGGGATGCATTGCTTAAAGTCCTGCATGCAGCCTACGTGCCTGAGAATATCACGGTGAATCAGCTAGAGACGGTGGTTTCTAATGTTAAAACTAGTCATGGACTAGGCTTCACCAATGCTGATTTGACTGCGGAAGGTCTTCATCACAATAAAGCTTTGCACATCACTCTAGAGTGTAAAGGGGTTGTGCTTTCACATGTTCTAGTTGACACTGGGTCCTCACTCAATGTATTGCCAAAGAAAGCCCTTGTTAAGCTTGAATATGATGGTATAGCTCTCCGACCAAGCAATCTTGTGGTCAAGGCTTTTGATGGTTCCAAGAGGTCTGTTCTTGGAGAAGTGGAGCTGCCTGTGATAATTGGCCCACAGGTCTTTCAAACTACTTTCTACGTGATGGACATTCAGCCGGCCTATAGCTGTTTGTTGGGTCAACCTTGGATTCACGCCGCTGGCGCAGTTACGTCGACCCTTCACCAGAAATTAAAATATGAGTGGGAAGGGCAAATTATCACAATCTGTGGTGAAGAGGACATTTTTGTTAGCCATCTGGCTACTTACAAATATATTGAGATGGATGGTGAAATCCAAGAGACCATGAGCCAAGGTTTCGAAGCACTGAAACTTAATGAGGTGACAACTGAAGTATTTGCTGCATCCTAGGAGGATAGGATGGGTACTTCAATTGTCTCCTACCAAAAAGCTCGGAAGGTTGTTGAAGTTGGGAACGCCCAAGGCTGGGGCAAGCTGCTACCTGTGGAGAAGAAGGAGGACAAATTTGGTTTGGGTTACAAACCATTCCGACGAGATCAAGCAGAGGTTTCTGAAGAGCCCAAGTTCGTGAGTGGGGGAATGCTAACCCCAGGTGCTGTCAATAACGTGGAAGACAAGGCTGAAAGCGACCTCAACCTGGAGAGCTGGATTCGTCCAAGGATCCCGGGCCAACAAGTCCTTAACTGGTCTTCCCAAGAAATTATAAGAGTTACTCCTGCAGAGTAATTATTATTTCCTGCTTAAGCATGCATCAAGTCCTGCATCTTTCCCAAGGTGTCAGGACTCATTTTGTAATTGGGCCATATTTGTATTTTGTGCAAATGGAATATCAATGAACAATGGACATCTTTTGCAAACAATTTTCTTTTTTCGCTCATTGTCTTTTCATTTTTGTTATTTTTCGCACAAACAATAAATGGCAATGTTTTCAAAATAATAACTTCATTCACACTTTTTTAAGCAAGATTAAAATCAATCACTAAAATGAACAAATCTCAACCCTTGCAGAGATAATCCTCCAGATTGCACCGACAACAACACTGCTATGACTTTGTATGACTTCGACAATCCAATTAATCAAGCAGATGAAGGGGTTGAATAAGTCTATGATTTGCCTGAAGAGTTAGCTAGGTTGTTGAGGCAAGAAGAGAAAATGATCACTCCTCATCAGGAGGAAATTGAAACTGTTAATCTTGGTACCGAGGAAGATGTGAAGGAAGTGAAGATTGGGGCCAGTCTGCAAGCTCCAGTGAAAGAACAACTCATCAGTATACTGCGGGAATATGTCGACGTCTTTGCTTGGTCCTATCAAGATATGCCAGGTCTAGATATGGATATTGTCATGCACAGGCTACCATTGAAAGAAGATTGCCCACCAGTTAAACAGAAGTTGCGCCACACTCACCCAGATATGGCCATGAAGATTAAGGAAGAAGTACAAAAGCAGTGGGACGTCGGTTTTCTCGCTGTAACTAGTTACCCGTCATGGGTTGCTAACATTGTACCCGTGCCTAAGAAGGACGACAAGGTGCATATGTGTGTGGATTATCGGGACCTGAACAGAGCTAGCCCGAAGGATGATTTCCCATTACCTCACATTGATGTACTGGTTGATAACACAACTCAGTTCTCGATATTTTCTTTCATGGACGGATTTTCTAGATACAATCAGATTAAGATGTCCCCCGAAGACATGGAGAAAATAACTTTCATCACATCATGGGGCACATTTTGTTACAAGATAATGCCGTTTGGACTGAAGAACGCCGGTGCAACATATCAACGGGCTATGGTAACATTATTCCATGATATGATCCACAAAGAAATTGAATGCTATGTGGATGATATGATTGCCAAGTCCCTTACTGAAGAAGATCATCCGGTGAATCAGCGGAAGTTGTTTAAGCGTCTGAGGAAGTATGACCTGAAGTTGAACCCCAACAAATGCACATTCGGGGTACGTTCCGGTAAGCTACTGGGATTTATTGTAAGTGAAAAGGGAATTGAGGTTGATCCCGACAAAGTCAAAGCCATTCAGGAAATGCCTGCACCTAGGACTGAGAAAGAAGTTCGAGGGTTCTTAGGTAGATTGAACTACATCTCAAGGTCCATATCTCACCTCACTGCAACCTGTGAACCCCTGTTCAAGCTGTTAAGAAAGGAACAAACAGTCAGGTGGAACAATGATTTTCAGAAAGCTTTTGACAAGATCAAGGAATACCTGCAAGAACATCTATTTCTCATGCCTCCAATTGAAGGAAGACCTCTGATAATGTACCTGACAGTATTAGAAGGGTCAATGGGGTGTGTGTTGGGCCAGCTTGACGAGTCTGGTCGACAAGAGTATGCAATATACTACCTAAGCAAAAAGTTTACCGACTGTGAACAACATTATTCACTGCTCGAGAAAACTTGATGTGCTTTAGCGTGTGCTGCTCGCCGACTAAGACAGTATATGTTGACTCATACTACCTTGTTGATCTCAAAAATGGACCCCGTCAAGTACATATTTGAGAAGCCAGCACTTACCGGAAGGGTTGCAAGATGGAAAATGATTCTAACAGAGTACGACATTCAGTACACTTCTAAAAAAGCCATCAAGGGGAGTGTATTGTCTGATTATCTGGATGAGCAACCCATTGATGATTACCAGCCTATGAGATTTTATTTCCCTGATGAAGACATCATGTTCTTGAAAGCAAAGGATTGTGAAGAGCCAGTACACACTGAAGGGCCTGACCCAGAAGAAGCATGGACTATGATGTTTGACGGGGCAGTTAATTGCAACGGTCGTGGGGTTGGTGCAGTGCTTATTACACCTAAAGGGGTTCATATGCCTTTCTCGGCAAACCTCACCTTTGCCTGCACTAACAACGAAGCGGAATACGAAGCCTATATCATGGGCCTTGAGGAAGCCATCGACCTCAGGATCAAAACCTTGAATGTATTGGAGATTTAGCTTTGGTAGTCAACCAGACCAACGGCAAATGGTACACTCATCAGGAGCATCTGATTCCATACCGTGACTATACGAGGAGATTGTCAACTTTCTTCACAAAAGTTAAGCTTGAATATATCCCTCGAGATGAGAATCAGTTTGCAGATGCTTTGGCCACTATTTCATCCATGATCAAAGTACAGGCTGCCAATTATGTGCCTCGGATTTTGGTGTCCAGACTGGACCGACCGACATATGTGTTCTCTGTGGACACTGCTAGTGATGACAAGCCTTGGTACCATGACATCAAATGCTTCTGGGAGAATCAGACATACCCACCTGGGGCATCATCCAATGATAAGAAGACATTAAGAAGGCTGGTCGGCAGTTTCTTCCTCAATGCTGATGGTTCATTATACAAGCGAAAATTTGACATGGTCCTGCTCAGATGTGTTGACAAGAGAGAAGCAGACCTACTGATGCACAAAGTACATGAAGGTTCTTCCGGTACCCATGCCGGAGGACATGCAATGGCAAAGAAGTTGTTAAGATCAGGTTGCTACTGGATCACAATGGATGCAGATTGTTGTGCCTATGCCAGAAAATGTCACAAATGCCAGATCTACGCAGATAAAGTGCATGTGCCTCCAAATCCTTTGAACGTGATGTCTTCACCTTGTCCCTTCTCTATGTGGGGCATTGACATGATTGGAAAGATTGAACTGACTGCTTCAAATGGTCACCGATTCATCCTAGTAGCCATTGATTACTTCACCAAATGGGTTGAAGCAGCTTCATATGCAAACGTCACCAGACAAGTGGTAGCTAGAATTCTGAAAAGAGATATCATCTGTCGATATGGAGTTCCCGAGCGAATCATTACTGATAATGGTTCCAATTTGAACAACAAAATGATGGCAGAACTTTGTTGGGACTTCAAAATCCAACATCACAACTCTTCTCCTTACAGGCCAAAGATGAATGGCACTGTTGAGGCCGCTAACAAGAACATCAAGAAGATTGTGCAAAAGATGGTAGTCACCTAAAAAGACTGACATGAAATGCTACCATTTGCCTTGCATGGGTACCGAACCTCAATCAGAACGTCTACTGGGGCAACACCTTATAAGCTTGTGTATGGTATGGAAGTTGTCCTACCTGTTGAAGTTGAACTACCCTCCTTACGGGTGATGATGGATGTGAAACTGGATGAAGCAGAATAGGTCTGGTCCCGATACAATCAACTGAATTTGATTGAAGAAAAAAGATTAGCAGCCATCTGTCATGGGCAGCTATATCAAAAGCGAATGAAGAAAGCCTTCGATCATAAAGTCAGACCTCGGGAATACCAAGTGGGAGAGCTTGTTCTTAAAGAATCCTTCCTCCTCATACAGACCACAGGGGAAAGTGGACACCAAACTATGAAGGTCCCTACGTGATAACTAAAGTCTTCTCGGGTGGGGCACTGATGCTTGCAACCATGGATGGTGAAGACTTCCCGTCTCTTGTGAATTCAGACGCAGTTAAAAAATACTTCGCATAAAAAGACCCGCTGGACATAAAAACAAAATGAAAGTCCAGGCAAAAATAGGGCATCCCAGCGAGTCAAAAACAGAATAAAAGACTTCGGGCAAAAATAAGGGAAAAATAAAAAAATGTACACCCGTTGAGTTGAAAAGCCGCATTGGACAGCTCAAGCAAAAATGGGTATCCCGGTGGATTGAAAACCTGAAAGGGCGATCCACACAAAATCAGGGAATAAGCGAACAACTGCATTCTGAATTCGTCTATATCACTCACAACATGGCAAGCTTCGAAAGGATAAAGCGTCGGTCAGAATTAACCTTCTTCAGAAAGAAAGATAAGAAGAACGTATAGGTTATACGAGTCATAGCAAAGGAAGCTCACTGGAGCGTCATCTTCAACATTACCAACACTTTTATTTTCTCAATTTGCAGCAATCTCCTCATTTCAGGGGATTCGCTTCTTTGACTGTACTTGTCTATTCAGGGCGCGTAAATCAATAAAATGAGAATATTTAATCACACTTTGTTTTTTACCTTTTGTTTTGTTTGCAAAATGTCCAGAGTTCATAATACAACATTTGCATGAAACTTATATGCCATTTTTAAACAAAATTCTTACAGGAAATATGAATTCTTAAGCAAATCTAATTCCTATGACAGAATCCGGTTAAGGATACCTTGGGACACTTGTGTGTTTTCCTTTGTCTTAAAAGGTTGCAGGTACTCAAGGAAGACAATCTTTCGCAACATGTGGCATATCAAGCATTAAATCCCCAGCATACTACATCCCAGAAGCTATCTCCTTCCCAAGTGGAACCTCCCGATTAATGACTGACAACTCTTCCACAACAGAGTGGTTAGAGAACTTTCTTTCCCCCACCAGAAATGCCAGATTTCCCTCATCCTCAGCAGAGTTGGTGGAATTTATTACCCACAGGGTTGCCTCCCCGGAAGAGGAATGCCTAAAACACATCCCCAACGGAGTTGCTAAAACTTCCTCATCCCCATTAGGAGTCCTCCCTCCGGGCAGATCAATCAATGATCTCTTCCCCCAGCTGAGTTCTCTCTCCAAGCAGATCGGCCCGAGATCTTTATATCCGCAGGATCCGAATCCCGGATCGAGTTTCTCATTTGCATAATCATAGCATTTGCATCATATTCACCAAAACAAGTGTAGCATTTCGTCTAATACGGAGCATTACGGCAAAAATCAAACATTTGCATGATCACGAGCCAGGTTCAAGCCAGTCATCTGCAAATACCATCATCATTTCACCAGCAATATACAAACTCGTATCCCCTGCAAATAAAAGCCAAGGCATCCCCTTTGCACTCTCAAAGTACAAAGGCCTATTTATATTTATACATGCTCTTCTCGACACTCGTCTGTGTCATCTTATCCCCCTGCAGGTCGCCAGAATACCTTCTGCACTCTCAAATACAGATATTTGTTCACAACCCGTACATTTTCTTTCTGACACTCTTCCGTGTCGTGCTTCCCCAGCAAGTCAAACACTCGCTCGTATCCCTTGCCCAATCTTTCGACACTCGTTCGTGTCTTGCACATACTTCTCCAACAGGTCAACACTTGTACATATACAATCCTCTGATACTCGTCCGTATCTTGTATGTATCACCCCCTGGCAAAATAAACACTCATCAGTGTTCCTTGCTTAACCAATTGATACTCGTCCGTATCCTCATCTTTAAACACCTATCAACATTTGTTTCTATCGATACCTGTCCGTATTGTGGTCCTAAGGATTCTCGTCCGTATCTTTAGTTTATACACACCGTTAAACACTTATATCTTTTATCTTAAAAGCGTAAGCACTCGTTCGTGTTTACCATTCCCCAGTAAGTCACCAACAAAACAACTTTCTTCTATCCGACATTCGTCCTATGTCGCGATACTTTCGGCAGCCGTCCCCTGCCAGGTGATCGTCCTTCACCTTTGGATGATCGTCCCTCATCCTTTCCCAAGTGGAATCTCCATTATTGGAACCTTCTATCCGGCATTAGTCCTATGTCGTGATATTTTTAGCAGCCGTACCCTGCTAGGTGATCATCCTTCACCTTTTTGATGACTATCCCTCATCATTTATCTGATGGTCGTACCCATCGTTTATCTTATTATCCGACATTTGTCCTATGTCGTGATAATCCCCGAGAGCAGACGTACCCTGCTAGGTGATCGTCCTTCACCTCTTAATGATCGTCCTTCATCATGCTTACCTGATGGTCGTCCCCATCATTGATCTTTTCTACCCGGCATTCGTCCTATGTCGTGATATTTTCAGCAGTCGTCCCCTGCTAGGTGATCGTCCTTCACCTTTTGATGACCGTCCCTCATCATTATTTCATTTATTCTTTCACCTGATGGTCGTCCCCGTCGCGTTCTATTTACCCTTTAAACCTGATGGCCATCCCCGTCAGTGCTTTCCTCATTTTTGTTAATCCCCAGAGAGTTTTATTTCCTTACCCGATGGTCGTCCCCATCGTGGTCTCTTTATTTCCCCAGCTTGCCGGTCGTCCGCGTCATTGCTTAGCTTACCGTTTACCCCCAGTAGTCGTCCTCTGCTCGATGGCCGTCCTCCATCGCTTTCATTTGATAATCATACTATACTATCTTTTACAATTGATATTCTTTACTTCTTCTCACCAGTGAGTGCAAATTTTGGACTGTCTTTGGTATTCAATCACAAGTTATCTTGTTTGACTGTTAAGCTCGGCGCTTACATCCTGCACAGCTAACTCATGCTTGAATAGGGGCAGCTGTAAACACCCCAAATTTTCCCTCACTTTTTCTCACATCATGTCTTGTGATCTCTCATTTTTGCATTAGCATAAGTATACCATCTCACATTGCATATTTGTTACATCTGCATAGTCCATTTTCATCTGCATCTAGGGTTTGTGATCTGAGCAATCCAAGAATCAATCTGAGCCATCTAAAAGGTCTTAAAGCTTGCCAAGAGGGTCCATGGGTGTTCCATGATCATAATATGCTCCCCAAAGTTCATGAAAGTCAAGAGATCACAAAGAATGGCAAAGGCATAGAGGCAGAGCTAGGATTTTCCTACACAGATGACCAAAATTAGGGTTTTAGTTTCAGAGGCCTTAACTCCAAATTTTTTGATCATTCTTGTTTCTAATGTTCTTAATATGTTATAAGGATCATGTGTATCAAGTTTGATGAATAAATTCATTATGGAAGTCATCTGATCATTGGGTAACTTCTTGAGCAAGTAAAGTCAAAATCAGGGCATCTGAGGCCCCTAACAAGGGTACCAAAGGGTCATCATCATCATTTTGAGTCTCTATGATCTTTATTCGATCTTATAAGTGGTTGGAAGTTCACAAAGCTGAAGAATTTTGGGCCAAATGCAAACTTGCTATTTTTGGAAATGACTTGTAATGGAAACTTTCCATTTTGGGAAAGATTTTCAACCTCCTCTTTCATGACCTAAAATGCTTCAAATGAAAAATTCTTGGACATGAAAGTTGTAGATTAGGTCTTTCCCTTTTCAAAAAGTACTAGAACATGTCTTGATTCATCCTAGAACTCAAGATATGGCCTTTCAAAGTTGGCAAAAATCCTATAATTTTCAAATTCATGCCAAAGAGGATTTTTTGCAAATTCAAGTTCCAAGCCATTTCATGACCTCTAATCAACTTCTATGCATCATAACATGTCAAGGAAACCTCCAAAGATTAGAATTGGCCCAAGATTGCATAGTTTTTATGACTTGATCTTTAAGAAATCTCAAAAGGGCCAAAACACACAAACTTTGTAAAATGCCTTGGAACCTTCCATCCACTTGTGTCAGCTGCATGAAACCAATTCTATGGCCCTCCTTGATGCAAGATGAGGCCAGACACCCCTTGAAGCTAGCTCTGCCATGGCCCATGCCTATGGTACAAAAACTTTTGACTTTTTTCAACTTGCCCATACCAATCACACTAGGCCACACCAACTCTTCTGATCACTCCTATTGGTTTATATAAACCCTAAGGAACACAAAACACATAACACACAAGCCTGCAAGCACACATAACTCAGAATCCCAAAAATCACCATAGAACTCCCCTTCTTTGATTCTCAAAATCCAGCCATTAAACCTCAAAACAAACTTCACCAATCATCTTCAAATGGTCCATAGAACACAAAGCACCCTCTAAAAAGCCCTAAGACACAGCCAAACCAAAACACAATTTCTGGTGCAGGGGAGCTGTACTTCTCAAACTAAGCCACACAAACTTGTTCTAAGCATTGCAACATCACTAAGGGGTTCATTGGAGGTGGATTGAACCAAGAAAGAGGCCAGAAAGCTCAGGGAGAGAAAGCTTCATCTCAGGTAGCTCCTTAGAACTTTTTTTCCAGAAGCTTTATTTCATGTTCTAGAAATATTCCCCATGCTCTCCTGATCACACTGCACTTGTTGGCTTTGAAAATGATGAAGAAACAAGCATGAACCGTAGCTCTGAAACTTTGACCTAAATTTTGTTCTTCTTCGATTCTCTCTGTATATGCATGATAAATTGTTTTTGTTGATTGATTCTTGCTTATTGATGTTGGGGGAGTGATTCTGGAGTGTTTGGGAAGTTTTCATGGCCTGGGGAGAGAGTTGAGTTTTTGTCTTGCCGGAGAAGATGACCGGAGCTAGCTCCGGTCTTCTGAAAATGCTTAGGGTTCTTAATTGGGGTTTAATCCTCAGTTTGAATGTGAGCCGTTTGATTAGGTTTAGCGCGTGAATGGAGGGCCCAGATTGCCTCATTAAAACCCTAATCTTTAATTAATTTAATTAATTAGGTTTTAATTAGAAATTATCCAGTTTGAATCCTGACCATAGGATTACGCGCCAGTCAACTCCCTCTTTTTTTTATTTGAATCCTGACCACTGGATCTGCATACTTCCATTTAATTGCATTTTTATTTCATTTTTTCTTTATTTCTTTTGCTCATTTTATTTAAAATAGTAAAACACATCACAAAAATATGATCTCTTGCATTTCTGATCCTAATATTTTTCTCAACCAAAAATGATTTTTATTTTATTTTTTGCATTAAAAAAGTATTTTTAAAATATTTAAATATTATTTTTAATTAATTAATGGATTTTAATTAATTAAAAATACATTTAGGTTTCTAAAAATCACCAAAAAATTCATGAACCATTCCAATACGTTTAGAAACATTTTCAAACTCATCATACAAATTTCTTTTTAGGTTTGATCATAATTGCACAATTTTCTTTGAATTAGGGTTCTTAAAAATCATATTTTCTAACCCTAACTTGAAAAATTCATTTCTGCCTAACCATGATGAGTTTGAACTTGATTCTTTTTGCATTGTTTCACATATTGCATGTAGTTTCTAGGATATTTTTCTCATGAATTTACCTTGCATTTTAAATTTGATTTGCATTTTCCTTTAAGAATCACCCAAAAACCCTAGCAAACTTGGAAAATTCATACCTTTCAATAGGATTAGCTTCTGACCTTCTCCTTTGGGGTGTGATCTTATATGGGTTTATGGTTTGGTTGAGCTTGATTTCAATTTTTTATCATGAAGTATGTTTCTGTTTTGGTCATCTGCATCTCATACATTCATAAAACCCTAATTTCTCATGTTCATTTGCATTCATCTTTGCATATCATCATCATGTGAACTTGTCATGACATTTCAAACATTCATATGACATATTAGACATCTTAAGACATGCTTGAACATTACTTAATCATTTCTTCATTCATTTTCTATGTCTTGCATTCATTACATTTCATAAACATCCATGTGTTTTCAAGCTTCTAAACATGCTTTCATGGAACCTCATCTTTGTATGATCATTCATATGCATCTTGTATGACTTTGCATCATCTCATAACACATTATAATTTCATAATCACTTCTGACTTTGGTCTTTGCATCTCATTTCATCTCATTTCCTTTTTACTTTATGCCTTATGCATTCATACTAACCATTTCAGGAGCTTTTGGTATGTTATTTGGGAGGTGGGTTTGCCTTCACTTACCACCTCTTCCTATCTCATTCATATGCATTCTTATATGTCTTTGAAGTGAATCTAACTCAATCAAGTTCCATCCTTCTTACATTCCTTCTTTCAAGTTACTTATCTTCTTCAGGAAGTAAGTAACTTGTTCTTCCTTATCCTTCTCTTTTCATCTGCTTCTTCCATTGGTGGCCTTGAAAATCCTTTCCTCTTAAGCCTAAAAAACCATAGGATACCCAAGCATGATACCATTTAGGGTTTTGTATAGTCCCTCTTAGACTTTTACCTTTGAGTCTCTTTGAGTATTTCTTCTCATCTCAATAATCAGAGACTAAACTCTTAAAGTTTTAGGACTTTGGAATTAGGGTTATGCCTGCATCCTTCTCTTAGGATGGAGTGTATAACTTTAATCCTAAGTGTTAAACCTTTAATTTTTTTACACCTCTTAATCAAATCACATTAATAATCACTAAGACTTTATCTAGTAACTTGGGCCTTACATTAGGGTTCTATCTCTTCCATATGGTTAAGAGGGACTAACCCTAGTGTTTAATGGATAAGTCCCCCTCAAGTTGTCTTACAAACCATAAAATCAATTTCTTAATCTCACCCTTTAATTAAAATCCAATTAATAAAAGTTTGTTATATAATGAATTTAGTCCCTAACCATGGATTAAGTTGAGGTCTCTTCTTCAACTTAAGTGTTCTCATCTATCATCTTTCTATTATGATGGTGTAATGATTTCACTAATCTATGATTAGAGATTAAACTCATTACTTAACACTAAACAAAAACCAAAAAACATCTAAATAATCACAAGTAGGTTAATGATCTTAATCCTACATCATCATGGTAATTAAGTTGGGATGCTTATCTCATACTTAAGTATGCTCATTATCCCTAATAAAGGAGGATATAATGAGCTTACAAGCCTTTGATTTAGGCTTAAGCTCATCAACTTATGCAAAACATCAAAAACAATAAAAAAACTGAAAACACAAAAACAAACAATAATCGTCTCCTTCGGGATTCTTTTCTCATCACACTCATTCACAAACGAGAACTTGCTTCTTCCATCTAATGCAAAACAGTTAGCACTCAAGCCAGACGAGTCATACACTTAAGCATAGGCAAGTAAGCAGTTCATAGTCAATTTCATTTTTCAGTCTCTTTGAGTCGAACTACAGTGTTCTGACTTCCTCATTGCACGAGAGGATATGTAGGCATAACTTAACAGTTATCGAACAAAAGTCTTTGTGTCTTCCCCCTCTTTCAGCATTCTTGAAAAGCCTCAGTTCCTGAGCAATTCACATTTTTGCACTGACACCTGTACATTCATTCTTTAGCTTTTGCACACAGATAGCACATACATTTACCCCTTTTAACACAATCTTGTAAGCGTGGATCCCGTCGAGTATGACAGACAATCTGGGTGCTAATATCTTCCCAGGTTGTAACCAACCCCCTTTCTCAGTTTCTCTGGTTCGCAGCCGTCTTATCCATATCTCTTTCTAGGTTTATGCAGCATTACCTTTCCTTTGGGATAAAAATGCCTAGTTGGCGACTCTATTCAATTCATTCCTTTTTCTCTTTTCGCCGACCATTCGCGTGTGCACTGTGATTCAAATCTTTGGGAGCGACACATACCTGCCACAGTAGTGACATCTCCATCTTTGATATCTTCTCATCTGATGAGTTGACCTACTTGGTTCATGATGTTGAGACACTGATTTTGACATCTAATTGGAAACACCATTCCTGGGCTCAGGTTTTTATTTTTGAAGAACTCGTTGTTAGAACCTTTAGATCCTATCCCAGATAGATCTTTAGCATTTCTCCTTATCTGAAGATTCTCATCAAGTTTCTCAGATCCGTTGTTCAGCATTCTGATGGACTTAATCATTTGATCAAACTGGAAGTTTAGTATAGAAACTTCATCATTCAGAAGAGATATTGTTGATAAATCCTCTTTCTTTTCAGCCTCCAGAGTTTCTATGATCTCCTTCTATTTCTCTCCTTCTTGTATCATTTTTGCACATCTCATACTAAGCTTCTGATAAGAATCAACAAGTTCTTCAAATGCCAACTCATCTTCATTCGAATCCTCACCAGACACACATGTTCCAGTCCAAATAATGATATGTTTCGCTGATACTTCTTCAAGGTCACTCTCAGAATCTCCATCCGACCATGTAACAGATAAGGCTTTCTTTTGCCCCTTCAGATAGGTAGGCCATTCAGCTATAATATGGCCAAAACCATCATACCCATGACATTGAACTATTCTACTTTGACTTGACTTTTCTTCAGGTTTTGTAATTGACTCATTGGATCTGCTAATGTCAGATGAAGTGTTCTTTAAATTTGATCTTGAGCCAAAATTTATCCTCTTTATGACCTTGTTGAATTGTCTTCCCATCATGGCAACAACTTCTTTCAGACTTTCCTCATTCTCCACTTCACCTTTTTCTGCTTCCTCCTCAGTATTTGACACAAGAGCTATGCTTTTTTTCTTCTTTTCAGGCACATCATTGAGTCCCATTTCAAAGGTATGAAGGGATCCAATAAGGTTTTCTACCTTCATTTTGTAAATGTCATGAGCTTCCTCTACGACAATCACCTTCATAGCAAATCTCTTGGGAAGAGATCTGAGAATCTTCCTCACAAGTTTTTCACCAGACATATTTTCTCCTAGGGCTCTTGAGGCATTATCAATATCAAGAATGTTCATGTGAAAGTCATGAATAGTCTCATCTTCTTTAATTCTCAGATTTTCAAATTTGGTGGTAAGCATTTGAAGTCTTGACATCTTGACTTTGGAGGTTCCTTCATGAGTGGTTATGATAATATCCAAACTTCTTATGCATTTTGACAGTGATGCACAAGTCTGAATATATATTTATGAATGCCATTGAATAGGGCATTCAAGGATTTAGAATTCCATAGTGCCAACTCATCCTCATCTTTGCTCCAGTCATCTTCAAGCTTCAGAGTTGTATTGCCATCTTTACCAGTAATGGAAGGATGTTCCCATCCTCTATCAGCATCTTTCCAAGCCTTCTTATTCTGAGATTTTAAGAAGGAAACCAGACGAGGTTTCCAGTAATCATAGTTAGAACCATCCAGAATGGGTGGTCTATGTCCAAATCCTTCTTCCTTGTCTGTGGTACCAGAATAATGCCCCTAGATCTCACCCAAAAAAATAGGCAGGGTGCTTGCTCTGATGCCAATTGTAATTCTGGCAACTGATATACAATGTCGAATACGATGTCACGACACCAATAACAACAAGATTAAAAACACAATAAAAGACACAGACATAATTAAAGAACACAAAGAGTTGTTAACCCAGTTTGGTGCAATCACACCTACTCTAGGGGCTACCAAGCCAGGAAGGAACTTCACTATCAGTAGTATCAATTCAAAGATCCACAACAAACACCCCAGTTTGCAATCTTTTCACTTAATCCCTGCCCAATGACGGTTCTACCTAGGAACTTCTAGATAAGATACCTCTCTCACCCCTCAATCACAACAATGATCTTAAACAAACAACACAACCAAAACGAAGGCACTCTTCAAAACAATCTTTGACCTTGCTTAAAAGGTTCAGTCAAATACAAACACTCTTGCTTAAAAGCTTTGAGTGGACAAAATAAAAATGCACACCTAGTCCAAAACAATCATCAAAAGACAATTGCTTGGCTCACAAGAAACTAACATACATGTGGAAAATGCTGAATACACAATCCTTCTTTTCCACACATTCACACTAGGTTAAAGCAGCATTAAGTAGATCCTTGAATGGGAAATGAGTCTACTGAACTTGCACAAATTAGAAATAATAATTCCTCAAATAAAGGAACAAAAATAGCAAGAACAAATGTTCTACTAAAATAACTCCAAGGTGAATTCTTCTTTTCCTTCTGATAAAATCGCGCTAAAACCACAACAAAATCTCAGCAATAATGACCGAAGGATGCACACACAAAATATAATTTACTTAGGTCTTCAGGCCCAATCAGAGATGTCATGATATCAGTCTTGACATCCTGATTAAAACAGCTGCACACTTCACACTTCACACTTGTATAATGCTTAAATCACATGTCATAACATTACCTATGACATCCAGACACAAACATAAGTTTTACCACAAAATATAGTCAATCTAAAACATCTACAAAATCTAATGAAATAAACTAAGGAAATGCCTAAGTATAACATTAAAAGAATGTGCATGAAGATGTACTGATCACCTTCCCTAGCATATACAATTCAAAATTATAGTTATTATTATCGCGTGAATCAAAGAAATGGCTAAAATCACAATTTAGAAGTCATTAACAATAAAGTTGAAGTAAACAACAAAGTTGAAATAAGGAAAAATAAAATACAACTGAACATAAACACAAACTACAAATACTATAAACTACTTTGTATGCCGAACTCAAGCTCTTCAACCTCCTCTTCCCCCTTGCTCTAACGTTATCTCTAGTACATCAGTGCTTCTTGTGCCTATGTCATAATGGCATCTATGACCTCTTTCACCTCAGAAACATCAGGAACGATACCTTTGTCAATACTTTCCTGCACAATCTCTACAGTACAACAACATCTAAGCAACACATCATGATCATGATCAAACCTAGTTTTCTCGACCTTAAGAATCTCCTAAGGAGTTGGCCTTGGTGGATCTCATAGAACAGCCTGCACCATATATGGATGTGACACCCTGAAGAACCATATGATGTACACGTCTATATAGCTCCAATTTCTCTTAGCTATGGTATCTCATGCCTCCTCAGGTACCAGATGACTAAGATAATCATCAAACATGGCATTCATATCTCTATGTGTCATAGTCAGAAAAGTAAAGACAACAAGATGTCTGGGAATTCTCTGGGTGTAGCCGAATTGTCGCATGATGCGCTCAGATAGATGAGGAAATGTTAGACGTGAAATGGAAGCCAACAATCTCGAGTATAAGACTATGTCATCAAATGGTTGCATCTCATGTAACTCCCGTATTTAATTAAATATTTTTAATTAAATATTATTGAGTATTTTCATAATATTTTTCGAATATGTAGAATAAGTTGTTTGAGCTGATAAGCTAATAATCGAGTAAATAGTCGATTTAGTCAGGAGAAATTAATATTAGAAATAATAATAATTTTCATAGAACATTAATTAATTTGGTTGGGTTAAATTTTTTGGGAGAAATAGCAAAGTTGGGGGTATTGTGTAGTAGGCCCATTAAGAGAAATAGTAGACTCATTATTTTATTAAGTGATTAGAATGAGATAGAGGAGATAGACAACAAACAAAATAAAAAAGATAATTAGGTTACATAGCTTTAGCAAGTAACATAAATAATGATTTGGAAGCACAAGGGTTGGAGAAGATTGAATACGAGAGTTTTACTGTCCAAAAGCTAAAGTTTCAAATTCAATCGGAAAATTCAAGCTACCTTCAATCCAAGGTAAGGGTGGAGTTCGAATTTTATAACCGATAATACGATAATTGATATGTAGGATTAGGATTTATATAATTTTCTACTGTGTGGTGTTGATTTATGTTTATGAATTATTATTGTTTCTGTGGAAAAACTGTGTGGTGTTGATTTTATGTTGATGAATTGTTTCTGTGGTAATTGATTTTATACACCAGAAATTGGTACTGAAAATGGAAGAAAACCTGGAAACCGGAATATGGGAGAAAAATTGGAAAATTATGGTGACGAGGGCCACCAGGAGATGTGGCGCAAGCCACTTCTGTGTGGCGGCCACTCACATGTGTGTGTGGCGGGAGCCACTTAGAAAAGTGGAAGTGGAGCAAGCCACCTGCTAATGGGTGGGAGCCACATGAAGGGTGGCGCAAGCCACCTACTAGTGGGTGGAGGCACTTTGATTTTTTCAAGCAGTATACTCACTTTTATATATTTAATGGTTGGCATGAATTAATTAAATTGACATACCACCTAATTAGTTGGATTAATTAGTAGGTAATATATTGTAGATGCATAAATATAATATGGTAGAATTTAGAGATAGTAGTAGTAGGTGTAACACCCTAATTTTTGCCCTAAGATTTCCTTGCATTTCATCTTCATTTTGCATACAAACAAGATCGCACTGGTTTCTCGGTTCTTCTCAGTTGTAGGTTTATGCCTCATAGGGGATCACCATTGCTTTATTTTTTTTATTTTTTTATGTTTATTAATCACTAACCAAAATACCAAAATTATTTTGTAGTTCGCTTCTTCTTCTTCTCTCTATGTTTTCAGGTGTTTCAGGGTTGTCAAAGACATCGCAGTGATTTCATTTCAGATGTGGTTGTTCAATTATAATCTGATTTAGATGGAAGTTTGACCCAATCTTGATCAAACTATCAGGAGATTATTTCAACTGCAAGTTATTTGTGCCGGTGGTTATATATCAAGCGATGCGTATTCAATGTTAAGTTGTTTTGTATGCAAACGTTCTATACTATAGAGTGATGCCCTTTGGATTGAAGAATGCTGGTGCAACATAGCAAAGAGCTATGACTACTCTTTACTATGATATGATGCATAAATAAATTGAGATATATGTTGATGATATGATCTCTAAGTCGAGGACTGAAGAGAATCATGTTGAACATATGTTGAAGTTGTTTCAGAGATTAAGGAAGTTTAAGTTCATTTGAATCCGAACAAGTGCACTTTTGTTGTACATTCTAGAAAGTTGTTAGGTTTCATTGTCAGCCAAAGAGGCATTAAAGTTGATCCTAATAAAGTGAAATCTATTCGGGAAATGCCTGCTGCAAGAACTGAAAAGAAAGTAAGAGGATTCTTGGGCCGTTTGAATTATATTTTGAGGTTTGTCTTTCACATGACTGTCACATGTGCTCCAATCTTCAAGTTGATTAGGAAAGACCAAGGTTGTGTCTGGACAAATGATTGTCAGAAAGCTTTTGAAAGTATCAAAGAGTATCTGCTTGATCCTCTTATCTTGTCTCCTCTGATGGAAGGTAGACCATTGATTATGTACTTGAATGTGTTAGAAGATTCCATGAGTTGTATGCTTGGTCAGCAATATGAATCTGGAAGAAAAGAATATGTGATCTACTATTCGAGTAAGAAATTCACTGATTATGAGTCTCGATACTCCATGCTTGAAAAAACTTGTTGTGCCTTAGCTTGGGCTACAAAGCGTTTTCGCTAGTATATGTTGAATCATACAACTTGGTTTATATCCAAAATGGATCCGATCAAGTATATCTTTGAAAATCCAGTTTTAATTGGGAGGATTGCTCGTTGGCAAATGTTGTTGTCAGAATATGATATCGAGTATCGATCTCAAAAAGCTATAAAATGTAGTATCTTGGCTGACCATTTTGGCATATCAACCGATTGACAATTACTAGTCTATCAAGTTTTATTTCCTGGACGACGATGTGATGTATTTGAAAATGAAATATTATGATGATCCTTTGATTGAGGAAGGGTCGAAGCCTAGATCTCGATGGGGTTTAGTTTTTGATGGTGTTGTGAATGCACGTGAAAATGAATTGGGGGAAATGATCATTATTGTAATACCTCAAACTTTTCCCTCTCATTTTCTCAACATATTGCATAGCATTTAGCATAAACAAGTTCATGTAACCATAAAAAATATTGCATCATGTTCATCATAGCTGAGGCATAGGTATGTGATCATTGATTGGAGCAATTAAAGGCTATGCAGAGACAAACAAGGAGCCACAAAGCTTCTTAACCTTGTGAAAAGGGTTCACAACATCCCACAAGTCTTCATTTGAAGCCACAAGTCTTGAAAAGAATTGAATTGATCAAAGGAGGCAAGCAGTGCAACATCTCTTGATGAAAAGGGGCCAAATTAGGGTTTCTATTCTACTGGGCTTCTCAGTGAAATTTTGATCCAAATTTGATTCCATTATCTTATATATGATGTCAAGTGACTAAGGTTCAAATTTCATTTATAGAAACATTTTGGAAGAGGTTCAATTGGTCAGATGACTGAAAATCAGGGAATTCAGGAAAAGTCAACCATGCTAAGGAAAAAGACAACTCCTGAATTTTAGAGGTCAAAATCATGAAATTAGGGTTACAAGGATCCTATGGTTCAAATTTGATCAAGAAATGATGGAGGAATCAAGAGAAATCAAGAAAACCAAAACTTACCATTTTTGGAAAATTAGGGTTTCCAAAAATGGCAAGTTTTGGCCATTTTTGCAGCCACTTCAAGAGAAGCCTTCTCCCAAAATACAAAGGATATGAAAATTCTACCTTGAGCCAATTAAATAGGGAATCTTAAGCTTCAAATTCATACGTGGAACTCACTCATAGCATTAAAATTGAGAGAGTTATAATCTTGCAAAGTTTGGACAAATCAAGGCAAAACAAGGCAAGGGGCAGGGCATTCCTTGCATCCTGCGCGCGCGCCCTGCCTAGCATTCCATCAAACAGGTGGTGTTCAAAAAGGCAAGCTATTTTCCCCATTTAAAAGGCTTCAAATGAAATTTCTTTGAACTAAAAAGTTGTTTATTGCCATGTTTCCAACAACTTTGATGTTCAAAGATTTTTCATTTGAACAATAGTTTAAGAGTTATGGAAGGGCAAAGTGTGAAGGTTGAAACTGGCCAGGCACAAGCCCTAGGGCGCAATGTAAGGCAATGGATGTAGGATAAGTTTGAAGCATCATGGCATGAACTTCAATGGTATTTTTAGTTGCTTAGAGACCATGTATCATCTTGGATTGAACATCAAATAGATTCTATGAAATATATACTTCAATTTGATCACAAACATTGCTTCATTTGAGGCCTTGTTCATGAAGAAATCTCCATTGGAAGGTCACCATATACAACTATTTTTTTTCACTCCAAGCCATGAAATATTAGGATGAATTCAAGTTAGTACAGGTTGTGCACCACATTCAACTTGTGTGGATCATGAGTTCAATTCACTTGGAGTGTAAGTGATTCTCTATTCACGAGTGCACATCAAGCTGCCATGTACTCCACAAAGAGACTAGCCAAGGAACACTCCAAGCATTGAATTCATGAGCAGCTTCATCCAACATTTCATTCATCCTCATCACAGTTCACATGAGCACTATCACAAGCAATCAAATTCGAGCTAATCATTGGGCTGCACAACTGAATTGCATCACACACCTTCAAAATGCACCATCCACCTCTAACTGACTCAACCACAGTTCTAACTATTAACTGAGAAAGTTAGAGACTAACCAAACATATATAAGCCAATCCACAACTGAATTTCATCATCATCTTCATTTTTGCTCGAACCAAATCACAAGCTTCATCATTCTCTCTGAACTTTCCTCTGGTTTGGCAGAAGTATTGCAGTGCATTTTTGCTTTGATCAGCTCCATCTTCACCAATTCAAGCTCAAGATTCTTCAATCCTTCATGTTCATCCTTCCATACATCAGTGCTATGGATCAATTGGTGTGAAATCTCCAAGGATTCAACTTTGCATCACTACTGCATAAGCCTGAATTCTGTTGAAGTTTTCAATTGATCTTCACCAAATACATTGATCTCTGTATCAAGATTTGTTCATCATCATCCTCTGATCTTCATCCATGGAATAATTGTCTTGAAAACTGAAGAATTAGTGCAGTCACGATTTTTGCATTTCTTCTAATTCTTCAAATATCCAAGCACTGGAGTTTGCTCAGTTCATATAATTTGAAGTCAAGAAGTGACACTAGGAGCTCTTGGATGCTCCTCTCTAGTTTTCTCAACAATCAAGGCTCTGCACATACAGGTTTGAATTTCTGATCTGAAGCTTGAGAAACATGGAATAATGACCTCAGGTTGCGTAATTAGAATGTAATTAGCAAGAACGAAATGCTTTAGTTAGTAATTAGGCCTTGCAGAGGCATATGAAGATTTTTAGGGCAAAATGTTTCTCTTTGAATCTTTGTCCTCAGGTGTGATGTGAGGTTTTTGAGTTCAGATGTGTGATCTCCATGGTCATAGCTTTCATTTGATAGGTTGATATGGCTTTCTTTCTTGATTTGTCTTTGAGATTGGTCGGAGAATGGCCGGAGAAGATGACCGGATTCTTCTCCGGCTGGTGAGGGTTCAGTTAGGGTTTAATTTCCAGGATATAACACAACCATTGGATCAATGTAATCTAAGGCTTCCCAGCGTGCCATCGCATTAATGAGGGTGTGCCCCTCACGTGTTAGGGTTAGGGTTTGTGAGTGTTACCACGTATGTGTGCCCAGCCTCTAATCATGTGCCATTAAGTTTAGTCCACTAGATCCGCGTACTTTGACCTAGGATGAACGTGTGTGATTGATCCAGTGGTTTAGGTGAGGTCAATAGGTTGACTGAGGTCCACAGTAAGCGTGTGTTCAGCCTGATTTGGAATTGGGCCTCAGATTCTATTAACACCCCCATGCGTATTTTCTTTAGGGCCAGTGTAGTGTATTTCCTTACTATACTCACCCCCAGGCCCAATTCATTAATTCCTTTAATTTCTTTTAATTTCTTTTTATTCTCATGTCATTTTATTTTCGTTTTTGATTTTATAAAATACCAAAAGCCTTCAAAAAATTTCTCAAAAATTCACACATGATCTTTAATATTTTTTTCAATTTTCCGTAATTTTTGTTTCCATTTTTCTTTTTATCTTTAAGGCATAATTAATTTCCCAAGTAATTTTCTTCCTATTTTCTCCATTTTTAACCAATCAATTTGTCCATTTTCTTTCTCCTAAACCATAAATGATAAATTGTTCACTCTTTTTGCATTAGTCAGAGGACTCCCTAAGCCTCCCAAAAATATTTTTATTTTTATTTTTATGTCATTATAATTCATGTTTTGGTCCCATTCTTTCACATGTATGCACATAAACCCTAATGTCATTCCAAATTTCATTTGGCCACTCAAAAATAGGAATTTTTGTGAGATTTTTTAGACATAAGTCACTTTCTAGATTTTGTATTATATTGTCAAGTTTCCTAAGTTTTCATGATATTTGATATTTTTCTAAGTTGTTTGGGTCATAAGTCACATTTTTTATCCTTTCATTCACTTCCTTTGATCCAATTAGAATAAGGCATTTATGCAATTACCTCGAGGTCTTAATTTTGAGTATTATAGGTCCTATGGGATGTCTTCAAGTGTTGGGTACCATCCTTAGAATTTCACCTTTGATTTTTAGGGTTGTCTTGAGTCATAAGTCATGCTTGCCTTACTTTAACCTAATTTCATTTCTCCTTCCATCTTAGCCACCTCAAATTGCATTTGTACATAAGCTAGCCTTGTAGTATAATTGTTTTGTGTCTCATAAGTGTATTTTGATCATTTCCATATGTTTACCTCAAGTTTATACCCTTTTTCATTCTTTTGAACTTCATTTGTCATCTAAAGGTCCAAAAACCCTAATTTGTGACACTTAGCCTTAAGACATTTCTTACCGCTTCATTAGAACATATTTTGTGAATCTAATTTTCATTCTAAGTTTTCATATAGTCTCTGGTTTTTGTATGGGGAATTCAAGCCCTTTGGTCATTTTTGATTTTTTATCTTATGTCATTTGTTTCACCTTTAGAACCGTGTTTCCAAGTGCATGCTTTCATCTTTCAATCTCATGTTTGAATATCTGTAACTTGAACCTCTTCTTTTTCATATGATATAATATCATCACTCATTTCCATTTAGTGCTAAGTTCTGAATTTTTCATTCACTTTTGATTTTTAGGATATTTTAGTATGCTAAACACTTAGGTTTCCCTTTTAACTTCATCCTTAGGTTTCATTAGGGTTTAGTAACACTTTAGGGCATAGTTTGAATTTGATTCACTTAATCCCTTTAGATACTTTTAATATGATTTATCTACTTAATTTTGAAGTGTGTTAGCTTATAAGATACCTTAGACTTAGGTATTAGCCTTAGAAGTTTGCGAACACCTTTCTTAAACTACTGTGAGTTCCTAATTGAAGTTTGCCATGTTATAATTGTTCAAATTACTTCATCATGCTAACATTTGTTTTGTAGGGGGAAAAGATGAGGTAATCATTCTTCATTCCTTTCTTTTATTCATTTTATTGTATTTTCCTTTAGCACTTGGTGCTTTGTTCATAGGCTTCCCTTTTGTTCTTTAGATTCAACTTAACTTCCTTAGGAAGTAAGTTGAACTCTAACTTGCTTTTCTTTTCCTTAGGTTTAGAATACCTCACAAACCATAGGATCACCTCTTGTACATAATAAGATAACTTAGGATTGTGTCTTAGTCCCCTATTATCTTTGACCTTTTTCCTTTTGAGTCTTCTTTTCTCATCTTCAAACAAAATAAAAAACACTTAATAAATGCATGAAAGAATCTCTTGTGTATAGCCTTATTCCATGGGGCACTTACATTCATTCCATCTTGGAATAGTGTAGGCTTGTCTAGCATGATGTGCAAGTCTGATCAAGAGGTTATTTCACAAAGAAAACCTAAAAGACACTTCTTCACAAGCTACAAAAACATGTAATAAGTTCAACAAGCTAGTGAACGTAGACCCTAATCCTTGGAAACAAGTATTGGATAAATTCTCCTTACTTGGTGTGCTTGTTCTACTATTCCATCTTGGAATGTAGTAGCAAGTATACATTCCATGGAAAAGAGTTTGAATTCACTTCCTTGTGCCAAATTCATAGAAAACTCATAAAAAGCAAACAACAAACAATAAGCGACTTTACTGCGGGAACTTCTTTTCTCACCTCATTCATTCTCAACGCGAACTTGCGACGACTTGTCTCGCATGCAAGACGGTAAACGCACTCGTACCAGACGAGCTTGCAACACCTGGGCATAGACATACGCAGTTCCAGTGCATAAAAAACACAAAAAATTAGTTCCCGCCTTAGTTAGGCGAACTACGTCGACTCTGATCCTTATTTTCTTGATGAGGTACGTAGGCAGCGGGGTATGGCCCGTTCGAGCACATTCTTTATTTTCCCTACATTTCCCCCATTTTCTTTTCCAATTCCCTTTCTCATTCCATTCAAGTAGCAGTTTTTGTTCAGCAACATCTTATTCTTCACCCTTTGAAACAAACAAACAAGCGTGGATCCTGTCGGGTACGGAGGACAGTTTGGGGTGCTAATACCTTCCTAGGTCGTAACCGACTCTCGGACCCAGATCTTTGGTTCGCAAGGCCTTGTCCTTTCCTTCTTCCTCAAGTTTGTGCAACATTACCTTTCCCATTCATTCGGGATAAAAATGTCTGGCTGGCGACTCAACCTTTTTTGCGCCACTTTCGCGTTTGTACTAGGATGAAAATCCCAAGAGCGACAGCTGGCAACTCTACTGAGGATCGAACCCAGAATCTCTAGTTTCCCTTATAGAGTCAATCCTAGCGCCTGTTTGTTTTGTTTCTTTGGGTGTTTATATGTGTGTTGCTTTACTGTTTTTATTTACGGTTTACTTTACAACATTTATTTATTGCTTTCAGTATTTATTTTCACATGCATCATATACTGGATTGTGCTGGTTTCATTTTTTACGTGGGATGGGCTTTGTTACTATAAGATGAGCTCGTAACCGGGGCTCGAGTGCACCTTAGGACTTAGAGTGGTTCCACTTTAGCTTCATGGAATTTTGGTATGTTGGTAGTAGTGAGTTCCACATCTTGACTTGAGACCTTCTCGGAAATGTATTGATACCAAAATCTTTCTAGGGCAATACACAACCTTGATAGTTATGTGCAATCAGAGGACCGATCATTGAGAACCTTTGTGGAAACATCCCTCTCTAGTGATGACAGTGGCAGACCATATTTGTTGGCAAACCCACTCGCATCTGAGGGCCCAGTGGGAACTCGCATAGGATAGCCTGGTTCTCTCATAAGAATCAAGTTAAAGCAAATTGTCTGTATGACGATAGTGTTATACCCTTCGGGATGAATGTACTATTGTTTATCGATTTAGTGCTTGAAGCTGGGGACTTATGAGGGATGCTTGTTTCCTTGGACTCAGTTGAGACCTCCCTGAGTAGTACATAATGCCAAACCAATTCCCTGATTTGTTCTTGAGCCATTTCTCGGAAATGGTGAACGTATTATTGCTATTCGGCTTTGAGAGTCTGTGATGTTGACCCAAGTAGCACACCTATGTGATTGGGGGGAGGGGGGTTTACATGATTGCAGGAACCTTAACCTTCAACACACCCACTGTACCAGCGTGCTTCAGTATTGTGATCTGTTCTGTTACACATGGATTCTGAGATTTGAACCTCTGATCAGAGAGATGTTTGTTCTAATGTTGTCACCCTGCACAAACACTTTATTACATGATTGACACTACATAGACACATCACTAATCACATGCCTTGCCTTGCATAAGCATCATGACATCATTAATCATATGTGTTCTTTTTATTCTCAAGGTTCATATTACTTCCAATTCTCGGTCACATTGCTGCTTCAAGATGGGGACTCTAAGGAAGAAGAATGTCCATTATACTTTCCCACAACCAGAGACAGAAGGTATTCAGAAGTTGATCAGTTTGATGAGTGACAAAGTTCTTGATGACTTCAAAAAAGAGTATGGGAAGATTTTGGATTATGTGAATAAGCCAACAGTTAATCAGAGGGATAGCCTACATTCCTTGTTGCAATTCTATGATCCACAACTACGAGTCTTTGTTTTTCCAGATTACATTTTGGCACCTACATTGGAGGAGGTCTCTAGTATCCTTAATATTCCCATTAGAGAAGGTATGCCTTATTATGCTTCAAAGAGGAGCCCTCCTTATGAAGACACTATTACTGCTTGCCACTTGAGTATGCTCAAATTCAAGATGGGGATAGAAGCCAGCTAGGGTAAGGGGATTTCGTTGGAGTTTCTCATTACAGAAGCTCATGTTATGGCATCAGGAAAAAAATGGGCAGATTTCAGATCATTACTAGCTATGATAGTGTATGGGATATGCTTATTCCCAGGAGAGAAAGGATTAATCAGCATGGAGGCTATCACCATCTTTGTCAAAAGAAAACCAGTGCCTACATTGCTGGGTGACTTCTACTATGGGGTTCATCATAGGAATGAAAAGAGAAAGGGACATGTGAACTGTTGTGCTCCCTTGTTTGATGACTGGTTTGTAAGGCAACTCCCAAAATCGGGACCCTTTCAGGACTTGAAACAATCCTGGAAGTGGTCCAAAAGATTGATGGGCTTAACCTCAAATGACATTGCTTGGGGATGCAACAGGGATCTTGTAGGCAAATAAATCATGGTTAGTTGTGGTAGCTTCCCAAATGTACCCTTGATAGGGAGGAAAGGTGGGATCAGTTACAATCTTGTCTTGTCCAGAAAACAGTTTGGTTATACTTTGAGAGCTTTACCATTGATTGAGGAGATAAGCGAGTCACTATACTTTCCAGCAGAAGGTAACTTGAATATGAGCATACTAGCATCCTAAACTTTGGAGGTTAGAATGATGAAGGGAAAAAAGGACTTTGGGAGATCGTGTAGAGGACCTATTGCTCCCATTCTCTAAGGAACCACCTCTCTACCCTAAGGAAGTAGTCCCCATAACTTCAGTTCCTCTTCAGGAGTATCAGAAATTGGAGGCCTTGGTCAAGCCACTCAGGTTGGAAAATCAAGAAGCCAACAACTCATGCCAGAAGTTGAAGATTCAAAACCAGAAGTTGGAATAAAGGGCTCACCAAGATGAAGAAATGGTCAGGCTCAAGTAGCTTAACATTCAGGAAAGAGAACTCTATTTCAACAAAAGAGGATTAGTTGAAACTCACAAGGTGATCCAGCGCCGGAAAGATAAGAAAAAGTTAAATGAAGCTAATGAAACTATAACCTTGTGGCAGGAGAAGTGGGAAGACAACTTGAAGAAGCAGAAAGAGTTATGTTGTACCCCTGCCCTCCCACAATCAAGACAATCTCTCTCAAGACTTCTAAATGATCATAAGGTCCTCAAGACTCCCAATTGGTCAAGAAGTGTGAAAGTTTCATCAGATAATGCCTCCTCCTAAGCAAGATGTCACAAACTAGGGTTTTGCGTTTCTTCGGGTTAAAATGCGTTTCAAGGACTCAAGTGAGCTTCATAACATCCCACATGTATTCAAGAATCCCCATGTCAAGTTTCAAGGCTTTCCCAATGAGTTTGCCCAGTCAGATGATCAGATATGCAAAAATCAGTCAAAGCAGTTAAAAAGTCAAATTGAGGTCAGCTGTGGTCAAACTAAAGTCAAACTTCAAGAGTTTTTGCCAACATCAAGTTTATTAAGTAAAATTCATCATTTGATCAAGGGTTGATCATGATTCATCAAGGAAGTTTCAGATCACCAAGAATCAGGAGTTTCTAAATTAGGGTTTTCTTAAGAAAAGTCAACTGAACTTTGACCAGCCATAACTTTCACATGCCTCATCAAATATTTCTCATCCAAAGCTCATTTAGAAGGAAATTGAATTCTCTACAACTTTGTGTCTCACAAGCCAAGCCTAAAAATGCTTCATTTGGAAGGTATGAGCTAAAACATTATAGGTCATTTTAAAAAGTCAACAAAAAGTCAACATCTTCCAAAGGACATAATTTGAAAATGGTAAAGGATATGGACATGAGACCAAAGAGGTTGGTTAGAGGACTCTTTAAAATTTCCAAAATGTCCAAGAACACCTTCATAGCCTTAAAATTGAGGGATTTATGCCTTTGCAAAGTTGGGAAATATTTTAGGGGTATATTGAGCAAATGAGGTCTTAAAACCAATTTTTTTCCAAATGGGCTTGCAATTTTGTGATCCAATCTTTACAATGACATCATGCACGACCCATTTACAAACATTTCTGATTTTTTAGAATTTATTTATTATTTATTTGGATTTTATTCATTAAAATTCAATTTAAATCAAAATAAAATATGAAAACTCAAATATTTGATTTGATTCTTCTTCTAGAAGCTCTTAAAGACCATTCAAGCTGATTTGATCTCATACAAATTCGTGCACATCCTTTGGAGCATGTAAAGATATGATTTTTCATCACATTTATGGTTGATCTTTCTTCACACTCAAGGTATCCATAAGCCCACAAAGTGATATGTTTTTTTGACCTAATTTGACTCTCCTATAACTAGACAACAAGAGCACAAAGTCAAGGGACGGAAATTGGCACAAGAGAGGCATTATCCAAACTCAAATTTTTCTAGAAAAATTCAAAATAGGTTTATCATTTGCAGGCTATTTTCAGGTGATTTAAAGGTTGCAATCTCTTCTTGGAGGTTCATTGGACATTTCCCAATCATTAACATCATCACATTCGCTCACATATGCATGAACCGAACCTCCATGTTCTTGGTTTCTTTTTAATTTTCAATTTCATGGATTTACATCATATAAATTGTTTTTGCTTATGTAAACTTGTTTGTCATTGTGTGTAGAATGTTTCTGGACAATCTATTTTGAGTTTCGATACAGGTTTACAGATATGCCATTTTTAGGGTTCTTGAAGTTCAAATTGGGAACTTCTTGAAAAGGCTATTTAAGGACGAATTGATACTTGCATGAGACTCACAAGACCTCTTTTGATAAGTTCACATCATTAAAAGGAATTTATATTGTGTATCTAACATGTTGTTATGTGCAGGTCTTCTAGTGACAGACAAAAAACCGTCACTAGAACCTTTAGTGACGAATGACTGTCACTGTAGCCTAAACCAACAGACGGAGGAAGAAGACAAGCTATGCGCGCGAATTTCATTTTTAAATTTTGGTTTTATTTTATAATTAATTAGTGTGAGATATTTGACACAGGTGGAGCAACGTCCCAGTGGTTGTGTGTTGACTTGGTAAATGGGAGGTCCTGAGTTCGAATCCAGGCCTCCCCCATATTCTTTTTGTGCGTTTGATTTCTTTCTTTTTCTTGTTTTTTCAATTTTTAATAATTAATAATTAATAATTATATATTATATTAGGATAATTAGATAATCAATTATAACTAATTTAATTTAATTAAGATAATCACCATTATTTTCTTCTTCTTATAAAAACATTAAACAAAAATAAAAAAATCACTTGTTTATTTTCTAACAATAGTTTTTCAAACAATTTAATTTTTTTTAAATAACTTGTAAAATTACTTAGTTTTCTTTTAATCACTATATTTTTTAATTTCTCACTTAAATACTTCTTTTAACTAATATGTTTTTAATCAAGTAAATATTGTCTAATCTTTTTAATAATGTTGTTCTAATTAAAATTTCTAACAAGGTAAATAATTAATTATTTGTATAAGTATATCATAATTTATAGTTAATTTATTTTTCTAAACTTTAAGCTTTTCTTAATAAAAATCAAATGTTCAAGTCCTAACCTAATTTTAACCCTAATTTAATTTCTAACCCTAATTTAATTTCTAATCCTAAACCCTAATATAATGTCAACCCTAATTTATTTTGTTTGCTTTATTATTTTTATATTTAATTTTGCTTTATTTAAATTATTAGAAAAATGTATAGGTTTATATTTAATGTAATTTATTTTCCGTCCGATTATTTTGAATCTGTCCCAAAGCCTTGTAATAGCGTAGATTTTATATTTTCGTATTTTATTTATCCTATTTAATTGCTTGGTTAGTAAATAAGGAGTGCGAAATTAATTGTAATCAAAATTAACTTAGATAATTAACTTTAAAAAGATAAATATTTGAAAATAAACACTCACGCACGTAAGTCGATCTTTGATCGCCATCTTGCACTTCCTAGGGTATTCCTCTTGGTTGCCTTTAATATGGTCAAGTCCCTCGAATATATGGGTGTCTTAAGCAAAGTCCCTTCGAATATAAATCATCATCGTCCCTACAGATTTAAAAGATCAAGTCCCTTCGAGGTTGCCTACGGAATAATGATCTTGTCCCTTCGAATAAATGATGATAGTCCCTACGAATTGCTAAAGACACCCTTAAATTGCCTTCATTGACCATACGATGACCCTACGCCCGTCCCATACACATCCAAGGTAATGACTACCTATTCCTTAATAATAGGGACAATCTTACCATTGAAAGAACATACAAGAACATGAAAGACTTAATCTAGGTTAGGTACCTCTTAGTTGCTTGCTCACATTTCAAAATACTTTTTACACCTCACTTTCAAAACATTTTCAAACAAGGCTTTGTATACATCCATACGAGGATCATAACAAAGTACTTAGAAAATTTCTAATCACACACTATACTCTTCAAAAACAATTTAAGTGAGCTAAGTAACTAAGAGCCCATGGATAACCATGGATATAAATGGTGCTAACACCTTCCCTTTGTATAACTTACCCCCCGAACTCAAGTCTTTTAAAATAGGTCTTTCCTGTTCTTTTATGTCCTTTCCACTTGGATAAAATAAAAGTCGGTGGCGACTCTTGCTATCCGCAACATGACTAAAATTCAGTTCTCCCACCGTGTTACAGAACTGGAGACTCTACTGGGGAGTTACTAAGTAAAAGAGGGGTACCCTTAGGAATTAGATCACTTAATTGTTTGTATTGTTTGCTTTACTTTCTTGTTGGGAGTTTTGTGTGAAAGATCCTAACCCGGATCTAGTGTACCCTAGGTAAATGGCAATAGACCAAGGAAGTTGTATGGCGTATACCGATATGGTTGATCTGGTGGCCATAGTTAGTGTGACTTCTTGGTTGGTGCTTATGTTCCTTAAGTAAGTTAAGGATAATATGGGGCTGCCATATGTTGTCAATACACTAATTAACTTTTAGAACCCTAGTTATCCCATCTTGGCCTTTAGAAAGTAGTGAGATAGCCGGCTTTGGAGAAGTCTAAAGTTGGTTGATACTCGATACTACACTCATTGAGATCCTAAACTTGGAGGGTTTTGGTTGGAAAGTAAGTTGCCTACTGAACAACCACCCTTGGGAATGATCAGTGATATTGAGATCCCTTAGAACCTGGTTACTTTTGTAGGACAGGATGAACCAACTAAACTTCAGGGGAGGGTACTTACCTTTAAACCTCATGCAAGCCTTCAAACATAGGGATATTGTGTGACTTGTTTGTGTGTGCCACATGTTTGTGATTGAGCATAACATCATGACATCATGACATCATAAGCATAGCATACTCACTAACCATTTCAAGGACCAAAGGATTTATCTTTGTTCTTTGTTGCAGGTCATGGCTTCTGCTCGTAGGAATACAATCCAGATCAACTTTGTAGGAATACCTTTTAAGCTTAAGGAATTAGTCTCTCAAGTTTCTGAAAACTCCCAATTTATCAAGAGGCATGGTAACCTATTGGATCTAGTCACTTTAGGGTTCATTGAAGACATGATGAGTTTCCTATTTCAATTCTTTGATCCTAAACATTATTTCTTCACATTCCCCGACTATCAGCTGGTTCCTACAATAGAGGAGTTCTCCAAACTACTGGGTATACCTATCCTTGATCAGAGACCCTTCACAGGCTTAGAGAAGTAGCCTAAACCTGAAGTCATTGTTGTAGCCCTACATCTGAAGAAGTCAGACATTGTCCTGGAAACGAGAAGCGGAGTTAAGGGTATTCTTGCCAAGGTATTGATGGAGAAAGCTTAAGTGTTCTTGAAGGCTATGAGTTATGATGCTTTTGAGAAGATCCTAGCCCTATTGATCTATGGCTTAGTATTGTTCCCTAATACAGACCAATTCATAGACGTACACGCCATCAACATATTTCTGACTCATAATCTGGTGCCTACATTACTTGGAGACATCCTACATTCTCTTCACACTCGTACAACAAAGGCGAGAGGGACTCTGATGTGTTGTATACCTTTTTTGTCTAGGTGGTTTATTTCTCACCTTCCTTGATCAGTGATGAAGAATGAACAAGGGTTCAGGTGGTCTAAAAGGATTATGTTACTTTCTCATTCAGACATTCGTTGGTGCTCTCGATCTATGGAGAATGTTATTATCATTGACCGTTATGGGGAATTCCCTAATGTGCCACTCCTTGGCATAAGAGGAGGAATTACCTACAACCCTTCTTTAGCACTACGTCAGTTTGGTTATGCTCGGAGTAATGGTCCTCATGACATGCTTATTCAGGGTATTTTGTTCGACTACAACAATGACCTTCAGGGTTACCATCAAAGGTTTATACGAGCTTGGAACAAGGTAAACATGATTGACAGCAACACTTTGGAGCCAAAGTATTCTATTCCTATGGAGCCTTATCTCAGATGGGTGTAATCTCGTGCTCAAACTCTTATGATGCCATATCCTGCTGTTCTACCAGTCACTATGGAGCCTGTTGCTGAAGGAGACGTTCCTTATACCATCCTTCATCCAGACATGCCCACTGATTTGGAAGAATTGCAAAAGTCCTGGATTCAGTTGAAGGAGCAAAGGGATACTTTTGAAATTCATTTCAGAGCTGGTCAAGAAAGAATTTTGGAACTAACAAGGCAACTTTACGAGGAGCAAAACCTCAACAAGTACCTCCACACAAAGAGGAAACTTCCATGGGAGACTTAAAACCCCATATGTTTATCTTTTTTATTTTATTATTATTTCTTTGTAAGCCCAAGGGGAAAAACTTATATTAAGTATTCACTAATAAAATTTTGTTCTTGTTTACGTTTAAACAAATTTAAATCATGCGGTCCTTGAAAACATTGCATATGAATCTACATACCATATCATTACATCACAGGTTTATTATGAACATGTATCTTATCTTCTCGCTGTTTATTTCAGCAAAAATGGCTCTCGAACAAACTGTTAAGGATCTCCATACTCAGAATGCACAATTTCAAGAAATGATTCTGAACTTGTCCAGGGGACAAGATGAGCTGAAGGCACTTTTGACTAAGAAAAAGAAGAAGACTAGAAAATCAGTGGGCCTCATCAACCTGGGTAGAAGATTCAGAGGTCCTGTCAAGACAGAAGAGGAGGTTGAGAATCTGGAGTCTGAAAATTCTGAGGGAGAAGGAGGCAGCTTTCATGGCACAATGGAAGATTTTGATTTTGAGGAAAACTATTATCATGATCCTGCTAGTGAGGAGAAGTATAAGATGCTGGTAGACAGAATGAATGCTATGGAACTACAAAAGAATTATGGGTTTGACTTTGAAGATTTGAGTTTGATTTCTGGAGTCTCCATCCCTATAGGTTTCAAGGTTCCTACTTTTGTGGTGTATGATGGTGTGTCTTGCCCAAAACTGCATTTAAGGTCTTATGTCAGAAGAATTCAACCCCATACTCCTGATAAGAAGTTATGGATACATTTCTTTCAAGAGAGTTTGTCTGGATCCCAACTGGAATGGTATTATCAACTGGAGAGTACCAATATTCGCAACTGGAATGATCTTGCTGAAGCTTTCTATAAGAAGTACCAATACAATTCTGATTTAGCACCGACTCGCATGCAACTCCAAAAGCATGTCCATGGAGGCCAAAGAAAGCTTCAAGGAGTATGCTCAGAAATGGAGAGATCTGGCAAGTAGAGTTCAACCCCCTTTGACTGACAGGGAATTGGTTGATATGTTCAAGAGTACGTTGACTGGTCCTTTCTATAGTCATCTCATTGGAAGCTCATCATCTGGCTTCACTGAGCTGATAATGACTGGAGAACGTGTGGAAATGGGATACGAAGTGGAAAAATTCAGATAGTTGCTAATTCAAGTATTGCCAAGAAGCCCCCTAATGGGAAGAAGGAATCCAATGTTGTGTATAGCCAGCGTAGTCGTAATGATCGTAACCAATCTGTGGGAGCTGTTTTGATTTCTAATCCTCCACCTCCACCTCAAGAGCAACAACAGAATAATCATCCCAAGCCTAGGAGGTATTTTACTAAGTTCAATATGTCATTGGCTCAGGCTTTGCAGCATATGTTGAAAGGAGAATTGATTACTTTGAAGGATCCACCACAGAATATCAATACTTCCTCTTCTCGCTACAATCCCAATGCAAGGTGTGCATATCATTCTAATAGCCCTGGCCATGATACTAACAGTTGCTGGTCGTTGAAGAACAAGATCCAGGATATGATCGAGAATGGAGAAATTGAGTTTGAACCTCCAGAAACTCCTAATGTGATTACTACTCCCATGCCTAAACATGAGAAGACTGTTAATGCTATCGATGAAGTTATTTATGTGCGTATTGTGGCTGAAATAACTACTCCTCTAGCTATTGTCAAGAAGAAGCTTGTGCAAGCCAGTTTATTTCCGGGTTGCAGGGAAGATTGTTTTTACTGTGCCTATAAACCTGATAGTTGTTGGAGGTTGAGGTCAGGTATTCAACGCCTGATAGATAACTATACTATACTATTTGAGAGAACCCCTTCTATAGAGAGTTTGTGTGGAGGTCTGGCTCAAGATGTGAAAGTTGAAGATGTGGCTATGGTTAACAAGACTCCTGTGAGGATTACGTCCAATGGTCTAGTGAGGATCACTTCTAAAGGTCCTGTGAAGATTACTGTTGAGCCAAAGGTGGCTCCAATGATTATTACTACTCCTGGTCCTATCCCATACACTTCTGACAAGGCTATACCCTGGAATTATGGTTCTGATGTCTATATCCATGGTGTCAAACAAGAACCTTTGACTGATGCACCTGTTACTGATGTTAATCTTGATGTGGACAATATTGCTGGATCTAGTAAGGTTACCAGGAGTGGAAGAATTTTCTCTCCAGAAGACACCTCAAAAGCTGCTGCTCCAGTTCATATCTCTAACTCTTGGCCAAGTACTGAGGCTCGGGGAAAAGGACCAGTGATTGAACATGTTCAAGCTGAAGCACCAATTAGTGAAGATCTCTCTAAACAGATGGAAGAAGTACTGAAGATTATCCGCAAGAGTGATTATGATGTTGTTGACCAGTTGGGGCATACTCCCTCCAAAATCTCCATGTTATCTCTGCTATTATGTTCTGAAGCCCATGCCAAGGCTTTAATCAAATTCCTGAAGACTGCTCATGTGCCACATGAAATCTTTGTGGATCAATTTGAAAATTGTGTTGCTCATCTAACTAGTGATAATGGTTTGGGTTTTAATGATGCCGATTTGACTCCTGCCGGCAGAAACCATAATAAAGCTCTGCACGTCTCCATTGAGTGTAGGGGCACTACTTTGTCTCATGTATTTGTGGATAATGGTTCTTCATAAAATTTATTACCTAAGGAGGTTCTAGACAAACTTAATTTGAATGATGTAGTGTTAAGGCCAAGTAATGTGGTGGTGAAGGCCTTTGATGGTTCAAGAAGAATGGTGCATGGAGAGGTGGATCTTCCAATTAAAGTAGGCTCTCAAGTTTTTTATTCCACTTTCTATGTTATGGATATTCGTCCTGCATACTCCTGTTTTCTTGGGTGCCCCTGGATCCATGGTGAAGGCGCTGTGACTTCCACTTTACATCAGAAGTTGAAATATCCGGTGAAAGGAAAGGTTGTCACTGTTTATGGGGAAGAAGAATACATGGTCAGTCATGTGAACACTTTTAAATATGTTGAGATGGAGGGTGAATTTGTTGAGACTCCTTGCCAGATATTTGAAGTTGTTCCTTGGGTCGTTCCTGCTACTGAAGCTCCCCCCGTTGTCAAAAGAGTTCCTGTGATTACTAGAGTGCCTCCTACAATGGCCTCCCTCAAATATGCTAGAGTTGTGTTTGAAGAAGGTGGTTGTACTATTTGGGGTCAACTTCCTGACATTCCTTAAGAGTCTGACAAGTTTGGTTTGGGTTTTACTGCAGAATCTCAGAAGGCTGTTCGTCGTGCTCGTGCTGCTCGTATCACTCATGGAGGAATCATAAAAGACCAAGTCAATGTTGTGGAAGATTATGATGAAGGTTACAACCTGGATGATTGGATTTTTCCTACCATGGGGGATGGACTCAACAATTGGAAAGCTGAAGATGTTATTCCTATCTCCTTTAGTCAGGAGTAAATGCTATTTCATTTTTTAAATTTATTTTTGTAACTTTGAACAATTAATTACTTTTAAGCCTTGTGCCTTGCCCGGGGCACAACGGTATGCTTGTTAGGGTTGTCATTTCATTCGCATATTTTCATTCAATAAAATCAATGGACGTTTCTCATTTTCGTAAATATTGTGCTCTTTGTCTTTCTTTTATTTTCATTTTCTTTCTTTTATAAAAAAAACTATGTGTTCTTACACACACCCACATCACTAAATGCAGATATTCATCCACTCTGGATCCTATTGATAGCGATTCTGCTATTGCCAATTATGACTTCGAAAATCCGATCTATCAAGCCGAGGATGGAAAGGAGGAAGATTGTGAAGTACCTATATAGTTGGCTAGATTACTACAGCAAGAAGAGAAAACTATACAACCACATGAGGAACCAATTGAAGTCGTGAACTTGGGAACCAAGGAAAATAAGAAAGAAGTCAAGATAGGTGCTGAATTAGAAGATAGTATCAAGGACATGTTGATTCAGATGTTACGCGACTATATGGAAGTTCTTGCTTGGTCTTACGAAGATATGCCAGGGTTGGATACATATATTATGGTTCACCGCCTACCAGTGAAAGAGGATTGTCGTCCGATAAAACAGAAAGTTCGTCGTATGCGTCCTGATATGTCAGAAAAGATTAAGGCAAAGGTGATGAAACAATTCAATGCAGGGTTTTTAGCTGTTACTTCTTATCCACAATGGGTTGCAAACGTGGTGCCGGTGCCTAAGAAAGATGGTAAAGTACGCATGTGTGTAGATTACAGGGATTTGAGTAGAGCCAGCCCAAAAGATGATTTTCCACTTCCACATATTGATGTTCTGGTAGACAACACTGCTCAACATAAGGTATTCTCTTTTATGGATGGTTTCTCTGGGTATAATCAGATCAAGATGGCACCTGCAGACATGGAAAAGACTACATTTGTTACACAATGGGGCACTTTGTGCTATAAGGTAATGCCATTTGGTTTGTAGAATGCTGGGGAAACATATCAGCATGTTATGGTAGCTTTGTTCCATAATATGATTCACCATGAGATAGAGGTATATGTGAATGATATGATAGCCAGATCTCAAAATGAAGAGGAGCACCTTGATCACCTGCACAAGTTGTTTGAGAGGTTGAAGAAATACAAGTTGAGGATAAATCCAAACAAATGTACTTTTGGAGTTAGATCTGGTAAACTTCTGGGTTTTATTGTCAGTGGTAAAGGTATTGAAGTAGATCCTACAAAGGTAAAAGCTATACAAGAGATGTTTGCTCCTCGTACTGAGAAAGAAGTTAGAGGTTTCCTGGGACGATTAAATTACATTGCAAGATTTATTTTCCAATTGACTGCTACTTGTGAGCCAATCTTCAAGTTGTTGAAGAAAAATCAAGTATTGGAATGGAATGATGAATGCCAGACAACTTTTGATGAAATTAAAAGGTACTTACAGGAACCTCCTATATTGATGCCACCAGTTGAAGGAAGACCCTTGATTATGTACTTGACAATATTGGATAACTCAATGGGGTGTGTGCTTGGGCAACATGACGAGTCTGGTCGAAAAGAGAAGGCAATATACTACCTTAGCAAAAAATTTACCGACTGTGAAACGAGATACTCACTGCTCGAGAAAACTTGTTGCGCTTTGGCATGGGCTGCTCGCCGACTAAGACAGTATATGTTAACTCATACCACTTTATTGATTTCAAAAATGGATCCAATCAAGTATATATTTGAGAAACCTGCTCTCTCCGGACGAATAGCAAGATGGAAAATGATCTTGACAGAATATGACATAAAATATACTACTCAGAAAGCAATCAAAGGAAATGTAGTAGCCGACCATTTGGCTCATCAAGCAGTGGATGATTATCAATCTTTGAATTTTGAGTTTCCAGATGAGGATATTATGATTGTTACTAAAGAACCTAGACAATATGAAGGACCTGGACAAGGATCCCGATGGACTATGGTTTTTGATGGAGCTTTTAATGCGCTCGGTAATGGTGTTGGTGTTGTGATTATCTCTCCTAAAGGTTGTTATACACCCGTTACTGCAAAGCTTTGTTTTAAATGTACCAATAATATGGCTGAGTATGAAGCGTGCATCATGGGTATCATGGTTTCTATTGAAATGAAGATTCAATTTTTGGATGTATATATAGATTCAGCCTTAGTAGTCAGTCAAGTTAAAGGAGATTGGGACACCAGGCATCCTAATCTTATCCCTTACAAAGAGCATGTTTTGTCTTTGATCCCGTATTTTGAAGATATTACCTTTGGACATATTCCACGAGAAGAAAATTAGTTGGCAGATGCATTAACTACCATGGCATCTATGTTTGAAATCAGTTGGGAGGATGAAGCTCCAAGAATTACTATTGATCGATTTGATAAACCTGCATACTGCAATGAAGTGGGTACTGAAGGAGTAGAAGAAAAGCCTTGGTTCCATGAAGTGAAGAGGTATCTTGAAACCCAGGAGTTCCCTGAAGGGGCATCTGTCAATGATAAGAAGCTGCTAAGGAGGTTTTCTGCTAAATTCTTCCTGAGTAATGGAATTTTGTACAAGCGCAACCATGATTCAACTTTGCTTCACTGTGTGGATAAGAAAGAAGCAGTAGAGATTATGGAAGACATGCATGATGGGATCTTTGGTACTCATTCTAGTGGGTATACAATGGCTAAGAAGATTCTGAGAGCAGGGTATTATTGGTCTACCATGGAAGCTGACTGTTATCAACACTCCAAAACTTGTCACAAATGCCAGATTTATGCTGATAGGGTTCATGTGCCTCTAGTTCTGTTGAATGTTCTAACTTCTTCATGGCCTTTTACCATGTGGGGCATTGATATGATTGGTGAAATCAAACCTACTGCCTCTAATGGACATCGTTTCATCCTTGTAGCTATTGATTACTTCACAAAATGGGTAGAGGCTGTTTCATTTGCTTTTGTTACTAAGAATGTTGTGGTTCGATTCATCAAATATAATCTTATATGCAGATATGGCATCCCTGAAAGGATTATCACAGATAATGGTACTAATTTGAACAACACTATGATTACTGATCTCTACACGCAGTTCAAGATAAAACATCACAATTCTTCTCCATATCGTCCAAAGATGAATGGCGCAGTGGAAGCCGCCAACAAGAATATTAAGAAGATCTTGCAAAAGATGACAATTACATATAAGGATTGGCATGAGATGTTACCATTTTCTCTTCATGGTTATCGTACCACCATGCGTACTTCAACAGGGGCAACCCCATTTTCCCTTGTCTATGGTATGGAAGCAATTTTACCCATTGAAGTTCAGATTCCCTCTTTGAGAATTATGAAGGATGAAGGCTTGGATGAAGATGAATGGATTCAGACCCGACTCAACCAGATAAACTTGATTGATGAGAAAAGATTAGCAGCTGCTTGTCATGGTCAGATGTATCAGAAGCGAATGATCAAAGCCTTCAATAAGAAAGTTAGGAAGCATGTGTATCAGACTGGTGATTTGGTAATCAAGCGTATTATATTACCACAGGGTGATCCCAGGGGCAAATGGACCCCCACCTATGAAGGGCCATTTGTTGTTAAGAGAATATTTTCTGGAGGTGCCATGATACTTACCACTATGGATGGTGAAGACTTCCCACAGCCTATGAACGCAGACATAGTTAAAAAATACTACGCATGAAAAGAGACCCGCTAGGTTGATTGGCCAAGGCAAAAATAAGGGCATCCCGGCGAACCAAAAGGGTTCGAGCAAAAATTAGGGATATATAAAAAAAATGTACACCCGGCAAGTCGAAAACCTGAAAAGGCGGCTTGGGCAAAAAAGGGTATCCCGGTGGATTGAAAACCTGAAAGGGCAATCCAGGCAATAGTTAGGGATTAAAGCGTATGACTATGTATCGTTGGATCACCCATACAACCTCTACTAGTTGTGTTATCTACGTCAAATTCAACAGATATCGATCAGTCCAATCGTTTCCTCTCCGATAGCTGAAGATGAGATAATTGAAGATAATGGCAATAGCAAAGTTGAAACTCAATAGGGTCATGTACACATAGCTATTTTTCCTTGTAAAAATTTCTTTGACGAATTCCTATTACTAGGATTTCCGTATCCATATTAAAACATGTCTAGTTATAGGTTTATTTCTAAGAATAAGAAAAAATCCCATTTTTTATATTCAGCTTTACTTTCCTCCTTTATTCAGCTTTACTTTTCCCTCTTTATTCAACTTTACTTTTCCCCTTTTTACTAAAGCGAAAAACGTCCATTAATTATGTTTGAATGAATATATACCTTTGAATATGATTGATGTTTACCAGAAATGTATAAAAACAATAATAGCATTTACTAAGAACGAACGGATGTAGGAATTCAACGAAGCTTCGCCGGTTCATCCCCACAGGGTAATCTTTACGGATATCCATACAGAATACTTCAAGTGATATCTTATACTTCCCATTTGACGAAGTCTCCAAGCAGTTTCATATCCTCCGAAGAGTTGATACTTAACTACATAGGTGTCGCTCCCACCAAATGACACCTGGTCAGAAGGGGTACAGACGCGAACGGTTGGCGAAAGAAGAGAGTACACACAGGGGTGAACTCAGAAAAGAAAGAGTCGCCAGCTAAGCATTTTTATCCCGGAGGAAAGGCAATGCTGCATATACCTAGAAAGATATGGATAAGACGGTTGCGAACCAGAGAGACTGAGAAAGGGGTTGGTTACAACCTGGGAAGGTATTAGCACCCAGATTGTCCGTCGTACTCGATGGGATCCACGCTTAAAAGATTTGTGTTTCAAAGGGGTAGTGTCAGTGCAATTTGTGTATCAAAGAGCTGGAAAAGGATGTACAGGTGTCAGTGTATGAGAAGTGAAGTGTATAAGTGAAGTGTCAGTGTAACAACAAGAATGAAATGCTCAAGATCATGAGGCTAAAAGAATAAAGCTGGAAAGAGGGGGGATATACAGAGACTTTTGTTCGATAACTGTTAAGTTATGCCTACATATCCTCTCGTGCAATGAGGAAGTCAGAACACCGTAGTTCGACCCAAAGAGACTGAAAGATAAATTGACTTGTGAACTGCTTACTTGTCTATGCTCAAGTGTATGACCTGTCTGGCTCAGGTGCAAACTGTCTTGCATTAGACGGAAGAAGCAAGTTCTCGTTTATGGGTGAATGAGATGAGAAAAGCATCCCGAAGGAGACGATTATTGTTTGTTTTTGTGTTTTCAGTCTTTTATTGCTTTTGGAGGTTTGTCATAAGTTAATGAGCTTAAGCCTAAACCAATGGGTTAGTAAACTCACCACATCCTCCCTCTGATTAGGGGTAATGAGAATACCTTAAGTGTGAAGTCAGCATCTCACACTTAATCACCTTTGATGTAGGATTAAGATCATTAACCTACTTGTGATTATTTAGATGTTTTTGTTGTTTTTGTTTAGTGTTGAGTAATGAGATTAAGCCATAATCAGGGATTAAACAGACTCATTACACTATCCTAATAGAAGGATAATAGATGAGAATGTTTAAGCTGAGAAAAACTCCTCAACTTAATCCATGATTAGGGATTAAACTCATGACAAAACAAAGCCTTTATTAAGTGGATTTTAGTTAATGGTAAGATAAAGAAATTAGTTTTATGGTTTGTAAGACAACTTGAGGGAGACTTGTCCATTAACACTAGGGTTAGTCCTTCTTAACCAATTAAGGAAGAATTAGAACCCTAATGCAAGGCCCAAGTTACAAGCTTGATGTCTTGATGATTATTAAGTGAATTGATTAAGGGATTTAAACACATTAAGGGTTTAACACTTAGGATTAAAGTTATACACTCCATCCTAATAGAAGGATGCAGGCATAAGCTTAATCACAAAGCCTTAAAGCCTTTAGGGTTTAGTCCCTGATTATGGGATGAGAAGAGAAGACTCAATGATGACACAAAGGTAAAAGCTAAATGGGGGGACTAATCAAAACCCTAATTATTGTCATGCTTGGTCATTCCTAGGGTTTGTGAGGTTTTAAAGAAAGAATCTTCAAAGAACCACCAAGGAGAGAAGCAGATGAAAGGAGCAAAGAGAAGCAAAACAACTTGCTTCACTTAAGAAGTCAAGTTGCTTGGAGGAAGAAAGTAAGATGAACATGAAAGAGCAAGCTCAATCCAATACACATACAAAAATGCAGCAATGATGCATAATAGAGATGAAAAGAGATTGTGAGAAGTGAAGGCAAATTCACTTCTCAAGGTAACTTACCACCTGAAAAGTTAGTGAAAGAAATGAAATGCAATGCAAATGAGATGCAGTGGCATGGTGCAAGACAAAGTCAGAAGCAAAAACATGATGTTAATGATGCTAAGAGATGATGTAAACATGAAACAAGGCATGAGGATGATCATACAAGCATATGGAATGCAAAAGGAACATGCTTAGAACCATGAATATACATGAAAAGTTATGAAGTGCAAATGACATACAACATGGCAAATGAAAGATGCAATGATAAAAAATGGTTCTAATATGTCTTAAGATGTATCATGAATCAAATGAATGCATAAAATGTCATGGCAAGTCATGGTATGCAAGCAAATGTAAGATGAATGCAAAAGAAAGCCCAAATTAGGGTTTATGAACAATGCACAAAACAAAATTCAAAACCAGAAGCAAACATCATGATAAAAAATTGAAAAGGCACTCAAAGGAACCCTAAACCTATACAAACTCACTGCCCAAAGGAGAGGATCCAATTCTTAACCTAGTGTAAGTTATGAATTTCCTAAGTTGGCTAGGGTTTTAAGGCAACTCATCAAGAAAAATGTCAAACAAATTGAAAATGCAAGATCAATTCATGCCAGTTTAATCCTATAAACTACATGATATGCAAGATGCAATGCAAAAAGAATCATTGTCCAACTCTCAATGGTTAGGCAGAAATGAATTTTCAAAGTTTGGATCAAAATAATGCCTTGAAATGAAATTAATTCCATTGAAAATTGTCAAAAGGCATCAAGATCAAAAAATAAATTTGGTTTGAAGGTTGGACAATGTTTCTAAATGATTTTAAATGTTTCATGAATTTTTTTGTGATTTTTAAATACCTAAAAGTATTTTTAATTAATTAATTCTCATTAATCAATTAAAAATAAACTTTTAAATGATTTAAAAATATTTTTTAATGCAAAAAATAAAAATAAAAATGTTTTTGATTTCTGAAAATTAATAAAAGGTTTGATAAAAATTTTCAGAATTTTTTGATGATTTTTACTATTTTTAAATAAATGTACAAAAGAAATATGAAACAAATAAAATAAAAATGAATTTAAACTGAAAAATGAGAAAGTCAACAGAATCAAGGGCTGAGGTTTGAACTTGGACACGCGCGAATTGACCTGGCGCGCATCTGGACGGCCAGAATTCAAATTCACGTAATTAAGACTAAACCCTAATTAACTAACCCTAATGACTTTCAGGCGACCGGAACAGTGGTTCCGGTCGTCTTCTCCGACGAGCCATTTCTCTAACTCTCTCCAAACTCCATAAAAATGAAAACTAAATGCCTATAATCAAACCCCATTCATCACTGAATCAAAACCCTCAAACAAAAATCATTTTTCAATCATCAATCATGCAAATCGAAGCAAAACAAATTTAGGGCAGAAAGTTTCAAACAACTCATACATACTCAATATTCCACCATTTTCATTTTTAAACACATCATGATGATCAGGATAACATGTAGAATCAATTTATAACAAGTAAATGAAGTTCTGGAAAATTTGTTCTTGATGGATACCTGAACTGAAGTCCTTCGAACAAGAGCTTTCTGAGCCTTTCTCCTATGCAAACTGACTCCTCTGGTCCCCCTGAGCTCAATGGAATGCTTCACAACTCTTGTTGATGGATGATTTGGGAGATGGAATAAGTTCTGTTCAAGGGGGGTGATGATCGTGTTTTGGTTTCAGTGACTTTCAGGCTGTTTTAAGAGGTGGTTTGTGATCAGGGAGTTATGTTGAGATTGTTTGTGAAGTTTGTTTGGATGTTTTATGCTTGTGGAATCAGTTTCGAATGGTTTTGCAAGTTGGAGCAAATTTGATAACTATGGCTTGGAGTGTGTTTCAGCATGAAGTGTGTGGTGTGTTATGCTGGCTTTGGTCCACTTATCACAACTAGAGAGGTCAGAGGAGTTGGTGTGCCCTATTGTGATTGGTATGGGTCTTTGGCCAAAATGTCAACTTGATTTGTACTTGAGGTATGGGCAATGGTACAACTTTCTTTTTGGCTTGTCTTGGTTCAGCTGAGTTTAAGGAGAACCATGGAATTGTTTATGAGATAAATCAGCAAGTTGATCAAGGTTTGTGTAGTGTTTTGCAAATTTCACAAAGTTAGGCCCCTTTGGAAATTCTTGAGATTCAAGGCTCAAAATGCCATGTTCTTTGGCCCATTCTGATTTTTAGAGGTCATGTGATCATGTTGTGAAGAATTTGTACACATTTGAGGCCTTTAGAACACTTGATCATACCATTTTGCAAAATGCCTCTTTGGTAGAAAACTTCAAATTATGTGATTTTTCCCAACTTTGACAAGCCATAACTTTTGATCCAAAATGAATTAGGTCAAGTTCTTGTACTTTTTGAAAAGGGAATGATCCATTCTACAACTTTCATGACCAAAGTTTTTCCATTTGAAGCATTTTTGAATCAAAAAGCAAGGGTTGAAAAAGTTTCCCAAAATGGCAATTTTCATTATAAGTCAACTTTCCCAAAAAGTCAACTTTGCAAATGGCTTGAAATTCTTCAATTTTGTGAACTTACAACATCTTCTATGATCAAATAAAGATCATACACAATCAAAATGATGAAGAACACCACTTGGTTGGGTCATTGGGGCCTCAGATGCCCTAATCTTGCACTGGCTTGCTCAAGAAGTCAACTCTTGATCAGATGACTTCCCCATTGAATTTTTTCATGAAAATTGATATGCATGATCCCTATACCATATAGAGACCAATGGAAACAAGAATGACCAAAAAATTTGGAGTTATGGCCTCTGAAACCAAAACCCTAATTCTAGGTCATCTGTGCAGTTAAACCTGGCTCTGCTTCCACGCCATTCTCAGTTCTTGTGATTTTTTGACATTCTTGACTTTGAGAGGATATAATATGATGCTTGAACATACATGGACCCCTTTGAAGTGATTGATGACCTTTGGAGTGGCTCAAGTGGCTCTTGGATTGCTCAGATCACAAACCTTAGATGCAGATGACTTTGAATCTATACAGTGAATCAAAAATGTAATATGAGATGCTATGATTGAGTTTATGCATATGAAATGATCACAAGTCATGGTGTGAATGGGTGAGGGCAAATTTGGGGTGTTTACAGCTGCCCCTATTCAAACATGAGTTAGCTGTGCAGGATGTAAGCAACGGCTTAACAGGCAAACAAGATAACTTGTGGTTGAATACCAAAGACAGTCCAAACTTTGCACTCACAGAATGAAGAAGAAAAGGGATATAGATTGTAAAAGGAAAATAAAGTATGTACATAAAGTGTGGGCGACGGAGGACGACCGTCGAGCAGGGGACGACTGCTGGGGAAAGAGCAATGACGGCGACGGCCGACATGCTGGGGATAAAAGGGATTATGATGGGGACGGCCATCAGGTAAAACTACAAGATCCTCTGGGGATGGGGACGGCCATCAGGTTCATAAAGTAATGTAAACAACGATGGGGACGGCCATCGGGCTAAACTGATGAAGGACGATCATCAGAAAAAGGAAAAGGGACCACGACGGGGACGGCCATCGGGTTAAAGAATAAATGAAATAATGATGAGGGACGGTCATCAAAGGTGAAGGACGATCACCTAGCAGGGGACGGCTGCTCTGTTGGGGATAAGATGAGGGACGGTCATCTAAGGTGAAGGACGATCACCTGGCAGGGTACGGCTGCCGAAAGTATCGCGACATAGGACGAATGCCGGATAAAAGGTCGACGATGGGGATGACCATCGGATGAGCATGATGAAGGACGATCATCAAGAGGTGAAGGACGATCACCTAGCAGGGGACGGCTGCTCTCAAGGTTTATCATGACATAGGACGAATGTCAGATAACAAGATCAACGATGGGGACGACCATCGGATAAAATGATGAAGGACGATCATCAAAAGGTGAAGGACGATCACCTAGCAGGGTACGGCTGCTAAAAATCACGACATAGGACGAATGCCGGATAAAAGGTCGACGATGGGGACGGCCATCGGACGAGCATGATGAAGGACGATCATCAAGAGGTGAAGGACGATCACCTAGCAGGGGACGGCTGCTCTCAAGGTTTATCATGACATAGGACGAATGTCAGATAGAAAAAAGGTAGCTTTGCGGGCGACCTACTGGGGAATAGTAAACACGGACGAGTGTTTACATCCAAAAAATAAAAGGTACAAGTGTTTTGACGTAGTGTATAGATTAAAGATGCGGACGAGCATCCCTAAGACTACGATACGGACGAGTATCGGGTAGAAACAAATACTGACATGTGTTCAGGGATGATGACACGGACGAGTATCAACTGGTTAACAAAGAACACGGACGAGTGTTGATTTTGAGGGGACTCTTCTGGGGAATAATAGACACAGACGAGTGTCTATATTCAAGAAGACATGAGTTTTTGACACGTGTATGGATTAAATATGCGGACGAGCATCCTTAAGACTACGATACGGACGAGTATCGGGTAGAAACAAATGCTTGACGCATGTTCTGAGATGATGATACGGACGAGTATCAACTGGTTAATAAAGAACACGGACGAGTGTTGAATCTGAGGATGTATAAGTGGTGTATGCAAGATACGGATGAGTATCTGTACGAGTAAAACAGGAGTAACAAGTATGAGTGGTGTTCAGGATTGTTCGACTTGCTGGGGAGAGTGACACGGACGAGTGTCAGAAGAGGAAAGTGTAATATAAACAAGTATATGTTTTACAAAGATGTCAGGTATTTATGTTGGGGAAGGTGACACGGACGGGTGTCAGGGAATTTGTATAAAGATGTATCTATGAGTGTAAAGGGGACGTTTTGGCCTTTTGCTGGGGATATGACACGAATGGGTGTCAAGAAGTATATAAGTATCTGTTTGTAAAGAAAGCCCGGGTGACTTTACTGGGGAATGACGACACGGACGAGTGCCAAAAGGAGAGTGTTATTTGTATTTGTGAGTGTAAGGCCGATGTTTTAGCTTCCTGCTGGGGATATGACACGGACGGGTGCCAGGAAGTATCTGTATCTTTAGGGCAAGTGTTTGGGATCTTTGCCAGGGAATCTGGGGAGTCTTTTGTATATTGGTGATGGATTGTCAATATTCACAAGTGTTTGATTCAGATCATGGCTTATGATTATGCAATATGTTTGATTTTTGCCGTAATGCTCCGTATTAGACGGAATACTATGCTTTGTGGGAAATATGATGCAAATGCTATGATTATGCAAAGATACCAATCCGGGACCCGGGTCCCGTTGCCACGAAGATCTCTGGTTGATCTGCTTGAAGTGAACATCCCAGCTGGGGATGAAGTTACTGGCAGATCTGACATATGGGACTCTGCTTGGTGATATAGGTTACTGATAAATCTATCCTTGATGATGAGGGACCCAGCTGGGGTTTGTAGAAGCTTTCTTCACTCTGTTGTGAGTTCTTCGGGCATTACTCCTCTGGATGGAGGCTGAAGCTCTGTGGGGGAGATGGTTCCCTGGCTTTTGTACTTGGCTGTGGAGGAAGTAAATGGCAACTCGGCTGGGGAGAAAGCACCTACGGTGCTAAGACTGAGTGGATAATGATTTGCCAGCCGGCCGGGATGAAGCTTTCGGGTCCCATGCTGTGCTTTGAATACCTGCAATCCTGAAAAGACGGGGAAATGCACAAGTAATCCCGAGGTATCCCTTACCGGATCCCATTATAGGAGTTTAGACACTCCCGGGAGTAAATATATTTCCTGCAAGCACGTATTTTTTAGAAGAAGAGCATCTGCATTCATGCAATAAGTATCTCAAGGACATCAGACATTTTGCAAATGAAGGTAAAGTGTACGAGACAAAATGTGACTGAAAATCTGATTTTATTGATTCGTGTGCCCCGAATTGGCAAATACAGTCAAAGAAACATATCCCCTAAAATGAGGAGATTGTTACAAATGGAGAAACAAAATGTTGGCAATGTTGATGACGCTTCAAGGAGCTTCCCTTTGCTATGACTCGTATGACTTTTGACATTCTTCTCGTCTTGCTTTATGGAGAAGGCTGATTCTGAAAGAAGCTTGATCCTTTCGAATCTCACCAAGTTGTAAGTGATACAGACGAATTCAGAATGCAGTCGTTCGCTTATTCCCTTATTTTGCATGAATCGCCCTTTCGGGTTTTCAATCCATCGGGATACCCATTTTTGCCTGAGTTGTCCGATGCGGCTTTTCAACTCAGCGGGTGTACATTTTTTTGTTTATTTTCCCTTATTTTTGCCCGAGTCTTTTATTCTGTTTTTTTGACTCACCGGGATGCCCTATTTTTGCCTGGACTTACATTCTGTTTTTATGTCCAGCGGGTCATTTTTTTTATGCGAAGTATTTTTTAACTGCATCTGAATTCACAGGGGACGGGAAGTCTTCACCATCCATGGTGCTGAGCATCAGTGCTCCACCAGAGAAAACTTTCTTTACTACGAATGGTCCTTCATAATTTGGAGTCCATTTGCCCCTGTGGTCTGTATGAGGAGGGAGGATTCTCTTCAGCACAAGATCTCCTACTTGGTACTCTCGGAGCCTGACTTTCTAATCGAAGGCTTTCTTCATTCTTTTCTGATACAGCTTCCCATAACAGATTGCATCTAATCTTTTCTCTTCAATCAGACTCAGTTGTTCGTATCGGGATCGGACCCATTCTGCTTCGTTCAGCTTAACATCCATCAGTACCCGTAGGGAGGGTAATTCAACTTCAACTGGTAGGACTGCTTCCATACCATACACAAGCTGATACGGTGTTGCCCCAGTGGATGTTCTGATTGATGTGCGGTACCCATGCAAGGCAAACGGTAGCATTTCATGCTAGTCTTTGTACGTAACTACCATCTTCTGCACAATCTTCTTGACATTCTTATTTGCTGCCTCAACAGCGCCATTCATCTTTGGCCTGTAAGGAGAAGAATTGTGGTGTTGGATCTTGAAGTCCTGGCATAACTCTGCCATCATTTTGTTGTTTAAGTTGGAACCATTATCAGTAATGATTCGCTCAGGCACTCCATACCGACAGATGATGTCCCTCTTCAGAAATCGGGCTACCACTTGCCTTGTAACATTTGCATAGGAAGCTGCTTCAACCCACTTGGTGAAATAGTCAATAGCAACCAGGATGAATTTGTGGCCGTTCGAAGCAGTCGGTTCAATTTTGCCAATCATATCAATGCCCCACATGGCAAAGGGCCAGGGTGAAGACATCACATTCAAAGGATTCGGAGGCACATGCACCTTATCTGCATAAATCTGGCATTTATGGCATTTTCTGGCGTAGGCACAACAGTCTGCATCCATGGTGATCCAATAATAGCCTGATCTTAGCAACTTTTTGGCCATGGCATGCCCTCCCGCATGGGTACCAAAGGATCCTTCGTGCACCTCGTGCATCAACAAGTCTGCTTCTGCCCTATCAACGCATCTGAGGAGTACCATATCAAAGTTTCTCTTGTATAGGGAACCGTCAGTATTCAGGAAGAAACTACCAGCTAGCCTTCTTAGTGTCTTCTTATCATTGGAAGATGCCCCAGGTGGGTATGTCTGATCCTCCAAGAAGCACTTAATGTCATGGAACCAAGGCTTGTCATCTTTAACAATATCTGCTGCAAACACATATGCTGGTCTGTCAAGTCTGGACACTGAAATCCGAGGTACAAAGTTGGCGGCTTGAACTTTAATCATGGATGAAATGGTGGCAAGAGCATCTGCAAACTGATTCTCGTCCCGAGGGATATACTCAAGCTTGACTGTTGTAAAGAAAGTTAATAACCTCCTTGTATAATCCCTGTAAGGTATCAGATGATCCTGGTGTGTGTACCATTTGCCATTGGTTTGATTGATTACCAGAGCTGAATCCCCGAACACAGTCAAAGTCTTGATCCTGAGGTCAATGGCTTCCTCAAGAACCATAATGCAAGCTTCGTATTCAGCTTCGTTGTTAGTGCAGTTAAAGGTGAGTTTTTCCGAGAAAGGCATGTGAACCCCTTTAGGTGTAATGAGTACTGCACCAACACCACGACCATTCATATTAACAGCTCCATCAAACATCATAGTCCATTCTTCTTCCGGGTCAGGCCCTTCAGTGTGAACAGGCTCTTCATGATCTTTTGCTTTTATGAACATGATGTCTTCGTCAGGGAAGTCAAATCTCATAGGCTGGTAATCATCAATGGGTTGCTCAGCAAGATAATCAGACAATACACTGCCCTTGATGGCTTTCTGATATGTGTACTGGATGTCATATTCTGTGAGGATCATTTGCCATCTTGCAACCCGTCCGGTAAGTGCTGGCTTCTCAAAAATGTACTTAACTGGATCCATCTTTGAGATCAATAAAGTGGTGTGGGTCAACATATACTGCCTTAGTCGGCGAGCAGCCCACGCTAAAGCACGGCAAGTTTTCTCGAGCAGTGAATAACGTTGTTCACAGTCGGTAAACTTTTTGCTAAGGTAGTATATTGCATACTCTTTTCGACCAGCCTCGTCATGCTGGCCCAGCACACACCCCATTGACTCTTCTAATACTGTCAAGTACATTATTAGAGGTCTTCCTTCAACTGGAGGCATAAGGATTGGAGGCTCTTGTAAGTACTCCTTGATCTTGTCAAAAGCCTTTTGGCAGTCTTCGTTCCACCTGACCGTTTGTTCTTTTCTTAACAGCTTGAACAAAGGTACACAGGTTGCTGTAAGGTGAGATATGAACCGTGAAATGTAGTTCAATCGACCTAAGAACCCTCGAACTTCTTTTTCTGACTTCGGTGCAGGCATTTCTTGAATGGCTTTGACTTTATCAGGGTCAACTTCAATCCCTTTCTCACTTACAATAAATCCCAGCAGCTTATCGGATCGCACCCCGAATGTGCATTTGTTGGGGTTTAACTTCAGTTGGTACTTCCTCAGACGCTTGAATAGCTTCAACAGATTTACCAGGTGGTCTTCTTCTGTGAGGGACTTGGCAATCATGTCATCCACATAACATTCGATTTCTTTATGGATCATATCGTGGAATAATGTTACCATAGCCCGTTGATACGTTGCACCGGCATTCTTCAGTCTGAATGGCATCACTTTATAACAGAACGTGCCCCAGGGTGTGATGAAAGTTGCCTTCTCCATGTATTCAGGTGACATCTTGATCTGATTGTATCCTGAAAATCCGTCCATGAAGGAGAACACCGAGAACTGAGCCGTATTATCCACCAATACATCAATGTGAGGTAATGGAAAATCATCTTTCGGGCTGGCTCTGTTCAGATCCCGGTAGTCAACACACATTCTCACTTTGCCGTCTTTCTTAGGCACAGGTACTATATTAGCAACCCACGGTGGATAGCTAGTTACAGCGAGGAAATCGGCGTCCCACTGCTTTTGTACCTCTTCTTTGATCTTCATTGCCATATCTGGGCGAGTACGGCGCAATTTCTGTTTAACCGGTGGGCAATCTTCTCTCAAAGGCAGCTTGTGCATGACAATATCGGTGTCCAACCCTGGCATATCTTGATAAGACCAAGCAAACACATCCACATATTCACGAAGCAGGTCAATCAATTGTTCTTTCACTGAGTCTTGTAAGCAGGCCCCGATCTTAACCTCCTTCACATCTTCATTCGTACCAAGATTAATCGTTTCGACCTCCTCTTGATGAGGAGTGATAACCTTCTCCTCTTTCCTCAACAACCTGGCTAGCTCTTCAGGAAGCTCATAATCTTCTTCAACCCCTTCATCAGCTTGATTGATTGGATTGTCAAAGTCGTACGAAGCCATAGTTGTGCTGTTGTCGGTGCAGTCTGAAAGGCACTCTCTGCAAGGGTTTAGATTGTTCATTTTAGTGATTGATTTTAATCTTGTTTAGAAAAGTGAAATAAAGTTATCATTTTGAAAACATTACCATTTTATTTTTTTACAAAAAGAAAAAATGGAAAAAACAGTGAGCGGAAAAGGAAAAAGACTCATTTGCAAAAGATGTCCGATATTCATTGATTGATCTGTTTGCACAAAATTACAAGATGGCCCGATTACAAAATGAGTCTTGACATCTTGGGCAAGATGCAAGACTTGATGCATGCTTAAAATATACATGAAATAATAATTACTCTGCAGGAGTAACCCTTATAATTTCCTGGGAAGACCAGTTTGAGACACGGCTCCCTGGGATCCTTGGACGTATCCAGCTCTCCAGGTTGCACTCATCTTCCGACTCATCTTCCAAGTTGTTCACTGCATCCGGGGTGAGCATCCCCCCACTGATAAAACTGGGCTTCTTAGCAGCCTCTGATTGATCTTGTTGAGTTGGTTTGTAACCCAACCCAAATCTGTCCTCCTTCTTCTCCACAGGCAGCAGCTTGCCCCAACCTTGGGCACTCCCCTCTTCAACAACCTTCCTGGCTTGCTGATAAGATGTCATTGAGGTTCCAAGTACAGCAGATGCTTCATTTATGTTCAGGGCCTCAAACCCCTGGCTCATAGTTTCATGGATCTCTCCATCCATCTCAATGTATTTGTATGTAGCCAGATGGCTAACAAAGATATCTTCTTCACCACAGATAGTGATGATCTGGCCCTCCCACTCGAATTTAAGCTTCTGGTGAAGGGTAGACGTAACTGCGCCAGCGGCATGGATCCAAGGTCTACCCAACAAACAGCTGTAGGCCGGCTGAATGTCCATCACATAGAAGGTAATTTTAAAAGTCTGCGGGCCAATCATCACAGGCAGATCAATCTCTCCAAGCACTGATCTCTTAGAGCCATCAAATGCTCTCACCACCAAATTACTTGGACGCAATGCCAAGCCAACATGCTCCAGCTTCACCAAGGCTTTCTTTGGTAAAACATTGAGTGAAGACCCAGTGTCTACCAGTACATGTGATAGAACAACACCCTTGCATTCTAGGGTGATGTGTAAAGCCTTGTTGTGGTTACATCCCTCGGCTGTTAAATCAGCATTGGTAAAACCCAATCCATGGCTGGTATTGATGTTTTCTACCACGGTCTCCAGTTGATTAACGGTGATCTCCTCTGGCACATATGTTGCGTGCAAGACTTTTAGTAATGCATTCCGGTGAGCTTCGGAACACATCAGCAGGGATAATATGGAGATTTTTGAGGGAGTTTGGTGAAGTTGATCCACCACTTTGTAATCACTTCTCTTTATAATCCTCATAAACTCGTCTACATCTTGTTCAAAAGATGTCTTCTGAGTTTCCTTGAGAATGGGTTCTTCGGATATTACACTTTTTCCTTTTGCCTTGGCAGTAGCTTCTGCTTCGGCATTAGGTCTTTGTGATTGCGAGGAAAAAAGGCGTCCGCTTCTGGTGAAGCCTCCGCCTCCCCCGACATTACCAATCTGTGGAGAAGAAGTTGAAGAGTCAAAAGTGATTTTCTCCCCATTGCAGTAAAGGTCAGAGCCATAATGCCAAGGGATGGCATTACTGCTTTCATAAGGAACTGGTCCAGGCACCGTGATGGTAACTGGACTGACTACTACAGAGGAGGGTGCTGAAACGGTGTGTGGATTGTAGTAGATGGTGACGGGTGACCTGGCAGGAGATGCCACTGCTTGTTGTTGAAAATTGTTGTTAGGAGGAACATATGACGGATCATAATAAATGGTGACTGCTGAAATATCTGTTGGCGTTGTAGAAGATTCTGAATAAAGGGGTGCTGATGTTGTAGAAGAGATGGTTATTGATACTGGGTTTGTTGAAGTGATAGATGAAGCATTTGTTGATGAGACTGAAGAATTGTTTGGAATAATTGTTGTTGCAGTTGTATAAGACTCAGGAATTGTTGTCAAAGAGATTGCTGGATTTGTAGGTGTTGATGTTGTGATTTGAAGTAAGCCACTCTGGATAAGACCATCTATGCCGCTTCTCAAGTTATCACACCCATTTACCGAAATGTTGCAATAACCGCAACCGAGCTCACACCCTGGGAACATCTGGAATTCTAGGAGCTGAGCTTTAATTTCTACCAGAGGTGCCGAATCTGTCCAACACTAGTTATTAAGAAAGACGGCTTATCTTCCTCAATAGCATTAATTCTTGGTCCTCCGTGGTTGGGCATGGGATTCTTGTTGACATTTGGCGGGGGTGCAAAGTTTAGAGCTTTAGAATCTACCAGGTCTTGTACCTTCATTTGTAAGGCTCTGCACTTCTCTGTACTGTGTCCAGGTGCATTGGAGTGAAAAGCACATCTGGCGTTGGCGTCATAATTTCTTGGCAGACTGGACGGATCTGGTGGTGCCAATGTCCTTAACTCAACTAAGTTGAGTTTCAGGAGTTGTGGCAATAAAGCGGCATAAGGCATAGGGATTGGATCAATCACCCTATTGGCCTGAGATGGTCTCTATTGAAAAGGTCTTTGTTGATTGTTGTTGGTGTTGTTGTTGTAGTTCCTCTGAGGCAGATACTGAACTCGTTGCTGGTAGTGGGGTTGTTGATGTGGTTGATATGTTGGTTGCTGAGGAATTGGAGCGGGAATAATGACAGCTGCCACTGACCTATGAACATACTGAGGTCTGCCCCTGCTGGCGTGGATAGCATTAGTCTCGCTGGTTCTTCTAGGCCCCACAAAAGGCTTTCTGGGGTTGCTGGACGAGCTCGCACCATTATCGGAAATCTTACCCATCTTTAGAAGGCTCTCAATTCTTTCTCCAGCTATGACTACGTCAGCGAAGCTGGTGGAAGAAAAGGCAGCTAGCCTATCAATGTATGTCCCTTGAAGGGTATTCATAAACATGTCGCCCATTTCCCTTTCCGACATGGGTGGTTGGACAACAGCAGCAAGCTGTCTCCACCTCTGGGCGTATTCCCGGAAGCTTTCTCTGGATGACTGGGACATTCCCATCAGGAGGGTCCTGTTAGGAGCCATGTTCAGGTTATATTGGTACTGTCTGATGAAGGCCTCAGCTAGGTCCTTCCAGCATCTGATGGTTTCTCTGGTCAAGTGAGAGTACCATTCCCTTGAAGCCCCTGTCAAACTGTCTTCAAAGTAAAACATCCACAGTTTTTCATCCATGGTGTATGCCTTCAGCCTCCCTAGAAAGGATTGTAAATGGGTTCGTGGACAGGAAGTTCCGTTGTACTTCTCGAAGCACGGGGGTTTAAACTTGTGAGGTATTCTTACCCCGTACACTAAGCCCATATCCATGACATCAAAGCCCAAAGAGTTTTGAGACTCCAGGGATCTCAATTTTTCAGCAATTTCGTCAAGCCTCCTATCATAGGCTTCATCCCCAGCTCCCATTACAGTGAATTGATCCTCTTGGGGGTCTTCTTGTAATACTCTTCCTGCAGTAGCATTCCCTTGCACATTAGCAGGGATGTTGATCTCTGGGTGAAGATGAGGCCCATACACTGGTGGATTAACATGAGGCTGAACCCTCTCATTGTTGCTCGTTCCTCCGGTCCCCAGATGGGGTTCTTCTTGGGTCTTCCTCTCTACCAATGCCCTTAATCTTTCTTGGCTTTGAGCCAAGCCATTCATCACTTCCATGAACTGGGTCATCTGGTTTCTCATCTCCAACCTCTCATTGGCCATTTGAGTCCTGACCTCTGTAAGATCCTGCTGTACTTGGTCCATCTGTATACCCGGAAGGTTGTTACGAGTAGGATATCTGTGTGGACGGTTGAGTGGGAACACCCGACGACGAGCAATAGTTCCTGAATCACAACAGAGAGACAAAACAAAACCTACAAAACAAAACAAAGGTTAGTATGCAATGCAGTATGCTTATTTGTTTCCAAGGTATCCGGCTTGGCATTTGGTTTTGACCTTTCCAGACCCCTGAGGAAGATGCTCTGATGTTGCTTGGGAGAAAGAAACTCAAATGAAACAAACTAATGAATATATTACAAACAGGGAATAATACATAGTTTTTTTTTTACAACACATGCCCCTGAGGGGTCAAAATACATCATAAAAAAGAAAAGTACATAAATGAAAGCAACAACAAGCAAAAGTCAGACACCAAGACCAAACTCATCCTCCTTAACTTCCTTCAGAAGTGCTTCAGTTACCGGATCAGCTGAATGCTCTGTGAGGTTCCTGATAAGAAGATTCCTGGTGGTGATAGAAGCAGTCAACCTCTTGTGCCTGTCTTGGTCCTTTGATCTCTTCACACCAGCCCTAAGCTTCAATTCTGAGATCTCCTTCCGGGCTGCTAGCAGAGCCTCCTGTTGCTTCTTTTCATTAGCCTCCAACTGCTCAATCTTGTCCTGAGTTCTCTTATCTTCCTGAGTGCGAGCTTCAGTGATCCTGACCCACCTAGCTTGACTTTCTTTCAGATAGAGATCAGTCCTAGCCTTCTGAAACTGGGCCTCTTTACAGGCATTCTTCAAAATTTGCTCTCCTGCTCTTGATTTCTTGATGTAGTCCTCTGATTTCTCAATCCTGGCTAGATGCTCCACCTTTAGCTTTTCTAGCCTCTCAATGTCTAGACGACCATCACTCCTCTCCCAGAGGGTCTTCTGCAGAGCTTGAGTCAGATTCTCATTCCTCTCTTTCAGTTTCTCAAATTCCTCTAGGCTGACAGTAGCTGGAGGGGGTGTTGTGGATGGTCCAGGTGTATCCTCAATAGTGAAAGGCATCCCAGAAATCTGAGCTCTAGCACGAGACCACTCATAATACTGTGCTGAAGCCACATTGTTGCATTTCCCAAGAATGACCATCCCTTTGGTCTGGATATTGTCCCAAGCCCAGGATACTTGTCTGACAACAGCCAGATTAGGCTTTATCTCACAATATAAAGTTTCAGCCAAGTCTTGCTCTTTAGGAGGGTGAACCAAAGCATAGCCTAATTGTCTTTTGAATAGCAAAGGGTTGTAGTTGATGCAACCCTTCACTCCTATCAGAGGTACATTGGGAAACTGCCCACAGCTAGTAATTATGTCTCTGCCCTTGGTGCTCTGGGTACACCACCTGATGTCATCTGAGGTCAAAGCAGTGAGTCTTCTAGCCCAGTTCTTCTGTTGGTGAGGGTTCAGGAAAGCATCAGTCTTGGGTAGGTGTTTAAGCAGCCAGGTATGAAACAGAGGAGCACAGCATCTCACTAACCTCCCTCTTTGCTTCTCATTCCTTTGGTGAACAGAATAATAGAAGTCTCCTAGCAAGGTGGGCACTGGGTTCCTCAAAAGGAAGAGGTGGATAGCATTCTTGCTAATAAACTTGGGCTCATCTGCAAAAAGTATAACCCCATATATACTGAGGGCTAACAATGCACAAACTGCCTTCCATTCTCCCAAGGAGGCCTTCAGGATGGCCTGAGAAGTCAAGAAATCCAAGTGTAGGCCAGGAATTCCAGCCTTTGTAGTCATGTTTTGCTCAATTAGAACAGGTTCCAAATACAGTGCCTTTGCCACCTCTTCATTGCTAGGAGAAGCCATTTCTGGGTTGAAGGGGAGACCACCCCTGACAGGCACTCCAACCAATGATGAAAACTCCTCTAATAAAGGCCCCAACTGAAAATCCTGAAAAGTGAAGCATCTCAAAGGAGGATCATAGAACTGTAAGCAAGTGTGAATCAAACTCCTCTGAGAAGGATCCAAGTCCATAACCATATCAATGATGCCCCCATAATGTTCTCTGAATAATGGGATATGGTCTGGAGTAATGAGTGCCTGGACCTGCCTGATACCAGCCAGCACAGGCTCAAAGAAGTGATATGAAATGTTTCTCTTTTTGGGTGCCATGACTGCTGATGAAGAGTTGAGAACAGATGCTGATGATGAAGACTGATACTGGTGATGAGCCACTGACAGGCTGAGACTGGTGATAACAGTAGCTGAAGCAGGCAACTGATGAAGATGGCTGAAGCAGATAGCTGATGAACAGGGGTCTAATCAGATAAAGGGGTCAAAACCAAGCCAAAATATAATGTGGATACCCTGAAAAACAAATAAGCAAATGTTAAATGATGCAATGATGATGTATGCAAATGATATGCAAGGGTTTGTGATCGAGCTGGATCTGATTGACTGCCTTGATATAAGTCCATGTATGTCTAAGAAGTCCAGATGGAGGTTCAAAAATCCAGTAACCAAGGTGGGGGACTCAAATAAAGAGTCACATGTCCAGGGTTAAATCACAAGAACTGTCCAAAGTGGAGCATTCTTAATCACAAAAAGTATCAGGGTATGATGTGGCCAAGGGTACCTGCAAACCTGTAAACAGCCCAACCCCCTCACAGGTAGTGTTCTAAAACAAGGATCCTCAGACTTGGATCAGTTATGAGAAGTGTAAACACTTCTAACCCGGAGGTACAGTGTTTACAATAACCATAAAAGATCCTCCTCTAATTCACCTCAGTTTCTGAAGGTCATAGTAAAGGTCATCCAGACTTAGCAGGCTTCCCAGATAGCCCTAGCACTACAGGAGATCTGTAGCACAAAGTTCTCAAGAAGAAACCCATATCTGAACCGTGTTTCATATTCCCGCACCAGACCGAAATGGAATGGGAAAGAATATGAACCACTCTAGCCTAGGTGTCACTCAGGTACCAGGTATAGGACCTTAAACTCTCAATAGAACCCCACCGACCAAGACAGAAAACAGATCCAGCCCGATGACAATATGACAGCATGATATATATAAAGCTGCAAAGAAAGCAATAAAATAACTGTACATAAAGCAGTAAATAAAGCAAATATACAAACACACTTAGCACATAACACCCCAGTAAACACAAATCAAACAAGCGCTAGGAGGAACCCACAAAAAGAACCAGAAGCCCTGGTTACAGTATAAGGGTCCCCAGCAGAGTCGCCAAGCTGTCGCTCCCACCAAATGACACCTGGTCAGAAGGGGTACAGACGCGAACGGTCGGCGAAAGAAGAGAGTACACACAGGGGTGAACTCAGAAAAGAAAGAGTCGCCAGCTAGGCATTTTTATCCCGGAGGAAAGGCAATGCTGCATAGACCTAGAAAGATATGGATAAGACGGTTGCGAACCAGAGAGACTGAGAAAGGGGGTTGGTTACAACCTGGGAAGGTATTAGCACCCATATTGTCCGTCGTACTCGACGGGATCCACGCTTAAAAGATTTGTGTTTCAAAGGGGTAGTGTCAGTGCAATTTGTGTATCAAAGAGCTGGAAAAGGATGTACAAGTGTCAGTGTAAGAGAAGTGAAGTGTATAAGTGAAGTGTCAGTGTAAGAACAAGAATGAAATGCTCAAGATCATGAGGCTAAAAGAATAAAGCTGGAAAGAGGGGGGATATACAGAGGCTTTTGTTCGATAACTGTTAAGTTATGCCTACGTATCCTCTCGTGCAATGAGGAAGTCAGAACACTGTAGTTCGACCCAAAGAGACTGAAAGATAAATTGACTTGTGAACTGCTTACTTGTCTATGCTCAAGTGTATGACCTGTCTGGCTCAGGTGCAAACTGTCTTGCATTAGACGGAAGAAGCAAGTTCTCGCTTATGGGTGAATGAGATGAGAAAAGAATCCCGAAGGAGACGATTATTGTTTGTTTTTGTGTTTTCAGTCTTTTATTGCTTTTGGAGGTTTGTCATAAGTTAATGAGCTTAACCCTAAACCAATGGGTTAGTAAACTCACCACATCCTCCCTCTGATTAGGGGTAATGAGAATACCTTAAGTGTGAAGTCAGCATCTCACACTTAATCACCTTTGATGTAGGATTAAGATCATTAACCTACTTGTGATTATTTAGATGTTTTTGTTGTTTTTGTTTAGTATTGAGTAATGAGATTAAGCCATAATCAGGGATTAAACAGACTCATTACACCATCCTAATAGAAGGATAATAGATGAGAATGTTTAAGCTGAGAAAAACTCCTCAACTTAATCCATGATTAGGGATTAAAATCATGACAAAACAAAGCCTTTATTAAGTGGATTTTAGTTAATGGTAAGATGAAGAAATGAGTTTTATGGTTTGTAAGACAACTTGAGGGAGACTTGTCCATTAACACTAGGGTTAGTCCTTCTTAACCAATTAAGGAAGAATTAGAACCCTAATGCAAGGCCCAAGTTACAAGCTTGATGTCTTGATGATTATTAAGTGAATTGATTAAGGGATTTAAACACATTAAGGGTTTAACAATTAGGATTAAAGTTATACACTCCATCCTAATAGAAGGATGCAGGCATAAGCTTAATCACAAAGCCTTAAAGCCTTTAGGGTTTAGTCCCTGATTATGGGATGAGAAGAGAAGACTCAATGATGACACAAAGGTAAAAGCTAAATGGGGGGACTAATCAAAACCCTAATTATTGTCATGCTTGGTCATTCCTAGGGTTTGTGAGGTTTGCAAGAAAGAATCTTCAAAGAACCACCAAGGAGAGAAGCAGATGAAAGGAGCAAAGAGAAGCAAAACAACTTGCTTCACTTAAGAAGTCAAGTTGCTTGAAGGAAGAAAGTAAGATGAACAAGAAAGAGCAAGCTCAATCCAATACACATACAAAAATGCAGCAATGATGCATAAGAGAGATGAAAAGAGATTGTGAGAAGTGAAGGCAAATTCACTTCTCAAGGTAACTTACCACCTGAAAAGTTAGTGAAAGAAATGAAATGCAATGCAAATGAGATGCAATGGCATGGTGCAAGACAAAGTCATAAGCAAATACATGATGTTAATGATGCTAAGAGATGATGTAAACATGAAACAAGGCATGAGGATGATCATACAAGCATATGGAATGCAAAAGGAACATGCTTAGAACCATGAATATACATGAAAAGTTATGAAGTGCAAATGACATACAACATGGAAAATGAAAGATGCAATGATCAAAAATGGTTCTAATATGTCTTAAGATGTATCATGATCAAATGAATGCATAAAATGTCATGGCAAGTCATGGTATGCAAGCAAATGTAAGATGAATGCAAAAGAAAGCCCAAATTAGGGTTTATGAACAATGCACAAAACAAAATTCAAAACCAGAAGCAAACATCATGATAAAAAATTGAAAAGTCACTCAAAGGAACCCTAAACCTATACAAACTCACTGCCCAAAGGAGAGGATCCAATTCTTAACCTAGTGTAAGTTATGAATTTCCTAAGTTGGCTAGGGTTTTAAGGCAACTCATCAAGAAAAATGTCAAACAAATTGAAAATGCAAGATCAATTCATGCCAATTTAATCCTATAAACTACATGATATGCAAGATGCAATGCAAAAAGAATCATTGTCCAACTCTCAATGGTTAGGCAGAAATGAATTTTCAAAGTTTGGATCAAAATAATGCCTTGAAATGAAATTAATTCCATTGAAAATTGTCAAAAGGCATCAAGATCAAAAAATAAATTTGGTTTGAAGGTTGGACAATGTTTCTAAATGATTTTAAATGTTTCATGAATTTTTTTGTGATTTTTAAATACCTAAAAGTATTTTTAATTAATTAATTCTCATTAATCAATTAAAAATAAACTTTTAAATGATTTAAAAATATTTTTTAATGCAAAAAATAAAAATAAAAATTTTTTTGATTTCTGAAAATTAATAAAAGGTTTGATAAAAATTTTCAGAATTTTTTGATGATTTTTACTATTTTTAAATAAATGTACAAAAGAAATATGAAACAAATAAAATAAAAATGAATTTAAACTGAAAAATGAGAAAGTCAACAGAATCAAGGGCTGAGGTTTGAACTTGGACACGCGCGAATTGACCTGGCGCGCATCTGGACGGCCAGAATTCAAATTCACGTAATTAAGACTAAACCCTAATTAACTAACCCTAATGACTTTCAGGCGACCGGAATAGTGGTTCCGGTCGTCTTCTCCGACGAGCCATTTCTCTAACTCTCTCCAAACTCCATAAAAATGAAAACTAAATGCCCAGAATCAAACCCCATTCATCACTGAATCAAAACCCTCAAACAAAAATCATTTTTCAATCATCAATCATGCAAATCGAAGCAAAACAAATTTAGGGCAGAAAGTTTCAGACAACTCATACATACTCAATATTCCACCATTTTCATTTTTAAACACATCATGATTGAAATTCTGTAATGAGATGTCCTAAGAGATGTTCCAACACTTAATAGGACATTTAACCAAAACTTAAACAGCAGGAAAAATAAACAACACAGAAGTTTGTTAACCCAGTTCAGTGTATAACCACACCTACATCTGGAGGCTACCAAGCCAGGAGGAAATCCACTATTAGTAATATTAATTCTAGACTTAAACCACCCTGTTTAATCTATCACTTAATACTTACCCAATGCAATTTCTACCTAAGACTCACTTAGATAAGAGTACCCTACTCACTCCCCCTCAATCACCCAGTGATCAAGTTTACAAGTTTACAGAAATTGAAGACATCCTTCAAACAATACAGCTTGATCTTACTTCACAGTTTCAATCAAGTCACAAATGCACTTTTGCTTAAAAGCTCATAAAGTGGTACATAAAAACAACCTGCTATTAAAACACTAGACACCCTATTTAGTCTTCTGAAATTCGTACTCAATTCTATGAGTTTCTGTTGTTTAAATAGGTATCTGAATTTTGGGCTTTCTGTAGAATGATCCAGCCCTAATGTGCAGCAACTGTCACCTTGAATTTAGGGTTTGTTACCTCCTATATTCTAGGTGCATTAGGTCTTCTGTTTTAATCTGAATCTTCAATTTAAAACTCCCTACAGATGCGCCTTGTTCTGTTTTTATCCAGCATTAATTAATTCCAGATAGTTCTCCTTAAATATCTCTGATCTGTTAATCAATAATTAATTCTGGTAGCAGGTCTGAGATGTCTCAACATCTGTTGGGACATCCTGAAAAACTGAACTTAATTTATTCACACAATGTCCCAACATCTGATGAGACATCCTGAAATAAATTCACATACTCTGTTTGATAATGTCCCAACATCTGATAGGACATTCTGAACTGAATTTAACATTTCTTGTTTGGTCAAAAATTCTGCCAATTCTTAAACATCTACAAACTCCCCCTTTGGCTAATTTTTGGCTAACATCTTTCCTAGTTTTCAGAGTGCAGCAGAAGTTCTTTTTATCAGAGTATATCATTACTTTTCTGTTGATTCATATTTGAGTTTTACTCCCCCTCAAACATATATGAGTCCAGTCTTGTTTCAACAGAAATATTCACACTTATTCAGTTCAGGCAGAAACAAACAGATTTCATTCATTTAAACAGCAATTACATTTGATGTTATTTGATGTTGTTCTCCCCCTTGGTAGACACAAAATTAGGGGCCAAAGACACTATTACTGTCATTACATTGCTGTCATTACATTTGATCACTCAGATTCAGCACTCTCAGTTTCCTCCTCCACTTCAGTGTCTTCAGCAGCTTCACTTGCTTCATCAGCTTCACTGTCTTCATCAGATGCAGCTGTCTGATCTTCTTCACTTTCCAACCTCTTAATTATTTCCTCAAGCTTCTGTCTTCTAGCTTCAAGCTCTTTGCAGGTGCCTTTGAGTTCAGCAATCAAGGCTTTCTTGGAGATTGGATTCTTAGCATGTGAGGGACCAGCAGATGTCCCAGAAGGTGCTTCAACATCTGCAGCATGGTGACTGAGAAATAATTTGTAGTGAAAAGCCAGGGGGCTTTCTCTCTTGCAGATTGTGTCCTTCTCAGTTAAAATCCTAGGAAATTGGCTTAATATTATACCACATAGCAATGAAGGAAAAGCTATTGGTAGCTTTGTTGCAGAAGAGCTGGAATGCTTCATGGTTTGATCAAAAATATATTCTCCATAATCCATCTTGGTTTGAGTCCCCACAGCAAGGATGAATCTGGCCAGACCAGTTGAGATTGATGAAGTGTGGTTGGTAGGCACCCAGTTTGCAGTTCCAATCCTGTTAAGCATGGCATACTTTCTAGTAAGCATGCTCACAGAGAGCTTTCCCTTCACAGGCCAAGCTTTGACCTGATTTGCAGTGATCACCTTACAGATTTGATTATCTGTTTTCCCTAGCTTATTGGGTCCATCTGTGTCCCTTCCTAGATACTGATTAATGATTTGGGGAGAGAACTCAACACACTTACCTCTTACAAATACCTTTCTGAACTCTGAGGACTTACCATTTGAGCAATCCTCCTGAAGATTCACAATGAACTCTTTGACAAGAAGTTCATAGCAGGGAGAGAACTCTGAGACTGTCTTGAATAGTCCTGCAGCAGAGATTAGGTCAATGAGTTCTGTGCACTCAAGTGCATTGCTGCTTAGTTCTCTTTCCAAAGCAACCCTTCTTTGGTACACATATTTCCATCTGTTGACACTGGAGACATGATGGAAGGATATATTGTCCAAGGGAGCTTCTGGAACAACAGTTGAAGCTCTAGTTGGTGCTGGTTTCTTCTTGGGAGGAGATGTTGGGACATCTGATCCAACATCTGAATCTGATGGTGTTGCAGCTTTTCTCTTCTGAGTTTGAACCTTGCTCCATGGTTTTGCTGGACCAAAGGTAGCTTTAGCTTTGCCTTTCTTTGGACTAGCCTTCTTAGTCTCAGGGATGACAGGTTCAGCTCGTATCTTTCCTTTCCTGGACCTTAGTCTTTTAGCAATGCTGGGTTTCACAGATGATATGATCTCTGCATCAGAATCCTGTTCCAGATTGACTATTGGAGGGGATTGAGCAGTCTCCTCATCAGCTTGTTGATCAGTAGAAGATTGATCTTCATTTGAGTCTTTATCCTGTTCCATAGAAACTTCTTTATCACTTTCACTTGAGACCTCTTTCTTGTCCTCAGTCTGTTCAGTATCAGCATCAGATGAGTTTGCTTTCTCATCTGCATATGTTCCAACATCCGTTGGGACATCTTGTTCTGCAGCAGTGTTCTTTGTATCTTGAGCAGGTTCTTCTTGAGGTGCAGGAATGGTGTTCAAAGGAACAGAGATACCTTTCACCACTCTTTGTTCAGAAAAGACTTGGTTAACAATCTCCTTGATGGAATCATCAACATATTTGGAGTATTTAACATGTGAAGGAATTTCTTTAGCTTTGCTTCTGATTTGATCTTTACCTCTTTTTGGTGTTCTTGCCTTCTTAGTGTGAGAGGCATTTCCCCTGAGCTCGTCTAATGGTGTTGATTGCATTGGCACCATAGAAATAGGAGTGGCATGAACCACGTCTTCCTGGTTGAGAACTTCTTCAGCTGTTTTAGGGTTTTGAGACATTGTTGAGGAAGATGAATGTGCAGCTTTAGGATTTAAGATTTCTGAAGGATTACTAGTTAATGTGATTCGCTTGTGATGATGTGATGAGACTCTTGATAGCTGCTTATAAGGAATTACTAAATAAGTAGCCGTTACAGTCCAAATGATTAGGAATGAAATTCCCAAGGATCTAGTCCAGACTAGCTTTGCCATCTGGAACTTATGCCATGCAATGTCATATGACATGTTGGCACATCTCATTAACTGCTAGATATCACATACACAGATTCCAAGTTTGTCCCTTAAGCTCTCAAATTGTGTAGCATCCAATGCTTTGGTAAAGATATCAGCTAATTGCAGATCTGTAGCAACATGCTCCAATGAAATCACCTTCTCTTCTACAAGATCTCTGATGAAATGATGTCTGATATCAATATGCTTTGTCCTGCTATGTTGAATGGGATTCTTTGATATGTTGATTGCACTTAAGTTGTCACAGTACAATGTCATGACATCCTGTGGGACATTGTACTCAGTGAGCATCTGCTTCATCCAAACCAACTGAGAACAACTGCTACCTGCTGCTATGTATTCAGCTTCAGCTGTAGATAAAGATACACAATTCTGTTTCTTACTGAACCAAGAAATCAGATTGTTTCCTAGAAAGAAGCATCCTCCTGAAGTGCTTTTTCTGTCATCAGCACTTCCTGCCCAATCAGCATCACAGAAGCCAGTGAGAATAGGTTTGCAACCATGAAAGTACATTATGCCATAGTCACAAGTACCATTAACATATTTAAGGATTCTCTTGACTTGATTGAGATGACTGACTTTTGGATCAGCTTGATATCTTGCACAAACTCCTACTGCAAATGCAATGTCTGGTCTGCTAGCAGTCAAGTATAACAAGCTTTCAATCATGCTTCTATATAAACTATGATCTACATTCTCACCCTTCTCATCTTTAGTCAGCTTTAAATGTGTAGGAGCAGGAGTTCTTTTATGAGAAGCATTTTCCATTCCAAATTTCTTCACTATGTTCTTGGAGTACTTGCTTTGTGAGATGAACATTGAGTCTTCCATTTGCTTAACTTGCAGACCAAGAAAATAGGTTAATTCACCTACTAGACTCATTTCAAATTCAGCTTCCATCTGCTTGACAAAATGTTTGACCATCTTATCAGACATCCCACCAAACACAATGTCATCAACATATATTTGTGCAATCATGACATTACCTTCTTCATCTTTAACAAACAGGGTTTTATCAATCCCACCTTTTCTGTATCCTTGCTTGATAAGAAATGTGGTAAGTCTTTCATACCATGCCCTTGGAGCTTGCTTCAGACCATAAAGTGCTTTCTTGAGTTTGTATACATGATTTGGACAGCTTGGATCAACAAATCCTTTAGGCTGTTCTACATATACCTCCTCATTAAGATAACCATTAAGAAAGGCACTTTTCACATCCATTTGAAATAGCTTGAACTTTAAGATACAAGCAATTCCCAACAGTAGTCTTATTGATTCAAGCCTTGCTACTGGTGCAAAGGTTTCATCAAAGTCTACTCCTTCAATTTGAGTGTATCCTTGAGCCACAAGTCTAGCTTTGTTCTTTGTAACAATTCCTTATTCATTTGACTTGTTCTTATACACCCATTTTGTACCAATCACATTTATGTCATCAGGTCTAGGTACAAGATTCCACACTTCATTCCTTGTGAATTGACCTAATTCCTCTTGCATAGCACAAATCCAGTATTCATCAGTGAGAGCTTCCTTGACATTTTTAGGTTCTATTTTGGAAACAAAACAAGAACCTGAAATCACTTCTCTTGATCTAGTGCTCACACCTCTGTTGGGATCACCAATTATTAAATCTTTGGGATGATCCTTCTGTATTCTGATGGAGGGAGGTTTGCTTGAATCTTCTGACCTTGTATCATTTTGAGTGAAGTTATATTGATCATTCTTTTCTTCAGCTTCAACCTTGATATCAGCAGATGTTCCAACATCTTCTGGGACATCTGTAGGAGCATCATCAATTATCACATTTATGGACTCCATGATAACATTTGTTCTGTAGTTAAATACTCTATATGCTCTGCTGTTTATAGAGTATCCAAGGAAAATTCCTTCATCACTTTTAGGATCCATTTTTCTCCTTTGCTCCCTATCTGCCAGAATATAGCATTTACTTCCAAATACATGAAAATACTTAACAGTGGGTTTTCTGCCCTTCCAGACTTCATATATTGTGGACAAAGTTCCTTTTCTCAAGGTAACTCTGTTATGGATATAGCAGGCAGTGTTCATGGCTTCAGCCCAGAAATACAGAGGTAGCTTTTTAGCATGTATCATAGCTCTTGCAGATTCTTGAATAGTTCTATTTTTTCTCTCAACAATCCCATTCTGTTGAGGAGTGATAGGAGAAGAGTATTCATGATTGATTCCTTCTGAAGAGCAGAAATCTAAGAATTTTTGATTCTCAAATTCCTTTCCATGATCACTTCTAATTCTGATCACACAGCTGGATTTTTCCCTTTGTAATCTTTGACATAATTCCTTGAATACATCAAAGACATCTGACTTTTCTTTAATGAAACTTATCCATGTATATCTTGAAAAGTCATCAACCACCACATATGCATACCTCTTACCACCAAGGCTTTCAACTTGCATAGGTCCCATGAGATCCATATGTAACAATTCCAAAACTTTGGAAGTTGTCAGATGTTGGAGCTTTGGATGGGACATCTTGGTTTGTTTGTCTATTTGACATTCACCACAGATTTTGCCATCATCAATCTTCAGTTTAGGGATACCTCTTACAGCATCCATAGATATGATCTTCTTTATGCCTCTGAAATGAAGATGACCTAGCCTTTGGTGCCATAGTTTTACTTCTTCTTCTCTAGCTAGAGAACAAGTTGAAGTGGGGCTGAAGTCTAGTGGCTCCCACATGTAACAGTTGTCTTTAGACCTTGCACCTTTCATGATAACTTTTTGCTCTTTGTTAGTCACTATGCATTCAGTTTTTGTAAAGTTTACACTGTATCCTTGATCACATAGTTGACTTATGCTGATCAGGTTAGCAGTTAAACCTTTAACAAGCAGCACATCATCTAGTCTTGGAACATCTTGACAATCCAAGGTTCCAACTCCCTTGATCTCTCCTTTAGCTCCATCTCCAAAGGTAACATACCTGGATGAATGTGACTTTAAGTTTACTAGCAAATTCTTCAATCCAGTCATGTGTCTTGAGCATCCACTGTCAAAGTACCAGTCTTCTTTAGCTGATACTTTCAATGATGTATGTGCTATGTATGCAGTACTTTTCTTTGACCAGATGAGTTGAGATTTCTTTTGATGCCTCTGCTCTGAGTGTTGTTCAGCTGATCTCCAAGCTTGATTGTTGATCTTGTTCTTGTGTATGTGGCTTTGATCAGTCTGAATGTCAGCTTTTGGTCTCCAAACTGTCTTGATTACTTCTGTCTTTTGCTTAGGAGGTTGCTGATTTCTATGCAGCACTTTCTTGGTACCTTCTACTTTCTGCTTGGAAGGTTGCTGACACATCTGATTTGGATATCCATGTAGCTTATAACAGTGAGGTTTGATATGCCCAAATCTTCCACAGTGATGACATCTCCATCTTTGATATTTTTTCTTCATTTTGTTCTTTCCAGAATGTTGAGACATCTGTTGGAACATTATGTTTGTCTTTGTGTTCTGATGTTGGAGCATCTGTTGAGACATCTTGTTTGACTGTATAGTTTTTGAATTAGTTTTGCTAGAGCTTGCTTCATCTCTGTTATATCCCAGTCCACTTTTGTCCCCTGAATGTTTATTATTGCAGAGAATAGCATCCAGTGTATTTGAGCTGCTGTTCATCATTCTAACAGATTTGGACATATGTTCCAGCTTAGAATTGAGAAGAGTTACTTCACTTTTTAAGGTATCAATGATTACTTGATCACTTGCTTTTTCTTCTTCTAGTACTTCATTCTGCTTCTTTAGCTTTATGACCTCACTGCATACTTCAGTACTTCTCTTGTACAGATCCTTGAAGGCTTGCTCAAGATCTGCATAAGTAAGCTCTTCACAGCTGGAATCACTGTCATATTCACACAGTCCAGCTAAAGCAGCAATGTGCTTAGCTGATTCTTCTTCTGAATCTCCTGAGTCTTCATCAGACCAGGTCACAGAGAGTCCTTTCTTTTGCCTCTTTAAGTAGGTAGGACATTCAAACTTGATATGTCCATATCCTTCACATTCATGGCATTTGACTCCTTTATCTTGACTGGTCTTTTCAGCATACTTTACTCTTTTGTTAGCATCATAAGGTCTTCTGTTCTCAGAGTTTGTGTTTCTTCCACTAGGTTTGGATTTTCCTTCCATTCCTCTGAGAATCTGTTTGAATTGTCTTCCAATCAATGCAAGGTTTTCTGATAAGCTTTTATCATTTGCTGGTTCATCATCTTCTTCTTCATCTGTATTTGAAACCAAGGCAATGCTTTTGTTCTTTTTAGCATGTGTGTCATTCATTCCCATCTCAAAAGTTTTAAGAATGCAATCATTCTTGGCTTCCAGTAGTCATAATTAGATCCATCCAGAATAGGTGGTCTATTTACTGACCCTATATCTCTGTCCATGTTACAGAATTTGTTTTCCCTAGATCTCACCCAGTATAAACAGGCAGGGTGCCTGCTCTGATACCAATTGAAATTCTGTAATGAGATGTCCTAAGAGATGTTCCAACACTTAATAGGACATTTAACCAAAACTTAAACAGCAGGAAAAATAAACAACACAGAAGTTTGTTAACCCAGTTCAGTGTATAACCACACCTACATCTGGAGGCTACCAAGCCAGGAGGAAATCCACTATTAGTAATATTAATTCTAGACTTAAACCACCCTGTTTAATCTATCACTTAATACTTACCCAATGCAATTTCTACCTAAGACTCACTTAGATAAGAGTACCCTACTCACTCCCCCTCAATCACCCAGTGATCAAGTTTACAAGTTTACAGAAATTGAAGACATCCTTCAAACAATACAGCTTGATCTTACTTCACAGTTTCAATCAAGTCACAAATGCACTTTTGCTTAAAAGCTCATAAAGTGGTACATAAAAACAACCTGCTATTAAAACACTAGACACCCTATTTAGTCTTCTGAAATTCATACTCAATTCTATGAGTTTCTGTTGTTTAAATAGGTATCTGAATTTTGGGCTTTCTGTAGAATGATCCAGCCCTAATGTGCAGCAACTGTCACCTTGAATTTAGGGTTTGTTACCTCCTATATTCTAGGTGCATTAGGTCTTCTGTTTTAATCTGAATCTTCAATTTAAAACTCCCTACAGATGCGCCTTGTTCTGTTTTTATCCAGCATTAATTAATTCCAGATAGTTCTCCTTAAATATCTCTGATCTGTTAATCAATAATTAATTCTGGTAGCAGGTCTGAGATGTCTCAACATCTGTTGGGACATCCTGAAAAACTGAACTTAATTTATTCACACAATGTCCCAACATCTGATGAGACATCCTGAAATAAATTCACATACTCTGTTTGATAATGTCCCAACATCTGATAGGACATTCTGAACTGAATTTAACATTTCTTGTTTGGTCAAAAATTCTGCCAATTCTTAAACATCTACAATGATGATCAGGATAACATGTAGAATCAATTTATAACAAGTAAATGAAGTTCTGGAAAATTTGTTCTTGATGGATACCTGAACTGAAGTCCTTCGAACAAGAGCTTTCTGAGCCTTTCTCCTATGCAAACTGACTCCTCTGGTCCCCCTGAGCTCAATGGAATGCTTCACAACTCTTGTTGATGGCTGATTTGGGAGATGGCAGAAGTTCTGTTCAAGGGGGGATGATGATCGTGTTTTGGTTTCAGTGACTTTCAGGCTGTTTTAAGAGGTGGTTTGTGATCAGGGAGTTATGTTGAGATTGTTTGTGAAGTTTGTTTGGATGTTTTATGCTTGTGGAATCAGTTTCGAATGGTTTTGCAAGTTGGAGCAAATTTGATAACTATGGCTTGGAGTGTGTTTCAGCATGAAGTGTGTGGTGTGTTATGCTGGCTTTGGTCCACTTATCACAACTAGAGAGGTCAGAGGAGTTGGTGTGCCCTATTGTGATTGGTATGGGTCTTTGGCCAAAATGTCAACTTGATTTGTACTTGAGGTATGGGCAATGGTACAACTTGCTTTTTGGCTTGTCTTGGTTCAGCTAATTTTAAGGATAACCATGGAATTGTTTATGAGATAAATCAGCAAGTTGATCAAGGTTTGTGTAGTGTTTTGCAAATTTCACAAAGTTAGGCCCCTTTGGAAATTCTTGAGATTCAAGGCATCAAAATGCCATGTTCTTTGGCCCATTCTGATTTTTAGAGGTCATGTGATCATGTTGTGAAGAATTTGTATACATTTGAGGCCTTTAGAACACTTGATCATACCATTTTGCAAAATGCCTCTTTGGTAGAAAACTTCAAATTATGTGATTTTTCCCAACTTTGACAAGCCATAACTTTTGATCCAAAATGAATTAGGTCAAGTTCTTGTACTTTTTGAAAAGGGAATGATCCATTCTACAACTTTCATGACCAAAGTTTTTCCATTTGAAGCATTTTTGAATCAAAAAGCAAGGGTTGAAAAAGTTTCCCAAAATGGCAATTTTCATTATAAGTCAACTTTCCCAAAAAGTCAACTTTGCAAATGGCTTGAAATTCTTCAATTTTGTGAACTTACAACATCTTCTATGATCAAATAAAGATCATACACAATCAAAATGATGAAGAACACCACTTGGTTGGGTCATTGGGGCCTCAGATGCCCTAATCTTGCACTGGCTTGCTCAAGAAGTCAACTCTTGATCAGATGACTTCCCCATTGAATTTCTTCATGAAAATTGATATGCATGATCCCTATACCATATAGAGACCAATGGAAACAAGAATGACCAAAAAATTTGGAGTTATGGCCTCTGAAACCAAAACCCTAATTCTAGGTCATCTGTGCAGTTAAACCTGGCTCTGCTTCCACGCCATTCTCAGTTCTTGTGATTTTTTGACATTCTTGACTTTGAGAGGATATAATATGATGCTTGAACATACATGGACCCCTTTGAAGTGATTGATGACCTTTGGAGTGGCTCAAGTGGCTCTTGGATTGCTCAGATCACAAACCCTAGATGCATATGACTTTGAATCTATGCAGTGAATCAAAAATGTAATATGAGATGCTATGATTGAGTTTATGCATATGAAATGATCATAATCCATGGTGTGAATGGGTGAGGGCAAATTTGGGGTGTTTACAATAGGTCTCCCGGATCTATGTCCATTTCATTTAACCTCAGTCAGGATATTCAGGAACTTAATCCTACAATAAGAAGTACGAAGAACGAAAAATGGGAAGTTCCTAAGTACAATATTCTTAAACAAGATGGAAACGAAGTCTTCATACTCTCCAGCAACAAATCAGGATTTATTTTCCCCAGCCAGCAGTTGTTATATGAAGCTACTGATCAGCTTCCCGGCATAATTCATTCGTACATACATCATATCATATCATATCATACGCATTCCCATAAAATATTGTCTTTTAAGTTGTTATATATATCATTATGCTTGCACCCAGCTAACCTTATTTTTCACGTAAATTCTCCAGCAGACAAACTTCATCAACAACTTACCTTGGGCCGTCGTTTATTCTTCCCAATGGTTACCTTAATACCTCGGGCCGTCATTTATTCCTCCCGCAGGTTATCTCATTTTTGGGTCGTCGTTTATTCTTCCCAGAAATCAAATTACCTTGGGCCGTCGTTTATTCTTCCCAGTGGTTACCTTGTTACCTCGGGCCGTCATTTATTCTTCCCGCAGGTTATCTCATTTTTGGGCCGTCGTTTATTCTTCCCAGAAATCAACTTACCTTGGGCCGTCATTTATTCTTCCTAATGGTTACCTTGTTACCTCAGGCCATCGTTTATTCTTCCCGCAGGTTATCTCAATTTTTGGGCCTTCGTTTATTCTTCCCAGAAATCAACTTACCTTGGGCCTTCGTTTATTCTTCCCAATGGTTACCTTGTTACCTCGGTCCGTCGTTTATTCTTCCCGCAGGTTATCTCATTTTTGGGCCGTCGTTTATTCTTCCCAGAAATCAACTTACCTTGGGCCGTCGTTTATTCTTCCCAATAGTTACCTTGTTACCTCAGGCCGTCGTTTATTCTTCCCGCAGGTTATCTCAATTTTTGGGTCGTCGTTTATTGTTCCCAGAAATCAACTTACCTTGGGCTGTCGTTTATTCTTCCCAATGGTTACCTTGTTACCTCGGGCCGTCGTTTATTCTTCCTGCAGGTTATCTCATTTTTGGGCCGTCGTTTATTCTTCCCAGAAATCAAATTACCTTGGGCCGTCGTTTATTCTTCCCAATGGTTACCTTGTTACCTCGGGCCATCATTTATTCTTCCCGCAGGTTATCACAATTTTTGGGCCGTCGTTTATTCTTCCCAGAAATCAACTTACCTTGGGCCGTCGTTTATTCTTCCCAATGGTTACCTTGTTACCTTGGGCCATCGTTTATTCTTCCCGCAGGTTATCTCAATTTTTGGGCCGTCGTTTATTCTTCCCAGAAATCAACTTACCTTGGGCCGTCGTTTATTCTTGCCAATGGTTACCTTGTTACCTCGGGCCGTCGTTTATTCTTCCCGCAGGTTACCTCATTTTTGGGCCATCGTTTATTCTTCCCAAAAAATGTCATCTCCATATTCAAGAAGTATATCAGAAGACTCTTTATTCAAATGGCATTTTTAAGCCCATTCAAGCATCACGATCAACCAACAGTATCACTCTATACATCAGCAAGTGAAAATTTTTGGGTTTTTTTGTGTTCAATCCTCTTCAATCTTCAAGTCACGAATAACATACATGCCAATCTAACTTTTCAGATTCTAGAAAATTGAACAAGGGGAAGCTGTTGTACCCCAAAATTTTCCCTCCCACAATCAAGATAATCTCTCTCAAGACTTATAAATGATCATAAGGTCCTCAAGACTCCCAATTGGTCAAGAAGTGTGAAAGTTTCCTCAGACAATGCCTCCTCCTAAGCAAGATGTCCAAAACTAGGGTTTTGTGTTTCTTCAGGTTAAAATGAGTTTCAAGGCCTCAAGTGAGCTTAATAACATCCCACATGTATTCAAGAATCACCATGTCAAGTTTCAAGGCTTTCCCAATGAGTTTGCCCAGTCAGATGATCAGATATGCAAAAATCAGTCAAAGTAGTTAAAAAGTCAAACTGAGGTCAGCTGTGGTCAAACTAAAGTCAAACTTCAAGATTTTTTTCCAACATCAAGTTTATGAAGTAAAATTCATCATTTGATCAAGGGTTGATCATGATTCATCAAGGAAGTTTCAGATCATCAAGAATCAGGAGTTTCTAAATTAGGGTTTTCTTAAAAAAAGTCAACTGAACTTTGACCAGCCATAACTTTCACATGCTTCATCAAAAATTTCTCATCCAAATCTCATTTTGAAGGAAATTGAATTCTCTACAACTTTGTGTCTAACAATCCAAGCCTAAAAATGCTTCATTTGGAAGGTATGAGCTAAAACATTATAGGTCATTTTAAAAAGTCAACAAAAAGTCAACATCTTCCAAATGACATAATTTGAAAATGGTAAAGGATATGGACATGAGACCAAAAAGGTTAGTTAGAGGACTCTTTAAACTTTCCAAAATGTCCAAGAACACCTTCATATCATTAAAATTGAGGGATTTATGTCTTTGAAAAGTTGGGAAATGTTTGAGGGGTATATTGAGCAAATGAGGTTTTAAAACTAATTTTTTCCAAATGGGCTTGCAATTTTGTGATCTAATCTTTACAATGACATCATGCACGACCCATTTACAAATATTTCTGATTTTTTATAATTTATTTATTATTTATTTGGATTTTATTCATTAAAATTCAATTTAAATCAAAATAAAATATGAAAACTCAAATATTTGATTTGATTCTTCTTCTAGAAGCTCTTAAAGACAATTCAAGTTGATTTGATCTCATACAAATTCGTGCACATCCTTTGGAGCATGTAAAGATATTATTTTTCTTCACATTTATGGTTGATCTTTCTTCACACTCAAGGTATCCATAAGCCCACAAAGTGATATGTTTTTTGACCTAATTTAACTCTCCTATAACTAGATAATAGGAGCACAAAGTCAAGGGACGAAAATTGGCACAAGAGAGGCATTATCCAAACTCAAATTTTGCTAGAAAAATTCAAAATCAGTTTATCATTTGCAGGCTATTTTCAGGTGATTTAAAGGTTGCAAACTCTTCTTGGAGGTTCATTGGACATTTCCCAATCATTAACATCATCACATTCACTCACATATGCATGAATCGAACCTCCATATTCTTGGTTTCTTTTTAATTTTCGATTTCATGGATTTACATCATATAAATTGTTTTTGCTTATGTAAACTTGTTTGTCATTGTGTGTAGAATGTTTCTGGACAATCTATTTTGAGTTTCGATACAGGTTTACAGATATGCCATTTTTAGGGTTTTTGAAGTTCAAATTGGGAACTTCTTGAAAAGGCTATTTAAGGAAGAATTGATACTTCCATGAGACTCACAAGACCTCTTTTGATAAGTTCACATCACTAAAAGGAATTTATATTGTGTATCTAACATGTTGTTATGTGCAGGTCTTCTAGTGACAGACAAAAAACCGTCACTAGAACCTTTAGTGACGAATGACTGTCACTATAGCCTAAACCAATAGACGGAGGAAGAAGACAAGCTCTGCGCGCGAATTTCATTTTTAAATTTTGGTTTTATTTTATAATTAATTAGTGTGGGATATTTGACACAGGTGGAGCAACGTCCCAGTGGTTGTGTGTTGACTTGGTAAAGGGGAGGTCCTGAGTTCGAATCCAGGCCTCCCCCATATTCTTTTTGTGCGTCTGATTTCTTTCTTTTTCTTGTTTTTTCAATTTTTAATAATTAATAATTATATATTATATTAGGATAATTAGATAATCATTATAACTAATTTAATTTAATTAAGATAATCACCATTATTTTCTTCTTCTTATAAAACATTAAACAAAAATAAAAAAAATCACTTGTTTATTTTCTAACAATATTTTCTCAAACAATTTAATTTTTTTTAATTAACTTGTAAAATTACTTATTTTTCTTTTAATCACTATATTTTTTAATTTCTCACTTAAATACTTATTTTAACTAATATGTTTTTAATCAAGTAAATATTGTCTAATCTTTTTAATAATGTTGTTCTAATTAAAATTTCTAACAAGGTAAATAATTAATTATTTGTATAAGTATATCATAATTTATAGTTAATTTATTTTTCTAAACTTTAAGCTTTTCTTAATAAAAATCAAATGTTCAAGTCCTAACCTAATTTTAACCCTAATTTAATTTCTAATCCTAAACCCTAATATAATGTCAACCCTAATTTATTTTGTTTGCTTTGTTATTTTTATATTTAATTTTGATTTATTTAAATTATTAGAAAAATGTATAGGTTTATATTTAATGTAATTTATTTCCGTCTGATTATTTTGTATCTGTCCCAAAGCCTTGTAAAAGCATAGATTTTATATTTCCGTATTTTATTTATCCTATTTAATTGCTTGGTTAGTAAATAAGGAGTGCGAAATTAATTGTAATCAAAATTAACTTAGATAATTAACTTTAAAAAGATAAATATTTGAAAATAAACACTCACACACGTAAGTCGATCTTTGATCGCCATCTTGCACTTCCTAGGGTATTCCTCTTGGTTGCCATTAATATGGTCAAGTCCCTCGAATATAGGGGTGTCTTAAGCAAAGTCCCTTCGAATATAAATCATCATAGTCCCTACAGATTTAAAAGATCAAGTCCCTTCGAGGTTTCCTACGGAATAATGATCTTGTCCCTTTGAATAAATGATGATAGTCCCTACGAATTGCTAAAGACACCCTTAAGTTGCCTTCATTGACCATACGATGACCCTACGCCCGTCCCCTACATATCCAAGGTAATGACTACCTATTCCTTAATAATAGGGACAATCTTACCATTGAAAGAACATACGAGAACATGAAAGACTTAATCTAGGGTAGGTACCTCTTAGTTGCTTGCTCACATTTCAAAATACTTTTTACACCTCACTTTCAAAACATTTTCAAACAAGGCTTTGTATACATCCATACGAGGATCATTACAAAGTACTTAGAAAATTTCTAATCACACACTATACTCTTCAAAAACAATTTAAGTGAGCTAAGTAACTAAGAGCCCATGGATAACCATGGATATAAAGGGTGCTAACACCTTCCCTTTGTATAACTTACCCCCTGAACTCAAGTCTTTTAAAATAGGTCTTTACTGTTCTTTTATGTCCTTTCCACTTGGATAAAATAAAAATCGGTGGCGACTCTTGCTATTCGCAACATGACTAAAAGTCAGTTCTCCCACCGTGTTACAAGTTGGAAGCCAAATACAAGTTAGAGATCAAAGGTTTTCAAGATTCCTTAGCTGAACAGGGAGAGCTCCTTCAAAAGGCCCACCACCAAGAGAAGAGTCATCTTCAAGATATAGCAGAGAGTCAACAGGAAGTAAAGGATGCTCAAAAAGAGATAGAGGAGTTGAAACTTAGAGCTGATGTCAAGAAGACCAAGACTGAGTCAAGTGCAAGTAAGGAGAGTGAGAAGGTGTTCCTACAACAAATTAAGGAGTTGCATGCCTCCTTTGACCTTAGGGATATCCTGATTCAAAAGCTCATACAGGAACCAGACCATCTGGATATAGCCCAATTGCTTCAAGGTTCAAACGCCTTAGCTGAAGGTTGCAGGATATAGATCTTCCTAGGCTTAGTCTTGTATTCATATGATTTGGATTACCCACATGCTTGTTGTGGGATTCCTCTCTTATTGATGTACCTTTCTCTCTTTGATGTATGAACTTGTACCCTATGGGGACCTTTGTTATTTAAGTTTTCCTTTGATTTACCTGAAATATCTGGTTGTTATCTTTCGCACGGACACGAGATCTTAAATACTGCCACTTCATATCTGAATGTCACATAAGGTCTTCTTTCAAGCTATTCTCTTAATAATGGAATGGGAAAGTAAACAAAACCTTGAGGATAAGAGGAACACATCATTTCATACATATCATTTGCATTTTTCTTTTGCAGGTTTCTCCAGGTTACTTAACTTATCTACATTATAGGCAAAGATTGCGAGAGCTGCCAAGACCCGTCACCTCAGACAAAATATTCCTCATTGGTACGCAACCCGCAACAACTAAAGGACTATCATGGACTCTATGCAAACAAAGTTCAATGAATTCCGCACCCGGATGGGGGAATTAATGGTTATGATGCAGGGTACGGCCCAAGGACAACAGGATCTGAGGAATGCCATGCAAAGGCTCACTCCTCCCCAGACTGACCCTTTTGTGGTCACTCCAGATGCTCAAGGGAATCCCCCCAACAACAACAATGGAAGAGGTGGACCTCCAGTTCCAGAGACCGGCACACCATCTCTTAATCCCGTGGAAGACCGACAAGAGGATCAGTTTCGTTGCTGGATGAAAAGGTTAAGGCCCTTGAGTGTAGAGACACTCTTGGGATAAATGTATCTGATATGGGCTTGGTTCCTGGAGTGGTCATTCCTCCCAAGTTCAGGCCACAAACCTTTGATAAGTACAACGGTAACACCTGTCCCAAAACTCATCTGCAGGATTTTTACCGAAAGATCGCTGCCCATACTAGGGACGAGAAACTCGGGATGTACTATTTCCAGGACAGTCTCTCAGGAGGCTCATTGAAATGGTATATGAAGTTGGAGAGGAGCTCTATTAGAAATTGGAAAGAGCTAGGGGAGGATTTTCTTAAACAATATTAGTACAACATTGATATGGCTCCTAGCCGCACTCAGCTCCAAAGTTTGGCGCAGAAGAATTCAGAAAACTTCAAAGATTATGCACAGAGATGGTGTGAGGTGGCCGCCAGGGTACAACCACCGTTGCTAGAAAGAGAAATGGTAGATCTTTTTATGGACACCCTTCCAGGGAACTTCATGGAAAGGTTGGTTGGGTGTGCTTCAAGCAGTGTTTCAGATATTATCTTAACTGGTGAGAGGATAGAGAGCTGGATTAAGCAGGGAAACATCCAGAATAGTGGTGCTTCAGTTTCCGGTATCAAGAAACCTTTTGTGAGAAAGAGGGAAGGAGAAACTGGAGTAGTGTATGCATAGAGAAATAGAGGCAATAGAGGTGCTTATCATCAGGTGGCTCCGGTTACCATTTCAGCTCTGTCTAATCCACAGCAGGTTCAACAACCGCAACAACAGCGCCAACAGGGTTACCAGCAACAGAGGGCTCCTCGTCCTTATTATTCTCAAAAGGATAAATAAAGGCATATTGACACTCCACCTATGTCTTACTCACAGCTCTTGCAGAACCTTCTCCAGCTCTAAATGGTCCAGCATTGAACCTTACAACCTCTGAGACCGGGACAAATCCCTAAAGGTTATGATACAAACGCCCAGTGAGAATTCCATTCCGGAGCTCCCGGTCACACTACAGAGAATTGTAAAGCCCTGAAGCACATTGTTCAAGATTTAATAGATTCCAAAGCGATTAATTTCGCTCCTACTTCGAATGTGATACAAAATCCCATGCCTCCTCATGGAGATACAGTTGGGGCAATTGATGACGGAGAGAATTTGAATTTGGTGCGTGATGTCAATAACCTGCAAACTCCATTGAGTACTATCAAAGCTTGTCTGGCCTAGAAGGGTATCTTTCCGGGTTGTAAGAATGATTGTCCAGATTGTGTTGAGGCTCCTGATGGTTGTGAGTGTTGTACCCCAAAATTTTCCCTCACAAAACAAGACTTTGTGTGCTAAGAGGTTGACAAGACATCTTATGAGGTTCACAAGGTTCACAAGACCTCTTATGAGGTTCACAAGGTTCACAAGACATCTTATGAGGTTCACAAGGTTCACAAAGTTCACAATTAGTCAGAAGATTTGACAATTCCCTCAGACAATGCATCCTCCTAAGCAATGCATCCTAAACTAGGGTTTTGACTTTAATCAGGCTAAATGGACTTCCAATACTTCAATTGAGATTCATAACATCTTATATGTGTTTAAGAATCCCCATGACAAGTTTCAAGACTTTTCCCAAAGGTTTGCTCAGTCAGATGATCAGATAGGTCAAAATCAGTCAAAGTAGTTAAAAAGTCAAACTGAGGTCAACTGTGGTCAAACCAAAGTCAAACTTCATGATTTTTTGTCAACATCAAGTATATGAAGTAAAATTCATCATTTGATCAAGGGTTGATCATGATTCATCAAGGAGATTTCAGATCATCAAGAATCAGGAGTTTCTAAATTAGGGTTTTCACAAGAAAAGTCAACTGAACTTTGACCAGCCATAACTTTCACATGCTTCATCAAAAATTTTCCATCCAAATCTCATTTTGAAGGAAATTGAATTCTCTACAACTTTGTGTCTCACAAGCCAATCCCAAAAATGCTTCATTTGGAAGGTATGAGCTAAGACATTATAGGTCCTTTTGAAAGTCAACAAAAAGTCAACACCTTCAAAAGAGCATAACTTGAGAATGGTAAAAGATATGGACATGAAAACAATGGGGCTGGTTAGAGGACTCTTTAATATTTCCAAAATGTCCAAGAACACCTTCATAGCATTAAAATTGAAGGATTTGTTCCCTTGCAAAGTTGGGAAATTTTTGGGAGGTTTATGAAGCAAATAGGAGTTTAAAACCAATTTCTTCCAAATGGGCTTGCAATTTTTTGATCCAATCTTAAACATGACATCATGCACGACCCAATCCTCATTTATTCAGATTTTTATTATTTATTATTTTATTTATTTTGATTTTATTCATTTAAAACCATTTTAAATCAAAATAAAATATGAAAATTGAATATTTAAAAGTGATTCTTCTTCTAGAAACTCTTAATGACCATTTAAGTTGATTTGATGCTATACAAATTCGTGCTAAGGCATTATAGCATGAAAATATTTGATTTTTTTGACTAATTTGGCAAGGAGATTTCTTCACACTCAAGGTATCCATTAAGCCCACAAATCCACCACTTTTCTGACCTAATTCCATTCCTCTATAAGTATACAAACTACACAAATGCATAGGACACGAATTTGCTGCCTCAAAGATAAGTTTCAAAGTTTCAAAATTCATCCAAAAAATCTCAATTCGGATTCTTCCTTAGAGGCTCTTTCAAGACATTCTAAAGGTTCAAACATGTTCTTTGAACATCACTGATGCAATCCCAACCATTCATTGCATTCAAAACATCCTGAATTGCTTAAACCGAATTCGTTTCTTTTGGTTTTTCTCAATTTTCGATTTCGAATATTTATGAATTATAAACATGGTTTGATCTTATATTATTGTTTGTTTGGATGTATAGAATGTTTCTGGACCATTTGATTGAAGCTTAAGTGCAGGAACAAGGAAGTGCCATAGTTAGGGTTTTACCTTCGAATTTGGGGTTTCATGATTCACTGAATTTAAGTGAATTTAAAGGACATGGTGTGATTGTATAGACTGTGAGGATCATGTTTCACTAATCAATTTGTAAAAATTGTACTGTTTTGTTGGTATTCGAAATTCGCAGGTTCCATATGTTATGAGATTCGCAGGAAAATTCGTGGATGAATTTGCAGGCCATTGCGCAGGAAATATGAAGAAGATGAAGTCATTTGGCGCGCAGGAGGAATTTCAAATTTGGACTTAATATTTTATTGATTGGTTTTCATATTATTTCCACAGGTGCTGCTTGGCCCAGTGGTGTTGGCGTATGCGTGTTATTAATTGTGACCTGAGTTCGATCCTTGGTGACAACAATATTTTGTTCAATTTTTCATTATTCAGTTAACTTAATATATTATGTTTGTTTATGGTTTAGCTTGCAGATGCGCCCTTCTGGCTGGATGGTTGGAGTGTTTGTTTGTTGGTTGAGGGTCCTGGGTTCGAATCCCCCCCAGGCCCTTTTGTATTGTTTTTGTTTTTTTTTGTTATGATTTCTGCAGGTGAAGAAACAAAACCTGATGGTACTCACTCCATATCACATGCGCGCGCATAGCCCAGTGGATGGCTTCTTGGTCTTTAAGGAATAAAGCCTAGGGCCTGGGTTCGAATCCCAGCCCCAGGTATGTTTTGTTCATATTTTTTTTCCATTTTATTTTTGTTTAATATATATTATAATTAATTCAATTAATGTTAAATAATTAAAATAAAATGTTTATATTATTTTGTATGATTTCAAATTCATATTTTGTTTTCTTAAAATTAAACTTTATTTAATATTTATTTTATTGTAAATTATTAGCATTATATGTTTTATGTAAATAAATTAATAAATTAACCCTAATATTTTCATATAAAACCTAATATTTTCCAAAACCCTAATATTTTTTATAAACCTTAATTATATTATAATTCTTAAATTATTTATTTGTAAATTTTAATTATGTACATTATTTTATAATTTGTTTATAATTATTATTAAATATAGCTTTCATATGTAAATGATTTAATTAAAAAGTAAACCCTAATTTATTTTTCTAAATAGTTAAAAAACCTAATTTTATTTTGTAAATCTAATTTATTATTGCGTATGTTTATAATCAAATATTTTTATAATATGTGTATAAAATTAAATAATTAGACTATTAATCATATTTTATTAGTATATAATTTTTATTTAAAATTCTTAAAAAATATATTTGATTAATTGTGAATTTTTAATTTATTTCTATATTATTATACTAACCACATTATATTTATTTATTTTGTTTATTATTATTAACTTTCTTATATTTATTTTTGTTTATTGTTACTAACCCACTTAATTATTTATTTGTTTGCTTATTTAATTTATTTTAATTATTATTATTATGTAATTGTATCCAATATGTAATAGTTGTAGTAATTTTTATTATTTATTTTTAAATGCCATGGTTAGTAAAATAGGGAGTGTAAAACATGTTTGTATGTAAAATTGAATTTAAATCACTAATCTCAAGATAAATATTTGAATTGGTACACTCACACACGTAAGTCGATCCTGGATCGCCATCTCACTTCTTAAGGGTTGCCTCTCAAGTTGCCTAAACAAAAGGTCAAGTAAGGTGTATAAAGCAAAGTCCCTTCATTCTCTCATATCATCTAGTCCCTTAACAGATAAAAAGATCAAGTCCCTTCATGGTTGCCTTCGTAATGATCTTGTCCCTTTCGAATAAAGATGATAAGTCCCTTCGAATTGCTTATACACCTTACAGTTGCCTAAATAACAGATGTCCCTTCACTTGACTCTCACATCCAAGGTAATGACTACCTATTCCTTAATAATAGGGATAGTCTTACCACCTAAAGGATATTCAAGAACAGAAAAGACTTAACTTAGGGTAGGTTCCTCTTATGTACTTGCTCACTTTTCAAAAACATTTCAAACACTTCACATTTTTCAAACAAATTTTCAAAACAAAGACTTTATATATATCCATACATGGATCATTATAAAGTACTTAAAGAAAATTTATTCACACACTACACTTTTCAAAACAATTTAAAGTGAGCTAAGTAACTAAGAGCCCATGGATAACCATGGATGTAAAGGGTGCTAACACCTTCCCTTTACATAACCTACCCCCCGAACCCAAAAATCTTTTTAAAGGTCTTTCCTGTTCTTTTATACCTTTCCTTTGGATAAAATAAAAGTCGGTGGCGACTCTTGCTATCCGCAACATAACTAAAGTCAGTTCTCCCACCGTGTTACAGAACTGGCGACTCTGTTGGGGATTTAATAAAAGAGGGGTACCCTTAGGAATAAGATCACTTTAAAATTGTTTGCCTTGTTTGCTTTATACTTATCTTGTTGGGTGCTCTTATGTGTGAAAGATCCTAACCCGGATCTAGTGTACCTTAGGTAAATGGCAATAGACCAAGGAAACTGTACGGCGTATACCGATATGGTTGATTTGGTGGCCATAGTTAGTGTGACTTCTTGGTTGGTGCTTATGTTCCTTAAGTCAAGTTGAGGATAATATGAGGCTGCCATATCTTGTCAATACACTAACTAACTTTTAGAACCCTAGTTATCCCATCTTGGCCTTTAGAAAGTAGTGAGATAACCGGCTTTGGTGAAGACTAAAGTTGGTTGATACTCGATACTACACTCATTGAGATTCTAAACTTGGAGGGTTTTGGTTGGCAAGTAAGTTGCCTACTGAACAACCACCCTTGTGAAGGATCAATGATATTGAGATCCCTTAGAACCTGGTTACTTTATAGGACAGGATGAACCACCTAAACTTCAGGGGAGGGTACTTACCTTTAAACCTCATGCAAGCCTTTAAACCTAGGGCTATGGTGTGACTTGTTTGTGTGTGCCACATGTTTGTGATTGAGCATAACATCATGACATCATCATGCATCATAAGCATAGCATTTTCACTAACCATTTCAAGGACCAAAGGATTTATCTTTGTTCTTTGTTGCAGGTCATGGCTTCTGCTCGTAGGAACACTATCAGGATCAACTTTGTAGGAACACCTCCTAAGCTTAAGGAATTGGTTTCTCAAATTTCTGAAAACTCCCAGTTCATCAAGAGACATGGTCACCTACTGGATCTAGTCACTTCAGGGTTCAATTAAGACATGATGAGTGTTCTGTTTTAGTTCTTTGATCCTAGACACCATTGCTTCACATTCCCCAACTATCAGCTGGTTCCTACAATTGAAGAGTTCTCTAAACTTCTGGGTATACCTGTTCTTGATCAAAGACCCTTCACAGGCTTAGAAAAAGAGCCTAAACCTGAAGTCATTGCTGCAGCTCTACATCTAAAGAAGTCAGACATTGTTCTAGAAACGAGAAGCGGAGTTAAGGGTATTCTTGCTAAGGTGTTGATAGAGAAGGCTCAAGTGTTCTTGAAGGCTATGAACATATTTCTTGCTAAGGTATTGATAGAGAAGGCTCAAGTGTTCTTGAGGAAATCTTAGCCTTGCTGATTTATGGCTTAGTGTTGTTCCCCAATCCAAATCAGTTCATAGACATTCACGCCATCAACATATTTCTAAGTCACAATCCATTACCTACATTGCTTGGAGACATTCTGCACTCTCTTCATACTCGTACTACAAAGGCACGAGGAACTCTGATGTGTTGCATACCTTTGCTATCTAGGTGGTTTATTTCTCACCTTCCTCGATCAGTGATGAAGAATGAACAAGGGTTCAGGTGGTCTAAAAGGATCATGTCACTCTCTCATTCAGATATCCATTGGTGCTCCAGATCTATGGAGAATATCACTATCATTGACCGTTGTGGGGAGTTTCCTAATGTGCCACTTCTAGGCATAAGAGAAGGCATTACTTACAACCCTTCCTTAGCTTTATGACAGTTTAGTTATGCTCGAAGTGATGGTCCACATGACATGTTGATTCAGGGTATTGTATTTGACTACGACAACGATCTGCAAGGTTACCGTCAAAGGTTCATACGAGCATGGGGGAAAATGAACAAGGTTGACAGCAAGACTCTGGAGCCCAAGTACACTATTCCTATGGAAGCTTACCTCAGATGGGTGCGATCTCGTGCTCAGACTCTCATGATGCCATACCCTGCCATTCTGCCAGTTACTATGGAGCCTGTTGCTGAGGGAGATACTTCTTATACCATTCTTCACCCAGACATGCCCACTGACATGGAAGACTTACAGAGATTCTGGATCCAGTTGAAGGAGCAAAGGGATACTTTCGAGGCTCATTACAAAGCAAGTCAAGAAAGAATACTGGAGCTAACAAAGCAACTTCACGAGGAGCGGAATCTCAACTCATACCTCAACACAAAGAGGAAACGTCCATGGGAGACTTAAAACCCCATCTTTTGTATTTATTTCATTTTTATTGTAAGCCCAAAGGGCAAACGAATTTATTACTAATAAAAGTTTACTTTCTTGATCGTTTGAGCAAATTTAAATCGCTGGTCCTTGAAAACATTGCATATACATTCATATATCATATCATTGCATCATAGGTTTATTGTGCACAGGTTTCTTATCTTCTCGCTGTTTATTTCAGCAATGGCTCTTGAACTAACAGTCAAAGATCTCCAGGCACAAAATGCACAGTTCCAAGAGCTGATCCTGAACTTGTCCAAGGGGCAGGATGAATTGAAGACACTGCTGGTCAAGAAGACTAAGAAGACTAGAAGGTCAGGAGGCCTGATCAACATGGGAAGAAGGTTCAGAGGTCCTGTCAAGACCAAAGAACAGGTTGAAGATTATGAGTCTGAAGAGTCTGAGAAAGAGGGAGGCAGTCTCCACAACACTATGGGGGACTCTGATTCTGAAGCTAACTACTATCATGAGCCTAATGAAGATAAGTTCAAGATGCTGGTGGATAGAATGGATGCTATGGAATTGCAAAAGTCTTCTGGGCTGGATTTTGAAGACCTGAGTTTGATATCTGGGGTGGTTATACCCATTGGTTTCAAGGTTCCTACTTTCGTAGTTTATGATGGCGTCTCTTGTCCCAAGCTGCATCTGAGGTCTTATGTCCGGAGAATCCAACCTCATACTGCTGATAAAAAGTTGTGGATCCATTTCTTCCAAGAAAGCTTGTCTGGAGCTCAATTGGAATGGTACTATCAGTTGGAGAGTGTCAACATCCGTGATTGGAATGATCTTGCCGAAGCCTTTTATAAGAAATATCAATACAATGCTGATCTGGCCCCTACTCGCATGCAACTGCAAAGCATGTCTATGGGTGCTAAAGAAAATTTCAAGGAGTATGCCCAGAAGTGGAGAGATTTGGCTGGAAGAGTGCAACCCCCTCTAACTGACCGGGAGTTGGTGGATATGTTCATGTGTACGTTGAATGGTCCTTTTTACAGTCATCTTATTGGAAGCTCATCATCTGGCTTCACTGAGTTGATAATGACAGGAGAGCGCGTAGAAAGTGGTATAAGGAGTGGCAAGATCCAGGTGGGTGCTTCTTCTTCAAATACTGCAAAGAAGCCTCCTAGTGGGAAGAAAGAGTCAAATGTTGTTTATGGTCAACCTGATCGTAATAGGAGGCATCAGTTTGTGAGTGCAGTTCATATCTCCAATCTAACTCCTGCAACAACAGAGCCACCACAGAACAATCAGCAGAGGCCTAGAAGGCAGTTCACTAAGATCAACATGTCACTGGCCCAGGCCTTGCAACACTTGTTGAAGGGTGAAGTTATCACTTTGAGGGACCCTCCTCAGAATCCCAATGTTACCTCTCCCAGGTACAATCCTAATGCACGATGTGCATATCATTCAAATTGTCAGGGACATGATACCAATAGTTGCTGGGTATTGAAGAATAAGATTCAGGATATGATTGATGCTGGAGAAATTGAGTTTGACCCTCCGGGTACTCCAAATGTGATTACTGCTCCCATGCCAAATCATGAGAAGACTGTCAATGCCATTGATGAAGATTCACATATTTCCTCAGTTGCAAATTTAACTACACCATTGTCTGTTATTAAGAAGAAGTTAGTACAAGCTGGGTTCTTTCCAGGTTGTCGTGAAGATTGTGTCTATTGTGCTTATAAGCCGGATAGTTGCTGGAGGTTGAAGGACGGAATTCAACGCCTCATGAATAATTACACCATAGTGTTTGAAAGGACCCCACCTTCTGTGGAGAGTATGGTGGATCATATAACTAAAGGTGCGAAGGTTGAAGAGGTGGATATGGTTGATAAAGTGCCGGTAAGGATTACTTTTAAGGGACCTGTAAAAATCACTCGTAAAGGTCCAATTAAAATTACTGCTGAAGGCCCTGTGAAGATTGTTGCTGAAGCTAGAGTGGCTCCTATGATCATTACCACTCCTGGTCCTATTCCATATACTTCGGATAAAGCTGTGCCTTGGCATTATGGGTCCGATGTTTATATTCATGGTGTCAAGCAGGAATCCTTAGCTGATGCACCTGTTGTGGGCGAAAATCTGGATGTTGATAATATTGCTGGATCTAGTAAGATCACACGAAGTGGAAGAGTTTTCTCTCCTCCAGTTACCTCCAAGAATGCAGTCACTCCAGCTACTACCTCCACTACTGATGCTCGGGGCAAAGGTCCTGTTATTGAACCTATACAAACTAATGTGCCAGCTGTTGATGACCTTTCTAAGCAGATGGAAGAAGTACTGAAGATCATTCGCAAGAGTGATTATGACATTGTTGATCAATTGGGGCATACTCCCTCCAAGATTTCTATGTTGTCTTTATTGTTGTGTTCTGAGGCTCATGCCAAGGCCTTGATTAAATTTTTGAAGACTGCTCACGTACCAAATGAGATTTCTGTAGACCAGTTTGAAAATTGTGTTGCACACTTGACCTATGATAATGGGTTAGGTTTCTCCGATGCTGATTTGACTCCTGCTAAGAGGGATCATAACAGGATTCTACATATCTCTATTGAATGTAGGGGCACTACCCTGTCACATGTGTTAATAGACAATGGCTCCTCACTGAATGTGTTGCCCAAAGAAGTTTTGAATAAGCTTAGTCCTGAAGATACTGTGTTGAGGCCCAGTAATATAGTGGTGAAGGTTTTTGATGGCTCGAGAAGAGTGGTGCATGGAGAAATTGATCTCCCAATCAAAGTGGGTTCTCAGGTCTTCAATGCTACCTTTTATGTAATGGATATTCGTCCTTCGTATTCTTGTTTGCTTGGGCGTCCCTGGATCCATGGGGCAGGTGCTGTGACTTCTACCTTACATCAGAAGCTGAGATATCCAGTAGAAGGAAAAGTTGTCACTGTTTACGGAGAGGAAGGATAAATGATTAGCCATGTGAACATATTTAAATATCTTGAAGTGGAAGGTGAATATGTTGAAACTCCATGCCAGACGTTTGAAGTAGTTCCTTGGGTTGTTAATAATTATGAAGCTCCTCCTGTTGTCAAGAAAGTTCCTGTGGTCACCAGAGTACCTCCTACAATGGTCTCCCTCAAAGATGCTAGAGCTGTGGTGGATGAAGGTGGTTGCACTATTTGGGGTCAACTTCCTGACATTCCTTACAAGTCTGACAAATTTGGTTTGGGTTTCACTGCAGAGTCCCAGAAGGTTGTTCGTCGTGCTCGTGCTGTTCGTATCACCAATCAGGGGATTATGAAGAATCAGATCAATGTTGTGGGTGACTATGAGGAAGATTATAATCTGGATGCTTGGAATTTTCCTACTGTGGGTGCTGGGCTCAATAACTGGAAGGCTGAAGATGTTATTCCTATCTCCTTTAGTCAGGAGTAAATACTATTACTGTGTTGTTACTTTTTAAGTTTGTATTTTCTGAACAATTAAACTCTTAAGCCTTGTACCTTACCCGGGGCACAATGGTGTGCTTGTTACAGGATGTCATTTCATTTGCATATTTCATTCAATAAAAATCAGTGGACGTTTCGTTTTCATAAATATTGTGTTCCTTGTCTTTCTTTCCTTTTATTTTTATTTTATCAGCTATGTGTTCTTACACACACCCACATCACTAAAATGCAGATCCTTATCCACTCTGGATCCTGTTGATAACAGTTCTACTATTGTCAATTATAATTTCGAGAATCTGATCTATCAAGATGAAGACGGAAATGAGGACGATTGTGAAGTACCTGTAGAGCTTGTTAGGTTGTTACAACAAGAAGAGAAAGCTATGCAGCCACATGAAGAGCCAATCGAAGTTGTGAATCTGGGAACTGAAGAAAACAGGAAAGAAGTCAAGATAGGGGCTGAATTAGAGGATAGTGTCAAGAGCAGATTGATTCAGATGTTACATGATTATGTGGAGATCTTTGCTTGGTCCTATGAAGATATGCCAGGGTTGGATACAGACATTGTGGTTCACCGTTTACCGGTAAAAGAAGATTGTCGTCCAAAGAAGCAGAAGGTTCGTCGCATGCGTCCTGAAATGTCAGAGAAGATTAAGGCAGAGGTGATGAAACAGTTTGATGCAGGGTTCTTAGCTGTGACTTCTTATCCTCAGTGGGTAGCAAATGTGGTACCGGTACCTAAGAAAGATGATAAGGTACGTATGTGTGTGGACTACAGAGATTTGAACAAGGCCAGCCCCAAAGATGACTTTCCACTTCCTTGTATTGATGTTCTAGTAGACAACACTGCTCAGCACAAGGTATTCTCTTTTATGGATGGTTTCTCTGGTTATAATCAAATCAAGATGGCACCCGAAGACATGGAGAAGACAACATTTGTTACACAGTGGGGCACTTTTTGTTATAAAGTGATGCCATTTGGTTTGAAGAATGCAGGGGCAACATATCAGCGTGCTATGGTGGCTTTGTTTCATGACATGATTCATCAGGAGATAGAGGTGTATGTGGATGATATGATAGCCAGGTCTCAGAATGAAGAGCAACATCTTGATCATTTTCATAAGTTGTTTGAGAGGTTGAAGAAATACAAGCTGAGATTGAATCCAAACAAATGTACTTTTGGAGTTAGGTCTGGTAAACTCCTGGGTTTCATTGTCAGTGGAAAAGGTATTGAAGTAGACCCTGCGAAAGTGAAAGCTATACAAGAGATGCCAGCTCCCCGTACTGAGAAGGAAGTCAGAGGTTTCTTGGGACGATTGAATTACATTGCAAGATTTATTTCCCAATTAACTGCCATCTGTGAGCCAATCTTCAAATTGTTGAAGAAAGATCAGGTGATGGAATGGAATGACGAGTATCAGACTGCCTTTGATGAAATCAAGAAATATCTGCTAGAACCTCCAATATTGATGCCACCAGTTGATGGAAGACCCTTGATTATGTACTTAACAGTGTTAGACAACTCAATGGGGTGTGTCTTGGGGCAACATGACGAGTCTGGTCGAAAAGGGCAGGCAATATACTACCTTAGCAAAAAGTTTACCGACTGTGAAACAAGATACTCACTGCTCGAGAAAACTTGCTGCGCTTTGGCATGGGCTGCTCGCCGACTAAGACAGTATATGTTGACTCATACTACCTTATTGATTTCAAAGATGGATCCAATCAAGTACATATTCGAGAAACCTGCTCTCTCCGGAAGAATTGCAAGATGGCAAATGATCTTAACAGAATATGATATACATTATACTACTCAGAAGGCCATTAAAGGAAGTGTTGTAGCTGATCATTTGGCTCATCAAGCAGTGGATGATTACCAGTCAATGAGTTTTGAGTTCCCTGATGAAGACATTATGATTATTACCAAAGAACCTGGACAATATGACGGACCTGAACAAGGATCCCGATGGATTATGGTTTTTGATGGAGCTTCTAATGCACTTGGTAATGGTGTTGGTGTTGTGATCAGTTCCCCTGAAGGTTGTCATACCTCGATTACTGCCAGACTTTGTTTCTATTGTACTAATAATATGGCGGAGTGTGAGGCATGTATCCTGGGTATCAAAGCTGTCATTGATATGAAGATTCAGTTCCTAAACGTATATGGAGATTCAGCCCTGGTAGTAAGTCAGATTAAAGGAGATTAGGATACCAAGCATGATAATCTCATTCCTTACAGAGAACATGTATTGTCTTTGATCCCACATTTCAAAGAGATCACCTTTGGACATATTCCACGGAGAGAGAATCAGTTGGCAGATGCATTAGCCACCATGGCATCCATGTTTGAGATCAGCTGGGATGATGAAGCTCCCAAGATTACTATTGATAGATTTGAGAAGCCTGCATACTGCAATGAGATTGACACTGAAGAAGCAGAGGAGAAGCCTTGGTTCTATGAAGTGAAAAGATATCTTGAAGCCCAGGAGTTCCCTGAAAGGGCTTCTGTCAAAGATAGAAAGTTTATGAGAAGGTTTTCTGCTAAGTTCTTTTTGAGTAATGGCATTTTGTACAAGCGCAATCATGATTCAACTTTGCTTCGTTGTGTGGATAAGAAGGAAGCAACAGAGATTATGGAAGACATGCATGATGGGATCTTTGGCACTCATTCTAGTGGTCATACTATGGCAAAGAAGATATTGAGAGCAGGTTACTATTGGTCTACCATGGAAGCTGATTGCTATCAACACTCCAGAACATGTCACAAGTGTCAAATTTATGCTGATAAAGTCCATATACCTCCTTCACCATTGAATGTGTTGACTGCTCCTTGGCCTTTTGCCATGTGGGGCATTGATATGATTGGTGAGATCAAACCTACTGATTCTAATGGGCATCGTTTCATCCTGGTTGCTGTTGATTACTTCACGAAGTGGGTAGAGGCAGCTTCATTTGCATCTGTTACTAAGAATGTGGTGGCTCGATTCATTAAGAATAATCTCATATGTAGGTATGGAATCCCTGAAAGGATTATTACTGACAATGGCTCTAATCTGAACAACACTATGATTACTGATCTCTGCACGCAGTTCAAGATTAAGCATCACAACTTTTCTCCGTATCGTCCAAAGATGAATGGGGCAGTAGAAGCTGCTAATAAGAACATTAAGAAGATTATACAGAAGATGACTGTTACTTATAAGGATTGGCATGAGATGTTGCCATTTGCTCTTCATGGTTATCGTACTACAATACGCACTTCAACAGGGGCAACCCCATTCTCTTTAGTATATGGTATGGAAGCAGTTCTACCCATTGAAGTTCAAATCCCCTCCTTAAGAATCATGAAGGATGCAGGCTTGGATGAAGATGGGTGGATTCAGACCCGGCTTGACCAGATAAATTTGATTGATGAGAAGAGGTTAGCAGCAGTTTGTCATGGCCAGATGTACCAAAAACGAATGATCAAAGCTTTTAATAAGAAGGTTAAGCCAAAGGTATATCAGGCCGGTGACTTGGTAATCAAGCGTATCATATTACCACAGGGTGATCCTAGGGGCAAGTGGACTCCTGCATATGAAGGACCATTTGTAGTCAAAACAGTATTCTCAGGAGGTGCCATGATACTTACTACTATGGATGGTGAAGACTTCCCGCAGCCTGTAAACGCAGACATAGTTAAAAAATAATACGCATAAAAAGAGACCCGCTAGGTTGACTGGCCTAGGAAAAAATAAGGGCATCCCGGCGAACCAAAAGGGTTCGGGCAAAAATTAGGGATATATATATATATATATATATATATATATATATATATATATATATATATATATATATATATAAAATGTACACCCGGCAAGTCGAAAACCTGAAAAGGCGGCTTGGGCAAAAAAGGGTATCCCGGTGGATTGAAAACCTGAAAAGGCAATCCAGGCAAAAGTTAGGGATTAAAGCGTATGACTATGTCTCGTTTGGATCACCCATGAAACTACAACCAGTTGTGCTACTTACTCAAGTTTGAACAGATAAAGCTCAATCCAATCGTTTCCGTCTCAACAGCAAGAAGATGAGATACTTGAAGATAATGGCAATAGTAGAATTGAAACTCAATAGGATTATTTCCCACATAGCTGATTTTCTTTGTTTTGTAAAAAAATTTACGACAAATTCCTCTTACTAGGATTTTTGTCTCCTTGTACAAATTTGCCTATGTATAGGTCACTTTTTGATATAAATAAAATTTCATCTTTGAATCCAGATTTACTTTTACCCTATTTACATAAGCGAAACGTCCATTGGTTATGTTTGAAAATGCAGTAATAGTATTTACTAAGGACGAACGAGGGAAGGAATTCAACGAAGCTTCGCCGGTTCATCCCTACAAGACAGCTACAAATCCATCTTCATAAATACTTCGAGTTACATCTCCCCTAGAATTTATATCCATCTCTTTTATCCTCATACGGATAGTCGGGAATTTATTTTATCAATAGGAGCACGACGAACGAAGATGGGAGGTTTTGAATACCTTACTATCGAACGAAGGCGGGAGGTTATGAATACCTTACTATCGAACGAAGACGGGAGGTTATGGATACCTTACTATCAAACAAACGAAATGAGAACGAGTTCCCCATATTCTTCAACAACAAATCGGGATTTATTTTCCCTGGCCAGTAGTTGTTATACGAAGATACCCGGACGCTTCAGGCTGCATGATTCATACATACATCATTTACATCATACCATAACATACATATCCATAATACATTACTTAGGTGCATCATACTATGCATGCATACATAATGCATAAACTAATATTTTCCTTGCAGGATAATTATATGCAGGTAAAACAATATCAACAATTTATACCTCGGGACGTTGTTTATCCTCCTGAAAGCTATCATGACTTTGGGCCGTTGTTTATCTTCCCAAAAGTTATACTTATACCTCGGGACGTTGTTTATCCTCCTGAAAGCTATCATGACTTTGGGTCGTTGTTTATCTTCCCAAAGGTTATCTCATTATCTTGGGACGTCGTTTATCTTCCCGAAGGCTATCTTGAGACGTCGCTTATCTTCTCAAAAGCCATGTCATTACTTTGGGCCGTTGTTTATCCTCCCAAAAGTATTATCATAACCTTGGGCCGTTGTTTATCTTCCCAAAGGTTATCTCACTATCTTGGGACGTTGTTTATCTTCCCAAAAGCTATATCTTCATACTTTGGACTACTTTATTCTCCAAGAGGTATATTTGAAGAACTTTTTCCAAGTGGCATCTTTAAGCCCACTCAAGCATCTACAGCTAGTCATCAGTATCACTCTACGCACCGGTGAGTGCAAATTTTTGGGCTTTTGTATTCAATCCCCTTCAACCTTCCAGGTCACGAATGGTACAGATACCAATTTAACCCCTCAGGTTTCAGAAAATTGAACAGGGGCAGCTGTTGCACCCCAAAATTTGCCCTCACAAAACAAGACTTTGTGTGCCAAGAGGTTGACAAGACATCTTATGAGGTTTACAAGGTTCACAAGACCTCTCATGAGGTTCACAAGGTTCACAACACATCTTATGAGGTTCACAAGGTTCACAAAGTTCACAATTAGTCAGAAGATTTGACAATTCCCTCAGACAATGCATCCTCCTAAGCAATGCATCCTAAACTAGGGTTTTGACTTTAATCATTCTAAATGAACTTCCAAGACTTCAATTGAGATTCATAACATCTTATATGTGTTTAAGAATCCCCATGACAAGTTTCAAGACTTTTCCCAAAGGTTTGCTCAGTCAGATGATCAGATAGGTCAAAATCAGTCAAAGCAGTTAAAAAGTCAAACTGAGGTCAACTGTGGTCAAACCAAAGTCAAACTTCATGATTTTTTTGTCAACATCAAGTATATTAAGTAAAATTCATCATTTTATCAAGGGTTGATCATGATTCATCAAGGAGATTTCAGATCATCAAGAATCAGGAGTTTCTAAATTAGGGTTTTCACAAGAAAAGTGAACTGAACTTTGACCAGCCATAACTTTCACATGCTTCATCAAAAATTTTCCATACAAAGCTCATTTTGAAGGAAATTTAATTCTATACAACTTTGTGTCTCACAAGCCAATCCCAAAAATGCTTCATTTAGAAGGTATGAGCTAAGACATTATAGGTCCTTTTGAAAGTCAACAAAAAGTCAACACCTTCAAAAGAGCATAACTTGAGAATGGTAAAAGATATGGACATGAAACCAATGGGGCTGGTTAGAGGACTCTTTAAGCTTTCCAAAATGTCCAAGAACACCTTCATAGCATTAAAATTGAAGGATTTGTTCCCTTGCAAAGTTGGGAAATTTTTGGGAGGTTTATGAAGCAAATAGGACTTTAAAACCAATTTCTTCCAAATGGGCTTGCAATTTTGTGATCCAATCTTAAACATGACATCATGCACGACCCAATCCTCATTTATTAAGATTTTTATTATTTATTATTTTATTTATTTTGATTTTATTCATTTAAAACCATTTTAAATCAAAATAAAATATGAAAATTGAATATTTAAAAGTGATTCTTCTTCTAGAAACTCTTAATGACCATTTAAGTTGATTTGATGCTATACAAATTCGTGCTAAGGCATTATAGCATGAAAATATTTGATTTTTTTGACTAATTTGGCAAGGAGATTTCTTCACACTCAAGGTATCCATTAAGCCCACAAATCCACCACTTTTCTGACCTAATTCCATTCCTCTATAAGTATACAAACTACACAAATGCATAGGACACGAATTTGCTGCCTCAAAGATAAGTTTCAAAGTTTCAAAATTCATCCAAAAAATCTCAATTCGGATTCTTCCTTAGAGGCTCTTTCAAGACATTCTAAAGGTTCAAACATGTTCTTTGAACATCACTGATGCAATCCCAACCATTCATTGCATTCAAAACATCCTGAATTGCTTAAACCGAATTCGTTTCTTTTGGTTTTTCTCAATTTTCGATTTCGAATATTTATGCATTATAAACATGGTTTGATCTTATATTATTGTTTGTTTGGATGTTTAGAATGTTTCTGGACCATTTGATTGAAGCTTAAGTGCAGGAACAAGGAAGTGCCATAGTTAGGGTTTCACTTTCGAATTTGGGGTTTCATGATTCACTGAATTTAAATGAATTTAAAGGACATGGTGTGATTGTATAGACTTTGAGGATCATGTTTCACTAATCAATTTGTAAAAATTGTACTGTTTTGTTGGTATTCGAAATTCGCAGGTTCCATATGTTATGAGATTCACAGGAAAATTCGTGGATGAATTTGCAGGCCATTGCGCAGGAAATATGAAGAAGATGAAGTCATTTGGCGCGCAAGAGGAATTTCAAATTTGGACTTAATATTTTATTGATTGGTTTTCATATTATTTCCACAGGTGCTGCTTGGCCCAGTGGTGTTGGCGTATGCGTGTTATTAATTGTGACCTGAGTTCGATCCTTGGTGACAACAATATTTTGTTCAATTTCATTATTCAGTTAAATTAATATATTATGTTTGTTTATGGTTTAGCTTGCAGATGCGCCCTTCTGGCTGGATGGTTGGAGTGTTTGTTTGTTGGTTGAGGGTCCTGGGTTCGAATCCCCCCAGGCCCTTTTGTATTGTTTTTGTTTTTGTTTGTTATGATTTCTGCAGGTGAAGAAACAAAACCTGATGGTACTCACTCCATATCACATGCGCGTGCATAGACCAGTGGCTGGCTTCTTGGTCTTGAAGGAATAAAGCCTAGGGCCTGGGTTCGAATCCCAGCCCCAGGTATGTTTTGTTCATATTTTTTTTCCATTTTATTTTTGTTTAATATATATTATAATTAATTCAATTAATGTTAAATAATTAAAATAAAATGTTTATATTATTTTGTATGATTTCATATTCATATTTTGTTTTCTTAAAATTAAACTTTATTTAATATTTATTTTATTGTAAATTATTAGCATTATATGTTTTATGTAAATAAATTAATAAATTAACCCTAATATTTTCATATAAAACCTAATATTTTCCAAAACCCTAATATTTTTTATAAACCTTAATTATATTATAATTCTTAATTTATTTATTTGTAAATTTTAATTATGTACATTATTTTATAATTTGTTTATAATTATTATTAAATATAGCTTTCATATGTAAATGATTTAATTAAAAAGTAAACCCTAATTTATTTTTCTAAATAGTTAAAAAACCTAATTTTATTTTGTAAATCTAATTTATTATTGCGTATGTTTATAATCAAATATTTTTACAATACGTGTATAAAATTAAATAATTAGACTATTAATCATATTTTATTAGTATATAATTGTTATTTAAAATTCTTAAAAAATATATTTGATTAATTGTGAATTTTTAATTTATTTCTATATTATTATACTAACCACATTATATTTATTTATTTTGTTTATTATTATTAACTTTCTTATATTTATTTTTGTTTATTGTTACTAACCCACTTAATTATTTATTTGTTTGCTTATTTAATTTATTTTAATTATTATTATTATGTAATTGTATCCAATATGTAATAGTTGTAGTAATTTTTATTATTTATTTTTAAATGCTATGGTTAGTAAAATAGGGAGTGTAAAACATGTTTGTATGTAAAATTGAATTTAAATCACTAATCTCAAGATAAATATTTGAATTGGTACACTCACACACGTAAGTCGATCATGGATCGCCATCTCACTTCTTAAGGGTTGCCTCTCAAGTTGCCTAAACAAAAGGTCAAATAAGGTGTATAAAGCAAAGTCCCTTCATTCTCTCATATCATCTAGTCCCTTAACAGATAAAAAGATCAAGTCCCTTCATGGTTGCCTTCGTAATGATGTTGTCCCTTTCGAATAAAGATGATAAGTCCCTTCGAATTACTTATACACCTTACAGTTGCCTAAATAACAGATGTCCCTTCACTTGTCTCTCACATCCAAGGTAATGACTACCTATTCCTTAATAATAGGGATAGTCTTACCACCTAAAGGATATTCAAGAACAGAAAAGACTTAACTTAGGGTAGGTTCCTCTTATGTACTTGCTCACTTTTCAAAAACATTTCAAACACTTCACATTTTTCAAACAAATTTTCAAAACAAAGACTTTATATATATCCGTACATGGATCATTATAAAGTACTTAAAGAAAATTTATTCACACACTACACTTTTCAAAACAATTTAAAGTGAGCTAAGTAACTAAGAGCCCATGGATAACCATGAATGTAAAGGGTGCTAACACCTTCCCTTTACATAACCTACCCCCCGAACCCAAAAATCTTTTTAAAGGTCTTTCCTGTTCTTTTATAACTTTCCTTTGGATAAAATAAAAGTCGGTGGCGACTCTTGCTATCCGCAACATAACTAAAGTCAGTTCTCCCATCGTGTTACAGTGAGCAATTGAGAACAGGGGTACAAAGCATGATTGATGGAGGGATTCTGCAGTTTGATAGAGTTGCAAAAGAGAAAGAAGTCTCGACAGTGACCATTTTCTATAATCCAGCACAGACTCCTCCTCAAGCCAGAGTGGCACCAATAACTATTACTATTGTAGGGCCTGTGATGTACCAAAGTGATAAGGCCATCCCATGGAAATACAGAGGTGAAGTGTATTGCAATGGCCGAAAGCAAGACTTGGCCACACCTAGTATAGCTCCAGCTCAGGTAGAGAATGTTGGGGTAGGAGGTTTTACTAGGAGTGGGAGAATTTTTACAACGGAGACACTGAGAAATAGTGTAGTGCCACCTAGAGATACTGCTGAGGCCCAAGCTAAGGCTAGGGGCAAACAACCAGTAACTACTAATGAGCCCACGCCTGTGGTTGACCCTGACATTACATTTGACAAAGAAGCAGAAAAGTTTTTAAGAATCATCAAGAAGAGCGATTATAAAATCGTAGACCACTTGCAATAGACTCCATCAAAGATTTCCATCTTGTCTCTGTTAATGTGTTCTGACTCTCATAGAAAAGCTCTCTTAAACATCCTGAACAAAGCCTATGTACCCCAGGATATCTCAGTGAGCCAATTAGAAACTGTGGTGTCCAGTGTGAACGCCAGTTATGGACTGAGTTTTACTGACATGGACCTGACATCTAAGGGTCGCTCCCACAATCGGGCACTGCATATTTCTTTGGAGTGTAAGGGTGCAATGTTATCCCATGTGTTGGTGGACACAGGGTCATCACTGAATGTTCTTACCAAGAAGGAATTAATGAAGCTGGATTACGACGGTTATTCTGAAACCCAGTGACTTGGTGGTTCGAGCGTTTGATGGATCAAGAAGATCAGTGTTTGGAGAAGTGGACTTGACAATCAAGGTAGGGCCACAATTCTTTAATACTACATTCTATGTAATAGACATCCAGCCTACATACAGCTGTTTACTGGGGAGGCCCTGGATCCATTCGGCAGGGGCAGTATCGTCTACACTTCATCAGAAATTGAAATTCGTCTGGGAAGGGAAAATCGTAACGGCCTGTGGAGAGGAGGATATCTTTATCAGCCATCTGGCTTTATTTAAATATGTAGAGATGGACGGTGAGATTATTGAGACTTCGTGTCAAGCTTTCGAGCCCCTGAAGACTGAATTGGCATCTTCATCAACAGCCTCTTCCGAAGAGTCAAAGAAAGGAGTCTCCATAGCTTCTTACAAACAGGCTCTAAAAGTGGTGGAGTCAGGAATGCGAGAAGGATGGGGAAAGTCGATGGAAGTATCAGAGAAGAAGGACATGTTTGGTGTTGGCTACCATCCTGGGCAGCCAACATCTGAACAGAGTGCCAGAGGTCGACAAGGCCCTATTACCTTCAAAAGTGCTGGATGGGTTGATTATGGGAGTATCAGTGCAGTGCAAGATGACATAGTTGATAGTGATTGTGACTTTGACGAGTGGATCAGGCCTTGTGCTCCAGGGACGCATCTCAACAATTGGTCGTCTGAAAGGCTCATCTCTATCACTTCCCTTGAAGAGTAATGGTTTTTGTTTTCTGTCTTTCCTGTATTCAAGCGCTATGCCTTACCCGGGGCATAGCAGCTCATTGTAAGAGTTCCATTGTTCATGACACAATACCATAATCATTAATAAAGCGGACGTTTTGCATTCATCCATGTTGTTCCTTGTCTTTCATTTTTTGTCTTTGTTTTAAAAAGGAAAGAAAAGTTTTAAAGTGGGAATGTTTTCATTTCTCAAACTCTTTCTAAAGCCTTGCATGAATCATCATTCATGCAGGTGCTCTTCATCGGGTCTCATTAATGACGACCCTACTATGGCTAAGTATGACTTTGACAATCCGATTTACCAAGCTGATGAGGAAGGTAAGGAAGATTGCGAACTACCTGAAGAGTTAGCCAGATTACTTAAACAAGAGGAAAAGTTGATTCAGCCACATGAAGAGGCTATTGAAGTGATAATCCTGGGTACCTAAGAGGACAAGAAAGAGGTAAAGATCGGGGCTGTTTTAGAAGAATCTATCAAGACTCGTCTAATTTCCATGCTTCGAGAGTATGTTGATGTCTTCGCCTGGTCTTATCAAGACATGCCTGGTTTAGACACAAATATCGTGGTGCACAAGCTGCCTTTGAGAGAAGACTGCCTGCTAGTGAAGCAAAAGTTGAGACGTACACGCCCTGATATGGCAATCAAATTTAAAGAGGAAGTACAGAAGCAATTTGATGATGGATTCTTAGCAGTGACTAGTTACCCTCCATGGGTTGCCAATATTGTACCGGTCCCTAAAAAAGACGGTAAGGTCAGAATGTGTGTAGACTACAGGGACTTGAATCGGGCCAGCCCTAACGATGATTTCCCTCTGCCTCATATAGATGTGCTAGTGGACAACACTGCCCAATTTTCCGTATTCTCTTTCATGGACGGGTTTTTAGGTTATAACCAGATTAAAATGTCTCCTGATGATATGGAAAAGACTACCTTCATTACGCCTTGGGGAACCTTCTGTTATAAAGTCATGTTGTTTGGTCTTAAGAATGTTGGTGCAACTTATAAACGTGTGATGGTGACGCTATTTCATGACATGATTCATCATGAGATTGAGTTTTATGTTGATGATATGATAGCAAAGTCCCAAACAAAATAAGAGCATCTAGTCAACCTAGCCAAGTTGTTTGTCAGACTCCGGAAATTCAGATTAAGGTTGAATCCGAACAAATGCACCTTTAGGGTACGTTCCGGTAAGCTGCTGGGTTTCATTGTTAGTGAACAGGGAATCGAAGTCGACCCTGCAAAGGTAAAAGCCATCCAGGAGATGCCTGAACCAAGAACTGAGAAGCAAGTATGTGGTTCCTTAGGGAGACTAAACTACATTGCACGGTTTATCTCGCACCTAACAGCCACGTGTGAGCCTATTTTCAAGCTTCTAAGGAAGAATCAGGCTATCAAATGGAATGAAGACCGCCAACAAGCCTTTGACCGAATCAAGGAGTACTTGCTAGAACCTTTGATTCTCATGACTCTAGTTCCAGGGAGACCCTTAATCATGTACCTTACTGTACTCGAAGGATCAATGGGATGTGTGTTGGGGTAGCAGGATGAGTCTGGTCGAAAAGAGCATGCCATTTATTACCTTAGCAAAAAGTTTACCGATTGTGAGACACGCTACTCACTACTCGAGAAAACTTGTTGCACTTTGGCATGGGCTGCTCGCCGACTAAGACAGTACATGATGACTCACACCACTCTCCTAATTTCCAAGATGGACCCTGTAAAATATATCTTCGAGAAGCCGGCTTTAACAGGAAGGGTAGCCCGATGGCAGATGATTCTAACGGAATATGATATCCATTACACTTTGCAAAAAGCAATCAAAGGGAGTGTATTGTCAGAATACCTGGCTCAACAACCAATTGATGACTATCAGCCCATGAGATTCGAGTTTCCGGATAAGGACATCATGTTCCTCAAGTTGAAAGACTGTGAAGAACCACTTCCGGAGGAGGGGCCAGACCCTGAATCCAAATGGAAGTTGATGTTTGACAGAGCTGTAAACGTAAACGAAAGCGGAGTAGGTGCTGTCATTATTTCACCAGAGGGTGTCCATATTCCTTTCGCTGCTCGACTAACTTTCGAATGTACCAACAACGAAGCAGAGTATGAAGCTTGTATCATGGGGGTTGAGGATGCAATCAACTTGCGAATCAAGAACCTCGAGATCTTCGGAGATTCTGCTCTGGTGGTGAACCAAGTCAATGGCAAGTGGTTAGTTCATCAACCTCACCTGGTTCCTTACAGGGATTATACCAGGAGTTTGCTAACTTTCTTCACCAAAGTCAAGAAGAGTTATATTCCACGAGATGAAAATTTGTTCGCTGATGCTCTAGCAACTTTATCATCCATGATTAAAGTTTGTCAAAAGAATTACGTGCCTCGAATCATGGTCCCACGTCTTGAAAGACCTGCCTATGTATTAGCAGTTGACAGTGGTGAGGATAATAAACCTTGGTATCATGATATCAAGCAATTCTTGAAGTTTCAAGAGTACCCGACTGAGGCATCCAGTAAAGACAAGAAGACTCTCAGAAAGCTAGCAGGTGGATTCTTTTTGAATCAAGATGATGTTCTATACAAGCGAAACTTCGACATGGTTCTGCTCAGATGCGTGGATAGACACGAAGCAGACCTATTGATGCAAGAGGTTCATGAAGGCTCCTTCGGTACCCATGCTGGAGGACATGCTATGGCAAAGAAACTATTACGATCAGGATATTATTCGATCACCATGGAATCCGATTACTGTGAATATTCTCGCAAATGTCACAAGTGCTAGATTTATGTTGATAAGGTCTATGTACCTCCAAATCCATTAAGTGTCATGTCTTCACCTTGGCCGTTCACCATGTGGGGCATTGATATGATTGGCAAGATTGAGCCAACAACTTCCAACGGTCACCGCTTCATCTTGGTTGCAATAGACTACTTCACAAAGTGGGTCGAAGCGGCATCTTATGCCAACATTACAAAACAAGTGGTAGCCCGATTTATCAAAAGAGATATCATTTTCCGGTATGGAATTCCCGAGAGGATTATTACTGATAATGGTTCTAACCTCAATAAGAGGATGATGGCTGACTTGTGCCGGGATTTCAAAATAGAGCATCACAACTCTTCGTCGTATCGCCCGAAGATGAATAGCACCGTTGAGGCGGCCAACAAGAACATCAAGAAAATCATGCAGAAGATGGTGGTGACATATAAAGATTGGCATGAGATGCTTCCGTTTGCGCTACATGGGTACCGAACGTCTGTGCGTACCTCAACAGGGGCAAACCTGCTCTCGTTGGTGTATGGTATGGAGGCAGTCCTACCAGTCGAAGTTGAGATCCCCTCGTTGAGAATAATGATGGACGTTAAGCTAGATGAAGCTGAATGGCTCCGGTCCAAGTACAATCAATTGATCCTCAATGAAGAGAAACACCTAACAGTTGTATGCCATGGACATTTTATCAACGGCGAATAAATTAGGCTTTTGACAAGAAAGTACGGCCTCAACGGTACATACCAGGTAACCTGGTGCTGAAAAGGATTCTTCCTCCTTTCAATGATCACAGGGGCAAGTGGACACCCAATTATGAAGGTCCATTCGTGGTTAAAAAGGTCTTCTCAGGAGGAGCCTTGATGCTAACAACCATGGATGGCGAAGACTTCCATTCCCATGTCAACACAGATGTAGTAAGAAAATACTTCATGTAAAAAGACCCGTTGGATGAAAATAGAATAAAGATCCAGGCAAAAATGGGCATCCCGGCGAGCCAAAAACAGAATAAAAGGCTCGGGCAAAAATTAGGGAAATATTGAAAAAATGTACACCCTCTGAGCTTAAAAGCCACATCGGACAGCTCAGGAAAAAAAGGGTATCTCGGTGGATTGAAAACCCGAAAGGGAGATCCACGCAAAAGAGGGACTAACACGAACGACTGCGGTCTGCGAGATTTGTGATCCATTTGTAACTAAAGATTCTCTAAAGGGTTGAAGACCAGTCCAATTACCTTTCTCAGGGGCAGAGCAAGTGGAGAGTCTTGAAGATATACAAGTCATAGCCGGGTCGAAACTTGATGAGATTCATTTTTTCACATTGCCAATAGGATAGTTTGTTTTCCTTTTGGGCGATTTCCTCTTTCCATGGATTGCTTCCTGATGTAATGCCTATCCATGGTCGTTTTCCATATCAATAAAATTCAATTTCAGTCAAACCTGTGAATATTTGCTTTTGTTTTTGTTTTTCATCTAACATTGATTGCAAAAACGTCCAACAAATCGTGATTTAAAATTGTGTTATGAACATTTGAATGCTTTCTAACTCATGCAGGAGGACGGAAACATTCAATCCAACTCTAAAAAGGGTTAAGTGACCGGGATGATGATTCATACCATAAGCCTGGGGCATACAGGTCCAAACTAACTCTCCATGTTGCAGGCACTATCAGTTGTGTTTATGCAGGTGCAGGTATATGCGTTACTAGTAGAGCTAAAACGAACTTCCAGGAGGAATATCTCGACAATATCCTTGAACAAGAACATGTGTCTTCCCGTGTGTCTCCTGTTATCCCCAGTAGAGTGGGAAGTTGAAATCTTACCCAGCAGTAATGACAGAAGGTTTGTGTCCTCCCTAAGCAAACACTTCCCTTCAATACAGGGGCAATCCCCCATCAGTACAAGGAGTGTCTTTCCTCCCCAGCAGGTTGCTTCCTCAGCAGTGCCATACCTCTGGTTCCCAGCCAAGTCAGAAGGTTTTCATTTCCCCAGCGGAGTTCAACGGGTAGCCTACCTCACAAGATGAGTTCATTTCCAGAAGGGTCTTAGCTCTCCAATCTTAAAGTCCAATTTATTTTTGGCAATTGCGGAAGTTCAGAGTCGGTGTATCATTAACAACATTCCCCGCAGAGTTGTTTTCTCCTCACAAGGATTGACAAGATCAATGTAGTGATCATCATTTCTCCCCATTCAATCCACCTGGGATATTTGTTATCTTCTTATCAGGAGATCTCTTTGCATTCACATGTGCATAATCATCATTACATTTGCATCCTCCAAAGCGTAGCATTTCCATTGTAACACCCCCTTTCTATACCCCCAAATAATCAATTAAATCATTTAGGCACATGTTAAAATATTCATCAGAGTATAATTAAACATGGTATAAAAGAGGCATGTCACATTATGCTTGAAATTAAAAACATACAACACCTGCTCATAATAGATATGCAACAATAGGGTAATTCCCAAACGATAAATGATTATACAACGGAAACATTTCACAACAACATCAAACATATATATATTTCCATTCATATATATATATATATATCAACAAGTTTGATGCCAACAACAAATATTCATTTCTATACAAAACATCCATCCAAAAGATACATGTACACAATGCATCACAAAAATGGCACTAAGCCAACCTAACTACCCGATGCTACATATCAGAGCTGACCGACCAAAAGATGAAGACGAGCTTCACAAAAATATGCCATCCAGCAACCTACTCTGCAATGCCTCATAGAGCATCATAAAACAGCAGAAGGGTGAGAAACATTATCATAATAACATTGCATATAATTATATATCTCAATATATAAAATGCACATAAAACATATTCTCACCACAAATCAATCCTTATCATCTATACACATCGCAATGTGTACATACACAATTCAAGCATGTTCATCATGCACCAATTCACTAATTCACATAAACTTACATTAATTATATTTATTCCTCAATTCTATACATTCCGCATAAACATACGTCTAGCTATGTTTAATCACACACATACATTACAAATGTATAAATCACATACATATACATATATCAAACATGCATATATACGAACAAGTATGTTTCATCACAAATACTATCATCTCCATAATACTCCAAATAAACATATGAACATTCATGTTTATTTCTGCATATCATAATTAAAATGATAAAATGCAACTCATAGAGACCGACACACGACTCTATGCAGATGCAAATGCGGTACCGACTCAACATTTCAGCAGGTTCACTCAAGAACCAAATGGAATCATCACTTGTTACCTAAAGTAACTCCCCGTCGGGCACACGATGTTCCCCATTGCTCACACCCCACATGGGCATACAATGTTTATGGATTTCTCACACCCCACACGGGCACACAATCCGATTGCTCACACCCCACACGGGCACACAATCAATGTAAATAAATCACCCATCGCTCACACCCCACACGGGCACACGATGTTTCTGGATTGCTCACACCCCACACGGGCACACAATCCGACTTCTCACACCCCACTAGGGCACACGATCTTGTTGTAGTCATTGCTCACACTCCACATGAGCACACGATGCTACAACGGATTCACAAAGAATCCCACAACACAAGAATGCATACATTATGCTTACATGCAAAATGACACACAACATTCTTGAAAATGCATACATATTCACAATATAGTTATGTTCATATAATTAGCATACATTCACATTTGATTCAAGAAATGTATCTACTTGTCAAACGGCCACAACACAACAATCAAACCCACAATTCCATAATTAACATAATTACATTTTATCAGAAAAGTCGGGTAAAAGTCAGCTAAAAATTACATATTTTAGCATTATTAGTTTCTACGCGTTTCTAGCTTTGAATCGATATAAGGATAACTAAAAACAGATACCCGAAACTAAAGCTACGGATTAAAACATATAACCCCTCAAAACCTACAGGCTCGCTGAGCGCCCTCTCGCTCGTTGAGCGAGAATCACCCTGGAACTTTCGCTGAGCGAGGGGTAGCTCGCTGAGCGATCACTGCGATTTCCAGAATTTCTCAGCTGCGAACAGACCTACCAAAACCTTCCCAATCTCCACAATACATCCATAAACATGATCTAAAGCATATATCTAACATCATACTTTGATTATAAAGATTTATAACAAATTAATCTACCAATTTCTCACATTTTCTCTCAAACCCATACTATTCATCTTCTCTAAACTTCCATCAAAACCAAAACTCAACCAATCAAACACATACATAATCATACACAATATTAAGATGACAATGTTTATCACCCTTACCCGATTATTTTGTCTACGCGGAGCAATCTTGATCAAAACCTAGCTTTTCCAAGTTTTCCTCTTTTCTCTTCTTTTCTTTTCTCTTCCTTTTCTTTCTCTTCTATTTTCTTTCTATCTTTTCTTTTCTTTCTCTTTCTCCTAACTTATATTTTTTTCTCTCTATTTCTATTCTTACTAACTATTCTTATTCTTTCCTTCCTATTTCTACACTTAACTCTATTCTTTCTATTTCTTTCCAACCAAATATCATTCTCTCACAAAAATACCAATTCTACTAATTTCTAACTTATCACTAATTAATAAATATCTAAAATACCCTCCAAACCAATTTTACCCGAAAATTCACAAATCGGTAAAATCACATAACATATCACATTAATTCCTCAACATATCATATCATCATGATAATTTCACAAATAAAACAATTATCATACAAATAAAATAAAAGACTCCACAAAATTTTGGGAAAATCAAATCGGGGCGTTACAACTCTCCCCCACTTTAGAAATTTTCGTCCTCGAAAATATTACCTGATCCAAATAATTCCAGATACGACTCGCGCATCCTACTCTCCAATTCCCAAGTCATATTGCCTTCCGTAGCGCCTCCCCACACCACTTTCACGAGCGCAATATCCTTGCCTCTTAGCTTCTTAATTTCACGATCCAAAATCCTAACCGACAAAGCTTCCACCATAAGGTTATCTCTTACTTCAACCTCGTCCATAGGAATAACATGTGGCGGATCCGGAACATACTTCCGAAGTTGCGAAACATGGAACACATCATGCAAATTCGAAAGATTCGGAGGCAACACCACACGATAAGCCACAACACCCACTCGTACAGTAATCTGATATGGCCCAATAAAACGAGAAGTCAACTTCTTCGACTTCAAAGCACGACCCACACCTGTAACAGGTGTAACTCTCAAGAACACATGGTCGTCTTCCTGAAACTCAAGATCCTTCCTTCTCTTGTCATGATAACTCTTTTGTATACTTTGAGAAGCTCTCATATTCTCCCGAATCAACTTTACTTTTTCCTTCGTTTGTTGTACCATCTCCGGTCCAACTACCGTTCTTTCCCCAGTTTCATGCCAACACAAAGGTGTTCGACATCTCCGACCATACAAAGCCTCAAATGGTGTCATACCAATACTCGAATGAAAACTGTTATTATAGGTGAACTCAATCAACACTAAATAACTATCCCAAACACCACCTTGTTCTAGCACACAAGCACGCAACAAATCCTCCAACGATTGAGTTGTCCTCTCGGTTTGACCGTCCGTTTGCGGATGGTAAGCCGAACTCAATCTTAGCTTAGAACCCAAAGCCTTTTGCAAACTCTCCCAAAACCTTGATGTAAATCTAGGATCTCTCTCAAATACAATACTCTTAGGAACTCCATGCAACTTCACAACCACAGAAACGTAAATCTCGGCTAGCTTTTCTAAAGAATAACTAATATCAATCGGAATAAAGTGAGCAGATTTAGTAAGTCTATCGACAATCACCCAAATAGCATTATGACCTCTTTGTGTATTCGGCAATCCCGTAACAAAATGCATAGATATACTATCCCATTTCCATTCTGGAATATCCAACGGTTGCATCAAACCACTAGGCTTCTGATGTTCCACCTTAGACTTCTGACAAGTCAAACACGCATAAACAAAATGAGCTACATCTCTCTTTAATCCGGACCACCAAAAGATCTTTTTCAAATCTTGATACATCTTATTCGCTCCCGGATGTATACTTAAATTACTCCGGTGTCCCTCTTCCAATATCATCTTTTTCAACTCCTCATCATCGGGAATACAAATACGATCGCGGAATCTCAAAACTCCAAAATTATCAACCTTGAAATCCTCATTCTCATTCATCATCAAATCCACAAATTTCAACTCCAACTTTTTCTTTTCACTAACGGTCGCAAGAAAGTCATTCGTAACACGTAGCATACCAAGTCTCACGCTTCTGGGCGTCATTTCGCAAACCAACCTCAAATCTCTAAAATTCTCCAAAAGTTCCCATTACCTTATCATCAATGCGGACATATGTAACAACTTACGACTCAAGGCATCGGCCACCACATTCGCCTTACCCGGATGGTAATTCAAACCAAAATCATAATCCTTCAAAAGTTCTAACCATCTGCTTTTTCTCATGTTCAATTCCTTTTGATCGATAAAAATGGATACATGAATCATAAGTTACGAATTAAAAACCAAAGTTGGAAACAACAGGTCTCGCTGAGCGAGCTCCTTCTCGCTGAGCAAAAATCGCCCTGGAACTTTCGCTGAGCGAGCTACACCAGTTCAGGAAGTTCCAGCCATACGGGAAAACACTTCTCCCACACCAAATCTCTTCCAAACATCAACCAATGCAGAAAAACATAACCAAACATGTTCATAAACATCATACGAGTAATTTAGTTAGGTTTTAGCCGAGTTTTAACCGTTAATCCATTATTTCTCAAGATTTCTACCAAACACCCTAAAACTCTTAAACTCCAAAACTTAACCAAAAACTAAAATAAAAGTATCTAACTACGAACCCACCTCAAGAGTTGAAGATTGGCGTAAAGAATGAGCCGATTCGACGGAAGGATGATGGAAAAATGATGGATTGAAGCTCTAGGTTTTCTCTTCTCCTTTTCCTTCTCCTCCTTTTCTTTCTCTTCCTTTCTTTCCAATTCTCTTACTAACTTTCTCTCTTTTATTTTCTTTTTATAATACTTAACTTATTTTCCTTATTAACCAAACAAATTATATCTCTCAATTAATAATATTAATGGCTCCAATTAGAGAGTATCCAAAAAATGTCTATGAGCTGAATATTTAATAAAGCCTCTGCTTCAGATAATACTAATTAATCTTAATTAGTATTATCCGGAGAGTTAACTAAAATGCGGGGTATTACATCATCCCCTCCTTGAATTTAAATTCGTCCTCGAATTTCCTTTACTCATCCACAACAACAGTTTACATCACTGTCTTAGATCCATACTTATCCTTAATTCTCTTACATAGACATACTCAAATTCCAATTTGACTTCGCGGCTCAAATCCTCGTTTCTCAACAAAATCCAACCTCGCGTCCTTACTCATACACGTGTTTCCAATATCGGGTTAACTTTCGAGAGTCTATTTCCGTAACTTATCTGTTGCTTCATGTCGAACACTTAGTCTCATTACTCATTCGGAGATGACATACCGATCTAATTCTTTTCATTGAATCACAACACAGAAAGTTTGCACTCAGTTCGCAGCGTGAACCCTAGTCGCGGGGTGAACTTAGCAAAAACATCAAAACAAAATCAACTACGGAAAGGACTTCTCAAAATGACCCAAAACATCCAAAACAGAGAAAACAACTATCAACATGATTTTTATCACAACACAAAACATAACACTCCGGCTTCATTCCGGAACATTCAACACTTGACAATCTCCACAAGATGCCTTGGTTAAAACTTAACCACATCTCATTTCCAACGAACCCTTATTACAATCCTTCGATCACTAAAGCCATTTCAAAAGTTTGTCAAACGAGTTCATTACCAATTCCACTTGGTCTTACGTCAAACGGTAACCATTTACATCAGAAACTTCGCTCTTTTGGTATCTTACCATAGACAACCCACTTAGAACAAGATTCTCTTACTTCGGCACTTATAAAATAATTCTCTTCAAATTCTCATAATCTGACTGAACTCTTTTATCATTCCCCCTCCACTATGCTTCCAAAGCCTAACAGTGGAGATACCACGAATTCTCAAGTTATACCAAGTATTGATAGTCATCGAAGAAAACGCTTATCCATCAGAGCTCTCACCAACCAATAGAATAAGAACTTACAAACATACAATTATAGAACAACTCACTTGTCTACTACATAATTAATAACATCGGTCCAAACTCTCCAATAACAAAGATACAAGGTTGTACTGCTGCAATCACAATCAATACAATTCCAATTCCATTCTAAAATCGAAACAATTCATCCAATTAAACTGAACCAATCCAACCATGGCTATTATGCTCCATATTAATTATCTTTAAAAAATCCCATTCACTCAAGGTTTTCGTTGACACAAGGTCTCCATCAGTAACGACGCAGTAACGCCACAGACTTACAATAACCAGTGAGTCACTAATATCAAACTCAAATTATTCTTAGTACACTTGCGGGTTTCCATAATACTTTCCTTTTTGCATACAAATTTTCCACTTACTCACCTTTTAGGACAACATAGAACTTATCATTCAAATCATTTACTGTTTACCAAACATGCTCAAGGGAAAGACCAATACTTTGTTCACTGACGCTTGACACGGAAACTAAAACGGACTTACAGTCCAGAAAGAACGATTCTCTAAATTTTCTATAAAAGTCGCGTGTTAATCGATTACCTGTCCCAGGCTAAACGATCGAACACAACTAAACTCGTTTCTCTTGCTAAAAAGTAATCCAACTCAAAATTATCAATCTAGTCCACACTGACTTGTAATATGATTCTCACTTGCGGTCTCTAAATAGGTGCAACAATCGTTCACCATCCACAACCCAAGATAACACAAACGGGCACAACATGCAGATTATACTCTCTAACAAACGACGAAGTAGAAATACCATTCTGTTACGGTCACAATACGAATACTCAACGGAATAGTCCAATTCCATTCTTACAATGACGCTAGTAGGAATCGACCAGGACAATATCAAAGGGTTTTAGTTACAAGCTAATGTTTGGTTCGTCCATAAACAAAATCCAGTACACAATCCTTATTGGGTAAAACAAAGCAAAACAAAGGAGATCTTATTTCTAGTATACAACCTTGTCCTCTCTCTCTCTCTCTCTAATTCCTTGTAAGAATTAGTATCAACAATAAGATTCTTAATCTCGCCAGGGGCATAATCCAAATACTTTGATTATTCACAAACACAGAGGTTTTCCCTTACTCTTGAAGAATGAGGAAAAGCACTCTTCTGAAGAACCTTACTGTCTACGCTTACATAACAAACGAGGTTCCTTTACCCCATGCTGGTCATCGTATAGAAAGTCTCCACAACTTCCCATTGGTAACAAGAACGCTCCACCCGGACACTCAAGTCCAAATGTATGCATCATAGAAAAATCCAATTTTCCAAAACTTAACAACGGTAACCGGTCACTACCAGGAGGGTAACGGATCACTCAGTACGATCTTGCACTTCTAGTAGTTGTAAGAGGTTTAGAAACAAAATTTGGTAACTAGGAACTATCCAGAGGACAATCTGATTACTCAACACAGAAGTGAACTTCTGGTCTTCATTGTTACCCAAACCTCTCAAACTTATTCCAATCACATCCAAAAGTTACGACCATACTAAACAACGATTCCACACAAAAGTAATCATACCACCAGAGCCTTAATGAGTGAACCATCGTTGCTTACACTTCTCAATCTCAGTCTTAACAATAACTTAACAATTCCACTATACACTTGTCTAACATACCTTCTGTTATCACTGTCTCATATTGTGCTGCTAAGACCGTTTCCATACCATATCAACTTCACGCTCTGCGGTAATCTCCTCACACCCAAACATAATTCATCTTACTAGAGTTCTCCTGAAACCAAGGTTCTTACTCTAACACTTAACATAACTTCATCCATGCCATACCAAATTCTCCTCACGATACTGAACAAGGCTTACTCTCTCTCCTGCATTATACCTTATACCATTCCTTAGGTAATTCAACATTTCCGAAATGATCCCTTACTAAAATATAACATCTTGATGTATTACTCTAAACTTGTAGCTCCCTTCATATCCGAATATACAACTCTAGTCTTCTATCTTTCGTTTGGGGTATACTTGTATCCCTTGAAACATGTAATCACATCCTCATGTTTCTTTCCAAGTTTTGCCACAACTTTAGGTTCCCAAAAGAAAATGAACATTCTTCACTCGTAACTCCTATCCATTTGCAAGGTATTATCCAAATACATTCCTTGAAGTACCCTTGCTCATCCAAGATGCAACTACGATCTTAGGTCCAAAACACTAACAATTAACTCATTCCAGAACCTTAAGTCACACTTTCCTTAAACATCTTCTCTTCTCGTGAAATGAAACTTCTCAACACTTTTATCCGTACCAGTGACCAACACTGATCCACCAGTGACTTCACTTATTCCATGGGACACCGACCACTCATCCTGTAGATACTTGTAACTTTCAGTCACTATCCATTCTAAAGGATTTCACGAACAACAAACTACTCTGCAACTCCATGTTACAGGAAGTAGAACTCTTATGAAGACTCCAACTGAGCTGACCAAAGCCCCCCCTTTGCTAACTCTTGGCTTGAATCTACTCTCACAGCACAAGTTACGTCAACACTGCAGAGTCCTCATGGTCGCACAACCACGATCCTACCTATCACATAAATAGCATTGGGCTGATCAGACCCAATACTACATAGTATGATATTAAGAATCATGCCGGCCAGAAACACTTAAGAGGTAGGAAAGATTTACTTATGATGTTTCAAGGCTAGGTCGAGGATACGACCTGCTCTGATACCAACTATAACACCCATATAATATATATCTAGAATAATATCATACAGAGTTAATATTTGGTACTATCACCATCATACGTTCCTAATAGCATAATTCACATTCTTGACCAACTATAAAATCTATACAACAATGGTGCAAGACATGAGAATTATACTAAAACAAAAGCTAAGATCCATACAATATCCATTATTGTACAAAGATAAAGAAATACATAGCGGAAGACTAAACTAAGCTTCCCTTGAAACATCTCAAGCATAGCTCCACTTGTAAATCAAACCTGCATAGGAACCTGAAAAGCAACAACAATAGTGGGGTGAGATAACAACATCTCATTGGGTTCTCTATCTTAGAGTTCTCTCGGCTCTAAGGTTTCTATCAAAACCTAACTCAAGTCTTTATTCGAGGAAAATGACCTTGATTTCACACGCCTCACTCTCGCTGGAACCACATCCAAGAGTTCTACAAATCCTACTATCACTAGCTAGGATATTACCTTTTTACTTCCCATGGGACTCGATGTAACACCCATCTCAAGCCTAAGGTCACTAATCTATAAGGAAACAAAACAAGATGGAATATCCATATAACATTCTCGACACTTCACGTGGGACTCAATGTAATACCCACCTCAAGCGTAAACCATGCTTCCCGTGGGACTTAGTGTAATACCCACCTCAAGACTTATCATTTGCTTCCCGTGGGACTCAGTGTAATACCCACCTCAAGACTTATCATTTGCTTCCCGTGGGACTCAGTGTAATACCCACCTCAAGACTTATCATTTTCTTCTCGTGGGACTCAGTGTAATACCCACCTCAAGACTTATCATTTGCTTCCCGTGGGACTCAGTGTAATACCCACCTCAAGACTTATCATTTGCTTCCCGTGGGACTCAGTGTAATACCCACCTCAAGACTTATCATTTGATTCCCGTGGGACTCAGTGTAATACCCACCTCAAGACTTATCATTACTGACGGTACCTCAAGCCTTTACGGATGCTTCCTGTGGGACTCAGTGTAATATCCACCTCAAGACTTACTCAAGACTTATCGGAGGATACTGCGTATAACGCATCATGGATTCGCAACAACCAAGGATGAACCTAAGTGTAAACACCCCAAATTTGCCCTCACTCATTTCACCATGGCTTGTGATTCTTTTCATATTGCATAAGCTCAATCATATCATATCATAGTGCATTTTTGCTTCACTGCATTAGTTCTAAGTCATTTGCATCTAGGGTTTGTGATCTGAGCAATCCATGAGTATTCTGAGCCACTCCAAAGGTCATCAATCATCTCAAGAGGGTCCATGTATGTTCAAGCATCATATTATATCCTCCCAAGATCAAGGAAGTCAAAGAATCACAAGAACTGAGAAAGGCATGGAAGCAGAGCCAGGTTTAACTACACAGATGACCTGAAATTAGGGTTTTGGTTTCAGAGGCCATAACTCCAAATTTTTTGGTCATTCTTGTTTCTATTGGTCTCTATATGATATGAGGATCATGCATACCAATTTTCATGAAGAAATTCAAAGGGGAAGGCATCTGATCACAAGATGACTTCTTGAGCAAGTCAGTGCAAAATCAGGGCATATGAGGCCCCCAGTGACACAACCAAAGGGGTTTCTCCATCATTTTTAATGTGTATGATCTTTATTTGATCTTAGAAGAAGTTATAAGTTCACAAAATTGAAGGATTTCAAGTCATTTGCAAAGTTGCCATTTTTGGAAAGTGACTTATAATGCAAACTTGCCATTTTGGGAAAGTTTTTCAACCTCCTCTTTTTGATCCAAAAATGCTTCAAATGAAAAATCTTTGGTCATGAAAGTTGTAGATGGGATTCTCCCATTTTCAAAAAGTACAAGAACTCATTCTAATTCATTTTAGAACAAAAGTTATGGCCTTGCAAAGTTGGACAAAATCACTTATTTTTCACTTTTGTGCCAAAGAGGAAACTTGCAAAAACACTTGCCAAAACCAAATGTGACTTCAAATCAGCTTCTAATCATCACATAAACATCATTCATGGTCCATAATTCAGATTTTCCCAAAGGATTTCTCATTTCTATGCCTTGAATTACAAGTTACATAAGGCATTTTTTCATGAATCTTCAAAATTGAATCTTTTGCAAAAGGAACTTTCAATGCTTGAATTGGACACTAATTGATCTCAAAGCATTCTAGCAACTTCATATAGTTCATTTTGCTGCATTTTGTCCAAGAATTCACAATATTCTTTGCCTTGGTTCATAAGAAAGTTCAAAGAGGGAATTATGCAAGAACATTGAAAACTCTTGATCAAGACCATCCAGCTCACAAAATCAGATCCAAAGGCCTTCCATAACTAAAGCTGAAGCAGGACAAGCCCAAAGATCTACTCTGACCCGAGCCATACCTATGGTACACAAGATCTTGACTTTTTGCATTTTTGCCCATGCCAATCAAACTGTGCCACTACCAACTCTCTGCCCAATCAGAGCCTCATATGTGGACCTCAAGCATTCCAAAACACAACACACACAAGCCTGCAACCTCCCATAAGCCAGGATTCCAAAAAACTGTCAAAAACTTCTCCTCTTCGAAACTCCTCCCACAGCCACAAAACCTCCATTTTTTCTTCACCAACAAATCACATACCATCCATAGAACAAGAACCAACCCTCAAAACAGCCAAAAACATCACATACAAGAACCTCAAAACCTGCTATACCAGAGCTGGAACTTCAAAACCAGCCATCCTCAAAGTTTTCTAAGCTCCATATCATCTTCATGAGGTTCATAGGAGTGGGCTTGCATCAAGGGAAGACCCAGAAAGCTCAGAATCAGAGGGTTCCCATCTCAGGTAACATGATGAACTTTTTTCCCAGAAGCTAGCTTTTAAGTTCTTTTATGGTTCTGTATGCTCCCCTGATCATGGGGATATGATTATTTTTGAAAATGGTTGAGAAACCACCATGTATGTGAGCTCTAAAACTTTTGCCCGTTTTTGAATTTTTGTTCAATTCGTGTTCATGGTGTGAAATAAATGAGTTTTAGTTGGGGATTTAGGTTTAGGGTTGTTAGAGGATCATTTTTGTGCAAGAAATTTGAAGTATGATGGCCTGAGAGAGAAGCTAGGGTTTGGGCTCGTCGGAGAAGACGACCGGAACACTGTTTCGGTCGCCTGAAGGTGGTTTAGCCCTAATCCTGTAATTAAGTCAGGTTTAAATTTGGACCATTGATCTGGCTTTCCCGCGCGCTGTGAACGGCCTGGATCTTGTGTTTTAGCCCTAATCCAGTCATTAACATTAATTAATTAGGATTAAAATTTGAATTTGCCAGAATCAATCCCAGTCACTAAAACGCGCGCCAGTCAACTCCCGCGTCTCAGCTTTGAATCCTGGCTCTTGGATCTGTTTACTTTTCATTTATTTCAATTTTATTTTCTTTTTAATTCATTTGTTTTGCCCATTTTATTTAAAATAGCAAAATGCATCCAAAAATTCTCATTTTTTGCATCAAACCTTAAAATATTTTTCTCTTTCTGAAAATAATTTTTATTTTATTTTTTGCATAATTTTCGTATTTTAAAAATATTTTAATGTTTATTTTAATTAGTTAATGAGAATTAATTAATTAAAATAACATTTAGGTTTCTAAAAATTACAAAAAAATTCACATTGCATCTTAATACATTTAGAAACATTATCAAACTCTTCAAACAAATTTCTTTTTGGTTCTTGACTTACTTTGATATTTTTATTTGGAATTAAAGTTCTTAAAAGGGAATATTTTGGTCATAACTTAGAAAAATTCATTCTGCCTAACCATGAAGAGTTTGATGGTGATTCTTTTTGCATTGCATTCTTCATACCATGTAGTTTCTAGGGAAAATTTGGTTTGAATTTATCTTTCACTTTCAATTTGATGTGCATTTTTCCTTTTGAGGTGCCTTAAAACCCTAGCAAACTTGAGAAAATCATAACTCCCATTAGGTTAAGAGTTAGGTCCCCTCCTTTGGGCAGTGAACTTGTGTAGGGTTAGGGTTCCTTTGATCCCATTTTCAATTTTTTATCTTATCATTTGCTTCTGATTTTGAATTTTGCTTTGTGTCTTGTGCATATTAGAATCATATTAGAATCATGACATTTTGTGTATCAACATGACATATAAGACATCTTAGGACATATTAGAATCATGTTTGATCATTGCATCTTTCATTTGCCATGTTGTGCATTCATTCCATTTCATAAACTTTCATGAACTTTCATGGTTCAAAGCATGCTTCATTGACATCCTCATCCACACCTCTTGTCTTGTGTTTGCATTATCTCTTAGCATCATTAACATCATGTTTATGCCTCTGGTTTTGGTTTGCATCATTGCATTTCATCTCATTCTCATTTCATTTCATTCCTTGTTGCTAACTTTTCAGGTGGTAAGTCATTTGAGAAGTGAATTTGCCTTCACTTCTCATAATCTCTTCTCATCTCTCTTATGCATTCATTGCTGCATTTTACTTGTGGATTAGAGTGAGCTTGTTCACTCATGTTCTCTCTTCCCTTTCTTTCTTCAAGCAACTTGTCTTCTTAAGTGAAGCAAGTTGGCTTGCTTCTCTCTGCTTCTTCCTCCTTTCATCTGCTTCTTTCCTGGTGGCTTTTCTCTTGAAGATCTTTTGCAAGCCTCACAAACCCTAGGAATACCCAAGCATGATCACAATTAGGGTTTGATTAGTCCCCCCATTAGTTTTACCTTTGTGTCATCTCTTTGTGTCTTCTCTTCTCACCTCATAATCAAGGACTGAACCTTAAAGGTTTTAAGGCTTTGTGATTAAGCTTATGCCTGCATCCTTCTATTAGGATGGAGTGTATAACTTTAATCCTAAGTGTTAAACCCTTAATGTGTTTAAATCCTTTAATCAATCCCTCTAATAATCACTAAGACATCAAGCTTTTAACTTGGGCCTTGCATTAGGGTTCTAATTCTTCCTTAATTGGTTAATAAGGACTAACCCTAGTGTTAATGGACAAGTCCCCCTCAAGTTGTCTTACAAACCATAAAGTCCACTTCTTAATCTCATCCATTAACTAAAATCCATTTAATAAAGGTTTTGTTTTGTCATGAGGTTAATCCCTAATCATGGATTAAGTTGAGGAGCCTTCCTCAGTTTAAATGTTCTCTATTATCCTTCTATTAGGATGGTGTAATGAGTCCATTAAATCCCTAATTATGGCTTAAACTCATTACTTAACACCAAACAGAAACTCCAAAAACATCTAAATAATCACAAGTAGGTTAATGATATTAATCCTACATCATGGTGATTAAGTGTGAGGTGTTTACTTCATACTTAAGGCATTTTCATTACCCCTAATCAGAGGGAAGATGTGATGAGTTTACTAACCCTTGGTTTAGGCTTAAGCTCATTTTCTTATGACAAACTCCAAAATCAATAAAAGATTGAAAATACAAAAACAAACAATAATCGTCTCCTTCGGGATTCTTTTCTCATATTCTTCACTCACAGACGAGAACTCGCTTCTTCCGTCTAATGCAAGACAATTTGCACCTGAGCCAGACAGGTCATACACTTGAGCATAGACAAGTAAGCAGTTCACAAGTCAATTTACCTTTCAGTCTCTTTGAGTCGAACTACGGTGTTCTGACTTCCTCATTGCACGAGAGGATACGTAGGCATAACTTAACAGTTATCGAACAAAAGTCTCTGTATATTCCCCCTCTTTCAGCATTATTCTTTAAGCCTCAAAGTCTTGAGCTTCACATTCTTTCCTTACACTAGCACTCTTTCATTTCACTTCACATTATTTTTGCACTGACACTTGCATTCTTTTCCAGCCTTTGCACACAGATAGCACTGACACTACCCCTTTAAACACAAATCTTTCAAGCGTGGATCCCGTCGAGTACGGCGGAAAATCTGGGTGCTAATACCTTCCCAGGTTGTAACCAACCCCCTTTCTCAGTTTCTCTGGTTCGCAACCGTCTTATCCATCTTTTCTCAGGTTTATGCAACATTACCTTTCCTTCGGGATAAAAATTCCTAGCTGGCGACTCTTTTCTTTTGAGTTCACCCTTGTGTGTTCTCTTCTCCCTTTCGCCGACCATTCGCATCTGTACCCCATTTGACTTAGCTTCATTTGGTGGGAGCGACAGCTTGGCGACTCTGCTGGGGACCCTTATACTGTAACCAGGGTTTCTGGTTCTTTTTGTGGGTTCCTCCTAGCGCTTGTTTGATTTGTGTTTACTGGGGTGTTATGTGCTAATTGTGTTTATTTATTTGCTTTATTTACTGCTTTATGTACAGCTTTATTTATTGCTTTCCTTTACAACTTTTCATATTTCATATTGTCATTATCATTGCTAGATCTGGCTTCTCTTTTGGTGGGTGGGGTTCCACTGAGAGTTTGAGGTCCTATACCTGGGACCTGAGTGACACCTAGGCTAGATTGGTTCATGTTCTTTCCCATTCCATTTCGGTCTGGTGCGGGAATATGAAACACGGTTCAGATGTGGGTTTCTTCTTGAGAACTCCGTGCTACAGATTTCCTGTAGTGCTAGGGCTATTTGGGAAGCCTGCTAAGTCTGGATGACCTTTTATTATGACCTTCAGAAGCTGAGGTGAATTAGAGGAGGATCTTTTATGGTTATTGTAAACATTGTACCTCCGGGTTAGAAGTGTTTACACTTCTCATAACTGATCCAAGTCTGAGGATCCTTGTTCTATAACATTACCTGTGAGGGGGTTGGGTTGTTTACAGGTTTGCAGGTACCCTTGGCCACATCATACCCTGTTTATGTTTTGTTTAAGAGTACCTCATTTTGGACAGTTCTTGTGATTAACCCCGGACATGTGACTCTTTATTTGAGTCCCCCACCTTGGTTACTGGATTTCTGAACCTCCATCTGGACTTTCTTTGAACATACATGGACTTATATCAAGACAGATAATCAGATCCAGCTTGATCACAAACCCTTGCATATCATTTGCATATATCATCATTTGCATCATTTAACATTTGTTTTTTTTTTCCAGGGTATCCACATTATATCTGGTTTGGTTTTGACCCCTTCTTCTGCAAAGACCTCTGCTTCATCAGTTATCTACTTCAGCTATGTTCATCATCACCAGCACCAGCCTGTCAGTGGCTCACTTCCAGCACCAGTCTGTGACCTTCATCAGTATCAATCTTCAGTTTTTTTCAGCAGCATTCATGGCTACTCCCAGGAAGAGAAACATATCCTACCATTTCTTTGAACATGTGTTGACTGGCATCAGGCAGGTCCAGTCACTTATCACACCTGACCACATCCCATTGTTTAGAGAGAATTATGGAGGTATCCTGGATATGGTTATGGACCTTGACCCTTCTCAGAGGAGCATGATCCACACCTGCTTGCATTTTTATGACCCTCCTTTGAGATGCTTCACCTTCCCAGACTTTCAGTTAGGGCCTCTACTGGAAGAGTTTTCCTCATTGATTGGAGTACCTATCAGGGGTGGAATCCCTTTCAACCCAGAAATGCCAGCTCCCAGCAATGGAGAGGTAGAAAAGGCACTATACTTGGAGCCTGCCTTGATTGAGCAAAGTATGACAACAAAAGCTGGAACCCCTGGTTTGCACTTGGACTTCTTGATTTCTCAGGCCATTCTGAAGGCTTCATTAGGGGAGTGGAGGGCAGTCTGTGAACTGTTAGCCCTCAGCATATATAGGGTTATACTGTTTGCAAATGAGCCCAAATTTGTCAGCAAGAATTCCATCCATTTGTTTCTTTTGAAGAACCCAGTACCTACACTGCTAGGAGATTTTTACTACTCCATTCATCAGAGGAATGAGAAACAAAGGGGGAAGTTGGTGAGATGTTGTGCTCCTTTGTTTTACACCTGGCTACTCAGACACCTGCCTAAGTCAGATGCTTTCTTGAACCCCCACCAGCAGAAGAATTGGGCCAAGAGGTTCATTGCCTTGACTTTAGATGATATCAGATGGTGCACCCAGAGCACCAAGGACAAGGACATTATCACCAGCTGTGGACAATACCCAAATGTCCCTCTGATAGGAGTGAAGGGTTGCATCAACTACAATCCTTTTATGTTTAAGAGACAACTGGGATATGCTTTGGTTCACCCTCCCAGAGGGCAAGATTTGGCTGAGACCTTGTATTGTGAAGTGAAACCTAATTCAGCTGCTGTCAGACAAGCATCCTGGGCTTGGGACAACATTCAGACAAAAGGGATGGCTATTCTTGGAAGGTGTAATAATGTTGTTTCAGCTCAGTACTATGATTGGTCCCGTACTAGAGCTCAGATCACTGGAATGCCTTTTACCTTGGAGGACATACCTGGACCATCCACAGCACAGCCTGCAGCAACTGTCAGCCTAGAAGAATTTGAGAAATTGAAAGAAAGGAATGAGAACCTATCTCAAGCTTTAAAGAAGACCCTTTGGGAAAGGAGTGATGGTCGTTTGGACATTGAGAGATTGGAGAAGCTTAGGGTGGAGCATCTTGCCAAAATTGAGAAGACAATGGACTACATCAGGAAAGCAAGAGCCGGGGAACAAATATTGAAGAATGCCTGTAAAGAAGCCAAGATTCAGAAGGCTAGGACTGAGCTCTATCTGCAAGAGAGTCAGGCTAGGTGGGTCAGAATCACTGAAGCCCGTACACAAGAAGACCAGAAAACTCAAGCCAAGATTGAACAGCTAGAGGCCAATGAGAAAAAGCAGCAGGAAGCTTTGCTGGCAGCCCAGAAGGAGATTTCAAAGTTAAAGCTTAGGGCAGGATTGAAGAGATCAAAGGACCAGGATAGACACAAAAAGCTGACCACTGCCATCGCCACCAGGAACCTCCTCATTAGGACCATTACAGAGCACCCGGCTGGTCCAGTGACTGAGGCACTCCTGAAGGAGGTCAGAGAAGATGAGTTTGGACTGGATGTTTGACTTCTTTGCTTGTTGTTATTTCCATTTTGATGTACTTTTTCTTCTTGATGTATTTTGACCCTCCATGGGCATATGTTGTAAAACAGACTACGTATTGTTCACCATTTGTAATATATATTAGTTTGTTTTCATTGGGTTTCTTTTCTCAACAACATCAAGCGTCTTCCTCGAGGTCTGGAAAGGTCAAAACCAAGAACCAAACCGGATACCTTGGAAAACAAATAAGCATACTGCATTGCATACTAACTTTTGTTTTGTTTTGTAGGTTTTGTAATTATTATTGTCTCTAACTTTGTTGTGATCCCAGGAAACATTGCTCGTCGCTGAGTGCTCCCTGTCAACCGCGCGCACCGGTACCCGACTCGCAACAACCTTCCCGGTATTCAAATGGAACAAGTACAGCAGGATCTGACTGAGGTCAGAAATCAGATGGCTAATGAGAGAGTGGAGATGAGAAATCAGATGTCTCAATTCATGGCTGTGATGACTGGCTTAGCCCAAAGTCAGGAAACGTTAAGAGAACTGGTGGAAAGACAAACTCCTGAGGAGCCTCATCTTGGAACAGGAGGAACTAGTAACAATGAACGGGGCCAACCTCGTATTGATCCACCAGTACTTGGACCTCACCTGGATCCAGAAGCTAACATCCCGAGGAATGTGCAAGGTAATACTGCTGGGGGGAGAATCTTGCAAGAAGATTCCCAAGAAGAGCAGTTTACTGTTATGGGAGCTGGAGATGAAGTTTATGACAGGAGATTGGACGAAATTGCTGAGAAGTTGAGATCTCTGGAGTCTCAAAATTCTTTGGGCTTCAATGTGATGGACATGGGGCTAGTGGATGGGGTGAGAATTCCCCACAAATTCAAACCCCCATGCTTTGAGAAGTACAATGGTACCTCCTGTCCTCGCACTCATTTGCAATCTTTCCTGGGAAGACTTAAAGCTTATACTATGGATGAGAAGTTGTGGATGTTCTACTTTGAAGACAGTCTGACTGGGGCTTCGAGAGTGGTATTCACACTTGTCCAGGGCCACCATAAGATGCTGGAAGGATTTGGCTGAGGCTTTCATCCGTCAATATCAATACAACCTGGACATGGCTCCCAATAGGACCCTTCTAATGGGAATGTCTCAGTCCTCTAGAGAAAGCTTCAGGGAATATGCCCAAAGGTGGAGACAGCTTGCTACTGCTGTCCAACCACCCATGTCAGAAAGGGAAATGGCTGACATGTTCATGAACACATTGCAAGGGACCTACATTGACAGATTGACTGCTTTCTCCTTTACCAGTTTTGCTGATGTGGTCATAGCTGGTGAGAGGATTGAAAGCCTCTTAAAGATGGGCAAAATCTCTGACAGTGGTGCAAGTTCATCCAGTAATCCCAAAAAGCCTTTTATGGGACCCTGAAGAGCCGGTGAAACCAATTCCATTCATGCAAGCAGGGGCAGACCTCAGTATGTTCACCGGTCAGTGGCAGCTGTTACCATTCCAGCTCCAATTCCTCAGCAACCAGCATACCCTCAACAACAACAACAACCACAGTATCAATAACAAGTTCAGTATCCGCAACAGAGAACCTACAACAATAACAACAACAACCAACAACAGCGTCCTTTCCAACAAAGACCATCACAGGCAAACAGGGTAATTGACCCAATCCCAATGCCGTATGCTGTACTCTTGCCACAACTCCTAAAGCTCAACCTAGTTGAGTTAAGGACATTGGCACCTCCAGATCCCACCAACATGCCAAAGAATTATGATGCCAATGCCAGATGTGCATTCCACTCAAACGCACCGGGGCATAATACTGAAAAATGCAGGGCCTTACAGATGAAAGTCCAAGACCTGGTGGACTCAAAAGCTTTCAACTTTGCACCTCCTCCAAATGTCACAAGAAATCCAATGCCTAGTCACAACAGGCCTAGGATTAATGCTATTGAGGAAGGCAAACCATCCACCCTAATCACCAGTGTTGCACAGATTTGAACACCTTTGGTTGAAATCAAAGCCCAACTTTTAGAATGCCAAGTGTTCCCTGGATGTGAGCTCGGCTGTGGGTATTGCAATATTGCAGTCAACGGGTGTGAAAGGCTCAGAGACGGCATAGATGGTCTTATTAAGGATGGTATCCTTCAGATTACTACAACGGCACCTATAAATCCAATAATTCCTTCACAGGAAATCACAGATACTCCTACAACGTCAGCAACCATTGTTCCAACGGATTTTACTACAACTCCAACAACTGCTCAATCAATCACTTCAACGGATGCAAGTTCAATCACCATTCCTGCTACAACTTCAACACCCATCTAGTCAACAGTACCTTCTACAACATCAGCGACAATTGATGAAAGCGTCTCAACGGTTACAATATACTATGATCCTGCAAATGTTCCTGCCAACAACTCACAAAATGCCACTCCTGTCAGAGCACCGGTTACCATATACTATGGTCCACACACCATTGTGGTCCCTTCAGCAGCTGCTATCAGTCCAGTCACTATCATGGTGCCTGGGCCAGTTCCTTACGAAAGCAATAGTGCCATCCCTTGGCATTATGGCTCAGATCTGTACTGCGAGGGGCAGAAAATCACTTTAGAATCATCAACTTCTTCACCTCAGATTGACAATGTGGGGGGAGGCGGAGGCTTCACTAGAAGAGGACGCCTCTTTGCCTCGCAAATTCCAAGACCCATTGCCGAAGCAGAAGCTGCTGCTAAAGCAAAAGGGAAGAGCATGGTGCAAGAAGAGCAAGTTGTCAAAGAAGCTTTGAAAACTCCTTTTGATCAAGAAGTTGATGAATTCGTGAGAATCATCAAGAAAAGTGATTACAAGGTGGTAGACCAGCTTCACCAAACACCTTCTAAGATCTCCATATTATCATTGCTAATGTGCTCCGAGGCCCATCGGAACGCACTATTGAAAGTCCTGCATGCAGCTTACGTGCCGGAGGAGATTACCGTCAATCAGTTAGAGGTTGTGGTTGGAAATGTCAATGCTAATAATGGGCTAGGATTTACCAACACTGATTTGACAACGGAAGGTCACAATCACAACAAGGCATTGCACATTACCTTGGAGTGTAAGGGTGCAGTTCTCTCTCATGTATTGGTATACACAGGGTCATCCCTCAATGTCCTGCCCAAGAAAGCCCTTGTGAAGCTGGAGTATGATGGATTGGACTTACGCCCAAGTAACTTGGTAGTGAGAGCCTTTGACGGTTCTAAAAGATCAGTTCTGGGAGAAATAGAATTACCAATAATGATTGGCCCACTGGTTTTCAAAATGACCTTCTTTGTGATGGATATACAGCCTGCCTACAGCTGTCTATTGGGTAGACCATGGATACACGCCGCTGGCACCGTGACGTCAACCCTTCACCAGAAGTTAAAATTCGAGTGGGAAGGCCAAGTCATTACTATTTGTGGGGAGGAGGATATTTTTGTTAGCCAGCTGGCTACCTTCAAATACATTGAAATGGATGGGGAGATCCATGAAACCATGAGCCAAGGGTTTGAGGCCCTTAATATTAATGAAACATCTGATGTACTTGGGACATCCATCACATCATATCAGCAAGCCCGGAAGGTTGTTGAGGAAGGTACCGCCCAAGGCTGGGGCAAGCTGCTGCCCGTGGAGAAGAAGGAGGACCGATTCGGGTTGGGTTACAAACCAACTCGACAAGATCAACCAGAGGCCGCAAAAGAGCCCAAGTTTATTAGTGGGGGGATGCTCACCCCAGATGCTGTGAATAGCTTGGAAGATGAGTCAGAAGACGAGCGCAACCTGGAAAGCTGGATACGTCCAAAGACCCCGGGGAGCCATGTCTCAAACTGGTCTTCCCAGGAAATTATAAGGGTTACTCCTGCAGAGTAATTATTATTTCTTGTGTTTTAAAGCATGCATCAAGTCCTGCATCTTGCCCAAGATGTCAGGACTCATTTTGTAATCGGGCCATCTTGTATTTTGTGCAAAGATCAATTAATGAATATCAGGACATATTTTGTAAATGAGTCTTTTCTTTTTCGCTCACTGTTTTTCATTTTTCACTTTTTGTACAAAAATAAAATGGCAATGTTTTCCAAATAAACAACTTCATTTTCAATTTTTCTAAATAAGATAAAACTGATCACTAAAATGAACAAATCTAAACCCTTGCAGAGAGTGCCCTCCAGACTGCACCGACAACAACACTGTTATGACTTCGTATGACTTTGACAATCCGATCAATCAAGCTGATGAAGGGGTTGAAGAAGATTATGGGCTACCTGAAGAGCTAGCCAGGTTGTTGAGACAAGAGGAGAAAGTTATCGCTCCTCATCAGGAGGAGGTTGAGACGGTTAATCTTGGCACAGAAGAAGAAGTGAAAGAAGTTAAGATCGGGGCCTGCTTACAAGATTCAGTGAAAGAGCAACTGATTGACATGCTTCGGGAATATGTGGATGTTTTTGCTTGGTCTTATCAGGATATGCCAGGGTTGGACACCGACATTGTCATGCACAAGCTACCTCTGAAAGAAGACTACCCACGAGTAAAGCAGAAGTTGCGCCGTACTCGCCCAGATATGGCAATGAAGATAAAAGAAGAGGTACAAAAGCAGTGGGACGCCGGTTTCCTTGCTATGACTAGCTATCCGCCGTGGGTTGCTAATATTGTACCTGTGCCTAAGAAAGATGGCAAGGTGAGAATGTGTGTGGATTACCGGGACCTGAACAGAGCCAGCCCGAAAGATGACTTCCCTTTACCTCACATCGATGTATTGGTCGACAATACGGCTCAGTTCTCGGTATTCTCCTTCATGGACGGATTTTCAGGGTACAATCAGATCAAAATGTCACCTGAAGACATGGAGAACACAACTTTCATCACACCCTGGGGCACATTCTGTTATAAGGTAATGCCATTCGGACTGAAGAATGCTGGTGCCACTTATCAACGGGCTATGGTAACATTATTCCATGACATGATCCACAAAGAAATTGAATGTTATGTGGATGACATGATTGCCAAGTCCCTTACAGAAGAAGACCACCTGGTGAATTTGTTGAAGTTGTTCAAGCGTCTGAGGAAGTACCAACTGAAGTTAAACCCCAACAAATGCACATTCGGGGTGCGATCCGGTAAGCTGTTGGGTTTTATTGTAAGTGAGAAAGGGATTGAAGTTGACCCTGATAAAGTCAAAGCCATTCAAAAAATGCCTGCACCGAGGACTGAAAAAGAAGTTCGGGGGTTTTTAGGTAGATTGAACTACATTTCACGGTTCATATCTCACCTTACGGCAACCTGTGAGCCTTTGTTCAAGCTGTTAAGAAAAGAACAAACGGTCAGGTGGAATGAAGACTGCCAGAGGGCTTTTGACAAAATCAAGGAATACTTACAAGAGCCCCCTATCCTTATGCCTCCAGTTGAAGGAAGACCTCTAATCATGTACTTGACAGTATTAGAAGAGTCAATGGGGTGTGTGTTGGGCCAGCATGACGAGTCCGGTCGAAAAGAGTATGCAATATACTACATAAGCAAAAAGTTTACCGACTGTGAACAACGTTATTCACTGCTCGAGAAAACTTGTTGTGCTTTAGCGTGGGCTGCTCGCCGACTAAGGCAGTATATGTTGACCCACACTACCTTATTGATCTCAAAGATGGACCCAGTCAAGTATATTTTTGAGAAGCCAGCACTTACCGGACGGGTTGCAAGATGGCAAATGATCCTCACAGAGTATGACATTCAGTAGACATCTCAGAAAGCCATCAAAGGAAGTGTATTGTCTGATTATCTTGCTGAGCAACCCATTGATGATTACCAGCCTATGAGATTTTACTTCCCTGATGAAGACATCATGTTCATAAAAGCAAGAGATCATGAAGAGCCTGTTCACACTGAAGGGCCTGACCCAGAAGAAGAATAGACTATGATGTTTGATAGGGCTGTTAATATGAATGGTCGTGGTGCTGGTGCAGTACTCATTACACCTAAGGGAGTTCACATGCCTTTCTCGGCAAAACTCACCTTTAACTGCACTAACAACGAAGTTGAATACGAAGCCTGTATTATGGGTCTTGAGGAAGCTATTGACCTCAGGATCAAGACTTTGACTGTGTTCGGAGATTCAGCTCTGGTAATTAATCAAACCAATGGCAAATGGTACACCCACCAAGATCATCTAATACCTTACCGGGATTATACAAGAAGGTTATTGACTTTCTTCACAACAGTTAAGCTTGAGTATATCCCTCGAGATGAAAATCAGTTTGCAGATGCTCTGGCTACCATTTCCTCCATGATCAAAGTTCAAGCTGCCAACTTTGTGCCTCGGATTTCAGTATCCAGACTTGACAGACCAGCATACGTGTTCTCAGCGGATGTTGTTAAAGATGATAAGCCTTGGTTCCATGACATTAAGTGCTTCTTGGAGGATCAAACATACCCATCTGGGGCATCTTCCAATGATAAGAAGACATTAAGAAGGATGGCTGGTAGTTTCTTCCTGAATGTTGATGGTTCCCTGTACAAGAGAAACTTTGATATGGTACTTCTCAGATGTGTTGATAGGGAAGAGGCAGACTTGTTAATCCACGAGGTGCACGAAGGATCTTTTGGTACCCATGCAGGAGGACATGCAATGGCTAAAACGTTGCTGAGATCAGGCTATTACTGGATCACAATGGATGCAGACTGTTGTGCCTATGCCAGAAAATGCCATAAATGCCAGATTTATGCGGATAAAGTGCATGTGCCTCCCAATCCTTTGCATGTGATGTCTTCACCCTGGCCCTTTGCCATGTGGGGCATTGATATGATTGGTAAGATTGAACTGACCGCTTCGAATGGCCACAGATTTATCTTGGTAGCCATTGACTATTTTACCAAGTGGGTCGAAGCAGCTTCTTACGCAAATGTCACCAGGCAAGTGGTAGCCCGATTCCTGAAGAGAGACATCATCTGTCGGTATGGAGTGCCCGAGCGAATCATTACTGATAATGGTTCCAATTTGAACAATAAAATGATGGCAGAACTGTGTCGGGACTTCAAGATCCAACACCACAATTCTTTTCCTTACAGGCCAAAGATGAATGGCGTTGTAGAGGCAGCTAACAAGAATATCAAGAAGATTGTGCAGAAGATGGTGGTTACCTACAAAGACTGGCATGAAATGCTACCGTTTGCCTTGCATGGGTACCGTACGTCAATCAGAACATCCACTGGGGCAACACCGTATCAGCTTGTTTATGGTATGGAGGCAGTCCTACCTGTTGAAGTTGAGTTACCCTCTTTACGGGTATTGATGGATGTTAAGCTGAACGAGGCAGAATGGGTCCGATCCCGATACGAACAACTGAGTCTGATTGAAGAGAAGAGATTAGCTGCGATTTGTCATGGGCAGCTGTATCAGAAAAGAATGAAGATAGCCTTCGATCAGAAAGTCAGGCTTCGAGAATACCAAGTAGGAGATCTTGTGCTGAAAAGACTCCTCCCTCCTCATACAGACCACAGGGGCAAGTGGACTCCGAATTATGATGGTCCGTCCATAGTAAAGAAAGTTTTCTCTGGTGGAGCACTGATGCTCAGTACTATGGATGGTGAAGACTTCCTGTCCCCTGTGAATTCAGATGCAGTTAAAAAATACTTCGCATAAAATGACCCGCTGGACACAAAAACAGAATGTAAGTCCAGGCAAAAATAGGGCATCCCAGCGAGTCAAAAACAGAATAAAAGACTCGGGCAAAAATAAGGGAAAATAAATAAAAAATGTACACCCGCTGAGTTGAAAAGCCGCATTGGACAGCTCAGGCAAAAATGGGCACCCCGGTGGATTGAAAACCCGAAAGGGCGATCCACGCAAAATAAGGGAATAAGCGAACAACTGCATTCTGGATTCGTCTGTATCACTTACAACATGGTAAGCTCCGAAAGGTTCAGACTTCGGTCGGAATCAGCCTTCTTCAAAAGCAGGGTAAGAAGAACGTCAATGTCATACAAGTCATAGCGAAAGGGAAGCTCCTTGAAGCGTCATAAACATTGTCAGCATCTTTTTGTTTCTCAATTTGTAATAATCTCCTCATTTCAGGGGATTTGTTTCTTTGACTGTATTGGCCCATTCAGGGGCACATAAATTAATAAAACCAGATTTTCCGTTACACTTTGTCTCGTACATTTTATTTTCGTTTGCAAAAATGTCCGATGTCCTCATAATATTGATTGCATAAGTACAGATGCACCTTGTCTAAATCACATGCTTACAGGAAATATATTACTCCCGGGAGTGTCTAAAATCCTATGATGGAATCCAGTAGGGGATACCTCGGGGTACTTGTACGTTTCTTTGTCTTTACATGATTGCAGGTGCTCAAAGTGCAATATGAGGCATGAGAGCTTCTCCCCAGCAAGCTGCCAAATCATTATTTACTCAGCTCATCTTCCAAATAGCACTAGAGATTCTTTCTCCCCCAGCTGAGTAGCCAGACTTCAGTCATCTTTAGTAGAATCATAGAAATATCTAGGAAGATCGTCCAGTGATCATTCCTCTCCAACCAAGTGTCAGGCAGGGAAGCATCTCCCCGCAAAGCTCCAGTCTCTATCCCGAGGAGCAATGTCTGAAGATCTCACAACAAAGGTGACGAAAGCCTCCGCAGATCCCAGCTGGGCTCCTCAACACCAAGGATAAGTCGATCAATGACCTATTCCCTCAAGCAGAGTCACATATATCAGATCTGCCAATGATCTCATCCCCAGCTGGGATATCACTTCAAGCATAGCAGTCAGAGACCTTCGCCACAACGGGATCCGAATCCCGGATCGGTACCTTTGCATAATCATAGCATTCGCATCATATTCTCCCCCAGAGCGTAGCATTCCGTCTAATACGGAGCATTACGGAAAAAATCAAACATGTTGCATAAATCATAAGCCATGTTTTGAATCAAACACTTGTAAATATTGACATTCCATCAACAATATACAAAATACCCCCCAAACTCCCCGGCGGAAAGCCAAAGCGTCCTCTTGGCACTCACAAATACAGATACATGCTCCTTTTGGCGCTCGTCCGTGTCATCATTCCCCAGTAAAGTCGCCCGAGCGTTCTCTATAGACAGATACATATATATATACACTTCCCTGACACCCGTCCGTGTCACCTTCCCCAGCATATTTTCCTAAAACACTTCTGAAACCAAATACTTGTTTATAATACACTTCTTTTGACACCCGTCCGTGTCGTGCTCTCCACAGCAAGATGGACACTCATCTATGTCTGACTCATCACTTTTTACTCATACAGATACTCGTCCGTATCTTGTATACACCACTTAAATCCCCTCAGAGTCGACACTCGTCCGTGTTCTTTGTTAACTAGTTGGTACTCGTCCGTATCATCATCTCTGAACATGCGTCAAGCGTTTGTTTCTACTGATACTCGTCCGTATCATAGTCTTAAGGATGCTCGTTCGCATCTTTAATCTATACACCGTGTCAGACACTTATGTCTTTGCCTCCTTGAAATTAGACACTCGTCTGTGTCTACCATTCCCCAGAAGAATTCCCGGCAAATCTTGATAAACTATTTCCTTTCTATCTGACATTCGTCCTATGTCATGATATTTCCGGCAGCCGTACCCTGCCAGGTGATTGTCCTTCACCTTTTTGATGATCGTCCTTCATCATCCCCAGCGGAGTCTCTATTCATTAGAACCCCTTTCTATCCGACATTCGTCCTATGTCGTGATACTTGAGCAGCCGTCCCCTGCCAGGTGATCGTCCTTCACCTTTTGATGATCGTCCTTCATCATTTTATCCGATGGCCATCCCCATCGTTGATCTTGTTATCTGACATTCGTCCTATGTCACGATGAACCCCGAGAGCAGCCGTACCCTGCTAGGTGATTGTCCTTCACCTCTTGATGATCGTCCTTCATCATGATTGTCCGATGGCCGTCCCCATCGTCGACCTTTTTATCCGGCATTCGTCCTATGTCGCGATATTTTCGGCAGCCGTACCCTGCCAGGTGATCGTCCTTTACCTTGGATGACCGTCCCTCATCCTTATCCCCAACAGAGTAGTCTTCCCATGCAAGGTGATCGTCCTTCACCATCGATGAACGTCCCTCATCATTTATTTCATGAACCTGATGGCCGTCCCCATCATTGTTTACCTTTACTTTGCAAACCCGATGGTCGTCCCCATCATTGACTCCACCTTTAATCCCCAGAGAACCTTGTTGTATTTGATGGTCGTCCCCACCAAAATCTCTCTGTTTCCCCAGCATGTCGGCCGTCCCCGTCATTGCTTTATCCCCAACACTTGTCCTCTGCTCGACGGTCGTCCTCCGTCGCCCGCACTTTATAATCATCCTTTATTTTCTTTTATAATTTATATCCCTTTTCTTCTTCATTCAATGATTGCAAATTTTGGACTGTCTTTGGTATTCAACCACAAGTTATCTTGTTTGCCTGTTAAGCCGTTGCTTACATCCTGCACAGCTAACTCATGCTTGAATAGGGGCAGCTGTAAACACCCCAAATTTTCCCTCACTCATTTCACCATGGCTTGTGATTCTTTTCATATTGCATAAGCTCAATCATATCATCTCATAGTGCATTTTTGCTTCACTGCATTAGTTCTAAGTCATTTGCATCTAGGGTTTGTGATCTGAGCAATCCATGAGTATTCTGAGCCACTCCAAAGGTCATCAATCATCTCAAGAGGGTCCATGTATGTTCAAGCATCATATTATATCCTCCCAAGATCAAGGAAGTCAAAGAATCACAAGAATTGAGAAAGGCATGGAAGCAGAGCCAGGTTTAACTACACAGATGACCTGAAATTAGGATTTTGGTTTCAGAGGCCATAACTCCAAATTTTTTGGTCATTCTTGTTTCCATTGGTCTCTATATGATATGAGGATCATGCATACCAATTTTCATGAAGAAATTCAAAGGGGAAGGCATCTGATCACAAGATGACTTCTTGAGCAAGTCAGTGCAAAATCAGGGCATCTGAGGCCCCCAATGACACAACCAAAGGGGTTTCTCCATCATTTTGAATGTGTATGATCTTTATTTGATCTTAGAAGAAGTTAGAAGTTCACAAAATTGAAGGATTTCAAGTCATTTGCAAAGTTGCCATTTTTGGAAAGTGACTTATAATGCAAACTTGCCATTTTGGGAAAGTTTTTCAACCTCCTCTTTTTGATCCAAAAATGCTTCAAATGAAAAATCTTTGGTCATGAAAGTTGTAGATGGGATTCTCCCATTTTCAAAAAGTACAAGAACTCATTCTAATTCATTTTAGAACAAAAGTTATGGCCTTGCAAAGTTGGACAAAATCACTTATTTTTCATTTTTGTGCCAAAGAGGAAACTTGCAAAAACACTTGCCGAAACCAAATGTGACTTCAAATCAGCTTCTAATCATCACATAAACATCATTCATGGTCCATAATTCAGATTTTCCCAAAGGATTTCTCATTTCTATGCCTTGAATTACAAGTTACATAAGGCATTTTTTCATGAATCTTCAAAATTGAATCTTTTGCAAAAGGAACTTTCAATGCTTGAATTGGACACTAATTGATCTCAAAGCATTCTAGCAACTTCATATAGTTCATTTTTCTGCATTTTGTCCAAGAATTCACAAGATTCTTTTCCTTGGTTTATAAGAAAGTTCAAAGAGGGAATTATGCAAGAACATTGAAAACTCTTGATCAAGACCATCCAGCTCACAAAATCAGATCCAAAGGCCTTCCTTAACTCAAGCTGAAGCAGGACAAGCCCTAAGATCTCCTCTGACCCGAGCCATACCTATGGTACACAAGATCTTGACTTTTTGCATTTTTGCCCATGTCAATCAAACTGTGCCACTACCAACTCTCTACCCAATCAGAGCCTCATATGTGGACCTCAAGCATTCCAAAACACAACACACACAAGCCTGCAACCTCCCATAAGCCAGGATTCCAAAAAACTGTCAAAAACTTCTCCTCTTCGAAACTCCTCCCACAGCCACAAAACCTCCATTTTTTCTTCACCAACAAATCACATACCATCCATAGAACAAGAACCAACCCTCAAAACAGCCAAAAACATCACATACAAGAACCTCAAAACCTGCTATACCAGAGATGGAACTTCAAAACCAGCCATCCTCAAAGTTTTCTAAGCTCCATATCATCTTCAGGAGGTTCATAGGAGTGGGATTGCATCAAGGGAAGACCCAGAAAGCTCAGAATCAGAGGGTTCCCATCTCAGGTAACATGATGAACTTTTTTCCCATAAGCTAGCTTTTAAGTTCTTTTATGGTTCTGTATGCTCCCCTGATCATGGGGATATGATTATTTTTGAAAATGGTTGAGAAACCACCATGTATGTGAGCTCTAAAACTTTTGCCCGTTTTTGCATTTTTGTTCGATTCGTGTTCATGGTGTGAAATAAATGAGTTTTAGTTGGGGATTTAGGTTTAGGGTTGTTAGAGGATCATTTTTGTGCAAGAAATTTGAAGTTTGATGGCCTGAGAGAGAAGCTAGGGTTTGGGCTCGTCGGAGAAGACGACCAGAACACTGTTCCGGTCACCTGAAGGTGGTTTAGCCCTAATCCTGTAATTAGGCCAGGTTTAAATTTGGACCATTGATTTGGCTTTCCCGCGCGCTGTGAACGGCCTGGATCTTGTGTTTTAGCCCTAATCCAGTCATTAACATTAATTAATTAGGATTAAAATTTGAATTTGCCAGAATCAATCCAAGCCACTAAAACGCGCGCCAGTCAACTCCCGCGTCTCAGCTTTGAATCCTGGCTCTTGGATCTGTTTACTTTTCATTTATTTCAATTTTATTTTCTTTTTAATTCATTTGTTTTGCCCATTTTATTTAAAATAGAAAAATGCATCCAAAAATTCTCATATTTTGCATCAAACCTTAAAATATTTTTCTCTTTCTGAAAATAATTTTTATTTTATTTTTTGCATAATTTTCGTATTTTAAAAATATTTAAATGTTTATTTTAATTAGTTAATGAGAATTAATTAATTAAAATAACATTTATGTTTATAAAAATTACAAAAAAATTCACATTGCATCTTAATACATTTAGAAACATTATCAAACTCTTCAAACAAATTTCTTTTTGGTTCTTGACTTACTTTGATATTTTTCTTTGGAATTAAAGTTCTTAAAAGGGAATATTTTGGTCTTAACTTAGAAAAATTCATTCTGCCTAACCATGAAGAGTTTGATAGTGATTATTTTTGCATTGCATTCTTCATACCATGTAGTTTCTAGGGAAAATTTGGTTTGAATTTATCTTTCATTTTCAATTTGATGTGCATTTTTCCTTTTGAGGTGCCTTAAAACCCTAGCAAACTTGAGAAAATCATAACTCCCATTAGGTTAAGAGTTAGGTCCCCTCCTTTGGGCAGTGAACTTGTGTAGGGTTAGGGTTCCTTTGATCCCATTTTCAATTTTTTATCTTATCATTTGCTTCTGATTTTTAATTTTGCTTTGTGTCTTGTGCATAAACCCTAATTTTTGCCTTCATTTGCATCCATCTTCCATATGCTTGCATTCATGAACTTGCCATAACAATTTGTGTATCAACATGACATATAAGATATCTTAGGACATATTAGAATCATGTTTGATCATTGCATCTTTCATTTTCCATGTTGTGCATTCATTCCATTTCATAAACTTTCATGAACTTTCATGGTTCAAAGCATGCTTCATTGACATCCTCATCCACACCTCTTGTCTTGTGTTTGCATTATCTCTTAGCATCATTAACATCATGTTTATGCCTCTGGTTTTGGTTTGCATCATTGCATTTCATCTCATTCTCATTTCATTTCATTCCTTGTTGCTAACTTTTCAGGTGGTAAGTCATTTGAGAAGTGAATTTGCCTTCACTTCTCATAATCTCTTCTCATCTCTCTTATGCATTCATTGCTGCATTTTACTTGTGGATTAGATGTTCTCTCTTCACTTGCTTTCTTCAAGCAACTTGTCTTCTTAAGTGAAGCAAGTTGGCTTGCTTCTCTCTGCTTCTTCCTCCTTTCATCTACTTCTTTCCTGGTGGCTTTCCTCTTGAAGATCTTTTGAAAGCCTCACAAACCCTACGAATACCCAAGCATGATCACAATTAGGGTTTGATTAGTCCCCCCATTAGTTTTACCTTTGTGTCATCTCTTTGTGTCTTCTCTTCTCACCTCATAATCAAGGACTGAACCTTAAAGGTTTTAAGGCTTTGTGATTAAGCTTATGCCTGCATCCTTCTATTAGGATGGAGTGTATAACTTTAATCCTAAGTGTTAAACCCTTAATGTGTTTAAATCCTTTAATCAATCCCTCTAATAATCACTAATACATCAAGCTTGTAACTTGGGCCTTGCATTAGGGTTCTAATTCTTCCTTAATTGGTTAAGAAGGACTAACCCTAGTGTTAATGGACAAGTCCCCCTCAAGTTGTCTTACAAACCATAAAATCCACTTCTTAATCTCATCCATTAACTAAAATCCATTTAATAAAGGTTTTGTTTTGTCATGAGGTTAATCCCTAATCATGGATTAAGTTGAGGAGCCTTCCTCAGTTTAAATGTTCTCATCTATTATCCTTCTATTAGGATGGTGTAATGAGTCCATTAAATCCCTGATTATGGGTTAAACTCATTACTTAACACCAAACAGAAACTCCAAAAACATCTAAATAATCACAAGTAGGTTAATGATATTAATCCTACATCATGGTGATTAAGTGTGAGGTGTTTACTTCATACTTAAGGCATTCTCATTACCCATAATCAGAGGGAAGGTGTGATGAGTTTACTAACCCTTGGTTTAGGCTTAAGCTCATTTTCTTATGACAAACTCCAAAATCAATAAAAGATTGAAAATACAAAAACAAACAATAATCGTCTCCTTCGGGATTCTTTTCTCATCATCTTCACTCACAGACGAGAACTCGCTTCTTCCGTCTAATGCAAGACAGTTTGCACCTGAGCCAGACAGGTCATACACTTGAGCATAGACAAGTAAGCAGTTCACAAGTCAATTTACCTTTCAGTCTCTTTGAGTCGAACTACGTTGTTCTGACTTCCTCGTTGCACGAGAGGATACGTAGGCATAACTTAACAGTTATCGAACAAAAGTCTCTGTATATTCCCCCTCTTTCAGCATTATTCTTTAAGCCTCAAAGTCTTGAGCTTCACATTCTTTCCTTACACTAGCACTCTTTCATTTCACTTCACATTATTTTTGCACTGACACTTGCATTCTTTTCCAGCCTTTGCACACAGATAGCACTGACACTACCCCTTTAAACACAAATCTTTCAAGCATGGATCCCGTCGAGTACGGCGGACAATCTGGGTGCTAATACCTTCCCAGGTTGTAACCAACCCCCTTTCTCAGTTTCTCTGGTTCGCAACCGTCTTATCCATCTTTTCTCAGGTTTATGCAGCATTACCTTTCCTTCGGGATAAAAATGCCTAGCTGGCGACTCTTTTCTTTTGAGTTCACCCTTGTGTGTTCTCTTCTCCCTTTCGTCGACCATTCGCGTCTGTACCCCATTTGACTTAGCCTCATTTGGTGGGAGCGACACTAAGCATCTCACAAGCCATACCATCTAACAATTTATAGTTACAATACTAGGCCACATTATTGGTTTATGGTAAGATTTCCTAACTCTTCCTCCATCCTTGATACTTTTGGTTATATAGTTTTCAAACATATAACTCTAACATTCTAGTCTAATTATCATCATTAAACTAATCTCATTGTCTCTATTTCCATTCAATTCTCACGATTATCGCATATTTTCACAACTTGCACAACTAACATAATTACCACAATTCCTTAGCTAACATAATTTCGGTTAATCAGAAAAGTCGGGTAAAAGTCAGGTAAAAATAACATTTTTCGGCATCAAAAGATAGTTCATGTTTTTAGCTTCGAATCGATATTGGGAACACTAAAAACGGATACCCGAATCATAAGTTACGAATTAAAAACCAAAGTTGGAAACTACAGGTCTCGCTGAGCGAGCTCCTACTCCCTGAGAGAAAATCGCCCTGGAACTTTTGCTGAGCGAGCTACACCAGTTCAGGAAGTTCCAGCCTTACAGGAAAACACTTCTCCCACACCAAATCTCTTCCAAACATCAACCAATGCAGAAAAACATAACCAAACATGTTCATAAACATCATACGAGTAATTTAGTTAGGTTTTAGCTGAGTTTTAACCGTTAATCCATTATTTCTCAAGATTTCTACCAAAAACCCTTAAACTTTTAAACTCCAAAACTTAACCAAAAACTAAAATAAAAGTATCTAACTACGAACCCACCTCGAGAGTTGAAGATTGGCGGAAAGAATGAGTCGATTCGACGGACGGGTGATGGAAAAATGATGGATTGAAGCTCTAGGTTTTCTCTTCTCCTTTTCCTTCTCCTCCTTTTCTTTCTCTTCCTTTCTTTCCAATTCTCTTACTAACTTTCTCTTCTTTTTTTTATAATACTTAACTTATTTTCCTTATCAACCAAACAAATTATATCTCTCAATTAATAATATTAATGGCTCCAATTTGAGAGTATCCAAAAAATGTCTCTGAGCTGAATATTTAATAAAGCCTCTGCTTCAGATAATACTAATTAATTTTAATTAGTATTATCCGGAGCGTTAACTAAAATGAAGGGTATTACAAATAACTTAGAATGTTTGAAGATTTTCTTCCATTTAATTCAACAACAATCAGATGTAATGTAGAACTTGTAGAAAAACCTATTGTGGTATCTACTTTGAGTAAATTGTGATATTTCACCTTTGAATATGGACTACTACTACCAATTCTCATTTTGTTAGCATAGAACCCACGTGTGAACTGTTGTGATATCATGAATAAATAAATTGCAATATTATTTTCTTATTTTGCCCGAGAACTGAATTTTCAATTGTAACAAAACTTATTTGGCACCTTTAATTTGATACTCAAGCATTATAAATGATAATGGACTTAGAACTTGGAGAATTATCCATGTAACTCTTGATATTTTGAGTCCCAATGACAATACACGTGCGTTGATTCAATTCTAACTTCAAATTTTCTCTTATACCAATTTGTGAATGTCAAACTAAGTGAAAAACACGTTCTCAATAAGTGGTATTGACCAAAAATTTGTCTTTGGAGGATGTAACACGGTGGGAGAATTGACTTTAGTTAAATGTTGCGGATAGCAAGAGTCGCCACCGACTTTTATTTTATCCAAAAGGAAAGGACATAAAAGAACAGGAAAGACCTTAAAAAGATTTTGAGTTCGGGGGGTAGGTTATACAAAGGAAAGGAGTTAGCACCCTTTATATCCATGGTTATCCATTGGCTCTTAGTTACTTAGCTCACTTTAAATTGTTTTGAGAAAGGTGTAGTGTGTGATTGAAAATTTTCTAAGTGCTTTATAATGATCCTCGTATGGATGTATATAAAGACTTTGTTTTGAAAATTTGTTTGAAAGGTGAAGTGTAAAATGTATTTTGAAATGGTGAGCAAGTACTTAAGAGGAACCTACCCTATGTTAAGTCTTTACTGTTCTTATTGTCGCTCCCCGGATTTCCATCCTGGTACAAACGCGAAAGTGGCGCGGAAAAGAATAGAGTCACCAGCCAGGCATTTTTATCCCGAAAGAACGGGAATGGTAATGCTGCACAAACCAGAAGAAAAGAAAAGGAAGGACACGGGTCCTACGAACCAAAGAGACTAAGTTCGGGAGTAGGTTACGACATGGGAAGGTATTAGCACCCCAGATCGTCCGCCGTACCCGACGGGATCCACGCTTGCAAAGAAATCTGCTTCAAAGGGTGAAGAAATGAAAGCTGCTGCGAAGAAAATGAACTGAACTGGATAAAGAAACGAAAAGGGAACTGAATAAGAAATGAAAAGGAAAAATGTAGGGAAAATAAAGATTGTGCTCGAATGGGCCCTACCCCGCTACCTACGTACCTCATCGGGAAAATGAGGATCAGAGACGCCGTAGTTCCCCTAACTAGGGGTGAAAAAGATAGCTTGTGAATTAAGGCTTGAAGTGCCTATGTCAATGCTCATGTGTTGCAGGCTCGGATGACGAGTGCGTAACCGTCTTGCAAAATGACAAGTAGGAGCAAGTTCGCGTACGGAGCGAAGGAGATGAGAAAAGAATTCCCGAAGGAAAGACGCTTATTGTTTGTTTGTGTTTTTTAGAAGCTTTTCTATGAGTGTGTCACAAGGAAGTGAACTCAAGCTCTTTTCCATGGAATGTGCACTTATCACTACATTCCAAGATGGAATAATAGAACAAGCACACTCAAGTAAGGAGAAGATCCCCAAAACTTGAACCCAGAGATTAGGGCTTAAGCTCACTAACTCATTAACTTATTAAGTGTTTTTGTAATTAAAATAAAGAAGTGTTTTTTATGATTTTCTTGGTGAAGATGATACCTTGATCAGACTTGTGCATCACAAGACAAGCTTGTACTATCCCAAGATGGTAAGACTACAAGTGTCTCATGGGATAAGGCTATTGCTCAAGGTATCACTTCAAACTTTATTAAGTGTCTTCTTTAGAGTTTTGAGATGAGAAGAGAAAAGAAACCAAGATCTTAAAGGTAAAATCTAACGGGAAATAATCCTAATATTCACATGCTTGGATGGTCCTAGGTTAGTGAAGTTTACTATCCTAATGAAGGAGGAAAGAAGAAGAATAACCAAAAAGAAGAAGAACCATGGTGGCCTAAGCACACCCCGAGAAAGATAAGAATAAAAGAAGATGAGGAAGAAATAAGATAAGGAGATGAGAATGCGAAATGGAGTAATAAACAATGCACAAACAGAGCCTACACCAGTAGGACTTCCAGATGCAGCAGTATGCAAAGGTAAGATTGAGTCTCTGCGGTACCTAACGGAGAAGGTCCGTTGCCTCTTCAAAACGCATGCAAGAAACTCAAGAAGAAGCATCGAATCCAAAGCGGATCCAACAGCTATACAAGATTGTCAATTATCAGGGTATCAGTCAAATGTCAAGTAAGCTTCCAGCATCCATAAGACATAGTCCACGCAAAATCAAAGCCCTAGTGCAACTTGCAACCAGATTATGAAAAATAAAATAATCACGAGGCCATCACCATGCTACATCCTCAATCATCGACATTGAAGATTGAACCTACAAAATATTAAGTAAAACTAGAACAAAAATCAAATAAAATTCTATTTAATTGAACCAAGATAAATCGGGAGAAATTAAAATCTAAACCGTATTGAAATTATATAACAAAGCTAAATAACTATATCAAAAGTTCTAATGACATAATGATAAAGCTCTAACACTTCTAAAAAAGTAAAAATAAAAATAGAAAATAATACTCCAAATAATATATCAACTAAAAGAAACAACGAAAATCAAATAAAGTTCCATTTAACATCAAAATAAAATTCTAATTAGCAACTAAGAATAAACAAATATTAACTGATAATAAATAATTAATTAACAAGATAAAGGAATAGAAATGAAAATCAAATGATAATAGCATATAGGGGTAGGCCGTTAGATTCAAGGGTGCAGGAAGCAAGACATTGGGCTTAGCCCAATCAACAACCCAGCAACTTGAAGCAAGGTCAACAAGGAAAGGATTGAAAGCGCTACATACGGGGCTGAGTAGGAACATTTGGTGGGTTTGATCAGCACCTCATGCTGTGAGTCCAACAAAACAAACCACCCAAAGTAAATCCAAAAAAAAAAGAAAGAAATAATAAAAAGAAACAGCAAGAATAAGAATCAGAAAATGTTATAAAACTAAAACAAGCAGTCAACAACACCAACTCAAAGCAACGACCCCCTTATCATCTTCTCCTTCCCGAAATCAAAATCACCATCACTGTTCATCACACAACAAAACTAAACATGCCATCGCCGCTGCCACCAAGTTTTTCGCCAGTCCCCTTCTCCGATTGGTCGTTCAAACGTGGTGCACTCCTCTCCGATCTCGTTCTCAAACCTCGTCAGAATCGCGACGGCTTCAAGCTTTCACAACATCTCCGTCTCGAACTCGTGTCACTCCAATCTTTTCTCTTCTGCTTTCGATTTAAGGATCCAATCGTCTCTTCATCTACTTCGGTTTTTGATGCTGCTGTCGGCTAATGGTGAGTGAAGACAGAAATGGTTGGCTTTGGTTGTTATGGAGAAAAGTTGTAGAGTGCGGTGGTGATGAGTTTTTGTCAAAGGGTGGTTATGTTGTTGGGTCTGAAGATAATGGTTGAAGGATTTGGTGGTGTCAGTTGAAGAGGGTAATGAAAGGTTGCTTGTGGAGGCTACGATGAAGGTGAGGTGAGTTCATGTTTCCCTTGTTTCAATCTGTTTTCGAAAACCTCTCCATTCATCTCATCATCATCTGTTTTTTTTTTTGGATTCTTTTGTGATTGAAGTTTATGGTGTGTTGTTGTTGTTTGGTTGAAACAGGGGTCCAAAATACACAATAATGGCAGTGGTATGGTTGTTTTCGGTTTTAATGAAGGGAGTGATGGGTTGAAGGTAGTGTCTCGGTGATGGATTTTTTTTAGTGAAAATAATGAAGAGGTGAAAGCCAGTCGATATTGTCGCAGCATGTTGGATGTATGAAGAGTGAGTTGTGTGTAAACGTTACTTCTGGGACGTTGTTTTTGTAACGATTCCCTTTTGCAAGTTTTCATGCCTTTTTTTCCTTGCTCATGTGCGTGTGCGTTGTGAATTTGTGGGGCCGGGATGCGTGAGGCTGATTGTGTGATATTGTTGGAGTGGAATAGAAAAGTTGTTGCAGCAGTGGACTGCGTGTGGGGCCGAGTAAAGTTTGTTACAACAATTGGTGTTTTGTTTTCTGTAGGCTGATAAAAGATCATATTGGAGCAATTGGGAATGATGAGATGTTAAAATAAAAAGAATGGGCTTGTGACAAATGAGAGGGATTAGAAATTTAGTTTAAAGGTGTATAATATAGTTTATTTAAAAATGGATTAGAAAAATATGGCTTTATTAATTGACTTAAAAATGACTAACGAAAATTTGGATGTGAATTTATGGATAAAAAAAGGAAAACAAATTGATGAAGAAATTGTGAAAACGATACAAGGATAAATGGATTTAAATAAAATATAGACGTGGGATTGAATAATGAAAAAAATGGTTGATTGGATATGAGAAACCGGTTATGTAAATGTGGTTGTTGAATAAAAATCGAATAATGGATAGGAAATGATGGAAAACAACGAATATGGATATGAACAAACAGTTTAGAAATGAAACCAAAAGAGAATGGAATTTAGACAAAACACTAACACAACCACAACCATGAAATCCCGATTTTCAACTCGGAACCAAACTTGAATCGCTTTCACAGAAACCACTGATTAAGAATAACATGGACAGCCCTGAACAATTTACCAATAAAATACCAACTATCTGATTTAAACATCTTCTGAAGTTTCTGACTAAAAAAATCATGACCCACTGCTTAAGACCCCGATAAATTCCTCACAACAATTTGATCTTAGACGCACATTGACTGACAAATAAACCACCAAAACCAATAACTTGAATTGAAACAAGTTCCTGAGACGCTAGGAAGAAAATAATGGCCTTGTGACCTGATGAGGGAGAAAATTGCTTGACAACGAGCCAGATACATAGTGAATAGTCCTTGCAGATGGGAAATCCTTGAAGATCTCTGTTTCAGGGAAATAAACCCTAATCCAGCGACATGAGGAGAATGATACCACTGATGGCTGCAAGCCAAAGCCTTGAATTTGTCGGATAACCACAAATAGGAACGTGAAACCCTAATTCCTCAGAAAATCGATCCCATGTCTTATGCACATGATATGAATCCTAAATGTTAATGATCTAATGGAAATGCAGATGAGATGCAAACGAAAGGCAGACAAAGATAGAAAACCAGAGGGCAAATTTGGGGTGTCTACACTTATGTGCTTTCAATGGTAAGACTATCCCTATTATTAAGGAATAGGTAGTCATTACCTTGGATGTGATAAGGGACATGTATAGGGACATCTGAATTTAGGCAACTGCAAGTTGTCTTTAGCAATTTGTAGGGACTTATCATCTTTTATTCGAAGGGACAAGATCATTTATCGTAGGCAACCTCGAAGGGACTTGATCTTATAATTTGAAGGGACTTGATGATATTTTATGAAGGGACTTTGCTTTAAGACACCTTACTTGACCTTAGAAGTAGGCAACATGAGGAGTAACCCTAGAAAGTGAAAGATAGCGTTCAAAGATCTACTTACGTGTGTGAGTGTTTATATTCAAGTATTTATCTTATTTAATTAGTTTTCTAAATTATTTTAATTACACATAGTTATGTACACCCTATTTACTAACCACACAGTTAATATAAAAAATAAAGCAAAAGCATAATCATAAACTATTACAAAGCTTTGGGATAGTTACAATATAATCGAAAAAATATAAACAATGATAAATAATAATAATAATAAATAAGCAATAATTTAAACGATTAGTAATAATAATAAAAGGGTTAGTAGAATATAAAGAAAATAAAAATTCAAGAGGAAATATTAACATTTAAGTTAAATAAACATTTAGATTAGAATAATTATAAACAAATAATAATTACTTATAACAAAATATGATTAATTATTTAATTATAAATTATAACAAAAATTAATTAAATTAAATATTAAAGTTAATGAAAATTAGGGTTAATAAAATATTTAGGGTTAGAAATTAGGGTTTTGAAAAAATTGGGATTTAGATTTTTATTTAAGAAGAATTAGGGTTTTAATTGTAAATTTACAAAAAATCAATTTATTTACAACATATATATATATATATATATATATATATATATATATATATATATATATATATATATATATATATATATATATTAATAATATGAACATATAATAAATATAAATAATTTGATTTTTGAGAAAATAATTTATGAATAAAAAATATATAAGTTTTTATATATAAAAATAATATGGACATTTTGTTTTAAGAGTTATTTAAGAAAATTAATTAAATTAAACAAATATAATATAAAATAAACAAAATCATAAAAAAAAAAGTGAGAAAAAAATAAACATACCTGGGGCTGGGATTCGAACCCAGGCCCTAGGCTTCATTCACCTTAGACCAAGAGCATAACCACCAGGCCAGGCGCGCGCTGGTGTTAGTGTAGGGGCAACCATTCCTTTTCTTATTAACCTGCAAAAATATCAAAAATAAAAGCAAAACAAAATGGCCTGGGGGGGATTTGAACCCAGGACCATTCAATACACAAGCAAACACACAAACCAGCTGTGCCACATGAGGCGCGTTCAACATGAAATCAACAACAAAACATTATATTTTAAAACCATTATTTGAATTTGGTTTTCAGTGCCAAACTTCATCTTCTTCCTCAAATTTCCTGTGAAATTTCCTTCAGTATTTCCTGCGAAATTTCCTACGAGTTCTTCCCTTCAAGAACCTGCGAATTTGAATCTCTCACAACACGTAAAATTTCAACAAATTTGTTATACAAACATGATCCACACATCAAATCCAATTCAATGACATCTTTAGAATTTATTTATATTGGTTTAAATGAGAAACCCTAAACGGCCACTCTAAACCCTAACAATGGCAACTTCATGATCCTGTATCGAAACTCAAATTAGATTGCCCAGAAACGTTCCTAAGCTTGTCACAAACACAAAACAATCATCAAACATAATTTATAATGCACAAACAATAGAAAATAATAAAATAATAAAAGTGTGATAATATTGATTCGGTTTATGCTCATGGCAATGCTTTTGATGCTGCAAATGGTCCAGAATCCTTCAATGATCACCTATAAACGTATTGCAACCTTTGAAACACCTAGAAATTATCTCTATCCAAGAATCCGAATATGAGTTTTTTAGTGAATTTTTGAAGTTTGAATATGATGCTTGTGGCTGCCAATTTCGTCCCTTTGTGTTTGTATGAGTTGTACATATATAGTATGACCTAACTAGGTCAAAAAATCAGATCATACTTTGGATTTTTGGATCAATTGAGATTGAAAAAAATATGCTTCCAAATATTGAAATTTTTTTATATATCCTTACTATTTTTGGTTGATCTGATTTTGTATAATCTCAATCACTTCTAAATGACCTTCATGACTTTCTAGAAAAAAAATCTTATCAAATATTGCAACTTTTATATTTTATTTTGATTTAAAATGATTTTTAATGTATAAAATCATAATAAATAAAATAAAATGATTAAAAATTTAAATAAATGATTGTTAATTCGTACATGATGTCATGGAAGTGTTTGGGTCATAAAAATGCAAGCCCATTTGGAGAAATTTGGTTCTAAAGTCCCATTTGCTTCATAAACCTCTCAAACATTTCCCAACTTAGAAAAGGCACAAATCCCTCAATTTTAATTCTATGAAGGTGTTATTGGACATTTTGGAAATATTAAAGAGTCCTCTAACCAGCCTCTTTGGTCTCATGTCCATATCTTTTACCATTCTCAAGTTATGCTCTTTGGAAGTTGTTGACTTTTTGTTGACGTTTGAAATGACCTATAATGTCTTAGCTCATACCTTCCAAATGAAGCATTTTTGGGCTTGGCTTGTGAGACACAAAGTTGTAGAGAATTCAATTTCCTTCAAAATGAGCTTTGGATAGAAAATTTTTTATGAAGTATGTGAAAGTTATGGCTGGTCAAAGTTCAGTTGACTTTTCTTGTGGAAACCCTAATTTAGAAACTCCTGATTCTTGATGATCTGAAATCTCCTTGATGAATCATGATCAAACCTTGATCAAATGATGAATTTTACTTCATATACTTGATGTTGGCAAAAAATCATGAAGTTTGACTTTGGTTTGACCACAGTTGACCTCAGTTTGACTTTTTAACTGCTTTGACTAATTTTAGCCTATCTGATCATCTGACTGAGCAAACCTTTTGGGAAGGCCTTGAAACTTGACATAGGGATTCTTAAAGACATATAGGATGATATGAAGCTCACTTGAAGCCTTGGAAGTCCATTTAGCCTGATGAAATCCAAAACCCTAGTTTAGGATGCATTGCTTAGGAGAATGCATTGTCTGAGGGAATTGTCAAACTTTCTGACTAATTGTGAACCTTGTGAACCTCTTGAGATACCTTGTGAATCTTGTGAACCTTGTGAACCTTGTGGGACACCTTAGTACACAAAACCTTGTCTTGGTGAGGGCAAATTTTAGGGTGCAATAGCTGCCCCTGTTCAATTTTCTGAAACTTGAGGGGTTAGATTGGTATATGTGCCATTCGTGACCTGGAAGGCTGAAGGGGATTGAACACAAAAGACCAAAAATTTGCACTCGCCGGTGCGTAAAGTAACTCCGATGATTAGCTGTATATGCTTAAGTGGGCTTGAAGATGCCACTTGGAAGAACTTGAGATGGGCTTATAGATGCCATCCATAATATCAGGAGGTGATAATATCTTGATGTTGATACTGGATATCAGTACTAGGTCTTCGTATAGGCCGTCTCTAAATCGTTTATGCAACATGGTTTGAGTTGAATGCTAGCACTAGATCTTCGTATAGATCGTCTCTACATTATCTCTGGGGAAAAAGAATATCATTCATTAGGTGTCAGTACTTAGATCTTCGTATAGATCGTCTCTAAACCATATCTAAGAACATACTTTAATTTAAGTGTCAGAACCAAATCTTAGTGGCGATTTCTTTCTGAATTAAGTATCAGCACTAGATCTTCGTATAGATCGTCTCTGAACTGTTTTGAATTGTTGAATAAACCAGTAGATATAAATCTTCGTGACGATTATCTCTTCTGGAAATATCCTGGATTTAGGGAATAGATCTTCGTATAGACCGTTTGCCTACTATCCAAGGACAACTTGAGTAATGATTATCAGCAATGAATCTTTGTGGCGATCATCCCGAATTAAGTATCAGCACTAGACCTTTGTATAGATCGTCTCTGACCTGTTGTGAATTGTTAATAGTATCTTATCTGTATATAACCATCCTGCAAAGAAAAGGTAAGCTTATGCAATATGTATACATGCATGGCATGGTGCATCTAAGTAAATGTATTATGCATTTATGAATATGCTATGGTATGATGTAAATGATGTATGTATGAATCATGCAGCCTGAAGCGTCATGGATATCTTTGTATAACAACTGCTGGCTAGGGAAAATAAATCCCGCTTCATTGCTGAAGAATATGAGGAACTCGTTCCCGTCTTGTTTGATAGTACAGTATTCATAACTTCCCGTCTTCGTTCGTCGTACTTCTATTGAAGGAATAAGTTCCTGAGTATCCCGACTGAGGATAAAAGAGATGGACATAAATTCAAGGGGAGATGTAACTCGAAGTATCTATAAAGATAGATCTGCCCTGCTGGGGATTTGTAGTTGTCTTGTGGGAATGAACTGGCGAAGCTTCGTTGAATTCCTCCTTTGTTCGTCCTTAATAAATACTATTACTGCATTTTATGCATTTCTGGTAAACATCAATCATATTCAAAAGCATACATATATTCAAATACAACCAATGGACGTTTTCGCTTAGGTAAATAGGGTAAAAGTAAATCTGGATTCAAAGATGAAATTTTATTTATATTATAAAGCGACCTATACATAGGCAAGTTTGTACAAGGAGACAGAAATCCTAGTAAGAGGAATTTGTCGTAAAAGTTTTTACAAAACAAAGAAAACATCTATGTGAGGAATAATCCTATTGAGTTTCAATTCTACTATTGCCATTATCTTCAAGTATCTCATCTTCTGCTGTTGAGACGGAAACGATTGAATTGATCTTTATATGTTCGAGCTTGAGTTAGGTAACACAACTAGTTGGGGCTACATGAGTGATCCAAACGAGACATAGTCATACACTTTAATCCCTAACTTTTTCCTGGAATGCCCTTTTAGGTTTTCAATCCACCGGGATACCCTTTTTTGCCCAAGCCGCCTTTTCAGGTTTTCGACTTGCCGGGTGTACACTTATATATATATATATATATATATATATATATATATATATATATATCCCTAATTTTTTCTCGAACCCTTTTGGTTCGCCGGGATGCCCTTATTTTTTCCTAGGCCAGTCAACCTAGCGGGTCTCTTTTTATGCGTAATATTTTTTAACTATGTCTGCGTTCACAGGTTGCGGGAAGTCTTCACCATCCATAGTAGTAAGCATCATGGCACCTCCTGAAAATACTCTCTTGACCATAAATGGTCCTTCGTATGTAGGAGTCCACTTGCCCCGAGGATCACCCTGTGGTAATATGATACGTTTGATTACCAAGTCACCAGCCTGATATACCTTTTGCTTAACCTTCTTATTAAAAGCTTTGATCATCTATTTCTGGTACATCTGGCCATGACAAATAGCTTCCAGCCTTTTCTCATCAATCAAATTGATCTGGTCAAGTCAAGTCTGAATCCACTCATCTTCATCCAAGCCTGCATCCTTCATGATTCTTAAGGAGGGGATCTGAACTTCAATGGGTAGAACTGCTTCCATACCATAGACTAAGGAGAATGGAGTTTCCCCTGTTGAAGTACGTATTGTAGTACGATAACCATGAAGAGCAAATGGTAGCATCTCGTGCCAATCCTTGTAAGTAACAGTCATCTTCTGGAGAATCTTCTTAATGTTCTTATTAGCAGCTTCTACTGCCCCATTCATCTTCGGACGATACGGAGAAGAGTTGTGATGCTTAATCTTGAACTGCGTGCAGAGATCAGTAATCATGGTATTATTCAGATTAGAGCCATTGTCGGTGATAATCCTTTCAGGGATGCCATACCTACATATGAGATTATTCTTAATGAATCGAGCCACGACATTCTTCGTAACAGATGCAAATGAAGCTGCCTCCACCCACTTTGTAAAGTAATCAACAACAACCAGGATGAAACGATGCCCATTAAAAGCAGTAGGCTTGATTTCACCAATCATATCAATCCCCCACATGGAAAAAGGCCAAGGAGCAGTCAACACATTCAATGGAGTTGGAGGTATATGCACCTTATCAGCATAGATTTGACACTTGTGACATGTTCTGGAATGTTGATAGCAGTCAGCTTCCATAGTAGACCAATAGTAACCTGCTCTCAATATTTTCTTAACCATGGTATCACCACTAGAATGAGTGCCAAAAATCCCATCATGCATGTCTCCCATAATCTCTGTTGCTTCCTTCTTATCCACACAATGAAGCAAAGTCGAATCATGATTGCGCTTGTACAAAATTCCATTACTCAAGAAGAATTTAGCAGAAAACCTCCTTAGATACTTCTTATCTTTGACAGATGCCCCTTCAGGGAACTCCTGAGTTTCAAGATATCTTTTCACTTCATAGAACCAAGGCTTTCCCTCTCCTCCTTTAGTATCAATCTCATTGCAGTATGCAGGCTTCTCAAATCTATCAATAGTGATCTTGGGAGCCTCATCATCCAAGCTAATCTCAAACATAGATGCCATGGTGGCTAATGCATCTGCCAACTGATTCTCTCCTCGTGGAATATGTCCAAAGGTAATCTCTTCAAAATATGGGATCAAAGACAATACATGCTCTCTGTAAGGAATAAGATTTTCATGCTTGGTATCCCAATCTCCTTTAATCTGACTCACTACCAGGGCTGAGTCTCCATATACGTCTAGGAACTGAATCTTCATCTCAATGACAGCTTTGATACCCATGATACATGCCTCATACTCAGCCATGTTATTGGTACAATAGAAACTAAGTCTTGCAGTAATTGGGGTATGACAACCTTCAGGGGAAATGATCATAACACCAACACCATTACCAAGCGCATTAGAAGCTCCGTCAAAAACCATAGTCCATCGGGATCCTTGTTCAGGTCCGTCATATTGTCCAGGTTCTTTGGTAATAATCATAATGTCTTCATCAGGGAATTCAAAAATCATTGACTGATAATCATCCACTGCTTGATGAGCCAAATGATCAGCTACAACACTTCCTTTAATGGCCTTCTGAGTAGTGTACTGTATATCATATTCCGTTAAGATCATTTGCCATCTTGCTATTCGTCCGGAGAGAGCAGGTTTCTCGAATATGTACTTGATTGGATCCATCTTTGAAATCAACAAGGTAGTATGAGTCAACATATACTGTCTTAGTCGGCGAGCAGCCCATGCCAAAGCGCATCAAGTTTTCACGAGCAGTGAGTATCTTGTTTCATAGCCGGTAAACTTTTTGCTAAGGTAGTATATTGCCTGCTCTTTTCGACCAGACTCATCATATTGCCCCAACACACACCCCATTGAGTTGTCTAATACTATTAAGTACATAATCAAGGGTCTTCCATCAACTGGTGGCATCAGGATTGGAGGTTCTAGGAGATATTTATTGATTTCATCAAAGGCTATCTGGCACTCATCATTCCACTCCATTACCTGATCTTTCTTCAACAATTTGAAGATTGGCTCACAGGTAGCAGTTAACTGGGAAATAAATCTTGCAATGTAATTCAGCCGTCCCAAGAAACCTCTAACTTCCTTCTCAATACGGGGAGCTGGCATCTCTTGTATAGCTTTCACTTTTGCAGGGTCTACTTCAATACCTTTTCCACTGACAATGAAACCCAGGAGTTTACCATATCTAACTCCAAAAGTACATTTGTTTGGGTTCAATCTCAACTTGTATTTCTTCAACCTTTCAAACAGCTTATGCAGATCATCAAGGTGTTGCTCTTCATTCTGGGACCTGGCTATCATATCATCCACATATACCTCTATCTCATGATGAATCATATCGTGAAACAAAGCCACCATAGCACGTTGATATGTTGCCCCGGCGTTCTTCAAACCAAATGACATCACTTTATAACAAAAGGTGCCCCACTGTGTAACAAATGTAGTCTTCTCCATATCTTCAGGTGCCATCTTGATTTGATTGTAACCAGAGAAACCATCCATGAAAGAGAATACCTTGTGCTGAGCAGTGTTGTCTACCAGAACATCAATATGAGGAAGTGGAAAGTCATCTTTAGGGCTAGCCTTATTCAAATATCTGTAATCCACACACATGCGTACCTTACCATCTTTCTTAGGTACTGGTACCACATTTGCAACCCATTGAGGATAAGAAGTCACAGCTTAGAACCCTGCATCAAATTGTTTCATCACCTCTGCTTTAATCTTTTCTGACATTTCAGGATGCATGCGACGAACCTTCTGCTTCTTCGGACGACAATCTTCTTTTATCGGTAAATGGTGAACCACAATGTTTGTATCCAGCCCTGGCATATCTTCATAGGACCAAGCAAAGATCTCCACATAATCACGTAACATCTGAATTAGTCTGCTCTTAACACCATCTTCTAACTCAGCTCCTATCTTGACCTCTTTCCTGTTTTCTTCAGTTCCCAGATTCACAACTTCAATTGGCTCTTCATGTGGATGTATAGCTTTCTCTTCTTGTTGTAATAACCTAGCAAACTCTACAGGTACTTCACAATCTTCCTCCTTTCCATTTTCAGCTTGATAGATCGGATTCTCGAAATTATAATGGGCAATAGTAGAACCGTTATCAACAGGATCCAGAGTGGATGAGGATCTGCATTTTAGTGATGTGGGTGTGTGTAAGAACACATAGCTGGTAAAACAAAAATAAAAATAAAAGAAAGACAAGGAGCACAATATTTACGAAAACGAAACGTCCATTGATTTTTATTGAATGAAGTATGCAAATGAAATGACATCCTGAAACAAGCATACCTTTGTGCCCCGGGTAAGACACAAGGCTTGAAAGTTTAATTGTTTTAAAATTACAAACTTAAAATAAAAACACAGTAATAATATTTACTCCTGACTAAAGGAGATAGGAATAACGTCTTCGGTCTTCCAGTTGTTGAGCCCATCACCCAAGGTAGGAAATATCCAATCATCTAGGTTGTAGTCTTCACTATAGTCACCCACAGCATTAATTTGATCTCTCATGACCCCTTGATTGGTGATACGAACAGCACGAGCACGACGAACAACCTTCTGGGATTCTGCAGTGAAACCCAAACCAAATTTGTCAGACTTATAAGGGATGTCAGGAAGATGACCCCAAATAGTACAACCACCTTCTTCAACCACAGCTCTAGCATCTTTGAGGGAGGCCATTGTAGGAGGTACTCTAGTAACCACATGAACTCTTTTAACAACAGGGGGAGCTTCTGTAGCAAGAACGACCCAAGGAACTACCTCAAATGTCTGGCAAGGAGTCTCAACATATTCACCCTCCATCTCAACATATTTAAAAGTATTCACATGACTGACCATGTATTCTTCTTCACCATAAACAGTGACAATCTTTCCTTTCACCGGATATTTCAACTTTTGATGTAAAGTGGAAGTCACAGCACCTGCCCCATGGATCCAGGGGCGCCCAAGCAAACAGGAGTACGCAAGATGAATATCCATTACATAGAAAGTAGAGTCGAAGACTTGAGAGCCTACTTTGATCGGGAGATCTACTTTTCCATGTACCACTCTTCTTGAGCCATCAAAGGCCCTCACTACTACATTACTTGGTCTTAACACAACATCCTCAGAATTGAGCTTGTTCAGAACCTCTTTGGGGAGCACATTTAATGAAGAACCATTATCCACCGGTACATGAGACAAAGTAGTGCCTCTACATTCAATAGAGATATGCAAAGCTCTGTTATGGTTTCTCTTGGCAGGAGTCAAGTCAGCATCAAAAAAGCCTAACCCATTATCATAAGTCAGATGTGCAACACAATTCTCAAATTGATCCACAGAAATCTCATTTGGCACATGAGCAGTCTTCAAGAACTTGATTAAGGCTTTAGCATGAGCCTCAGAACACAACAACAAAGATAACATGGAGATTTTGGAGGGAGTATGCCCCAACTGGTCAACAATATCATAATCACTCTTGCGAATGATCTTCAGCACTTCTTCCATCTGTTTAGAGAGATTTTTAGCAGTCGGTGCCTCAGCTTGCACAGGTTTAACCACAGGACCCTTGCCCCGAGCATCAGTACTTGGCTCAGAAGTGGAGGTAATAGTTGGAGTAACTGCACTTTTGGAGGTAGCCTGAGGAGAGAAAATTCTTCCACTTCTGGTGATCTTGCTAGATCCAACAATATTATCAACATCAAGGTTATCATCGGTAACAGGTGCATCAGTCAGAGGTTCTTGCTTGACACCATGGATGTAAACATCAGAACCGTAATTCCAGGGTATAGCTTTATCAGAAGTATAAGGAACAGGGCCAGGAGTGGTAATAATCATGGGAGCCATTCTAGCTTCAGCAACAGTCTTCACAAGGCCCTCAGCAGTAATCTTGATAGGTCCTTTAGGAGTGATCTTGACAGGACCCTTGGAGGTAATTTTCACTGGCACTTTATCAACCATGGTCACATCTTCAAGCTTCGTACCTCGAGTTAGATGTTCACACATACTTTCCACAGAAGGTGTCCTCTCAAACAATATAGTGTAATTGTCCATGAGGCGTTGAATACCATCTTTCAACTTCCAGAAACTATCGGGTTTGTAGGCACAATAAAAACAGTTTTCATTGCAACCTGGAAAGAATCCAGCCCGCACCAACTTCTTCTTGATAATGGATAATGGAGTAGTCACATCTGCAACTGAGGAAACATATGAAACCTCATCAACAGCATTAACAGTCTTCTCATGATTGGGCATAGGAGCAGTGATCACATTTGGAGTCCCAGGAGGGTCAAATTCAATCTCTCCAGCTTCAATCATGTCTTGAATCTTGTTTTTCAACACCCAGCAGTTGTTGGCGTCATGTCCCAGACTATTAGAATGATAGGCACATCGTGCAGTAGGATTGTATCGAGGAGAGGAAGTATTAGGATTCTGAGGAGGGTCCTTCAAAGTAATGAGTTCCCCTTTCAACATGTGTTGCAAGGCTTGGGCCAGTGACATGTTGATCTTGGTGAATTGTCTTCTAGGCTTCTGTCGATTGTTTTGTGGTAGCTCTGGTGCTGCAGGAGTAGGATTGGAAATGTGAACTGCTCCCACAGATTGGTGACTCCTTCTACGACTATGTTGACCATACACAGCATTAGACTCTTTCTTTCCACTAGGGGGCTTCTTAGCAGTGCTTGATGAAGAGACACCCACCTGTATTTTACCACTTCTTATACCACTCTCCACACGTTCTTCAGTCATTATCAGCTCGGTGAAACCAGATGACGAACTTCCAATGAGGTGAATATAGAAAGGACCATTCAGCGTACTCATAAACATATCCACTAGCTCTCTGTCAGTCAGAGGAGGTTGAACTCTGCCAGCCAGGTCTCTCCATTTCTAGGCATACTCCTTGAAACTCTATTTAGCACCCATAGACATGCTTTGGAGTTGCATGCGAGTAGGTGCTAAATCATCATTGTATTGGTATTGCCTATAGAAGGCCTCCGCAAGATCATTCCAATCACGAATATTGACACTTTCCAGTTGATAGTACCATTCCAATTGAGCTCCAGACAAACTCTCTTGGAAGAAATGAATCCATAACTTCTTATCAGCAGTATGTGGTTGAATCCTCCGGACATAGGACCTTAGATGCAGCTTAGGACATGAAACCCCATCATACACCACAAAAGCAGGAACCTTGAAGCCAATAGGTATAACCACTCCAGATACTAAACTCAAATCTTCAAAATCAAGCCCAGAAGATTTTTGTAACTCCATGGCATTCATTCTATCTACCAGCATCTTGTACTTATCTTCACTAGCAGGATCATGATAATAATTCGCTTCAGAATCAGAATCTCCCACGGTATCATGGAGACTACCTCCCTCCTTCTCAGAATTTTCAGACTCAGAATCCTCAATTTGTTCCTTTGTCTTGATAGGACCTCTGAATCTTCTTCTCAGATTGATAAGGCCTCCTGATCTTCTAGTCTTCTTCTTCTTTTTAGCCAGCAGTGTCTTCAACTCATCTTGTCCCTTGGACAAGTTCAAAATCAACTCTTGGAATTGTGAATTCTGAGCCTGGAGATCTTTGACAGTCTGTTCAAGAGCCATTTCTGCTGAAATAAACAGCGAGAAGATAAGATACATGTTCATAAGAAACCTGTGATGCAATGATATGGTAGGTAAATGCGTATGAATTTTTTCAAGGACCGCCAGATTTAAATTTGTTTAAACAACCAAAAAGTAAACTTTTATTAGTAATCAACAAACTAGTTTGCCCCTTAGGCTTACAACAAAAATGAAATGAATACAAATATGGGGTTTTAAATCTCCCATGGATGTTTCCTCTTTGTGTTGAGTTATGAGTTGAGATTCCGCTCCTCGTGAAGTTGTTTTGTTAGCTCCAGGATTCTTTCTTGACTTGCTTTGTAATGAGTCTCAAAAGTATCTCTTTGCTCCTTCAACTGGATCCAGGACCTTTGTAACTCCTCCATGTCAGTGGGCATGTCTGGATGAAGAATGATATAAGAAGTATCTCCTTTAGCAACAGGCTCCATGGTAACTGGCAGGATAGCAGGATATGGCATCATAAGAGTATGAGCACGAGATCGCACCCATCTGAGATAAGGTTCCATAGGAATAGTGTACTTTTGTTCCAGAGTCTTGCTGTCAACCTTGTTCACTTTACCCCATGCTCGAATAAACCTTTGATGGTAACCTTGAAGATCATTGTCGTAGTCAAACATAATACCCTAAATAAGCATGTCATGAGGACCATCACTCCGAGCGTAACCAAACTGACGTAGAGCTAAAGAAGGATTGTAGGTAATTCCCCCTCTTATGCCAAGGAGTGGCACATTAGGGAACTCCCCACAACGGTCAATGATAGTAACATTCTCCATATATCGAGAGCACCAATGAATATCTGAATGGGAAAGTGACATAATCCTCTTAGACCACCTTGTCGCTCCCCGGATTTCCATCCTGGTACAAACACAAAAGTGGGGCGGAAAAAGAACAGAGTCGCCAGGCAGGCATTTTTATCCCGAAGGAACGGGAATGGTAATGCTGCACAAACCAGAAGAAAATAAAAGGAAGGACACGGGTCCTGCGAACCAAAGAGACTGAGTTCGGGAGTCGGTTACAACCTGGGAAGGTATTAGCACCCAGATCGTCCGCCGTACCCGACGGGATCCACGCTTGCGAAGAAAATGATTCAAAGGGTGAGTGTATGAAAGCTGCTGCAAGAAAATGAAAAGAAACTGGAACTGGAAAAGAAAACTGAGAAAGGAAATGAATAGAAAACAAAGAGAAAAATGTAGGGAAAATAAAGATTGTGCTCGAACGGGCCCTACCCCACTGCCTACGTACCTCATCGGGAAAATAAGGATCAGAGACGCCGTAGTTCCCCTAACTAGGGGTAGAAAAGAAACTTCTTGTGAATTAAGGCTTGAACTTCCTATGCCAATCCTCAGGTGTTGCAGACTCGGACGACGAGTGCGTAACCATCTTACAAAATGACAAGTAGGAGCAAGTTCGCGGACGGAGCGAAGGAGATGAGAAAAGAATTTCCGAAGGAAAGACGTTTATTGTTTGTTTGTTTGTTTGTTTTATGAAGCTTTTACGAGTGTGTCACAAGGAAGTGAACTCAAGCTCTTTTCCATGGAATGTGCACTTGTCACTACATTCCAAGATGGAATAATAGAACAAGCACACTCATGTAAGGAGAAGATCCCCAAAACTTGAATCCAGAGATTATGGCTTAAGCTCACTAACTCATTAAACTTATTAAGTGTTTTTTGTATTTACAATGAAGAAGTGTGTTTTATGATTTTCATGGTGAAGATGATATCCTGATCAGACTTGTGCATCACAAGACAAGCTTGTACTATCCCAAGATGGGAAGACTACAAGTGTCTCGTGGGATAAGGCTATTGCTCAAGATATCACTTCAATCTTTATTAAGTGTCTTTTTAGGGTTTTGAGATGAGAAGAGAAGAGAAACAAAAGGATCACAAAGGCAAAAGTCTAATGGGGGACTAAAAGATCCTAAGTGTTATCATGCATAGGCATCCTAAGGTTAGTGTGGTTTTCTATCCTAAAGAAGAAAGAAAGAAGAAGAGAAGAAGAAGAAAGGAGAAGAGATGAGTAAGGCATAAGCCCAACAAGCAAAGGGTTAGTACAAATAAGAATAAGAAGAGAAGAGATGAGATTTGGAGATGTGGGAATCACTTACACACCTCTCACTTACCATAGCCCCTGAAAAGGTTAGCACAAGCATACAAGAAAAACAAGATGAACAAGATGACATGCCAACATCATACAAACAGAAATGAAGTCCTATATATAAATGCTCAATGGATATGCAAGTTACAAGAATGAGAAAGAAGCATGCAAGTCAATTAAGAGACAAAATGAATCACATGGCAAACAAATGCAAACTTAATGAGATACAAAGCAAAAATGCACAAACATGAACTCAAAGCCCAAGACCAGAACCAAATCAATTCAAAGAAATGCTTAAGAAGCAAGAAAGATGAAGAGAAGAGAGGCACAAGACCAAACAATCACATTATGAGATGGAAAGGAGCAAAGAAGATGTGGTGAAAGCACACAAGAAATGGAAGAACTTAAAAGGCAAGCCAAACACAAAATTTCTAAGACACAAACCCTAAGCTAAGATCATAAAGGTACCCACACCCTAAAGAGACCCCAAATGAGAAGAAGAAGTTGGCACAAGTGCCCTTCTAAGCTAATGAGAGAGCTTATGATCACAAAGAAGCAAAATGGGACAAGGTAAGAACAAATATTCAAATCAAATCAACAATGCATCTAAAAATTCCACAACTTAGTACAAATGATCCTCAAACATGATATAACAATGAGCCAAAAGGGTTGGGAGAAATTCAAAAGCTAGATAGGTCAAATGAGGACAAGAACATGAATTAGGGTTAAGAAACTTCACTTACAAGGCAAGGACCAAAACCCAATGAATAAATTTCTAAAAATCAGGACAAAAATCACACATGAACTACATCCTCCTATGAATCTAGAACAAAAAGAACCAATACAAAACTCAAAAAGATGAACACTATGGAAATTGGACAAGGCAGCATGCACAAAAAGGACTTAAAATGAATTAATTAAGATGCACAATTATTTGACACGTGGATATTGAAAATAAATGGAAAAGAAAAATATAGAAAATTAAAGAAAACTCAATTGATCACCCATGAATTAATTTGGAATTTTCTAAGACTTGGAAGTATTTTTAATAATTGAAAATCAAAATGGAATAAAAGAAATAAAAGAAAAAAGAATTAAAATATGAGAAAAGGGCAGGAGGTGAGAATGGAAGAGAATCCAGTTGAAAACAATTGGGCTTATGAATCAGGGGGTGCGAATATCAAGCAGGGCCCATCCAATTTGTGCTGGAATACAAAAAATAGGGTGGAAAATCACAAAATAAATGAAAAAAACCAAGACCAGAGGATTGAACCAACACATCCTGTGTTGGCTTTCATTAAATGACGTGGCATTTGTATTGGATGAGAAGCTGAGGAACACACACGCTATTGTGGGGTGAATAACACAAAGCACACTCAGAAATAAAATAGAATGAGAGAAGCACGTGAGAGAGATGAGGGATTCATTAAATGACGTGGAAGGATCCTGGGCAATGAGGGGAAAGATCCAATGGTGCCAGACTCGTCTCCTACCTTGGAAACCCTAGAAACATATTTTCCAGATTCCAGTGACCGGAGCTAGGGCTCCGGCACCGGAAATTACACAGTCATGAACAAACAACAATAATAATGAACAATAAGCTCCATATTGGGTAAACAAGGTGTCCTGAGTTCAAATATGGGCATGAAAAGGTCAATAGATCAAAGAATCCTCTGGATCGAGCACAAACAGTTGTGACCAAGAAAATTCAAATTCATAATACACACTCAATAATGCACCAATTTCGAAACTAAACATAGCAGAATGATCAGCATACATCAAAGATCCAAAAGCACACCTCAAAAATCATTTCTAGATCTGAAGATTCAGAGGCATACCTGAGCTTGCAGATCTTGAGTAAGCTTGTTAGAAGTCCAGATGATGAAGCCAAAGCACTCCAAATGCACTTTAGTTGCAAAATAAATGCAACTAGAGCCTTGAATCTTGCTGGATCTGAGGATTTGCAAGCAACTGCCCTGAAATGGCAAGGTTGTGATTCTTGAGAGATAGCTTGCACAATGGTGAGATTAATGATTCTGAGCTCTCAAGGATGAAGGATCTATGATTTTTTTTTGGAGAGAGCTAGTGTGTGAGGAGATTCAAGAGAAAATGCCAGTTGTGCAAGAAGGTGGAAACTCAGCAATGAGAGAGAACTGAGCCCTTGTAAAACCCTAATTTGTTTTATATCCTCTCATGAGCCAATGCTGAAGAAATGAGGAAGTTTGCACATGTGGATCAAAAGTTTGAGTGATTTTGCAAATTTTGCAATTTTGTGATGAGAGCATGTAATCCTCATGCATTCCCTTGCATTCAGCCCATGTGCACTCTAAATCCAACCCTTAATCTCAAACAAACAAAATCCTGGCCCTTAGATTAGAGTGTCACACTCTTTTCATGTTCATGCACAAAATACACTTTTGGAATGACATTCTTGTTGGGCACGAATTTGGTGCATTTCTTTGAGCAAAGTGATCCAATTGCATTGCATTTTAATGTTGTAAACTTATTTGATCCATACCAACACTTAAAATGAAGTTTTGTGACTTTTCGCTCTTGGTGCATAAATGAAAATCAACATTTGCCCTAATTTTGAAGGAATTTTCGAGGGGCATAACTTCCTAACTAAGAATGCTATGAAAAAGTACTTTTACTTTTTGAAAATGGGAGGCCTTAATCTCCAACTTTCATGTTTGACTTTGGTCCATTTGAATAATTTTTCACCAAGTTATGATCATTTGAATTTTAGGGCAATAGTTGCCAAAAATGGCATTTTCTCAAAACCAACTGTGTACCAATTTTGCAAAACCCCTCAAAACTTCATGATTCTTGATCTTTGAACTTACAAAACTTCTTCTAACATTGTAAGAACATCCCTTGGCTAGAAAAAATGGATTGTACCCCTTGAAATCACACAGTTGACTTTTTTAAGGCACAGTTGACCAGTTTCTTCATCTGCAAGCAACTGAATAAATTCTTAACTTCCACAAGGAATTTCCTCACCAAAATTGGTAACTAGGATCCTCTTGACATATGAAAGACTTTTCCCAAATGAAATGGCCAAAGTTTTGAGGTTTTCAAGCTTGAATCTCAAACCCTAGTTTAGGATCCTTGTGTAGGAGCTTTGCCTTAGCCTGGAATTCCTGATGATCTTCCAACCTTCTGAGATTTTGAAAATGAACTTGAGCTTGTAAATGCAATGTAGATCCCTCATAGGACTTGTACAAAACCATTGGGCCCCTTGTCATGGCTTGTGATGCTTCAAGAACCTCCACAGATGATCATATGCCTAATGCTAAGTCATGAGAAATGTTATGCCTCATCTTTCCATGCTAGGATGCTAAGAATATGATATGTTCATGATGAATATGTTGTGATATGATGCTTAAAATGAAGAGGGCAAATTTGGGGTGTTACAGCTGCCCCTATTCAAACAATTGTTAATCTGAAAAGGACGGTAGCACGGGCTATCGACCGTTCAAGATAAACTGTGGTTGAATACCAAGAAGACCTGAAATTTGCACTCTGACGAAGAATGCAGAAACTGGGAAATAAACCCAACCAAATGACGCTTTGGTGATCTGCAGTGGAGAGAAAGCAGACGAGCTTCTTCCAAGTTGGAACTATTATCTGGAATAAGAATACATTGACAGACGAGTCTTCTTCAAACAATCTTGTGATGCCAGGAGCTGGACATACGAGTCCTCACTGCAAAAACAAATGACTTGAGACAGACGAATCTCCTTCGGATATACCTGTTACGCCAGGACCGAGATGCACTTAAGTCTGTGGGATAGACATGCATAATCAAGGTACACGAACCTTCTTCATATATTATCCGTGGATATATGGTACAAGACAGACGAGTCTTCTTCGAGAAAACCTGTTACGCCAGGTGCAATAATCATAATTGGTACCTGAGACCGACGAGTCTCCTTCGGATATACCTGTTACGCCAAGACCGGTAACCATTTTGACATTTATTCCCACAGTCAGGATTTAAAACCTCTTCAATACATACGAGTATTGGATGATCATCAAGATAACACAGACGAGTGTCCCAAGTCAATGATACAGACGAGTATCAGACGATGATCTAATAAACACAGACGAGCGCTTCAAACAATGATACAGATGAGTATCATCCACTAGTATAGACGAATACCAGAAATTCAAACACAGGCGAGCATTTGGAGTAGCAATACAGACAAGTACCAGGATAATCATCAAATCCACACATACAGATATAAGCTAACACAGATGAGTTCTGGGGATGATACAGACGAGTATCCAAACAATGCAGACGATCTTCAAATAGATAACAAACACAGACGAGTGTTGGGAATTGCGGACGAGCAACACCTAATATCAAACACGGACGAGTGTTGGAAATTGCAGACGAGAAACACCTAAGTATCCATATACCAAACACATACGAGTGTAGAGAAGGTGCAGACGAGCAGCCATAAAGTACGAACACAGACGAGTGCTGGAAAGGTGCAGACGAGCAACAAACAAATGCCTGATTGGCCACAAGAGTTACCACTCTGCATGGGACAAACAAGTCAAGAGGCATTGACAACTAACTCTGACTATGGTGATGAATACCTGTCTGTATCATCATATTTAAACAAAAGAATGGCAGCTTCGCTGGGGAATATTTCACTGATGGGAGTGAAAATCAAATATGAACTCTGTAGGGAAGAATCATCTTCAGACTTGGCTGGGAAAGATGTTTCAACAATGCTCTAGATGGGGAGAGAATTTTGCTAATTCTAAGCTCTGTGGGGACATCAGGCATTCAGCTTCCTGCTGGGCACTCCACTGGGGAATAATAAACTGCTTGGGCTACTTGCCAAGACTTAGCTGGGAAAAATTCTGCCTGGGAGAATGTGACGCCATCCTGCAGCCTACAACAACAGAAAACACAAGTGTGCCCCAGGGACTTGCATGGTATGAACTGTTCATCCATTGTCACCCGACACTCAAAGAGGGTTTCAAATGTTTCCCTGCAATGTCATTTTTCTTTCAAATTATCACCATGTTTAAATGCAATGCTATTTTTGCCAAAAATTCAGGACATTTTGCAAACAAAAATAAACACAACACAGCTTTTTGACTGAATATTCTTTTTATTGAAAGGCCTCTGCATAGGCAAAGATTTTACATCAGGAAGCAACCACTTAGAAAGAGGTAGCCACCATAAAATGAGAAAATAAACTATCCTAATGGCAATGGGCACGGCATCCCAATGAGTTCCTTTTCTGCTATGACTAGCATGTCTTCAAAACTCTTCATTCTTGCCTTTGCTTTCTGAGAGGATGAGGGGACTGATTCCTATCCTTCTGATATTGTCAAGCTGTACGAAACGATGATTTGGTTCAGATTACTCAGATTGCAGTTGTTCGCTTATTCCCTTGTTTTACGTGGATTGCCCTTTCGGGTTTTCAATCCACCAGGATACCCTTTTTTTTGCCTGAGTTGTCCAATGTGGCTTTTCAACTCAGCGGGTGTACTTTTTTTATACTTATTTTCCCTAACTTTTGCCCGAGATTTTTATTCTGTTTTTAGCACGCCGGGATGCCCTTTTTTTTGCCTGGTCTTTAATTCTGTTTTTGTGTCCAGCGGGTCTCTTTATGCGAAGTATTTTTTAACTGCGTTCGAGTTAACAGGGGATTGGAAGTCATCTCCATCCATAGTGGTGAGCATCATTGCTCCACCAGAGAAAACTTTCTTCACTATGAATGGTCCTTCGTAGTTTGGGGTCCACTTGCCCCCGTGATCTGAACCTGGAGGAACAATCCTCTTCAGCACAAGCTCTCCTACTTGATACTCCCGAGTACGTACTCGTTGGTTGAATGCATGCTTCATTCTCCTCTGATAAAGCTGACCATGATAGATTTTCGCTAATCTCTTTTCCTCAATTAGACATAGCTGATTGTAACGAGCACGCACCCATTTAGCCTCATCAAGCTTCACGTCCATCATCACACGCAACGAAGGAATCTCTACTTCAACAGGCAAGACTGCTTCCATGCCATATACTAGAGAGAAGGGAGTAGCCCCAGTTGACATTCTGACTGACGTTCGGTACCCATGCAGCGCAAACGGTAACATCTCATGCCAATCTTTGTAGGTGACAACCATTTTTTGCACAATCTTCTTGATATTCTTATTTACCGCCTCTACCGTGCCATTCATCTTCGGTCGGTAAGGAGAAGAATTGTGATGCTGAATCTTGAAGTCCCGACACAACTCTGCCATCATCTTGTTATTGAGATTAGAACCATTGTTAGTAATGATCCTTTCGGGCACTCCGTATCTGCAAATGATATCCCTCTTCAAAAATCTGGCAACCACTTGACGAGTGACATTGGCATAAGATGTTGCTTCAACCCACTTAGTGAAGTAATCGATCGCAACCAAGATGAAGCGATGACCATTTGAAGCAGTTGGATCTATCTTCCCGATCATGTCAATGCCCCACATAGAAAAGGGCCAAGGAGATGACATGACGTTGAGCGGGCTTGGAGGAACATGCACTTTGTCTGCATATATTTGGCACTTGTGGCACTTACGAGCGAATGAACAACAATTTGCATCCATTGTCATCCAATAATACCCCGATCTCAATAATTTCTTAGTCATAGCATGCCCTCTTGCATGAGTACGGAAAGATCCTTCGTGGACTTCCTGCATTAACAGGCTTGCTTCGTGTCTATCCACGCATCTGAGCAAGACCATGTCAAAGTTTCTCTTGTACAAAACCCTGTTTGTATTCAAGAAGAAGCTAGCAGCAAGTCGCCTTAAGGTCTTCTTGCCATTGGAAGATGCCCCAGCTGGGTATTCTTGCTTTTCCATGAATAGCTTGATATCAAAGTACCAAGGTTTCTCGTCAGACACTGCGTCTACAGAGAAGGCATGAGCTGGAGCGTCAAGCCTGGAGATGTCAATTTTGGGCACATAGTTCCAACACAAGACTTTGATAGACGAAGAAAGAGTGGCCAATTGTTGCACCCCAAATTTTGCCCTCACAATACAAGACTTTGTGTGCTAAGAAGGTTCACAAAGTTCACAAGATTCACAATGCTTTCAATACCTTTCATGAGGTTCATGAAGTCTACAAGTCACTTTATGAAGGTTCACAAGGTTCACAAGTTTCTCAACATTTACAAGACCTTTCATGAGGTTCATGAAGTCTACAAGTCACTTTATGAAGGTTCACAAGGTTCACAAGTTTCTCAACACTTACAAGACCTTTCATGAGGTTCATGAAGTCTACAAGTTACTTTATGAAGGTTCACAAGGTTCACAAGATTCACAATGATTACAAAGCTTTCCTGAGGTTCATGAGGTCTACAAAGTCACTTTATGAGGTTCTCAAGGTTCACAAGCTTCACAATACCTCCCATGAGGTTCACAAGACACTTTATGATGGTTCACAAGGTTCACAAGGTTCACAAATAGTCAGAAGATTTGACAACTCCCTCAGACAATGCACCTCCTAAGCAGTGCATCCAAAACTAGGGTTTTGACTTTAATCAGGCTAAATGAACTTCCAAGACTTCAAGTGAGCTTCATAACATCTTATATGTGTGTAAGAACCCCCATGACAAACTTCAAGACTTTTCTCAGAAGTTTGCTCAGTCAGATGATCAGATAAGTCAAAATCAGTCAATGCAGTTAAAAAGTCAAACTGAGGTCAACTGTGGTCAAACTTCATGATCTTTTGCCAACATCAATTATATGAAGTAAAATTCATCATTTGATCAAGGGTTGATCATGATTCATCAAGGAGATTTCAGATCATCAAGAATCAGGAGTTTCTAAATTAGGGTTTCCTTAGTAAAAGTCAATTGAACTTTGACCAGCCATAACTTTCACATACTTCATCACCAAGTTTCCATCCAAATCTCATTTTGAAGGAAATTGAATTCTCTACAACTTTGTGTCTCACAAGCCAAGCCCAAAAATGCTTCATTTGGAAGGTATGAGCTAAGACATTATAGGTCATTTCAAAAGTCAACAAAAAGTCAACAACTTCAAAAGGGCATAACTTGAGATTGGTAAATGATATGGACATGAAACCAGTGGGGTTGTTTAGAGGACTCTTTAAGCTTTCCAAAATGTCTAAGAACACCCTCATAGCTTTAAAATTGAAGGATATGTGCCCTTGCAAAGTTGGGAAATTTTGTGATGGTTTATGATGAAAATGGAGGTCTAGAACCAATTCTTTCCAAATGGGCTGGCCAAATTATGATCCAATCCATACACTATCATCATGCACGACCCAAATGATTAAAAATCAGAATTTTTATTTTTTTATTTTTATTTATTTTGATTTAATTCATAAAAAATCATTTTAAATAAAAAATAAAATATGAAAATGCAATATTTGATGGGGATTGAGCTTCTAGAATATCTTCAATGCTGATTGGAATTGAAAGGGAAGGAAATCATGAGATTGATCCAAAAATAGCAAGCCTTCATACACAAATATTTGAATTTTAAGACATGATCAATTTCAATCTTTTTGAATCAAAATTTTCATACAACCAATCAATATTTTGACCTAGATTCAATCACTTATATATACTAAACACAACCCTATTGCCCAGGCACGAATTCTCTGCCTCTAAGTGTAAGTTCCATTGTTCAAAAATTATTCACAAAAGTCACATTAGGATTCTTGGATTTAGGACTTTAAAAGGTAAAACAAAGACATGGCAAGCTTCATTGGACATCACTGATCATAAACCAGTACTCATATGCATCCCATACATGCCATAATGCTCTACCCGAATCCAATTTACTCTTGAAAATATTTTATTTCGATTCTATTAATTTGCTGCATGTCAATGAATTTTGGTTATATAATATTGTTTGTGATGTTATGTAGAATGATTCTGGACAATTGGATTGAAGAATGAGTACCTAAACAGCAATCGGCCATTATTAGGGTTAAAGCTTCAAAATTAGGGATTCATAGAATACCTAATATAAATTGATAATGGACTCATATTTGGACTGTATTTGTTGTGTAGATCATGTTTGCAGGTTCAATTTGAGGAAATTTCATTCGTATGATGATGTATGTGATTCGCAGGTTTGAATGGCATGAAAATTCGTAAGAGTTTTCCCAGAAAAATTCGCAGGAAAACCTACGAATTTGAGGTTGAAGACGAAGTTGGTTTGGCGCGAATTCTGTATTTGAAATTTTGATTTAAAATATTATTTTATTATTCTGGATATTCGTCACCACATGTTGTGTGGTCCAGTGGAAAGCCAGGCGCATGTTTGACTATAGGGCCAGGGTTCGAATCCTGCCTTGTACCATTATTTTTCTATTTTTTCAGGTTACAAAGGAAACATAATATATTATGTTCAATGGCCATTCTATTATCAGATGGGCTCTTCCAGCCGGGTGGTGATGCGTGCGTTTGTGTGTGTAAAGGTCCTGGGTTCAACACCACCCCAGGCCTTTTGCTTGTTCATTATTTTTCTGATTTTTCAAAGTCAAAGCACAAAACAAATTGAAGCTATTTCCTTATCACCTACGCATGGCTGGCCTAGTGGAAAGTTTTGATGCTTGCAGGCAGAATGACCTGGGTTCAAACCCAGCCAAGGTAAGTTTTCTTTTTTATCAATTTTTCTGTTTCATTTATTTAATTAACTATTCTCTTATTATTAATAAAAATATATAAATTGAATATGTATATTTAATAAATATCTAAAAAACAACACTTATATTTTTTTCTAAAAAAATTTTCTAAACTTTTATTTTTCTCAATTTAAATCATTTTTCTTTTATTATGTAATTAAAATTATCAATATATGTACATTTATTAAAATAAATTTTGTATATTTTATTATAAACCCTAAAAATATTTTCTAAATGAATCTTAATTTTGTAAAAAACCCTAACTTTATTTTCTAAATGATTTTTATTTTCTAATTCTTAATATAATTATCATGTATATATTTATTTAATATAATCTTTAATATAATTAATTTTTGTAGATATAATTATAACCTATCTTTTTTATAATATGTAAATATATTCTATATACTATGTTCATAACCTAAATTATTTTCTTTTAACATGTGTTTAGAAACAACAAAATTTATAATAATTTAATTTTGTAATTATAAATAATTTAATAATTTGTACATAAATTAAAATATTACCATAATCCTTTAATTGTTCTTGTTTTTTTTAAATAAATGTCTATATTAAAATGTAATTTTGTGTTTATCATGTTATTATAATATTTTTACTAATTCTATTTATTTTAATTATTATTACTAACCATATTATTATTAATCTATTTATTTTTGCTTATTATTATGTCACTAACCTTATTTAATTTTTATTATTATTATTACTAACCCTTATTTTATTTACTTGTTGCTTATTTATTATTTTGGCTTATTATTTATATTTTGCTTCTATATTTATTTTGCTATTTATTTTTAATTTGCTTATTATAATTATGTAATTGCTCCTTGGTGTAAATTTTGTAATATTTAATTTATTTAATTTTTATGCTATGGTTAGTAATATAGGGAGTGCAAAACATGTATCCTATTTAAAATTGAATTTAGATCACTTTAATTATAAGATAAATAAAATTGAACACTCACACACGTAAGTCGATTTTTAATCGCCATCTCACTTTCTAAGGTTATCCCTCAATATTGCTTAATCATAAGGTCAAGTGGGGTGTATAAAGCAAGTCCCTTAAAAGAAAAATCATCAAGTCCCTAATGGTTGCCTTTAAAGATCAAGTCCCTTTTCGAATAATGATGATAGTCCCTCCTAAATGCTTAATACACCTCACAGTTGCCTTCATAAACAGATGTCCCTCACATGTCCCTCACATCCAAGGTAATGACTACCTATTCCTTAATAATAGGTGTAAACACCCCAAATTTGCCCTCACCCATTCACACCATGGCTTGTGATCATTTCATATGCATAAATACAATCATATCCCCTCATATCCCATTTTTGATTCACTGCATAGTTCCTAAGTCATCTGCACCTAGGGTTTGTGATCTGAGCAATCCAAGAGCCTCTTGAGCCACTCCAAAGGCAACCAATCACTTCAAAGGGATCCATATGTGTTCAAGTATCATGTTATATCCTCTCAAAGTCAAGGTTTCCAAAGAATCACAAGAACTAGGGTTTGAATGGATGCAGAGCCAGGTTTGACTGCACAGTTGACCTAAAATTAGGGTTTTGGTTTCAGAGGCCATAACTCCAAATTTTTTGGTCATTCTTGTTTCCATTGGTCTCTATATGGTATAGGGAGTATGCATATCAATTTTCATGAAGAAATTCCATGGGGAAGTCATCTGATCAAGAGTTGACTTTTCAGACAAGTCAGTGCAAAATCAGGGCATCTGAGGCCCCCAATGACCCAACCAATGGTTGATCTTCATCATTTTGAGTGTATATGATCTTTATTTGATCATGTAAGAAGGTTGAAGTTCATAAAAATCAAGAATTTGGAAGTTTTGCAAATGTTGACTTTTTGGGCATAGTTGACTTTTCAAGAATGCTTCATTTTAGGTCATTTTTCAAGCCTTGATTCTTGATCCAAAAATGCTTCAAATGGAAAAACTTTGGTCATGAAAGTTGTAGATTACATCTTTCCCTTTTCAAAAAGTACAAGAACATGATCAAACTCTTCTTGGATCAAAAGTTATGGTGTGACAAAGTTGGCTAAAATCATTGATTTTTAAGGCATGCTTCAAATGAGAATTTTGCAAAACCATGAACCAATGCCTTTTGTAACCTCTAGTTCATTTCAAACCAGTACACAAACATTCCATATGTCCCAAAAATCAGAATTGAACCAAAATCACATGTTCATGGTTCATGTAACAAGACTTTTTTTCATGAAGTTCAAAAAGGTGACAACTTGCAAAACCATCATGATGCTTCTCTCCACTTGATGCATTGGCTGCTGGACCTTCCCAACATCACACACACACCATGCTGCACCAGAACCATGCCTTGTACTAGCCTAGATCATGAGCCATACTTCTCTTACACAAAAGGTGGACTTTGAGCAAAAGCAAACTTACCAATCACTATAGGCCAGGTCACATCATCTGACCTATAGGATTAAAATACAATATCCTTTGGCAAGCAAAATATAACAAGAGGCAAGGCTGAAACAAGACATGGCAACACATACACAAAAACACACCATTTTGCAAATTGCTTCGAATCTCTCTGCCCAGCCATCAAACATCCAAACTATTTTCACACCTCAACTCACCATGCTTCATTGAGCTCAAAGCAACCAAGAACCAGGCCTGAAACAAGCCATAACTCCATTTCACCATTTTCACTCCAACTTGCAGTTTCTTTCGAAACTCTCACCACAGCTCACAAACATCAAAACCAACCTCACAAACCTTCTCCACTCATCATCAGGACCACACAGAACCACTCACATTGGCCTGAAGCTGCTTGCATCACCATTGCCATTTCCAACTGAGCTTGAGCAGAAGCTGCTCAAACTCTTCACGCAGCCAACATAAACTTCTCCAAAGCATTCAAACATCGTCTGGGGACCAAGTAGAGTGGATTGCACTGAAGGAAGTGGCCAGAAAGTCATCAGAGTGAAAGCTTCGAATCTCAGGTAGCTCAAGAAATATTTTTCCAGAAATCATTTCTTTTGTTCTAAACTTGTTCTTTGTGTCTTCCTGATCATGAATATGTCTTTGGTTTTGCAAATGGTGAGGAAATGAGAGTTTAATTGCTCTCTGAAACTTGCGTACCCTAATTCTTTCTTGCTTCGATTCAGCCTTGTTAGGAAGTATAAATTTGCTTTGATTAGGGGTTTTGGTTCGTGAGTGAGTGGGGGTCATTTCCCAATTCTTAGATTTCATTTTAGATAGGTTTTTAGAGTTTTGAGGATTTTCAGGGGAGATGCTGGCCGGAGAAGACGACCGGAAGTCTTCTCCGGCAGCCTGAAAGTAATTAGTGAGTTAATTAGGGTTAGGGCAAAATTCAAATATGGACCCTTGGATCTGGCTTCCCGCGCGCGTGTGTATGGTCCAGATCGTATCATTAATTCATAATCAGGATTAATTAATTTAATTAATTGAAATTAAGAGGTTTGAATTTCAGCCTTTGATCTGCGCGCGCAGTCAACCAGGCTCTCCCCAGATTCAATCCTGGCCCCTCATTTGGTTGACTTTCCATTATATTCATTTTTATTCATTTTCTTTTTCTTTTATTTGCACAATTATTTTAAAATAGTAAAAAATGTGTAAAAATTATGAAACTTTTTCCCATAAGTTTTATTAATTTTTATGACCCAAAAATATTTTCATTTTATTTTTTATCATTAAAAAAGTATTTTTAAATATTTAAAAGATTATTTTTAATTGATTAATGGAAATTAATTAATTAAAAATACTTTTAGGTATTTAAAAATCACCAAAAAATTCATGAAATATTCTAAGACATTTAGAAACATTGTCCAACCTTCAAACCAAATTTCTTTTTGGATCTTGATGCATTTTGAGAATTTTCCATTGAATTAAATCATTTTTTGTGCATTATTTTGATCATAAGTTCAAAAAATCATTTCTGCCTATCTAGGAAGAGTTGGACATTGATTCTTCTTGCATTGCATTGTGTTTAGCATGTAGTTTCTAGGATTAAATGGCCATGATTTGATCTTGCATTTTCAAATTGTTTGACATTTCTTTTGTTTAGGAACCCTAAAAACCCTAGAATCTTGTAAAAATCATAACTTGAAAGTGGTTAGGAGTTGAGACCTCTCCTTTGGGCATTGGTTTAGTATAGGATTAGGGGTCCTTTGTGGGGCATTTTCAATTTTTTATCTTAGGGTTTGCTTCTGATTTTGATTTTTGTTTGATGCATTGTCCATAAACCCTAATTTGGGCTTCCATGTGCATCCATCTTGCATTCTCTTGCATAACATGACTTGCCATGACATTTCAAGCATCCATTTGATTCATTTGACATCATAAGACATATTGAAAGCATGTTTGATCATTGCATCATGTATTTGCCATGTTGTATGCCATGTGCACTTCATAACTTTTCATGTATGTTCATGCTTCTTAACTTGCACCATTTGCATCCATGAACTTGTATGACCATTTCCATGTGCTGCCTCATGTTTGTAGCATCTCATAACATCATTGGCATCATGTGTATACTTCTGGTTTTGTTTCTCATCATGTCATTTCATCTCATCTTGCATTGCATTGCATCTTTCTCACTAACTTTTCAGGTGGTAAGTGATGCTGAGAAGTGAATTTGCCTTCACTTCTCATGACTTTTCTTTTCATCTCTCTTGCATCCATGCTACATTTTTATATGTGTTTGAGTTTGAGCTTGCTCATTCTTCTTCTTCCCACCTTCTTTCTTCAAGTGACTTGACTTCTTGAATGAAGCAAGTCACTTTGCTTCTCTTGATCCTGTTCATCTGCATCCTGGTGTTTCTCTTTGAAGATTGCTCTTGTAAACCTTGCAAACCTTAGGAACAACCAAGCATGACAATGATTAGGGTTTTGATTAGTCTCCCCTCTTAGTTTTACCTTTGTGTCTTCTTTAAGTCTTCTCTTCTCACCTCATAATCAGGGACTAAACCCTAAAGGCTTTAAGGCTTTGTGATTAAGCTTATGCCTGCATCCTTCTCTTAGGATGGAGTGTATAACTTTAATCCTAAGTGTTAAACCCTTAATGTGTTTAACTCCTTTAATCAATTCACTTAATAATCATCAAGACATCACACTTGTAACTTGGGCCTTGCATTAGGGTTCTAATTCTTCCTTAATTGGTTAAGAAGGACTAACCCTAGTGTTAATGGACAAGTCCCCCTCAAGTTGTCTTACAAACCCTAAAAATCACTTCATCATCATATCACCTAATAAAATCCACTTAATAAAGGCTTGTTTTGTCATGAGTTTAATCCCTAATCATGGATTAGGTTGAGGAGCTTTCCTCAGCTTAAACATTCTCATCTATTATCCTTCTATTAGGATGGTGTAATGAGTCTGTTTAATCCTTGATTATGGCTTAACCTCATTACTCAACACTAAACAAAAACACCAAAAACATCTAAATAATCACAAGTAGGTTAATGACCTTAATCCTACACCAAAGGTGTTTAAGCGTGAGAATCTGACTTCACACTTAAGGTATTCTCATTACCCCTAATCAGAGGGAAGATGTGATGAGTTTACTAACCCATTGGTTTAGGCTTAAGCTCATTAACTTATGACAAACTCTCAAAAGCAATAAAAGACTGAAAATACAAAAGCAAACAATAATCGTCTCCTCCGGGATTCTTTTCTCATCTCATTCACTCACAAATGAGAACTTGCTTCTTCCGTCTAATGCAAGACAGTTTGCACCTGAGCCAGACAGGTCATACACTTGAGCATAGACAAGTAAGCAGTTCATCAAGTCAATTCACCTTTCAGTCTCTTTGGGTCGAACTACGGTGTTCTGACTTCCTCATTGCACGAGAGGATACGTAGGCATAACTTAACAGTTATCGAACAAAAGTCTCTGTACATCCCCCCTCTTTCAGCTTCATTCTTTTAGCCTCATTATCTTGAGCATATTCTCACTCCTGCACTGACACTTCACTTATACACTTCACTTCTTTTACACCGACACCTGTACATCATCTTTCCAGCTCTTTATACACAGATTGCACTGATATTACCCCTTTAAAACACAAATCTTTTAAGCGTGGATCCCGTCGAGTACGACGGACAATCTGGGTGCTAATACCTTCCCAGGTTGTAACCAACCCCCTTTCTCAGTTTCTCTGGTTCGCGACCGTCTTATCCATTTCTTTTCTAGGTCTATGCAGCATTGCCTTTCCTCCGGGATAAAAATGCCTAGCTGGCGACTCTATTCATTCTCCAGTGAGTTCACGGCTGTGTGTTCTCATTGTCCCTTTCGCCGACCGTTCGCGTCTGTACCCTATCTGACTTAGCATCATTTAGCGGGAGCGACAGCTTGGCGACTCTGCTGGGGAGACTTATACTGCAACCAGGGCTTCTGGTTCTTTTTGTGGGTTCCTCCTAGCGCTTGTTTGATTTGTGTTTACTGGGGTGTTATGTGCTTATTTGTGTTTGTATATGTTTTATTTTTGCTTTATGTACAGTTGCTTTACTGCTTTCTTTATTGCTTTTGTATATATCATACTGTCATGCTGCTGGCTGGATCTGGTCTTTGTTTTGATGGGTGGGTGATTCATTGAGAGTTAAGGTCCTATACCTGGGACCTGAGTGACACCTAGGCTAGAGTGAATCATATTCTTTCCCATTCCATTTCGGTTTGGTGCGGGAATATGAAACACGGTTCAGATATGGGTTTCTTCTTGAGAACTCTGTGTTGCAGATTTCCTGCAATGCTAGGGCTATCTGGGAAGCCTGCTAAGTCTGGATGACCTTTAGTATTGACCTTCAGAAACTGAGGTGAATTAGAGGAGGAAATTTTATGGTTATTGTAAGCACTGTACCTCCGGGTTAGAAGTGTTTACACTTCTCATAACTGATCCAAGTCTGAGGATCCTTGTTCTAGAACACCACCTGTGAGGGGGTTGGGCTGTTTACAGGTACCTTGACCTCAGAATACCCTGTTACTTTGTTTAAGAGTACTTCATTTTGGGACAGTTCTTGTGATTCTAAAACCCTGGATATGTGGCTCTTTATTTGAGTCCCCCACCTTGGTTACTGGATTTATAGACCTCATCTGGAATTCTTGAGCACACTTGGACTTATATCAGAGTTTTGATCAGATCCAGCTCAGTCACAGACCCTTGCATTTCATTTGCATACATAATCATTGCATCATATTGACATTTGCTTATTTGTGTTTCAGGGTATCCATCTTCATTTGGTTTTGGTTTTGACCCCATCTTCAGTTTTGACTTGTCTTCATCAGCTATCTGCTTCAGTTATCACCTGCACCAGCCAGTCAGTGGCCCCTTCTTCAATATTATCATCAGTACCTGTCTCTACTCAGTCTTCAGCATCATGGCTCCTAAAAAGAGCAATATCACCTATCACTTCTTCCAGCCAGAGTTATCAGACATCAGGAGGATTCAAACCCTGATCACTCCAGATCACATACCATTGTTCAGGGAAAGTTATGGAGATATACTTGATATGGTTATGGATCTGGACCCATCACAGAGAAGCCTGATCCACACCTGCATTCAGTTCTATGATCCCCCACTAAGATGTTTCACTTTCCAAGACTTTCAGTTGGGCCCTCTATTAGAAGAATACTCATCATTGGTTGGTTTGCCTATCAAGGGTGGAATCCCTTTCAACTCAGAGATGGTCTTTCCTAGCAATGGAGAAGTAGCAAAGGCTCTGCATCTGGAACCTGTCCTGATTGAGCAGCATATGACTTCTAAAGCTGGAATCCCTGGTTTTCATCTGGATTTCTTAGTCTCTCAAGCTACCCTGAAAGCTTCTCTAGGAGAGTGGAAAGCTGTTTGTGCTCTACTGGCTTTGAGCGTATATGGAATTGTATTGTTTGCAGATGAGCCTCGATTCATCAGCAAGAATGCAATCCATCTATTCATCTTGAAGAACCCAGTACCAACTTTATTAGGAGACCTCTATTACTCAGTGCATCAGAGAAATGAAAAGCAGAGGGGGAGATTAGTGAGGTGTTGTGCTCCATTGTTCCACACTTGGCTTCTCAGGCATCTACCCAGGACATATGCATTTCTAAATCCTCATCAGCAGAGCAACTGGGCTAAAAGGCTCACTGCTCTAACTTCAGCAGATATCAGATGGTGCACTCAAAGCACCAAGGGCAGGGATATCATCACCAGCTGTGGGCATTTTCCTAATGTGCCTTTGATAGGAGTTAAGGGTAGTATCAATTACAACCCTCTGTTGTTCAGAAGACAACTGGGCTATGCACTGGTCCACACTCCTAGGACACAGGACTTGGTTGAGACTCTCTATTGTGAGAACAAGATTAATTTGGCTATTGTTAGACAGGCTGCCTGGGCCTGGGATAATGTTCAAACCAAGGGAGTGACCATCCTAGGGAAGTGCAACAATGTGGCATCGGCACAATATTATGAATGGTCCCGTGCCAGGGCCCAGTTCTCTGGGATGCCCTTTACCATAGAAGACATGCCTGAGTCATCTTCAGCACCACCCCCTGCCACTATCAGTTTGGAGGAGTTTGAGAGCTTGAAGGAAAGAAATGAGAAGCTAACCCAGGCTTTGCAGAAGACCCTCCGGGAGAGGAGTGAAGGTATGAGGGAGATTGAGAGGTTGGAGAAGTTAAGAGTAGAGCATCTGATTAAGATTGAGAAGTCTGGGGATTACATTAAAAAGTCAAAAGCTGGAGAACAAATTCTGAAGAATGCTTGCAAAGAAGCCCAGTTCCAGAGAGCGAGGACAGACTTGTATTTGAAGGAGAGTCAAGCTCGGTGGGTCAGGATCACCGAGGCTCGTACCCTGGAAGACAAGAGAGTTCAAGACAAGATGGAGCAACTGGAAGCTAGTGTCAAAGAACAGCAAGAAGCCCTGGCAGCAGCCCAGAAGGAGATATCAGAGCTGAAGATCAAAGCAGGGGTGAAGAGGTCAAAAGAACAAACTCAGCACAAGAAGCTAACAGCAGCTGTTACGACCCGGAATCTCCTCATCAGGAATCTCACGGAACGTCCGGCTGATCCTGTGACCGAAGCACTTCTCAAGGAAGTTCGTGAGGATGAGTTTGGTCTTGGTGTTTGACCATTTGTTTGTTGTTGCTTTCTTTCCGTGTACTTTTATTTTCTTGTAATGTATTTTGACCCCTTAGAGGGCTTGTGTTGTAAAATGAACAAGTTGTATTATTTCACCTTCTGTAATATATTTGTGTTAGTTTGCTTCATCTGAGTTTTTCTTCAAGCAACAACAACAACATCTTCAAGGGTCTGGAAGGGTCAAAACTGAATGCCAAACCGGATACCTTGAGAGCAAATAAGCATAACTGCATTGCATGCTAACCCTTTGTTTGTTTTGTAGGTTTTGATTTATTGTTGCTAACCTCTGTTGTGATGCCTCAGGAACTATTGCTAGGCGCCGGGTATTTCCCCTCAACCGTCCGCACCGTTATCCAACCCGAAACAACCTTCCGGGAATTCAGATGGATCAGATGCAGCAGGACCTTACTGAGGTCAGAAATCAAATGGCAAATGAAAGGCTAGAAATGAGGAATCAAATGACTCAGTTTATGGAAGTTATGAACAACATGGCTCAGAGCCAGGAAAGATTGAGGGCCATGGTGGAAAGGCAGAATCAAGAAGATCCACATATAGGGACTGCCGGTACCAGTAACAATGAAAGAGTCCAACCTCACGTCAACCCTCCGGTATTTGGACCACACCTCCATCCTGAGGTCAATATTCCTGCAAATGTTCAAGGGACTGCCACCGCGGCCAGGGTACTACAAGAAGATCCTCAGGAGGACCAATTCATAGTAATGGGTGCTGGGGAAGAAGCTTATGATAGGAGATTGGATGAGATAGCTGAGAAATTGAGGTCCTTAGAATCTCAAAACTCTTTGGGCTTCGATGTCATGGACATGGGCTTGGTAGACGGGGTCAGGATCCCCCATAAGTTCAAGCCTCCTTGCTTTGAAAAATACAACGGGACTTCATGCCCCCGGACTCATTTACAGTCATTTCTGGGAAGGCTGAAGGCCTATACAATGGATGAGAAGCTCTGGATGTTCTATTTCGAAGACAGCTTAACTGGAGCGTCAAGAGAATGGTACTCTCACTTGACAAGGGCAACTATTAGATGCTGGAAGGACCTGGCAGAGGCCTTCATCAGACAGTATCAGTATAACTTAGACATGGCACCCAACAGGACCCTCCTAATGGGAATGTCACAGTCGTCAAGGGAAAGTTTCCGAGAATATGCACAGAGATGGAGGCAACTGGCTGCTGCTGTTCAACCACCTATGTCTGAACGGGAAATGGCAGATATGTTCATGCACACCCTTCAAGGAACATATATTGACAGGTTGGCTGCTTTCTCTTCCACTAGCTTTGCAGATGTTGTCATAGCCGGGGAGAGAATTGAAAGCTTGTTAAAAATGGGAAAGATCTCAGACAACGGTGCAAGCTCGTCCAGTAGTACAAAAAAGCCTTTTGCAGGCCCGAGAAGAACTGGCGAGACCAATGCCATCCATTCAAACAGGGGCAGGCCCCAATATGTTCAAAGGTCAATAGCAGCAGTCACCATTCCTGCTTCAGCTCATCCTCAACCAGTCTATCAACCTCCGTAGCAAAACTATCATCCGCAACCTCAGTACCATCAGCAAAATCAGTATCCTCCAAGGAATTACAACAACAGCAACACCAACAACAACAGTCAACAAAGGCCATTCCAACAAAGTCCATCTCAAGCTAATAGGGTGATCGATCCGATCCCTATGCCATATGCTACCTTGCTGCCACAACTCCTGAAACTCAACCTAGTTGAGCTAAGGACGCTAGCACCTCCAGATCCCAACAGTCTACCCAAGAACTATGACTCCAATGCTAGGTGTGCTTTTCATTCAAACGCACCTGGCCACAGTACAGAAAAATGCAGAGCCCTGCATATGAAGGTACAAGACCTGGTAGACTCGAAAGCTCTGAATTTCGCACCACCACCCAATGTAAATAAGAACCCGATGCCAAACCACGGTGGTCCTCGAATTAACGCTATTGAAGAAGACAAGCCGTCTTATTTAATAACCAGTGTGGGCCAGATCAGGACACCGTTGGTAGAAATCAAAGCTCAGCTCTTGGAATGTCAAATGTTCCCGGGGTGTGAGTTAGGTTGTGCTTACTGCAATATCTCTGTAAATGGGTGCGATAATTTGAGGAATGGCATAGACAGCCTTATTCAGAGTGGCCAGCTTCAGATCACCACATCATTTCCAACAAATCCAGCAATCTCATCAGCAACGGTTTCAGAACCTCCTACAACTGCAACAACCATTGTTCCTGACAATTCTTCGGTTTCATCAACAAGTACTTCATCTATTATCTCAACTGACCAGTTTTCAACAAATCTTCCTGCTACAACTTCAGCATCACTCCATTTTGAACCTCCTACAACAACAACATCCATCCTTCCACCATTGTCTCCTACAACACCAGCAACAAATCATGAAGATGTCTCAACTGTCACCATATTCTACGATCCTGAAAATAACTCTGCTTACAATTCAGAAAGTGCTGCTCCCACCAGGGCACCAGTGACAATCTATTATGATCCTCAGACTATTACAGTTCCCTCAACAGTTGCAGTCGGTCCAGTCACTATCACGGTGCCTGGACCCGTACCTTATGAAAGCAGTAATGCCATCCCCTGGCATTACGGCTCTGACTTGTACTGCGAAGGACAAAGAATCACTTTTGAATCATCAACCCCTGCACTACAAATTGACAATGTGGGAGGAGGCGGAGGCTTCACTCGAAGCGGACGTCTTTTCGCTCCACAAATTCCAAGACCCACTGCCGAAGCAGAAGCTGCTGCCAAGGGGAAAGGGAAGAGCCATGTGCAGGAAGATCAAGTTGTTAAAGAAGCCTTGAAAACACCATTCGATCAAGAGGTTGATGAGTTCATTCGAATCATCAAAAAGAGTGATTATAAAATAGTGGATCAGCTTCATCAGACGCCTTCAAAGATCTCAATCCTATCACTGCTTATGTGCTCCGAAGCCCATCGGAATGCACTACTCAAAGTCCTGCACGCAGCTTACGTGCCTGAAGAGATCACTGTCAATCAGCTGGAAGCAGTAGTTGGAAATGTTAATGCTAGTCACGGACTAGGGTTCACCAATACTGATTTGACAACGGAAGGCCGCAACCACAACAAAGCCTTGCACATAACCATGGAATGCAAAGGTGCTGTCCTTTCCCATGTGCTGGTAGACACGGGGTCATCCCTTAATGTCCTACCTAAAAAGGCTTTGGTGAAGCTAGAGTGTGACGGATTGGCGTTAAGACCCAGCAACCTGGTGGTGAGAGCTTTTGATGGCTCAAAGAGATCGGTTCTGGGAGAGATTGAGCTGCCCGTAACGATTGGCCCGCAGACCTTTAAAACTATCTTTTATGTGATGGACATTCAGCCTGCCTACAGCTGTTTGTTGGGTAGGCCATGGATTCACGCTGCTGGCGCCGTGACCTCTACCCTTCACCAGAAGTTAAAATATGAGTGGGAGGGTCAAATCGTTACAATCTGCAGAGAGGAGGACATTTTTGTCAGCCACCTGGCTACCTATAAATACATTGAAATGGATGGGGAGATCCATGAAACAATGAGCCAGGGGTTTGAAGCCTTGAATGTGAATGAGACCTCTGCTGTATCTGGTACTCCAATATCATCATACCAACAAGCCCGGAAGGTTGTTGAGGAAGGAACCGCCCAAGGCTGGGGCAAATTGCTATCGGTAGAGAAGAAAGAAGACAGATTTGGGTTGGGTTACAAACCAACTCAACAAGATCAAGCAGCGGCTGCGAAAGAGCCCAATTTTGTGAGTTGGGGGATGCTTACCCCTGATGCTATCAATTGTCTGGAAGACGAGCTGGAAGAGGAGCGCAACCTGGAAAGCTGGATTCGTCCAAAGATCCCGGGGAGCAGTGTCTCGAACTGGTCTTCCCAGGAAATTATAAGAGTTACTCATGCAGAGTAATTATTATTTCCTGTATTTTTATAAGCATGCATCAAAGTCTTGCATCTTGCCCAAGATGACAAGACTCATTTTGTAATCGGGCCATCTGTACTTTTTGTGCAAACAAGATCAATTAATGAAATATCAGACATCTTTTTGCAAACGAGTCTTTTTCTTTTCGTTCACTGTTTTTCCATTTTTCTTTTTGTACAAAAAATAAATGGCGGTGTTTTCAAAATGACAACTTCATTTCACTTTTCTAAATAAAGATTAAAATCAAATCACTAAAATGAACAAACTTAACCCTTGCAGAGAGTGCCTTCCCGACAGCACCGACAACAGCACGGCTATGACATCGTATGACTTTGACAATCCAATCAATCAAGCTGATGAAGGGGTTGAAGAAGAATATGAGCTTCCTGAAGAGCTAGCCAGGTTGTTAAGACAAGAGGAAAAGGTTATTACTCCTCACCAGGAGGAGGTTGAAGTGATCAATCTTGGTACAGATGAAGACGTGAAAGAAGTTAGAATCGGGGCCTGCCTGCAAGACTCAGTGAAGAGACAACTGATAGACCTGCTTCAAGAGTATGTAGATGTGTTTGCCTGGTCGTACCAAGATATGCCGGGGTTGGATACCGATATTGTCGTGCACAAGCTGCCTCTGAGAGAAGAATGCCCTCCAGTCAAACAAAAGCTACGCCGTACTCGCCCAGACATGGCTATGAAAATCAAAGAGGAGGTACAAAAGCAATGGGACGCCGGGTTCCTTGCTGTGACTAGCTATCCACCGTGGGTTGCTAATATTGTGCCTGTGCCTAAGAAGGACGGCAAAGTAAGGATGTGTGTTGACTACCGGGATCTGAACAGAGCCAGCCCGAAAGATGACTTCCCATTACCTCACATTGATGTATTGGTGGATAACACGGCTCAGTTCTCGGTATTCTCCTTCATGGATGGATTTTCAGGATACAACCAGATTAAGATGTCACCTGAAGACATGGAGAATACAACCTTCATCACACCCTGGGGCACGTTCTGCTACAAAGTAATGCCATTCGGATTGAAGAACGCTGGTGCAACATATCAGCGGGCTATGGTAACATTATTCCACGATATGATCCATAAGGAAATCGAGTGTTATGTGGATGATATGATTGCCAAGTCCCTTACCGAGGAAGATCACCTGGTGAATCTGCTCAAGTTATTCAAGCGTCTGAGGAAGTACCAACTGAAGTTGAACCCCAACAAATGCACATTCGGGGTGCAATCCGGTAAGCTGCTGGGCTTTATTGTAAGCGAGAAAGGGATTGAAGTTGACCCTGATAAAGTCAAAGCTATTCAAGAGATGCCTGCACCGAAAACAGAGAAAGAAGTTCGAGGGTTCTTAGGTCGATTGAACTACATTTCAAGGTTCATATCTCACCTGACAGCAACCTGCGAACCCTTGTTCAAGCTGTTAAGAAAGGAACAGACGGTCAGGTGGAACGAAGACTGCCAGAAGGCTTTTGACAAGATCAAGGAATATCTGCAAGAACCTCCAATCCTTATGCCACCAGTTGAAGGAAGACCTCTGATAATGTACTTAACAGTATTAGAAGAGTCGATGGGGTGTGTGCTGGGCCAGCATGACGAGTCTGGTCGAAAAGAGTATGCAATATACTACCTAAGCAAAAAGTTTACCGACTGTGAACAACATTATTCACTGCTCGAGAAAACTTGCTGTGCTTTAGCGTGGGCTGCTCGCCGACTGAGACAGTATATGTTGACCCACACTACTTTGTTGATATCCAAAATGGACCCAGTTAAGTACATTTTCGAGAAGCCAGCTCTTACCGGACGGGTTGCAAGATGGCAAATGATTCTCACAGAATACGACATACAGTACACATCTCAGAAAGCCATCAAGGGCAGTGTACTATCTGAATATCTTGCTGAGCAACCCATTGATGACTACCAGCCTATGAGATTTGACTTCCCTGATGAAGACATCATGTTCATTAAATCAAAAGATCATGAGGAGCCTGTTCACACTGAAGGGCCTGACCCGGAAGAAGAATGGACTATGATGTTTGATGGGGCTGTTAATATGAATGGTCGTGGTGTTGGTGCAGTACTCATTACACCTAAAGGAGTTCACATGCCTTTCTCGGCAAAACTCACTTTCAACTACACTAACAACGAAGCTGAATACGAAGCTTGCATTATGGGTCTTGAGGAAGCTATTGACCTCAGGATCAAGACGTTGACCGTATTCGGAGATTCAGCTCTGGTAATCAATCAAACCAACGGCAAATGGTACACCCACCAGGATCATCTGATACCTTACAGGGATTATACAAGGAAGTTATTGACTTTCTTCACAACAGTCAAGCTTGAGTATATCCCTCGGGACGAGAATCAGTTTGCAGATGCTCTTGCTACCATTTCATCCATGATCAAAGTTCAAGCTGCTAACTTTGTACCCCAGATATCTGTGTCCAGGCTTGATAGACCAGCATATGTGTTCGCAGCAGATGTTGTCAGAGACGACAAGCCTTGGTTTCATGACATTAAGTGCTTCTTGGAGGATCAAACATACCCACCTGGGGCATCTTCCAATGATAAGAAGACTTTGAGAAGGCTAGCTGGTAGTTTCTTTCTGAACACTGATGGATCTTTATACAAAAGGAACTTTGATATGGTACTCCTCCGATGTGTTGACAAGACAGAAGAAGATTTATTGATGCATGAAGTGCACGAAGGCTCCTTTGGTACCCATGCTGGAGGACATGCAATGGCTAAGAAGTTGTTAAGATCAGGCTATTATTGGATCACAATGGATGCAGACTGTTGTGCCTACGCCAGAAAATGTCATAAATGCCAAATCTACGCAGATAAAGTGCATGTGCCTCCCAATCCTTTGAACATAATGTCTTCACCCTGGCCTTTTGCCATGTGGGGCATTGACATGATTGGCAAGATTGAGCCAACTGCTTCGAATGGCCACAGATTCATCTTGGTTGCCATTGACTATTTCACCAAGTGGGTTGAAGCAGCCTCATATGCAAATGTCACAAGGCAAGTGGTAGCCAGATTTCTGAAGAGAGATATCATCTGTCGGTATGGAGTGCCCGAGCGAATCATTATCGATAATGGTTCCAATCTAAACAACAAAATGATGGCTGAGTTATGCCGGGACTTCAAGATCCAACATCACAATTCTTCTCCTTACAGGCCAAAAATGAATGGCGCTGTTGAGGCGGCAAACAAGAATATTAAGAAGATTGTGCAGAAGATGGTAGTCACTTACAAAGACTGGCATGAAATGCTACCATTTGCCTTGCATGGGTACCGCACGTCAATCAGAACATCCACTGGGGCAACACCGTATCAGCTTGTTTATGGTATGGAAGCAGTCCTACCTGTTGAAGTTGAATTACCCTCTTTACGAGTATTGATGGATGTTAAGCTGAACGAGGCAGAATGGGTTAGGGCCCGATACGAACAACTGAGTTTGATCGAAGAGAAAAGATTGGCTGCAATCTGTCATGGGCAGCTATATCAGAAGAGAATGAAGAGAGCCTTCGATCAGAAAGTCAGGCACCGAGAGTACCAAGTAGGAGATCTTGTGCTGAAAAGAATCCTCCCTCCTCATACAGACCACAGGGGCAAGTGGACTCCAAATTATGAAGGACCGTTTGTTGTGAAGAAAGTTTTCTCTGGTGGAGCACTGATGCTCAGCACCATGGATGGTGAAGATTTCCCGTCCCCTGTGAATTCAGACGCAGTTAAAAAATACTTCGCATAAAAATGACCCGCTGGACATAAAAATAGAATGTAAGTCCAGGCAAAAATAGGGCATCCCGGCGAGTCAAAAACAGAATAAAAGACTCGGGCAAAAATAAGGGAAAATAAATAAAAATGTACACCCGCTGAGTTGAAAAGCCACATCGGACAACTCAGGAAAAAATGGGTATCCCGATGGATTGAAAACCCGAAAGGGCGATCCATGCAAAATAAGGGAATAAGCGAACAACTGCATTCTGAATTCGTCTGTATCACTTACAACTTGGAAAGCTTCTAAAGGATCGAGTTTCAATCAGAATCAACCTTCTTCAGAAAGCAAGACGAGAAGAACGTCAAAAAGTCGTACGAGTCATAGCAAAAGAGGAAGCTCTTTTGAAAGCGTCGTCAACATCGCCAGCATTTTGTTTCTCAATTTGTAACAGTCTCCTTCTTTTAGGAGATTTGTTTCTTTGACTGTATTTTGCCAATTCAGGGCACATGAATTAATAAGATCAGATTTTTCAGTCATGTCTCGTCTTATACTTTTTTTTATTTGCAAAGAATGTCTGATGTCTCTGAAAAACTAATTGTATAAGTACAGATGTTTTTCTCTAGAAATAGAAACACATGCTTGCAGGGAATATGCTTACTCTTGAGAATGCTTAACTCCTATGACGGAATCCAGTAAAGGATACCTCGGGACCCTTTGTGCGTCTCCTTATCTTTGCAGGATTGCAGGTATCCAGGACGCAACCTGGGGCATGCAAGTTACATCCCAGCAAGTTGGCAAATCAACAAACAGTCTTAGCACTCAAGGTGCTTTCTCCCCAGCTGAGTTACCAACAACTCTCCCCAGCCATAGTACCAATCATTCTCCCTCGGCCGAGTACAAAAATCAGGGAGTCATCTCCCCATCGAGCTCCAGCCTCTGTCCAGAAGAGCAGCTCATGAAGGATCACAACAGAGTGAAGAAAGCTTCTACAAACCCCAGCTGGGTCTCTCATTTATAAGGATAGGTCCATCGGTGACCCGCATCCCCAAGCAAATATCATCTTATTAGATCTACCAATGATCTCATCCCCAGCTGGGATTTCCTTTTCAAGCAGATCGGCCAAAGATCTTCGCAGCAACGGGATCCGAATCCCGGTTTTGGTATCTTTGCACAATCATAGCATTTGCATCATATTCACCCACAAAGCGTAGCATTCCGTTCTAATACGGAGCATTACGGCAAAAATCAAACGCATAGCATAGTCATGAGCCATGTTACGAATCAACACCTGTGAATGATTACAGTTCATCAACATACAGAAGAAAAATCCCCACCAGAGTTCCCAGCAAAAGCAGTTGCCTCACAAATCACAAACATCAGTGTATACTCCTTGTGGCACCCGTCCGTGTCATATCCCCAGCAGAAAGCCAAAGACATCCTCCTTGCATTCACATATACTTATATGCACTTTCTTGGCACCCGTCCGTGTCGTATCCCCAGCGCAGTCACCTACACTTTGTATATCAAATATTTGTTCATACTATACTCTTCTCCTTTTGACACTCGCCCGTGTCGCTCTCCCCAGCAGTTAACTACTCATACTACTCAGATACTCGTCCGTATCTTGTATATACCTTTTTATATCCCCTCAGATTCGACAGTAGTCTTTGTTCTTTGTTAACCAGTTGGTACTCGTCCGTACCATCATCTCAGGACATTGCGTCTAGCGTTTGTTTCTACATGATACTCGTCCGTATCATAACCTTAAGGATGCTCGTCCGCATCTTTGATCCATACACCGTGTCAAACACTTTTGTCTTCTTGAATAAAGATACTCGTCTGTATCTACTATCCCCAGAAGAGTTCTTTCAGATTCGACACTCGTCTGTGTTCTCTGTTAACCAGTTGATACTCGTCCGTATCATCATCTCTGAGCACGTATCAGTTTGTTTCTACCTGATACTCGTCCGTATCATAGTCTTAAGGATGCTCGTCCGCATCTTTAATCTATACACAACATCCAAACACTTATACCTTTTGTTTCTTGGATATAAACACTCGTCCGTGTTTACTACTCCCCAGTAGATCGCCAATAAAACAGCGAATTTTCTTTTATCTGACACTCGTCCTGTGTTATGATAAACCCTGAGAGCAGCCGTACCCTGCTAGGTGGTCGTCCTCCACCTCTTGATGGTCGTCCTCCATCATGCTCATCCGATGGCCGTCCCCATCGTTGATTTTAGCAGCCGTCCCCTGCTAGGTGGTCGTCCTCCACCTTTTTGATGATCGTCCTTCATCATTTTATCCAATGGCCGTCCCCATTGTTGATTTTGGCATTCGTCCTATGTCATGAGAAACCTCGAGAGCAGCCGTACCCTGCTGAGTGGTCGTCCTCCACTTCTTGATGGTCGTCCTCCATCATGCTCGTCCGATGGCCGTCCCCATCGTTGACCTTTTCTATCCGATGGCCGTCCCCATCGTTGATTTTTTCGGCAGCCGTCCCCTGCCAGGTGGTCGTCCTCCACCTTTGATGGCCGTCCCCATCATATCCTTTTATTCCCCAACAGAGCAGCCGTCCCCTGCTAGGTGATCGTCCTTCACCTTTGATGGTCGTCCCCCATCATCTGTTTATTTCATTTATTCTTTAACCCGATGGCCGTCCCCGTCGTGGTCCCTTTTCCTTTTTAGCCCGATGGCCGTCCCCATCGTTGGTTACTTTGCTTTATGAACTTGATGGCCGTCCCCGTCATGTTTCATTAGTCCCCAGAGATTTTTACAGTTTTATCGTGATGGCCGCCCCCATCATAGTTTCTTATTGTTCCCAGCTAGTCGGCCGTCCCCGTCTTGGCTTTACCTTTTATCCCCAGCATGTCGGCCGTCCCCGTCATTGTTTTATTTCCTACACTTTTCCTAGCATGTCGGCCGTCCCCGTCATTGCTCTATCACCCACTTTACAATATACTTTATTTTCTTTTACAATCTATATCCCTTTTCTCCTTCTTCCTGTGAGTGCAAATTTTGGACTGTCTTTGGTATTCAACCACAAGTTATCTTGCTTGCCTGTTAAGCCGTCGCTTACATCCTGCACAGCTAACTCATGCTTGAATAGGGGCAGCTGTAAACACCCCAAATTTGCCCTCACCCATTCACACCATGGCTTGTGATCATTTCATATGCATAAATACAATCATATCCCCTCATATCCCATTTTTGATTCACTGCATAGTTCCTAAGTCATCTGCACCTAGGGTTTGTGATCTGAGCAATCCAAGAGCCTCTTGAGCCACTCCAAAGGCAACCAATCACTTCAAAGGGATCCATATGTGTTCAAGTATCATGTTATATCCTCTCAAAGTCAAGGTTTCCAAAGAATCACAAGAACTAGGGTTTGAATGGATGCAGAGCCAGGTTTGACTGCACAGTTGACCTAAAATTAGGGTTTTGGTTTCAGAGGCCATAACTCCAAATTTTTTGGTCATTCTTGTTTCCATTGGTCTCTATATGGTATAGGGAGTATGCATATCAATTTTCATGAAGAAATTCCATGGGGAAGTCATCTGATCAAGAGTTGACTTTTCAGACAAGTCAGTGCAAAATCAGGGCATCTGAGGCCCCCAATGACCCAACCAATGGTTGATCTTCATCATTTTGAGTGTATATGATCTTTATTTGATCATGGAAGAAGGTTGAAGTTCATAAAAATCAAGAATTTGGAAGTTTTGCAAATGTTGACTTTTTGGGCATAGTTGACTTTTCAAGAATGCTTCATTTTAGGTCATTTTTCAAGCCTTGATTCTTGATCCAAAAATGCTTCAAATGGAAAAACTTTGGTCATGAAAGTTGTAGATTACATCTTTCCCTTTTCAAAAAGTACAAGAACATGATCAAACTCTTCTTGGATCAAAAGTTATGGTGTGACAAAGTTGGCTAAAATCATTGATTTTTAAGGCATGCTTCAAATGAGAATTTTGCAAAACCATGAACCAATGCCTTTTGTAACCTCTAGTTCATTTCAAACCAGTACACAAACATTCCATATGTCCCAAAAATCAGAATTGAACCAAAATCACATGTTCATGGTTCATGTAACAAGACTTTTTTTCATGAAGTTCAAAAAGGTGACAACTTGCAAAACCATCATGATGCTTCTCTCCACTTGATGCATTGGCTGCTGGACCTTCCCAACATCACACACACACCATGCTGCACCAGAACCATGCCTTGTACTAGCCTAGATCATGAGCCATACTTCTCTTACACAAAAGGTGGACTTTGAGCAAAAGCAAACTTACCAATCACTATAGGCCAGGTCACATCATCTGACCTATAGGATTAAAATACAATATCCTTTGGCAAGCAAAATATAACAAGAGGCAAGGCTGAAACAAGACATGGCAACACATACACAAAAACACACCATTTTGCAAATTGCTTCGAATCTCTCTGCCCAGCCATCAAACATCCAAACTATTTTCACACCTCAACTCACCATGCTTCATTGAGCTCAAAGCAACCAAGAACCAGGCCTGAAACAAGCCATAACTCCATTTCACCATTTTCACTCCAACTTGCAGTTTCTTTCGAAACTCTCACCACAGCTCACAAACATCAAAACCAACCTCACAAACCTTCTCCACTCATCATCAGGACCACACAGAACCACTCACATTGGCCTGAAGCTGCTTGCATCACCATTGCCATTTCCAACTGAGCTTGAGCAGAAGCTGCTCAAACTCTTCACGCAGCCAACATAAACTTCTCCAAAGCATTCAAACATCGTCTGGGGACCAAGTAGAGTGGATTGCACTGAAGGAAGTGGCCAGAAAGTCATCAGAGTGAAAGCTTCGAATCTCAGGTAGCTCAAGAAATATTTTTCCAGAAATCATTTCTTTTGTTCTAAACTTGTTCTTTGTGTCTTCCTGATCATGAATATGTCTTTGGTTTTGCAAATGGTGAGGAAATGAGAGTTTAATTGCTCTCTGAAACTTGCGTACCCTAATTCTTTCTTGCTTCGATTCAGCCTTGTTAGGAAGTATAAATTTGCTTTGATTAGGGGTTTTGGTTCGTGAGTGAGTGGGGGTCATTTCCCAATTCTTAGATTTCATTTTAGATAGGTTTTTAGAGTTTTGAGGATTTTCAGGGGAGATGCTGGCCGGAGAAGACGACCGGAAGTCTTCTCCGGCAGCCTGAAAGTAATTAGTGAGTTAATTAGGGTTAGGGCAAAATTCAAATATGGACCCTTGGATCTGGCTTCCCGCGCGCGTGTGTATGGTCCAGATCGTATCATTAATTCATAATCAGGATTAATTAATTTAATTAATTGAAATTAAGAGGTTTGAATTTCAGCCTTTGATCTGCGCGCGCAGTCAACCAGGCTCTCCCCAGATTCAATCCTGGCCCCTCATTTGGTTGACTTTCCATTATATTCATTTTTATTCATTTTCTTTTTCTTTTATTTGCACAATTATTTTAAAATAGTAAAAAATGTGTAAAAATTATGAAACTTTTTCCCATAAGTTTTATTAATTTTTATGACCCAAAAATATTTTCATTTTATTTTTTATCATTAAAAAAGTATTTTTAAATATTTAAAAGATTATTTTTAATTGATTAATGGAAATTAATTAATTAAAAATACTTTTAGGTATTTAAAAATCACCAAAAAATTCATGAAATATTCTAAGACATTTAGAAACATTGTCCAACCTTCAAACCAAATTTCTTTTTGGATCTTGATGCATTTTGAGAATTTTCCATTGAATTAAATCATTTTTTGTGCATTATTTTGATCATAAGTTCAAAAAATCATTTCTGCCTATCTAGGAAGAGTTGGACATTGATTCTTCTTGCATTGCATTGTGTTTAGCATGTAGTTTCTAGGATTAAATGGCCATGATTTGATCTTGCATTTTCAAATTGTTTGACATTTCTTTTGTTTAGGAACCCTAAAAACCCTAGAATCTTGTAAAAATCATAACTTGAAAGTGGTTAGGAGTTGAGACCTCTCCTTTGGGCATTGGTTTAGTATAGGATTAGGGGTCCTTTGTGGGGCATTTTCAATTTTTTATCTTAGGGTTTGCTTCTGATTTTGATTTTTGTTTGATGCATTGTCCATAAACCCTAATTTGGGCTTCCATGTGCATCCATCTTGCATTCTCTTGCATAACATGACTTGCCATGACATTTAAAGCATCCATTTGATTCATTTGACATCATAAGACATATTGAAAGCATGTTTGATCATTGCATCATGTATTTGCCATGTTGTATGCCATGTGCACTTCATAACTTTTCATGTATGTTCATGCTTCTTAACTTGCACCATTTGCATCCATGAACTTGTATGACCATTTCCATGTGCTGCCTCATGTTTGTAGCATATCATAACATCATTGGCATCATGTGTATGCTTCTGGTTTTGTTTCTCATCATGTCATTTCATCTCATCTTGCATTGCATTGCATCTTTCTCACTAACTTTTCAGGTGGTAAGTGATGCTGAGAAGTGAATTTGCCTTCACTTCTCATGACTTTTCTTTTCATCTCTCTTGCATCCATGATACATTTTTATATGTGTTTGAGTTTGAGCTTGCTCATTCTTCTTCTTCCCACCTTCTTTCTTCAAGTGACTTGACTTCTTGAATGAAGCAAGTCACTTTGCTTCTCTTGATCCTGTTCATCTGCATCCTGGTGTTTCTCTTTGAAGATTGCTCTTGTAAACCTTGCAAACCTTAGGAACAACCAAGCATGACAATGATTAGGGTTTTGATTAGTCTCCCCTCTTAGTTTTACCTTTGTGTCTTCTTTAAGTCTTCTCTTCTCACCTCATAATCAGGGACTAAACCCTAAAGGCTTTAAGGCTTTGTGATTAAGCTTATGCCTGCATCCTTCTCTTAGGATGGAGTGTATAACTTTAATCCTAAGTGTTAAACCCTTAATGTGTTTAACTCCTTTAATCAATTCACTTAATAATCATCAAGACATCACACTTGTAACTTGGGCCTTGCATTAGGGTTCTAATTCTTCCTTAATTGGTTAAGAAGGACTAACCCTAGTGTTAATGGACAAGTCCCCCTCAAGTTGTCTTACAAACCCTAAAAATCACTTCATCATCATATCACCTAATAAAATCCACTTAATAAAGGCTTGTTTTGTCATGAGTTTAATCCCTAATCATGGATTAGGTTGAGGAGCTTTCCTCAGCTTAAACATTCTCATCTATTATCCTTCTATTAGGATGGTGTAATGAGTCTGTTTAATCCTTGATTATGGCTTAACCTCATTACTCAACACTAAACAAAAACACCAAAAACATCTAAATAATCACAAGTAGGTTAATGACCTTAATCCTACACCAAAGGTGTTTAAGCGTGAGAATCTGACTTCACACTTAAGGTATTCTCATTACCCCTAATCAGAGGGAAGATGTGATGAGTTTACTAACCCATTGGTTTAGGCTTAAGCTCATTAACTTATGACAAACTCTCAAAAGCAATAAAAGACTGAAAATACAAAAGCAAACAATAATCGTCTCCTCCGGGATTATTTTCTCATCTCATTCACTCACAAACGAGAACTTGCTTCTTCCGTCTAATGCAAGACAGTTTGCACCTGAGCCAGACAGGTCATACACTTGAGCATAGACAAGTAAGCAGTTCATCAAGTCAATTCACCTTTCAGTCTCTTTGGGTCGAACTACGGTGTTCTGACTTCCTCATTGCACGAGAGGATACGTAGGCATAACTTAACAGTTATCGAACAAAAGTCTCTGTACATCCCCCCTCTTTCAGCTTCATTCTTTTAGCCTCATTATCTTGAGCATATTCTCACTCCTGCACTGACACTTCACTTATACACTTCACTTCTTTTACACCGACACCTGTACATCATCTTTCCAGCTCTTTATACACAGATTGCACTGATATTACCCCTTTAAAACACAAATCTTTTAAGAGTGGATCCCGTCGAGTACGACGGACAATCTGGGTGCTAATACCTTCCCAGGTGTAAACACCCCAAATTTGCCCTCACCCTTTCACACATGGCTTGTGATCATCTCATATGCATATACACAATCACATCATCTCATAGTACATTTTTGATTCACTGGATAGTTTCTAGGCATCTGCACCTAGGGTTTGTGATCTGAGCAACCTCAAGGCATCTTGAGCCATTCCAAAGGCCACTAATCAACTCAAAGGGGTCCATGTGTGTTCATATATCATATTCCATCTCCTCAAAGTCAAAATTGCAGAGGAATCACAAGAACTAGGGTTTGGTTGGATACAGAGCCAGGATGAACTGCACAGTTGACTGAAAATTAGGGTTTTGGTTTCAGAGGCCATAACTCCAATTTTTTTTGGTCATTCTTGTTTCCATTGATCTCTATGTGGTATAGGGAGTATGCATATCAATTTTCATGAAGAAATTCCATGGGGAAGTCATCTGATCAAGGGTTGACTTTTCAGACAAGTCAGTGCAAAATCAGGGCATCTGAGGCCCCCAATGACCCAACCAATGGGTGATCTTCATCATTTTGAGTGTATATGATCTCTATTTGATCATGGAAGAAGTTTGAAGTTCATGGAAATCAAGAATTTAGGGTTTTTGCAAAAGTTGACTTTTTGGGTTTTGTTGACTTTTCAAGAATGCATCATTTTAGGTCAATTTTCAAGCTTTGATTTATGATCCAAAAAGGCTTCAAATGAAAAAAACTTGGTCATGAAAGTTGTAGATCTCATCTTTCCCTTTTCAAAAAGTACAAGAACATGATCTAATTCTTCATGGATCAAAAGTTATGGCCATGCAAAGTTGCCAAAAATCATTGTTTTTCAAGTTATGCACCAAGTGAAAATTTTGCTAAGTCTTGAATCAATGCATGATTGCTGCCTCAAATTCATGTCAAACCAGCATGTGAAGGTTCTCTAAGTCACAAAATCAGATTTGAACTAAGTTTGCCCTTGGTTTCATGTTTGGTTATGCAAAGATCACATGTGAAACATAAACTAGCCAAGTTGCAAAAACTCATGATTCACTTCCTACAAGTTGCAGCATTGGAAGCTGACTTTGGGCTAGCCTTTCCCTCACCTTTTGCTGCACCAGCACCCAACTTGTCCTTGCCTAGCATCACACCATGCCCTATCTTACACAAAAGTGGTTTTTATGCAAAAGTAAACTCACCTATCACAGCTGCCCAAGTCACATCAAGAGACCAATCAGATTATTTTATTCATTCATTTTGCAAGCCATATGACATAGAAACAAAGGCTGAAACATACACATTCACTACTTGCACAAAAACCTCCCTCATTGCAAATTCCTTCGAATCACTCTACACAGCTTTCAAACACTAAAACTTTCATCATCACTCAACTCACCAGACCTCATAAGCAAGAAACCACCAAAGCTTGAGCCAAAAACAAGCCTGAACATCTCACTGCCATCACACACCTCCATCTGCAACTTCATTCGAATCTCCCTCCTCAAGTCACAAACACACAAACCAACTTTGCCAAACTTCTCAACACACTTCATAGGCCATAAACAACCTCTCTTCACAGCCTGAAAGTGCCAAGAACTCATCTGCCATTGTTGACTGAGCAGAAGCAGTTCTCTTCGAAACTCATCATCCAACAAATATAAATCCCATTTGAGCATTCAAGCATCTCTGGTGGGCCAAGAGGAGCAGATTGCATCAAGGAAAGTGGCCTGAAAGTTCCTAAATCGAAAGCTCCAAATCTCAGGTAGCTCCAAATTAATTTTTCCAGAAATCAATTTGATTGTTACAAACTTGTTCTACTTGACTTGCTGATCATTCTGGTATCATTGGTTTTGAAAATGGTTGCGTTTTGAGAGTTTAATTTCAGTTTGAAGCTTACGAACCCTAGAACTTAGTTGCTTCGATTCAGCCTGATTAGGTAATATAAATTTGTTTTAGGTTAGGGGTTTGATTCGTGGGAGTGTTAGGATCATTTCCCTGGTCTTAGTTTTCATTTATTTTACGTTTTTAGGGAGTTGGGTGATTTTCAGGTGACCCTCTGGCCGGAGAAGATGACCGGAGGTCTTCTCCGGCCACCTGAGATTAATTAGGGTTTAATCCCATAATTAATGTCAGTTTGAATGCTGGCCGTGGATACGCGTGGACCCGTTGACTTCCCTCCCTTTCCAATGGCCAGGATCTTTCTGATTAACCCTAATCCACGTGTTAGGGTTAATTAATCTTGTTTTATTTAATTTAATCAGAGGCAATCTGGACCTCTCATTCTGGCGCGCAGTCAACCACTTTTGAACCCTGGACGCATCCTGGCCATCCATCCTGCATACTTCAGTTTTAATTCATTTTAATTCATTTTTATTCCAATTAATTTGTACAATTTATTTAAAATAGTTAAAAAAATCATAAAAATTATGAAACTTTTTCTTTAAGGTTTTATTAATTTTTATGACTCAAAAACATTTTTATTTTATTTTTTATCACTGAAAAAGTATTTTTAAATATTTAAAAGATTATTTTTAATTGATTAATGAGAATTAATTAATTAAAAATGCTTTTAGGTATTTAAAAATTACAAAAAAAAAATTCATGAAATGTTCTAAGACATTTAGAAACATTGTCCAACCTTCAAACCAAATTTCTTTTTTGATCTTGATGCATTCTAAGAATTTTTCATGGAATTAAATCATTTTTGATGCATTTTTTTTGATCCTAAGTTTGGAAAATCATTTCTGTCTTTTGGTGAAGGTTGAGACATTGATTCTTTTTGCATTGTTTTCCATTTGACATGTACTTTAAAAGATAAAAAGGCCATGAATTGATCTTGCATTTCCTAATTGATTAGCATTTCTTTTGTTGCAAACCCTAAAAAACCCTAATAACTTGTAAAAATCATAACTTGAGATTGGTAAAGGATTGAGAGTTCCCCTTTGGGCAGTGATTCATTATAGGCCTAGGGTTTCCTTGGGTGCCATTTTCCATTTTTTATGTTAAGGTTTGCTTCTGTTTTTGGTTTGTGTTTGATGTTTGTTTCATAAACCCTAATTTGGGCTTTCCTCTTGCATCCTGCTTGCATTTCCTTGCATAACATGACTTGCCATTGCATTTTGTGCATTCTTATGATTCATTTGACATCTTAAGACATGTATGAAGCATCATTGATCATTGCATTACATATTTGCCATGCCATTTGCATTGTATGATCCATAACATTTCATGCTTGTTCATGCTCCTACACTTGCACCACTTGCATTCATAATCTTGTATGAACATCTCATTGTCTTCCCTCATGTTTGTGGCACCTCATAGCATCATTATCATCATGTGCATGCTTCTGGTTTTGCTTTGCATCATGTCATTGCATCTCATATTGTATTGCATTGCATTTGCTCCTAACATTTCAGGTGGTAAGCAAACTTGAGAAGTGAATTTGCCTTCACTTCTCATAACTTTTCTTCTCATCTCTTTTTGCATACCTTGCTGCATTTTTACTTGTGTTTGAGATTGAGCTTGCTCATTCTTCTTCCTCCCACTTTCTTTCTCCAAGTGACTTGACTTCTTGAAATGAAGCAAGTCACTTTGCTTCTCTTGATCTTGTTCATCTGCTTCCTGGTGGTTCATCTGAAGATTGTTCTTGCAAACCTCATAAACATTAGGGCCAACCAAGCATGATAATGAATTAGGGTTTTGATTAGTCTCCCCCATAGTTTTTACCTTTATGTCTCTCTTTGAGTCTTCTCTTCTCACCTCATAATCAGGGACTAAACCCTCAAGGCTTTAAGACTTGGTGATTAAGATCATGCCTGCATCCTTCTTTTAGGATGGAGTGTATAACTTTAATCCTAAGTCTTGGACCCTTAAGGTGTTGAAATCTCTTAACTAATCCATCTAATAATCATCAAGACAATACACTTGTAACTTGGGCCTTGCATTAGGGTTCTAATTCTTCCTTAATTGGTTAAGAAGGACTAACCCTAGTGTTAATGGACAAGTCCCCCTCAAGTTGTCTTACAAATCATAAAATTCACTTCATCATCATACCAATAAAAATCACTTAATCAAAGACTTGTTTTGTCATGAGTTTAATCCCTAATCATGGATTAAGTTGAGGAGCTTTCCTCAGCTTAAACATTCTCATCTATTATCCTTCTTTTAGGATGGTGTAATGAGTCTGTTAAATCCCTGATTATGGCTTAACCTCATTACTCAACACTGAACAGAAACCACAAAAACATCTAAATAATCAACAAGTAGGTTAATGATCTTAACCCTACATCAAAGGTGATTAAGTGTGAGAATCTGACTTCACACCTAAGGTAATTCTCATTACCCCTAATCAGAGGGATGATGTGATGAGTTTACCAAACCCATTGGTTTAGGCTTAAGCTCATTATCTTATGACAAACTCCAAAAAGCAATAAAAGACTGAAAACATAAAAACAAACAATAATCGTCTCCTCCGGGATTCTTTTCTCATCACCTTCACTCACAAACGAGAACTTGCTTCTTCCGTCTAATGCAAGACAGTTTGCATCTGTGCCAGACAGATCATACACTTGAGCATAGGCTAGCAAGCAGTTCATCAGTCAATTCATCTTTCAGTCTCTTTGGGTCGAACTACGGTGTTCTGACTTCCTCATTGCACGAGAGGATACGTAGGCATAACTTAACAGTTATCGAACAAAAGTCTCTGTCCATTCCCCCCTCTTCCAGCTTCTTTCTTTTAGCCTCATTATCATGAGCAATTCATTTCATTCCTGATCTCACACTGACACTGTACATTTATACACATCACATTTCTTTACACTGACACCTGTACATATTGCTTTCCAGCTATTTTACGCACAGATTGCACTGACACTACCCCTTTAAAACACAAATCTTTTAAGCGTGGATCCCGTCGAGTACGGCGGACAATCTGGGTGCTAATACCTTCCCAGGTTGTAACCAACCCCCTTTCTCAGTCTCTCTGGTTCGCAAACCGTCTTATCCATCTTTTTCTAGGCCTATGCAGCATTGCCTTTCCTCCGGGATAAAAATGCCTAGCTGGCGACTCTATTCATCCTCCAGTGAGTTCACGGCTGTGTGTTCTCACTGTTCCCTTCGCCGACCGTTCGCGTCTGTACCTTCATTTGATAATTGTCATTTGTCGGGAGCGACAGCTTGGCGACTCTGCTGGGGACCCTTATACTGCAACCAGGGCTTCTGGTTCTTTTCGTGGGTTCCTCCTAGCGCTTGATTGATTTGTGTTTACTGGGGTGTTATGTGCTTGTTTGTGCTTGTATTTATTTTTGTTTATTGCTTTATGTACAGTTACTTTACTGCTTTCTTTACTGCTTTTATATATCATACTGTCATACTGTGCTGGCTGGATCTGGTTTTTCTTTGGTGGGTGGGTGTTCCATTGAGAGTTAAGGTCCTATACCTGGGACCTGAGTGACACCTAGGCTAGAGTGAATCATATTCTTTCCCAGTCAATTTTCAGTCTGGTGCGGGAATATGAAACACGGTTCAGATATGGGTTTCTTCTTGAGAACTCTGTGTTGCAGATTTCCTGCAATGCTAGGGGGATCTGGGAAGCCTGCTAAGTCTGGATGACCTTTTAGTATTGACCTTCAGAAACTGAGGTGAATTAGAGGAGGAATTGTTATGGTTATTGTAAACACTGTACCTCCGGGTTAGAAGTGTTTACACTTCTCATAACTGATCCAAGTCTGAGGATCCTTGTTCTAGATCACTACCTGTGAGGGGGTTGGGCTGTTTACAGGTTTGCAGGTACCCTGACCTCAGAATACCCTGTTACTTTGACTTTGTTAAGAATGCTTCATGTTGGATAGTTCTTGTGATTCTAAAACCCTGGACCTGTGGCTCTTTATTTGAGTCCCCTACCTTGGTTACTGGATTTCTTTAGACCTCCATCTGGAATTCTTAGACACACATGGATTTATACCAAGGCAGTTATTCAGATCCAGCTCAGTCACAAACCCTTGCATTTCATCTGCATCCATACTCATTGCATCATATTAACATGTGCTTATTTGTTTTTCAGGGTATCCATTTTCATCAGGTTTTGGTTTTGACCCCATCTGCAGCTTTGACCCATTTTCACCAGCATCTACTTCAGTTTTTAGCTGTCTGCTTCAGCACCAGCCAATCAGTGGCTCTCTCTCTCTTCTCAGCACTGTCATCAGCACTTCATCCAGCCCTCAGCATCATGACTCCAAAGAAAAACAACATCACCTATCATTTCTTCCAACCAGACTTGTCAGACATCAGGAGGATCCAAACCCTGATTACACCAGATTACATCTCTTTGTTCAGGGAACATTATGGGGACATACTTGACCTAGTTATGGACATGGACCCATCTCAAAGGAGCCTGATCCATACCTGCATCCAGTTCTATGACCCCCCTTTGAGATGCTTTACGTTTCAAGACTTCCAATTGGGTCCTCTTCTAGAAGAATATTCATCTCTGACTGGTTTGCCTGTCAAGAGGGAGATCCCATTCAACCCTGAAATGGACTTTCCCAGCAATGGGGAGATAGCCAAAGCTTTGCACCTGGAATCTGCTTTGATTGAACAACACATGACCTCTAAATCTAGTGTCCCTGGATTACAGCTGGACTTCCTAATCTCTCAAGCTAGTCTGAAGGCCTCCCTGGGGGAGTGGAAAGCTGTTTGTGCTCTGTTGGCTTTAAGTGTGTATGGAATTGTGTTATTTGCAGATGAGCCCAGATTCATCAGCAAGAGTGCAATCCATTTGTTCATCTTGAAGAACCCAGTGCCTACCTTGTTGGGTGATCTCTATTACTCAGTACATCAGAGGAATGAGAAACAGAGAGGGAAGTTAGTGAGGATTTGTGCTCCACTATTCCATGCCTGGCTTCTCAAGCATCTACCTAGGACAGATGCATTCTTAAACCCTCACCAGCAAAGCAACTGGGCAAGGAGACTTTCTGTCCTGACTACAGCAGATATCAAATGGTGCAATCAAAGTACCAAGGGCAGAGACATAATCACTAACTGTGGGCATTTTCCTAATGTGCCTTTGGTAGGAGTCAAGGGAAGTATCAATTACAACCCCCTGCTGTTCAAGAGGCAATTGGGTTATGCACTGGTTCATGCTCCTAGGGAAAAGGACTTGGCTGAGACCCTCTACTGTGAGAACAAGGTCAGTTTGACAACTGTTAGGCAGGCTGCATGGGCCTGGGATCATATTCAAACCAAGGGAGTCACCATTCTTGGGAAGTGTAATAATGTGGCATCTGCCCAATATCATGAGTGGTCCCATGCTAGGGCCCAAATCTCAGGATTGCCCTTCACCATCAAAGACATGCCTGAGTCATCATCAGCACCACCCCCTGCTACTATCAGCCTGGAAGAGTTTGAAAGTCTGAAGGAAAGAAATGAGAGGTTATCTCAAGCCTTACAGAAGACCCTCCGGGAAAGAAGTGAAGGTGTGAGAGAGAATGAAAGATTGGAGAAGCTGAGAGTTGAGTACTTGACTAAAATTGAAAAGTCTGGAGAGTACATCAACAAGTCTAAAGCTGGTGAGCAGATTCTGAAGAATGCCTGTAAAGAAGCCCAGTTCCAAAGAGCCAGAACAGATTTGTACTTGAAAGAGAGTCAGGCCAGATGGGTCCGGATCACTGAGGCCCGTACTCTAGAAGACAAGAGAGTTCAGGACAAGATGGAACAGATGGAAAAAGCCCTGGCAGCAGCCCAGAAGGAAATTTCAGAGCTAGAAATCAGAGCTGGTGTGAAGAGATCCAAAGACCAAAGTCAGAACAAGAAATTGACTGCAGCTGTTGCAACAAGAAACCTTCTCATCAGGAATCTTACGGAACGTCCGGCTGATCCTGTGACCGAAGCACTTCTTAAGGAAGTTCGTGAGGATGAGTTCGGCCTCGGGGTTTGATCATTTGCTTGTTGTTGTTTCTATTCCATGTACTTTTGCTTTTCTTTTGTAATGTATTTTGACCCTTTTAAGGGCTTGTGTTGTAAAAAGAACAAGTTGTATTATTTCACCTTTGTAATATATTTATGTCGGTTTCCACCCAAGTGCATGGCAAAAGCAATTTCAACAGCATCATCTTCAAGGGTCTGGACGGGTCAAAACTGAAGGCCAAACCGGATACTTTGATAGCAAATAAGCATACTGCATTGCATACTAACCGCTTTGTTTGTTTTGTAGGTTTTGTTTTATTGATACTAACCTCTGTTGTGAATCTCAGGAATTATTGCTCGCCGCCGGGTATTTCCTCTCAACAGGCCACACAGGTACCCAACTAGAAGCAACCTTCCGGGCATCCAGATGGACCAGTTGCAGCAAGATCTCAACGAGGCCAGAACCCAGATGGCTAACGAAAGGGTGGAGATGAGAACCCAGATCACTCAATTCATGGAAGTGATGAATAACTTAGCTCAGAGTCAGGAAAGGCTTAGAGTTTTGGTAGAGGGAAGAACTCAAGAGGACCCCCATGTAGGAACTGCTGGCACCAGTAACAATGAAAGGGTGCAACCACATGTTAACCCCCCTGTGTTTGGTCCACATCTACATCCTGAGATTCATATTCCTGCAAACGTTCAAGGAACAGCCACTGCAGCCAGAGTACTTCAAGAGGATCCTCAGGAGGATCAGTTTACAGTCATGGGTGCTGGAGAGGAAACCTATGATAGGAGATTGGATGAGTTGGCTGAGAAGTTGAGGTCTTTGGAATCCCAAAATTCTTTGGGGTTCGATGTCATGGACATGGGTTTAGTAGAGGGGGTCAGGATCCCTCATAAGTTCAAACCTCCTTGTTTCGAAAGATATAATGGGACTTCATGCCCCCGGACTCATTTGCAATCGTTTCTGGGAAGGCTGAAGGCCTACACAATGGATGAGAAACTTTGGATGTTTTACTTCGAAGACAGTTTGACTGGAGCATCAAGGGAATGGTATTCCCACTTGACAAGGGCAACTGTGAGATGCTGGAAGGACCTGGCAGAGGCCTTCATCCGACAGTATCAATACAACTTAGACATGGCACCCAATAGGACTCTCTTGATGGGAATGTCACAGTCGTCAAGGGAAAGTTTCCGTGAATACGCCCAAAGATGGAGGCAATTGGCTGCTGCCGTTCAACCACCAATGTCTGAGAGAGAAATGGCAGACATGTTCATGAACACTCTCCAGGGAACGTATATTGACAGGTTGGCTGCTTTCTCTTCCACCAGCTTCGCCGATGTCGTCATAGCTGGGGAGAGAATTGAAAGCCTGTTAAAAATGGGTAAGATATCTGATAATGGTGCAAGCTCGTCCAGTGGTACAAGAAAGCCTTTTACAGGCCCGAGAAGATCTGGCGAGACCAATGCCATTCACACCAACAGGGGCAGACCCCAGTATGTTCCCAGAACAATAGCAGCAGTCACCATCCCTGCTCCAGCTCATCCTCTACCAGTCTATCAACCTCCTCAACAAAATTTCCAACAACAACCTCAGTACCATCAGAATCAATATCCTCCGAGAAACAACTACAACAACAACTCCAACAACAACAATCAACAGAGGCCATTCCAGCAGAGGCCCTCTCAAGCTAACAGGGTGATAGACCCGATTCCAATGCCATATGCTGCCTTACTGCCACAACTTCTGAAACTCAACCTAGTTGAGCTAAGAACGTTGGCACCTCCGGATCCCAACAGTCTACCAAGAAACTATGATTCCAATGCTAGGTGCGCTTTTCATTCAAACGCACCTGGTCACAGTACAGAAAAATGCAGAGCTCTGCATATGAAGGTACAAGACCTGGTAGACTCCAAGGCTTTGAATTTTGCACCTCCGCCCAGTGTCACTAAGAACCCAATGCCACACCATGGTGGTCCCCGAATTAATGCCATTGAAGAAGACCAACAGTCTTATTTGATAACTAGTGTGGATCAGATCAGGACGCCATTGGTGGAAATCAAGGCTCAGCTCCGTGAAAATGATATATTTCCGGGGTGTGAGTTGGGGTGCCCCTACTGCAACATTTCTTGGAATGGGTGTGAAGACCTGAGGAATGGCATTGACAGCCTTATCAAGAGTGGCCTCCTACAAATCACTACATCATTTCCGGCACATCCAGCAGCTTCATCAGCAACGGTTTCAGACCCTCCTACAAATGCAACAACTACTGTTCCAGCAACATCAGCAAGTACTTTATCTGTTCTACCCAATGATCAGTTTTCAACAGTTTCTCCTGCTACAACTTCAGCTTCATTCCATTTCGACTCTCCATCAACAACAACAACAGTTCTTCCAACAGAACCTCCTACAGCTCCAGCAAACAATCATGAAGACGTTTCCACTGTTACCATCTTCTACGATCCAGAAAATAACTCCGCCTACCATTCAGAGGGTGCTGCTCCCACCAGAGCACCAGTAACTATCTTTTATGATCCACAAACAATTGTAGTCCCTTCGGCAGCATCAATCAGTCCGGTTACCGTCACAGTACCTGGACCAGTACCATATGAAAGCAATAGGGCCATCCCATGGCACTATGGCTCCGACTTGTACTGCGAAGGGAGAAGAATCACTCTGGAAACAACAGCACCTGCACCACAAATTGATAATGTGGGCGGAGGCGGAGGCTTCACTAGAAGCGGACGCCTCTTTGCTTCACAAGTCCAAAGACCTACTGCCGAAGCAGAAGCTGTTGCCAAGGCAAAGGGTAAAGGCCCGGTGCAGGAAGATCCAGCTGCCAAAGAAGCCCTGAAGACTCCATTTGATCAGGAAGTTGATGAATTTATGCGGATCATCAAGAAGAGTGACTATAAAGTTGTGGATCAACTTCACCAGACTCCATCCAAAATCTCCATCCTCTCACTGCTTATGTGCTCCGAAGCCCATCGGAATGCACTACTGAAGGTACTGCACGCAGCTTACGTGCCGGAGGAGATTACTGTCAACCAGTTAGAAACGGTCGTTGGAAATGTCACTGCTAGCAATGGGCTAGGCTTTACCAATTCTGACCTGACAGTGGATGGCCGCAATCACAACAAAGCCTTGCACATAACTATGGAATGCAAAGGAGCTGTCCTTTCACATGTGCTGGTGGACACAGGATCATCCCTGAATGTCTTACCAAAGAAGGCTCTGGTGAAGCTTGAATACGATGGACTGGCATTGAAACCCAGCAACCTGGTGGTTAGAGCTTTTGATGGCTCAAAAAGATCGGTTCTGGGAGAAGTTGAGCTGCCTGTGACAATTGGCCCGCAGACATTTAAAACTATCTTTTATGTGATGGACATTCAGCCCGCCTACAGCTGTTTGTTGGGTAGACCCTGGATTCACGCCGCTGGCGCAATAACGTCTACCCTTCACCAAAAGTTAAAATATGAGTGGGAAGGCCAAGTTGTCACAATTTGCGGGGAGGAGGATATATTTGTTAGCCATCTGGCTACTTACAAGTATATTGAAATGGATGGAGAGATCGTTGAAACCATGAGCCAAGGTTTCGAAGCCTTGAATGTGAATGAAGCATCTGCTGTTTCGGGGATCTCCATGTCGTCATACCAACAAGCCCGGAAGGTTGTTGAAGAAGGAACTGCCCTAGGCTGGGGCAAGATTTTAGCTGTGGAGGAGAAGAAGGACAAATTTGGGTTGGGTTACAAACCAACTCAACATCAAGTGAAGGCTGCTGGAGAGCCTGGTTTTGTCAGTGGGGGGATGCTTACCCCCGATGCTATCAACTGCCTGGAAGACGAGCTGGAAGAGGAGCGCAACCTGGAGAATTGGATTCGTCCGAAGATCCCGGGGAGCAGTGTCTCGAACTGGTCTTCCCAGGGAATTATAAGTGTTACTCGAGCAGAGTAATTATTATTTCCTGTATTTTTAAGCATGCATCAAAGTCTTGCATCTTGCCCAAGATGACAAGACTCATTTTGTAATCAGGGCCATCTGTACTTTTGTGCAAACAAGATTAAATTAATGAAATATCAGACAATCTTTTTGCAAACGAGTCTTTTTCTTTTATACTCACTGTTTTTCCATTTTTCTTTTTGTACAAAAAATAAATGGCAGTGTTTTTCAAAATGACAACTTCGTTTCACTTTTCTAAATAAGACTAAAATCAGATCACTAAAATGAACCAATTAAACCCTTGCAGAGATTGCCTTCCTGACAGCACTTACAACCACACAGCTATGACATCGTATGACTTTGACAATCCGATCAATCAAGCTGATGAAGGGGTTGATGAAGAATATGAGCTTCCTGAAGAGCTAGCTAGGTTGTTAAGACAAGAGGAAAAGGTTATTACCCCTCATCAGGAGGAGGTTGAAGTGATCAATCTTGGTACAGAGGAAAATGTGAAAGAAGTCAAGATCGGGGCCTGCCTGCAAGACTCAGTGAAGAGACAACTGATAGATCTGCTTCAAGAGTATGTTGATGTGTTTGCTTGGTCCTACCAAGATATGCCAGGGTTGGATACCGATATTGTTGTGCATAAGCTGCCTTTGAGGGAAGAATGCCCACCAGTCAAACAGAAGTTGCGCCGAACTCGCCCAGATATGGCTATGAAGATCAAGGAGGAGGTACAAAAGCAATGGGACGCCGGGTTCCTTGCTGTGACTAGTTACCCGCCGTGGGTTGCTAACATAGTACCAGTGCCTAAGAAGGACGGAAAAGTAAGAATGTGTGTTGATTACCGGGATCTGAACAGAGCCAGCCCGAAAGATGACTTCCCATTACCTCACATTGACGTATTGGTAGATAACACGGCTCAGTTCTCGGTATTCTCCTTCATGGATGGATTTTCAGGATACAACCAGATCAAAATGTCACCTGAAGACATGGAGAAGACAACATTCATTACACCTTGGGGCACGTTCTGCTACAAGGTAATGCCGTTTGGACTCAAGAATGCCGGTGCGACGTATCAACGGGCTATGGTAACATTATTCCACGATATGATCCATAAGGAAATCGAGTGTTATGTGGATGACATGATTGCCAAGTCCCTTACAGAGGAAGACCATCTGGTGAATCTGCTCAAGTTGTTCAAGCGTCTGAGGAAGTATCAACTGAAGCTGAACCCCAACAAATGCACATTCGGGGTGCGATCCGGTAAGCTACTGGGCTTTATTGTAAGCGAGAAAGGGATTGAAGTTGACCCTGATAAAGTCAAAGCCATCCAAGAGATGCCTGCACCGAAAACTGAGAAAGAGGTTCGAGGGTTCTTAGGAAGATTGAACTACATCTCAAGGTTCATATCTCATCTTACTGCAACCTGTGAACCCTTGTTCAAGCTGTTAAGAAAAGAACAAACGGTCAGGTGGAACGAAGATTGCCAAAGGGCTTTTGACAAGATCAAAGAGTATCTGCAAGAACCTCCAATCCTTATGCCGCCAGTTGAAGGAAGACCTCTGATTATGTATTTGACAGTATTAGAAGAGTCGATGGGGTGCGTGCTGGGCCAGCATGACGAGTCTGGTCGAAAAGAGTATGCAATATACTACCTAAGCAAAAAGTTTACCGACTGTGAACAACGTTATTCACTGCTCGAGAAAACTTGCTGTGCTTTAGCGTGGGCTGCTCGCCGACTAAGACAGTATATGTTGACCCACACTACCTTGTTAATCTCAAAAATGGACCCAGTCAAGTACATATTCGAGAAGCCAGCTCTTACCGGACGGGTTGCAAGATGGCAGATGATTCTCACAGAATACGACATACAGTACACTTCTCAGAAAGCCATCAAGGGCAGTGTACTATCTGAATATCTTGCTGAGCAACCCATTGATGACTACCAGCCTATGAGGTTTGACTTCCCTGATGAGGACATCATGTTCATTAAATCAAAAGACCATGAAGAGCCTATTCACACTGAAGGGCCTGACCCAGAAGAAGAATGGACTATGATGTTCGACGGGGCTGTTAACATGAATGGCCGTGGTGTTGGTGCAGTACTCATTACACCCAAAGGAGTTCACATGCCTTTCTCGGCAAAGCTCACTTTCAACTGCACTAACAACGAAGCTGAATACGAAGCTTGCATTATGGGTCTTGAGGAAGCTATTGACCTCAGGATCAAAACATTGACCGTATTCGGAGATTCAGCCTTGGTAGTCAATCAGACCAACGGAAAATGGTACACCCACCAAGATCATCTGATACCTTACAGGGACTATACAAGAAGGTTATTGACTTTCTTCACAACAGTCAAACTTGAGTATATCCCTCGGGACGAGAATCAGTTTGCGGATGCCTTGGCTACCATTTCATCCATGATCAAAGTTCAAGCTGCTAACTTTGTACCTCAGATTTCAGTATCGAGACTTGATAGACCAGCATATGTATTTGCAACAGATATTGCTAAAGATGATAAGCCTTGGTTCCATGACATCAAGTGCTTCTTGGAGGATCAAACATACCCACCTGGGGCATCTTCCAATGACAAGAAGACTTTAAGAAGGCTTGCTGGAAGTTTCTTTCTGAACACTGATGGATCTTTATACAAGAGGAACTTTGATATGGTACTCCTCAGATGTGTTGACAAGACGGAAGCAGATTTGTTGATGCATGAAGTGCATGAAGGCTTTTTTGGTACCCATGCTGGAGGACATGCAATGGCTAAGAAATTGTTAAGATCAGGCTATTATTGGATCACAATGGATGCAGACTGTTGTGCTTACGCCAGAAAATGTCACAAATGCCAGATCTACGCAGATAAAGTGCATGTGCCTCCCAACCCTTTGAACATTATGTCTTCACCATGGCCCTTTGCAATGTGGGGCATTGACATGATTGGCAAGATCGAGCCAACCGCTTCGAACGGCCACAGATTCATCTTGGTCGCCATTGACTATTTCACTAAGTGGGTTGAAGCAGCCTCATATGCAAACGTCACCAGGCAAGTGGTAGCTCGATTTCTGAAAAGAGATATCATCTGTAGATATGGAGTGCCCGAGCGAATCATTACTGATAATGGTTCTAATCTCAACAACAAAATGATGGCTGAATTATGCCGGGACTTCAAGATCCAACATCACAATTCTTCTCCTTACAGGCCAAAGATGAATGGCGCTGTGGAGGCAGCAAATAAGAATATCAAGAAGATTGTGCAAAAGATGGTAGTCACCTACAAAGATTGGCATGAAATGCTACCGTTTGCCTTGCATGGGTACCGCACATCAATCAGGACATCCACTGGGGCAACACCGTATCAGCTTGTGTATGGTATGGAAGCAGTCCTACCTGTTGAAGTTGAACTACCCTCGTTACGGGTATTGATGGATGTTAAACTGAGTGAAGCAGAATGGGTTCGGGCCCGATACGAACAACTGAGTCTGATCGAAGAGAAGAGATTGGCTGCAATCTGTCATGGGCAGTTATATCAGAAGAGAATGAAGAGAGCCTTCGATCAGAAAGTCAGGCACCGAGAATACCAAGTAGGAGATCTTGTGCTGAAAAGAATCCTCCCTCCTCATACAGACCACAGGGGCAAATGGACTCCAAATTACGAAGGACCATTCGTCGTCAAGAAAGTTTTCTCTGGTGGAGCACTGATGCTCAGCACCATGGATGGTGAAGATTTCCCATCCCCTGTGAATTCAGATGCAGTTAAAAAATACTTCGCATAAAATGACCCGCTGGACATAAAAACAGAATGTAAGTCCAGGCAAAAATAGGGCATCCCGGCGAGTCAAAAACAGAATAAAAGACTCGGGCAAAAATAAGGGAAATAAACAAAAAGAAATGTACACCCGTTGAGTTGAAAAGCCGCATTGGACAGCTCAGGCAAGAATGGGTATCCCGATGGATTGAAAACCCGAAAGGGCGATCCATGCAAAATAAGGGAATAAGCGAACAACTGCACTCTGGATTCGTCTGTATCACTTACAACCTGGAAAGCTTTGACAGAATCAAGCTCCGATCAGAATCAACTCTCTCCAGAAAGCAAGACAGGAAGAACGTCATTGTCATACGAGTCATAGCGGGAGAGGAAGCTCCTCAAAGCGTCATCAACACTGCCAGCACTTTGTTTCTCAATTTGTAACATTCTCCTCATTTCAGGAGATATGTCTCTTTGACTGTATCTTGCTAATTCAGGGCACATGAATTAATAAAATCAGATTTTCAGTCATGTCTCGTTTTTTACATTTTTATGTTTTGCAAAGAATTGTCTGGTATCTCTAAAAACACAATTGCATAAGTACAGATGCCTTTCTCTAAAAATAAAGCACATGCTTACAGGGAATATACTTACTCTCGAAAGTACTTATCTCCTATGACGGAATCCAGTAAAGGATACCTCGGGACCATTTGTGCGTTTCCTTATCTTTGCAGGATTGCAGGTATCCAGAACGCAACTTGGGGCATGCAAGGTATATCTCAGCAAGCTGGCAAATCAACGAAAGATATCAGCATCCGAAATGCTCTATCCCCAGCTGAGTTGCTTCCCATTGCTCTCCCCAGCCGGTTTGCCTCTCATCATCTCCCCACAGAGCCTCAAGCCTCTATTCAGAAGAGCAACGCACAAAGGAATCACAACAGAGGGGAGGAACGCTTCTACAAACCCCAGCTGGGTCCCGTATTATAAGGATATGTCAATCGGTGGCTTATATCCCCAAACAGATACATCATTAGATCTACCAATGATCTCATCCCCAGCTGGGATGTTCACTTCAAGCAGATCAACCAGAGATCTTCGCAGCAACGGGATCCGAATCCCGAATCTGTGCCTCTTTGCATAATCATAGCATCCGCATCATATTCACCCCCAAAGCGTAGCATTCCGTCTGATACGGAACATTACGGCAAAAATCAAATGCATAGCATAATCATAAGTCATGTTGTGAATTGAACATTTGTAAATATTGACAATCTGTCATTATACGGAATATATACATCCCCATCAGAGTCCCAGCAAAAGCAGTTGCCCCATATCACAAACACCAGTGCATATCTCCTTTTTGATACCCGTCTGTATCATCATTTCCCAGCAGGTTGCCTGAATACACCTTGCAAATCAAGATCACCAGTATTACAGATACGTCCTGGCACCCGTCCGTGTCATACCCCAGCAGAAAGCCAAAGACACCCTCTTTGCACTCACATATGCCCATATATACTCATCCTTGGCACCCGTCCGTGTCATATCCCCAGCGTGGTCGCCTATATTTGTATATACACTTTCCTGACGCCCGTCCGTGTCATATCCCCAGCAGATAAACACTCACCTATACATTATATACTCACTACTCATTGGTACACCTACTCAGATACTCGTCCGTATCTTATATACACCATGTATATCCCCGCAGATTCAACAGCAGTCCTTGTTCTTTGTTAACCAGTTGGTACTCGTCCGTACCATCATCTCAGAACATTGCGTCTAATGTTTGTTTCTACATGATACTCGTCCGTATCATAGTCGTAAGGATGCTCGTCCGCATCTTTAATCCATACACCGTGTCAAACACTTGTGTCTTCTTGAGTATAGATACTCGTCTGTGTCTATTATTCCCCAGAAGAATCCCTTCAGATGCAACACTCGTCCGTGTTCTTTGTTAACCAGTTGATACTCGTCCGTATCATCATCTCTGAACATGTGCCAGTTTGTTTCTACATGATACTCGTCCGTATCATAGTCTTAAGGATGCTCGTCCGCATTTTTAATCTATACACAATACCAAACACTTATACCTTTTGTTTCTTGGATGTAAACGCTCGTCCGTGTTTACTATCTCCCCAATAGATTGCCAACAGATTTTCTTTTTATCTAACACTCGTCCTGTGTTATGATAACCCTGAGAGCAGCCGTACCCTGCTGAGTGGTCGTCCTCCACTTCTTGATGGTCGTCCTCCATCATGCTCATCCGATGGCCGTCCCCATCGTTGATTTTTAGCAGCCGTCCCCTGCTAGGTGGTCGTCCTCCACCTTTTGATGATCATCCTTCATCACTTTATCCAATGGCCGTCCCCATTGTTGATTTTGGTTATCTAACACTCGTCCTGTGTTATGATAAACCTCGAGAGCAGCCGTACCCTGCTGAGTGGTCGTCCTCCACTTCTTGATGGTCGTCCTCCATCATGCTCGTCCGATGGCCGTCCCCATCATTGACCTTTTCTATCCGATGGCCGTCCCCATCGTTGATATTTTTGGCAGCCGTACCCTGCCAGGTGGTCGTCCTCCACCTTTGATGGCCGTCCCCATCATATTTCTTTTATGCCCAACAGAGCAGCCGTCCCCTGCTAGGTGATCGTCCTTCACCTTTGATGGCCGTACCCCATCATCTGTTTATTTCATTTATTCTTTAGCCCGATGGCCGCCCCCGTCGTTGGTTACTTCGCTTTATGAACTTGATGGCCGTCCCCGTCATGTTTCATTAACCCCCAGAGAATTTTACAGCTTTATCTTGATGGCCGTCCCCATCATGATATCCTATTTTCCCCAGCTAGTCGGTCGTCCCTGTCTTAGCTTTACCTTCTATCCCCAGCATGTCGGCCGTCCCCGTCATTGCTTTATTTTGCGCACTTTCCCCGGCATGTCGGCCGTCCCCGTCATTGCTATTTACCCAGCAGTCGTCCTCTGCTCGACGGTCGTCCTCCGTCGCACACCTTACAATATACTTTATTTCCTTTTACAATCTATATCCCTTTTCTTCCTCATTCTGTGAGTGCAAATTTTGGACTGTCTTTGGTATTCAACCACAAGTTATCTTGTTTGCCTGTTAAGCCGTTGCTTACATCCTGCACAGCTAACTCATGCTTGAATAGGGGCAGCTGTAAACACCCCAAATTTGCCCTCACCCTTTCACACATGGCTTGTGATCATCTCATATGCATATACACAATCACATCATCTCATAGTACATTTTTGATTCACTGGATAGTTTCTAGGCATCTGCACCTAGGGTTTGTGATCTGAGCAACCTCAAGGCATCTTGAGCCATTCCAAAGGCCACTAATCAACTCAAAGGGGTCCATGTGTGTTCATATATCATATTCCATCTCCTCAAAGTCAAAATTGCAGAGGAATCACAAGAACTAGGGTTTGGTTGGATACAGAGCCAGGATGAACTGCACAGTTGACTGAAAATTAGGGTTTTGGTTTCAGAGGCCATAACTCCAATTTTTTTTGGTCATTCTTGTTTCCATTGATCTCTATGTGGTATAGGGAGTATGCATATCAATTTTCATGAAGAAATTCCATGGGGAAGTCATCTGATCAAGGGTTGACTTTTCAGACAAGTCAGTGCAAAATCAGGGCATCTGAGGCCCCCAATGACCCAACCAATGGGTGATCTTCATCATTTTGAGTGTATATGATCTCTATTTGATCATGGAAGAAGTTTGAAGTTCATGGAAATCAAGAATTTAGGGTTTTTGCAAAAGTTGACTTTTTGGGTTTTGTTGACTTTTCAAGAATGCATCATTTTAGGTCAATTTTCAAGCTTTGATTTATGATCCAAAAAGGCTTCAAATGAAAAAAACTTGGTCATGAAAGTTGTAGATCTCATCTTTCCCTTTTCAAAAAGTACAAGAACATGATCTAATTCTTCATGGATCAAAAGTTATGGCCATGCAAAGTTGCCAAAAATCATTGTTTTTCAAGTTATGCACCAAGTGAAAATTTTGCTAAGTCTTGAATCAATGCATGATTGCTGCCTCAAATTCATGTCAAACCAGCATGTGAAGGTTCTCTAAGTCACAAAATCAGATTTGAACTAAGTTTGCCCTTGGTTTCATGTTTGGTTATGCAAAGATCACATGTGAAACATAAACTAGCCAAGTTGCAAAAACTCATGATTCACTTCCTACAAGTTGCAGCATTGGAAGCTGACTTTGGGCTAGCCTTTCCCTCACCTTTTGCTGCACCAGCACCCAACTTGTCCTTGCCTAGCATCACACCATGCCCTATCTTACACAAAAGTGGTTTTTATGCAAAAGTAAACTCACCTATCACAGCTGCCCAAGTCACATCAAGAGACCAATCAGATTATTTTATTCATTCATTTTGCAAGCCATATGACATAGAAACAAAGGCTGAAACATACACATTCACTACTTGCACAAAAACCTCCCTCATTGCAAATTCCTTCGAATCACTCTACACAGCTTTCAAACACTAAAACTTTCATCATCACTCAACTCACCAGACCTCATAAGCAAGAAACCACCAAAGCTTGAGCCAAAAACAAGCCTGAACATCTCACTGCCATCACACACCTCCATCTGCAACTTCATTCGAATCTCCCTCCTCAAGTCACAAACACACAAACCAACTTTGCCAAACTTCTCAACACACTTCATAGGCCATAAACAACCTCTCTTCACAGCCTGAAAGTGCCAAGAACTCATCTGCCATTGTTGACTGAGCAGAAGCAGTTCTCTTCGAAACTCATCATCCAACAAATATAAATCCCATTTGAGCATTCAAGCATCTCTGGTGGGCCAAGAGGAGCAGATTGCATCAAGGAAAGTGGCCTGAAAGTTCCTAAATCGAAAGCTCCAAATCTCAGGTAGCTCCAAATTAATTTTTCCAGAAATCAATTTGATTGTTACAAACTTGTTCTACTTGACTTGCTGATCATTCTGGTATCATTGGTTTTGAAAATGGTTGCGTTTTGAGAGTTTAATTTCAGTTTGAAGCTTACGAACCCTAGAACTTAGTTGCTTCGATTCAGCCTGATTAGGTAATATAAATTTGTTTTAGGTTAGGGGTTTGATTCGTGGGAGTGTTAGGATCATTTCCCTGGTCTTAGTTTTCATTTATTTTACGTTTTTAGGGAGTTGGGTGATTTTCAGGTGACCCTCTGGCCGGAGAAGATGACCGGAGGTCTTCTCCGGCCACCTGAGATTAATTAGGGTTTAATCCCATAATTAATGTCAGTTTGAATGCTGGCCGTGGATACGCGTGGACCCGTTGACTTCCCTCCCTTTCCAATGGCCAGGATCTTTCTGATTAACCCTAATCCACGTGTTAGGGTTAATTAATCTTGTTTTATTTAATTTAATCAGAGGCAATCTGGACCTCTCATTCTGGCGCGCAGTCAACCACTTTTGAACCCTGGACGCATCCTGGCCATCCATCCTGCATACTTCAGTTTTAATTCATTTTAATTCATTTTTATTCCAATTAATTTGTACAATTTATTTAAAATAGTTAAAAAAATCATAAAAATTATGAAACTTTTTCTTTAAGGTTTTATTAATTTTTATGACTCAAAAACATTTTTATTTTATTTTTTATCACTGAAAAAGTATTTTTAAATATTTAAAAGATTATTTTTAATTGATTAATGAGAATTAATTAATTAAAAATGCTTTTAGGTATTTAAAAATTACAAAAAAAAAATTCATGAAATGTTCTAAGACATTTAGAAACATTGTCCAACCTTCAAACCAAATTTCTTTTTTGATCTTGATGCATTCTAAGAATTTTTCATGGAATTAAATCATTTTTGATGCATTTTTTTTGATCCTAAGTTTGGAAAATCATTTCTGTCTTTTGGTGAAGGTTGAGACATTGATTCTTTTTGCATTGTTTTCCATTTGACATGTACTTTAAAAGATAAAAAGGCCATGAATTGATCTTGCATTTCCTAATTGATTAGCATTTCTTTTGTTGCAAACCCTAAAAAACCCTAATAACTTGTAAAAATCATAACTTGAGATTGGTAAAGGATTGAGAGTTCCCCTTTGGGCAGTGATTCATTATAGGCCTAGGGTTTCCTTGGGTGCCATTTTCCATTTTTTATGTTAAGGTTTGCTTCTGTTTTTGGTTTGTGTTTGATGTTTGTTTCATAAACCCTAATTTGGGCTTTCCTCTTGCATCCTGCTTGCATTTCCTTGCATAACATGACTTGCCATTGCATTTTGTGCATTCTTATGATTCATTTGACATCTTAAGACATGTATGAAGCATCATTGATCATTGCATTACATATTTGCCATGCCATTTGCATTGTATGATCCATAACATTTCATGCTTGTTCATGCTCCTACACTTGCACCACTTGCATTCATAATCTTGTATGAACATCTCATTGTCTTCCCTCATGTTTGTGGCACCTCATAGCATCATTATCATCATGTGCATGCTTCTGGTTTTGCTTTGCATCATGTCATTGCATCTCATATTGTATTGCATTGCATTTGCTCCTAACATTTCAGGTGGTAAGCAAACTTGAGAAGTGAATTTGCCTTCACTTCTCATAACTTTTCTTCTCATCTCTTTTTGCATACCTTGCTGCATTTTTACTTGTGTTTGAGATTGAGCTTGCTCATTCTTCTTCCTCCCACTTTCTTTCTCCAAGTGACTTGACTTCTTGAAATGAAGCAAGTCACTTTGCTTCTCTTGATCTTGTTCATCTGCTTCCTGGTGGTTCATCTGAAGATTGTTCTTGCAAACCTCATAAACATTAGGGCCAACCAAGCATGATAATGAATTAGGGTTTTGATTAGTCTCCCCCATAGTTTTTACCTTTATGTCTCTCTTTGAGTCTTCTCTTCTCACCTCATAATCAGGGACTAAACCCTCAAGGCTTTAAGACTTGGTGATTAAGATCATGCCTGCATCCTTCTTTTAGGATGGAGTGTATAACTTTAATCCTAAGTCTTGGACCCTTAAGGTGTTGAAATCTCTTAACTAATCCATCTAATAATCATCAAGACAATACACTTGTAACTTGGGCCTTGCATTAGGGTTCTAATTCTTCCTTAATTGGTTAAGAAGGACTAACCCTAGTGTTAATGGACAAGTCCCCCTCAAGTTGTCTTACAAATCATAAAATTCACTTCATCATCATACCAATAAAAATCACTTAATCAAAGACTTGTTTTGTCATGAGTTTAATCCCTAATCATGGATTAAGTTGAGGAGCTTTCCTCAGCTTAAACATTCTCATCTATTATCCTTCTTTTAGGATGGTGTAATGAGTCTGTTAAATCCCTGATTATGGCTTAACCTCATTACTCAACACTGAACAGAAACCACAAAAACATCTAAATAATCAACAAGTAGGTTAATGATCTTAACCCTACATCAAAGGTGATTAAGTGTGAGAATCTGACTTCACACCTAAGGTAATTCTCATTACCCCTAATCAGAGGGATGATGTGATGAGTTTACCAAACCCATTGGTTTAGGCTTAAGCTCATTATCTTATGACAAACTCCAAAAAGCAATAAAAGACTGAAAACATAAAAACAAACAATAATCGTCTCCTCCGGGATTCTTTTCTCATCACCTTCACTCACAAACGAGAACTTGCTTCTTCCGTCTAATGCAAGACAGTTTGCATCTGTGCCAGACAGATCATACACTTGAGCATAGGCTAGCAAGCAGTTCATCAGTCAATTCATCTTTCAGTCTCTTTGGGTCGAACTACGGTGTTCTGACTTCCTCATTGCACGAGAGGATACGTAGGCATAACTTAACAGTTATCGAACAAAAGTCTCTGTCCATTCCCCCCTCTTCCAGCTTCTTTCTTTTAGCCTCATTATCATGAGCAATTCATTTCATTCCTGATCTCACACTGACACTGTACATTTATACACATCACATTTCTTTACACTGACACCTGTACATATTGCTTTCCAGCTATTTTACGCACAGATTGCACTGACACTACCCCTTTAAAACACAAATCTTTTAAGCGTGGATCCCGTCGAGTACGGCGGACAATCTGGGTGCTAATACCTTCCCAGGTTGTAACCAACCCCCTTTCTCAGTCTCTCTGGTTCGCAAACCGTCTTATCCATCTTTTTCTAGGCCTATGCAGCATTGCCTTTCCTCCGGGATAAAAATGCCTAGCTGGCGACTCTATTCATCCTCCAGTGAGTTCACGGCTGTGTGTTCTCACTGTTCCCTTCGCCGACCGTTCGCGTCTGTACCTTCATTTGATAATTGTCATTTGTCGGGAGCGACACCAGGTTGTAACCAACCCCCTTTCTCAGTTTCTCTGGTTCGCGACCGTCTTATCCATTTCTTTTCTAGGTCTATGCAGCATTGCCTTTCCTCCGGGATAAAAATGCCTAGCTGGCGACTCTATTCATTCTCCAGTGAGTTCACGGCTGTGTGTTCTCATTGTCCCTTTCGCCGACCGTTCGCGTCTGTACCCTATCTGACTTAGCATCATTTAGCGGGAGCGACAGCTTGGCGACTCTGCTGGGGAGACTTATACTGCAACCAGGGCTTCTGGTTCTTTTTGTGGGTTCCTCCTAGCGCTTGTTTGATTTGTGTTTACTGGGGTGTTATGTGCTTATTTGTGTTTGTATATGTTTTATTTTTGCTTTATGTACAGTTGCTTTACTGCTTTCTTTATTGCTTTTGTATATATCATACTGTCATGCTGCTGGCTGGATCTGGTCTTTGTTTTGATGGGTGGGTGATTCATTGAGAGTTAAGGTCCTATACCTGGGACCTGAGTGACACCTAGGCTAGAGTGAATCATATTCTTTCCAATTCCATTTCGGTTTGGTGCGGGAATATGAAACACGGTTCAGATATGGGTTTCTTCTTGAGAACTCTGTGTTGCAGATTTCCTGCAATGCTAGGGCTATCTGGGAAGCCTGCTAAGTCTGGATGACCTTTAGTATTGACCTTCAGAAACTGAGGTGAATTAGAGGAGGAACTTTTATGGTTATTGTAAGCACTGTACCTCCGGGTTAGAAGTGTTTACACTTCTCATAACTGATCCAAGTCTGAGGATCCTTGTTCTAGAACACCACCTGTGAGGGGGTTGGGCTGTTTACAGGTTTGCAGGTACCTTGACCTCAGAATACCCTGTTACTTTGTTTAAGAGTACTTCATTTTGGGACAGTTCTTGTGATTCTAAAACCCTGGATATGTGGCTCTTTATTTGAGTCCCCCACCTTGGTTACTGGATTTATAGACCTCATCTGGAATTCTTGAGCACACTTGGACTTATATCAGAGTTTTGATTAGATCCAGCTCAGTCACAGACCCTTGCATTTCATTTGCATACATAATCATTGCATCATATTGACATTTGCTTATTTGTGTTTCAGGGTATCCATCTTCATTTGGTTTTGGTTTTGACCCCATCTTCAGTTTTGACTTGTCTTCATCAGCTATCTGCTTCAGTTATCACCTGCACCAGCCAGTCAGTGGCCCCTTCTTCAATATTATCATCAGTACCTGTCTCTACTCAGTCTTCAGCATCATGGCTCCTAAAAAGAGCAATATCACCTATCACTTCTTCCAGCCAGAGTTATCAGACATCAGGAGGATTCAAACCCTGATCACTCCAGATCACATACCATTGTTCAGGGAAAGTTATGGAGATATACTTGATATGGTTATGGATCTGGACCCATCACAGAGAAGCCTGATCCACACCTGCATTCAGTTCTATGATCCCCCACTAAGATGTTTCACTTTCCAAGACTTTCAGTTGGGCCCTCTATTAGAAGAATACTCATCATTGGTTGGTTTGCCTATCAAGGGTGGAATCCCTTTCAACTCAGAGATGGTCTTTCCTAGCAATGGAGAAGTAGCAAAGGCTCTGCATCTGGAACCTGTCCTGATTGAGCAGCATATGACTTCTAAAGCTGGAATCCCTGGTTTTCATCTGGATTTCTTAGTCTCTCAAGCTACCCTGAAAGCTTCTCTAGGAGAGTGGAAAGCTGTTTGTGCTCTACTGGCTTTGAGCGTATATGGAATTGTATTGTTTGCAGATGAGCCTCGATTCATCAGCAAGAATGCAATCCATCTATTCATCTTGAAGAACCCAGTACCAACTTTATTAGGAGACCTCTATTACTCAGTGCATCAGAGAAATGAAAAGCAGAGGGGGAGATTAGTGAGGTGTTGTGCTCCATTGTTCCACACTTGGCTTCTCAGGCATCTACCCAGGACAGATGCATTTCTAAATCCTCATCAGCAGAGCAACTGGGCTAAAAGGCTCACTGCTCTAACTTCAGCAGATATCAGATGGTGCACTCAAAGCACCAAGGGCAGGGATATCATCACCAGCTGTGGGCATTTTCCTAATGTGCCTTTGATAGGAGTTAAGGGAAGTATCAATTACAACCCTCTGTTGTTCAGAAGACAACTGGGCTATGCACTGGTCCACACTCCTAGGACACAGGACTTGGTTGAGACTCTCTATTGTGAGAACAAGATTAATTTGGCTATTGTTAGACAGGCTGCCTGGGCCTGGGATAATGTTCAAACCAAGGGAGTGACCATCCTAGGGAAGTGCAACAATGTGGCATCGGCACAATATTATGAATGGTCCCGTGCCAGGGCCCAGTTCTCTGGGATGCCCTTTACCATAGAAGACATGCCTGAGTCATCTTCAGCACCACCCCCTGCCACTATCAGTTTGGAGGAGTTTGAGAGCTTGAAGGAAAGAAATGAGAAGCTAACCCAGGCTTTGCAGAAGACCCTCCGGGAGAGGAGTGAAGGTATGAGGGAGATTGAGAGGTTGGAGAAGTTAAGAGTAGAGCATCTGATTAAGATTGAGAAGTCTGGGGATTACATTAAAAAGTCAAAAGCTGGAGAACAAATTCTGAAGAATGCTTGCAAAGAAGCCCAGTTCCAGAGAGCGAGGACAGACTTGTATTTGAAGGAGAGTCAAGCTCGGTGGGTCAGGATCACCGAGGCTCGTACCCTGGAAGACAAGAGAGTTCAAGACAAGATGGAGCAACTGGAAGCTAGTGTCAAAGAACAGCAAGAAGCCCTGGCAGCAGCCCAGAAGGAGATATCAGAGCTGAAGATCAAAGCAGGGGTGAAGAGGTCAAAAGAACAAACTCAGCACAAGAAGCTAACAGCAGCTGTTACGACCCGGAATCTCCTCATCAGGAATCTCACGGAACGTCCGGCTGATCCTGTGACCGAAGCACTTCTCAAGGAAGTTCGTGAGGATGAGTTTGGTCTTGGTGTTTGACCATTTGTTTGTTGTTGCTTTCTTTCCGTGTACTTTTATTTTCTTGTAATGTATTTTGACCCCTTAGAGGGCTTGTGTTGTAAAATGAACAAGTTGTATTATTTCACCTTCTGTAATATATTTGTGTTAGTTTGCTTCATCTGAGTTTTTCTTCAAGCAACAACAACAACATCTTCAAGGGTCTGGAAGGGTCAAAACTGAATGCCAAACCGGATACCTTGAGAGCAAATAAGCATAACTGCATTGCATGCTAACCCTTTGTTTGTTTTGTAGGTTTTGATTTATTGTTGCTAACCTCTGTTGTGATGCCTCAGGAACTATTGCTAGGCGCCGGGTATTTCCCCTCAACCGTCCGCACCGTTATCCAACCCGAAACAACCTTCCGGGAATTCAGATGGATCAGATGCAGCAGGACCTTACTGAGGTCAGAAATCAAATGGCAAATGAAAGGCTAGAAATGAGGAATCAAATGACTCAGTTTATGGAAGTTATGAACAACATGGCTCAGAGCCAGGAAAGATTGAGGGCCATGGTGGAAAGGCAGAATCAAGAAGATCCACATATAGGGACTGCCGGTACCAGTAACAATGAAAGAGTCCAACCTCACGTCAACCCTCCGGTATTTGGACCACACCTCCATCCTGAGGTCAATATTCCTGCAAATGTTCAAGGGACTGCCACCGCGGCCAGGGTACTACAAGAAGATCCTCAGGAGGACCAATTCATAGTAATGGGTGCTGGGGAAGAAGCTTATGATAGGAGATTGGATGAGATAGCTGAGAAATTGAGGTCCTTAGAATCTCAAAACTCTTTGGGCTTCGATGTCATGGACATGGGCTTGGTAGACGGGGTCAGGATCCCCCATAAGTTCAAGCCTCCTTGCTTTGAAAAATACAACGGGACTTCATGCCCCCGGACTCATTTACAGTCATTTCTGGGAAGGCTGAAGGCCTATACAATGGATGAGAAGCTCTGGATGTTCTATTTCGAAGACAGCTTAACTGGAGCGTCAAGAGAATGGTACTCTCACTTGACAAGGGCAACTATTAGATGCTGGAAGGACCTGGCAGAGGCCTTCATCAGACAGTATCAGTATAACTTAGACATGGCACCCAACAGGACCCTCCTAATGGGAATGTCACAGTCGTCAAGGGAAAGTTTCCGAGAATATGCACAGAGATGGAGGCAACTGGCTGCTGCTGTTCAACCACCTATGTCTGAACGGGAAATGGCAGATATGTTCATGCACACCCTTCAAGGAACATATATTGACAGGTTGGCTGCTTTCTCTTCCACTAGCTTTGCAGATGTTGTCATAGCCGGGGAGAGAATTGAAAGCTTGTTAAAAATGGGAAAGATCTCAGACAACGGTGCAAGCTCGTCCAGTAGTACAAAAAAGCCTTTTGCAGGCCCGAGAAGAACTGGCGAGACCAATGCCATCCATTCAAACAGGGGCAGGCCCCAATATGTTCAAAGGTCAATAGCAGCAGTCACCATTCCTGCTTCAGCTCATCCTCAACCAGTCTATCAACCTCCGTAGCAAAACTATCATCCGCAACCTCAGTACCATCAGCAAAATCAGTATCCTCCAAGGAATTACAACAACAGCAACACCAACAACAACAGTCAACAAAGGCCATTCCAACAAAGTCCATCTCAAGCTAATAGGGTGATCGATCCGATCCCTATGCCATATGCTACCTTGCTGCCACAACTCCTGAAACTCAACCTAGTTGAGCTAAGGACGCTGGCACCTCCAGATCCCAACAGTCTACCCAGGAACTATGACTCCAATGCTAGGTGTGCTTTTCATTCAAACGCACCTGGCCACAGTACAGAAAAATGCAGAGCCCTGCATATGAAGGTACAAGACCTGGTAGACTCGAAAGCTCTGAATTTCGCACCACCACCCAATGTAAATAAGAACCCGATGCCAAACCACGGTGGTCCTCGAATTAACGCTATTGAAGAAGACAAGCCGTCTTATTTAATAACCAGTGTGGGCCAGATCAGGACACCGTTGGTAGAAATCAAAGCTCAGCTCTTGGAATGTCAAATGTTCCCGGGGTGTGAGTTAGGTTGTGCTTACTGCAATATCTCTGTAAATGGGTGCGATAATTTGAGGAATGGCATAGACAGCCTTATTCAGAGTGGCCAGCTTCAGATCACCACATCATTTCCAACAAATCCAGCAATCTCATCAGCAACGGTTTCAGAACCTCCTACAACTGCAACAACCATTGTTCCTGACAATTCTTCGGTTTCATCAACAAGTACTTCATCTATTATCTCAACTGACCAGTTTTCAACAAATCTTCCTGCTACAACTTCAGCATCACTCCATTTTGAACCTCCTACAACAACAACATCCATCCTTCCACCATTGTCTCCTACAACACCAGCAACAAATCATGAAGATGTCTCAACTGTCACCATATTCTACGATCCTGAAAATAACTCTGCTTACAATTCAGAAAGTGTTGCTCCCACCAGGGCACCAGTGACAATCTATTATGATCCTCAGACTATTACAGTTCCCTCAACAGTTGCAGTCGGTCCAGTCACTATCACGGTGCCTGGACCCGTACCTTATGAAAGCAGTAATGCCATCCCCTAGCATTACGGCTCTGACTTGTACTGCGAAGGACAAAGAATCACTTTTGAATCATCAACCCCTGCACTACAAATTGACAATGTGGGAGGAGGCGGAGGCTTCACTCGAAGCGGACGTCTTTTCGCTCCACAAATTCCAAGACCCACTGCCGAAGCAGAAGCTGCTGCCAAGGGGAAAGGGAAGAGCCATGTGCAGGAAGATCAAGTTGTTAAAGAAGCCTTGAAAACACCATTCGATCAAGAGGTTGATGAGTTCATTCGAATCATCAAAAAGAGTGATTATAAAATAGTGGATCAGCTTCATCAGACGCCTTCAAAGATCTCAATCCTATCACTGCTTATGTGCTCCGAAGCCCATCGGAATGCACTACTCAAAGTCCTGCACGCAGCTTACGTGCCTGAAGAGATCACTGTCAATCAGCTGGAAGCAGTAGTTGGAAATGTTAATGCTAGTCACGGACTAGGGTTCACCAATACTGATTTGACAACGGAAGGCCGCAACCACAACAAAGCCTTGCACATAACCATGGAATGCAAAGGTGCTGTCCTTTCCCATGTGCTGGTAGACACGGGGTCATCCCTTAATGTCCTACCTAAAAAGGCTTTGGTGAAGCTAGAGTGTGACGGATTGGCGTTAAGACCCAGCAACCTGGTGGTGAGAGCTTTTGATGGCTCAAAGAGATCGGTTCTGGGAGAGATTGAGCTGCCCGTAACGATTGGCCCGCAGACCTTTAAAACTATCTTTTATGTGATGGACATTCAGCCTGCCTACAGCTGTTTGTTGGGTAGGCCATGGATTCACGCTGCTGGCGCCGTGACCTCTACCCTTCACCAGAAGTTAAAATATGAGTGGGAGGGTCAAATCGTTACAATCTGCAGAGAGGAGGACATTTTTGTCAGCCACCTGGCTACCTATAAATACATTGAAATGGATGGGGAGATCCATGAAACAATGAGCCAGGGGTTTGAAGCCTTGAATGTGAATGAGACCTCTGCTGTATCTGGTACTCCAATATCATCATACCAACAAGCCCGGAAGGTTGTTGAGGAAGGAACCGCCCAAGGCTGGGGCAAATTGCTATCGGTAGAGAAGAAAGAAGACAGATTTGGGTTGGGTTACAAACCAACTCAACAAGATCAAGCAGCGGCTGCGAAAGAGCCCAATTTTGTGAGTGGGGGGATGCTTACCCCTGATGCTATCAATTGTCTGGAAGACGAGCTGGAAGAGGAGCGCAACCTGGAAAGCTGGATTCGTCCAAAGATCCCGGGGAGCAGTGTCTCGAACTGGTCTTCCCAGGAAATTATAAGAGTTACTCATGCAGAGTAATTATTATTTCCTGTATTTTTATAAGCATGCATCAAAGTCTTGCATCTTGCCCAAGATGACAAGACTCATTTTGTAATCGGGCCATCTGTACTTTTTGTGCAAACAAGATCAATTAATGAAATATCAGACATCTTTTTGCAAACGAGTCTTTTTCTTTTCGTTCACTGTTTTTCCATTTTTCTTTTTGTACAAAAAATAAATGGCGGTGTTTTCAAAATGACAACTTCATTTCACTTTTCTAAATAAAGATTAAAATCAAATCACTAAAATGAACAAACTTAACCCTTGCAGAGAGTGCCTTCCCGACAGCACCGACAACAGCACGGCTATGACATTGTATGACTTTGACAATCCAATCAATCAAGCTGATGAAGGGGTTGAAGAAGAATATGAGCTTCCTGAAGAGCTAGCCAGGTTGTTAAGACAAGAGGAAAAGGTTATTACTCCTCACCAGGAGGAGGTTGAAGTGATCAATCTTGGTACAGATGAAGACGTGAAAGAAGTTAGAATCGGGGCCTGCCTGCAAGACTCAGTGAAGAGACAACTGATAGACCTGCTTCAAGAGTATGTAGATGTGTTTGCCTGGTCGTACCAAGATATGCCGGGGTTGGATACCGATATTGTCGTGCACAAGCTGCCTCTAAGAGAAGAATGCCCGCCAGTCAAACAAAAGCTACGCCGTACTCGCCCAGACATGGCTATGAAAATCAAAGAGGAGGTACAAAAGCAATGGGACGCCGGGTTCCTTGCTGTGACTAGCTATCCACCGTGGGTTGCTAATATTGTGCCTGTGCCTAAGAAGGACGGCAAAGTAAGGATGTGTGTTGACTACCGGGATCTGAACAGAGCCAGCCCGAAAGATGACTTCCCATTACCTCACATTGATGTATTGGTGGATAACACGGCTCAGTTCTCGGTATTCTCCTTCATGGATGGATTTTCAGGATACAACCAGATTAAGATGTCACCTGAAGACATGGAGAAGACAACCTTCATCACACCCTGGGGCACGTTCTGCTACAAAGTAATGCCATTCGGATTGAAGAACGCTGGTGCAACATATCAGCGGGCTATGGTAACATTATTCCACGATATGATCCATAAGGAAATCGAGTGTTATGTGGATGATATGATTGCCAAGTCCCTTACCGAGGAAGATCACCTGGTGAATCTGCTCAAGTTATTCAAGCGTCTGAGGAAGTACCAACTGAAGTTGAACCCCAACAAATGCACATTCGGGGTGCAATCCGGTAAGCTGCTGGGCTTTATTGTAAGCGAGAAAGGGATTGAAGTTGACCCTGATAAAGTCAAAGCTATTCAAGAGATGCCTGCACCGAAAACAGAGAAAGAAGTTCGAGGGTTCTTAGGTCGATTGAACTACATTTCAAGGTTCATATCTCACCTGACAGCAACCTGCGAACCCTTGTTCAAGCTGTTAAGAAAGGAACAGACGGTCAGGTGGAACGAAGACTGCCAGAAGGCTTTTGACAAGATCAAGGAATATCTGCAAGAACCTCCAATCCTTATGCCACCAGTTGAAGGAAGACCTCTGATAATGTACTTAACAGTATTAGAAGAGTCGATGGGGTGTGTACTGGGCCAGCATGACGAGTCTGGTCGAAAAGAGTATGCAATATACTACCTAAGCAAAAAGTTTACCGACTGTGAACAACGTTATTCACTGCTCGAGAAAACTTGCTGTGCTTTAGCGTGGGCTGCTCGCCGACTGAGACAGTATATGTTGACCCACACTACTTTGTTGATATCCAAAATGGACCCAGTTAAGTACATTTTCGAGAAGCCAGCTCTTACCGGACGGGTTGCAAGATGGCAAATGATTCTCACAGAATACGACATACAGTACACATCTCAGAAAGCCATCAAGGGCAGTGTACTATCTGAATATCTTGCTGAGCAACCCATTGATGACTACCAGCCTATGAGATTTGACTTCCCTGATGAAGACATCATGTTCATTAAATCAAAAGATCATGAGGAGCCTGTTCACACTGAAGGGCCTGACCCGGAAGAAGAATGGACTATGATGTTTGATGGGGCTGTTAATATGAATGGTCGTGGTGTTGGTGCAGTACTCATTACACCTAAAGGAGTTCACATGCCTTTCTCGGCAAAACTCACTTTCAACTACACTAACAACGAAGCTGAATACGAAGCTTGCATTATGGGTCTTGAGGAAGCTATTGACCTCAGGATCAAGACATTGACCGTATTCGGAGATTCAGCTCTGGTAATCAATCAAACCAACGGCAAATGGTACACCCACCAGGATCATCTGATACCTTACAGGGATTATACAAGGAAGTTATTGACTTTCTTCACAACAGTCAAGCTTGAGTATATCCCTCGGGACGAGAATCAGTTTGCAGATGCTCTTGCTACCATTTCATCCATGATCAAAGTTCAAGCTGCTAACTTTGTACCCCAGATATCAGTGTCCAGGCTTGATAGACCAGCATATGTGTTCGCAGCAGATGTTGTCAGAGACGACAAGCCTTGGTTTCATGACATTAAGTGCTTCTTGGAGGATCAAACATACCCACCTGGGGCATCTTCCAATGATAAGAAGACTTTGAGAAGGCTAGCTGGTAGTTTCTTTCTGAACACTGATGGATCTTTATACAAAAGGAACTTTGATATGGTACTCCTCCGATGTGTTGACAAGACAGAAGCAGATTTATTGATGCATGAAGTGCACGAAGGCTCCTTTGTTACCCATGCTGGAGGACATGCAATGGCTAAGAAGTTGTTAAGATCAGGATATTATTGGATCACAATGGATGCAGACTGTTGTGCCTACGCCAGAAAATGTCATAAATGTCAGATCTACGCAGATAAAGTGCATGTGCCTCCCAATCCTTTGAACATAATGTCTTCACCCTGGCCTTTTGCCATGTGGGGCATTGACATGATTGGCAAGATTGAGCCAACTGCTTCGAATGGCCACAGATTCATCTTGGTTGCCATTGACTATTTCACCAAGTGGGTTGAAGCAGCCTCATATGCAAATGTCACAAGGCAAGTGGTAGCCAGATTTCTGAAGAGAGATATCATCTGTCGGTATGGAGTGCCCGAGCGAATCATTATCGATAATGGTTCCAATCTAAACAACAAAATGATGGCTGAGTTATGCCGGGACTTCAAGATCCAACATCACAATTCTTCTCCTTACAGGCCAAAAATGAATGGCGCTGTTGAGGCGGCAAACAAGAATATTAAGAAGATTGTGCAGAAGATGGTAGTCACTTACAAAGACTGGCATGAAATGCTACCATTTGCCTTGCATGGGTACCGCACGTCAATCAGAACATCCACTGGGGCAACACCGTATCAGCTTGTTTATGGTATGGAAGCAGTCCTACCTGTTGAAGTTGAATTACCCTCTTTACGAGTATTGATGGATGTTAAGCTGAACGAGGCAGAATGGGTTAGGGCCCGATACGAACAACTGAGTTTGATCGAAGAGAAAAGATTGGCTGCAATCTGTCATGGGCAGCTATATCAGAAGAGAATGAAGAGAGCCTTCGATCAGAAAGTCAGGCACCGAGAGTACCAAGTAGGAGATCTTGTGCTGAAAAGAATCCTCCCTCCTCATACAGACCACAGGGGCAAGTGGACTCCAAATTATGAAGGACCGTTTGTTGTGAAGAAAGTTTTCTCTGGTGGAGCACTGATGCTCAGCACCATGGATGGTGAAGATTTCCCGTCCCCTGTGAATTCAGACGCAGTTAAAAAATACTTCGCATAAAAATGACCCGCTGGACATAAAAATAGAATGTAAGTCCAGGCAAAAATAGGGCATCCCGGCGAGTCAAAAACAGAATAAAAGACTCGGGCAAAAATAAGGGAAAATAAATAAAAATGTACACCCGCTGAGTTGAAAAGCCACATCGGACAACTCAGGAAAAAATGGGTATCCCGATGGATTGAAAACCCGAAAGGGCGATCCATGCAAAATAAGGGAATAAGCGAACAACTGCATTCTGAATTCGTCTGTATCACTTACAACTTGGAAAGCTTCTAAAGGATCGAGTTTCAATCAGAATCAACCTTCTTCAGAAAGCAAGACGAGAAGAACGTCAAAAAGTCGTACGAGTCATAGCAAAAGAGGAAGCTCTTTTGAAAGCGTCGTCAACATCGCCAGCATTTTGTTTCTCAATTTGTAACAGTCTCCTTCTTTTAGGAGATTTGTTTCTTTGACTGTATTTTGCCAATTCAGGGCACATGAATTAATAAGATCAGATTTTTCAGTCATGTCTCGTCTTATACTTTTTTTTATTTGCAAAGAATGTCTGATGTCTCTGAAAAACTAATTGTATAAGTACAGATGTTTTTCTCTAGAAATAGAAACACATGCTTGCAGGGAATATGCTTACTCTTGAGAATGCTTAACTCCTATGACGGAATCCAGTAAAGGATACCTCGGGACCCTTTGTGCGTCTCCTTATCTTTGCAGGATTGCAGGTATCCAGGACGCAACCTGGGGCATGCAAGTTACATCCCAGCAAGTTGGCAAATCAACAAACAGTCTTAGCACTCAAGGTGCTTTCTCCCCAGCTGAGTTACCAACAACTCTCCCCAGCCATAGTACCAATCATTCTCCCTCGGCCGAGTACAAAAATCAGGGAGTCATCTCCCCATCGAGCTCCAGCCTCTGTCCAGAAGAGCAGCTCATGAAGGATCACAACAGAGTGAAGAAAGCTTCTACAAACCCCAGCTGGGTCTCTCATTTATAAGGATAGGTCCATCGGTGACCCGCATCCCCAAGCAAATATCATCTTATTAGATCTACCAATGATCTCATCCCCAGCTGGGATTTCCTTTTCAAGCAGATCGGCCAAAGATCTTCGCAGCAACGGGATCCGAATCCCGGTTTTGGTATCTTTGCACAATCATAGCATTTGCATCATATTCACCCACAAAGCGTAGCATTCCGTTCTAATACGGAGCATTACGGCAAAAATCAAACGCATAGCATAGTCATGAGCCATGTTACGAATCAACACCTGTGAATGATTACAGTTCATCAACATACAGAAGAAAAATCCCCACCAGAGTTCCCAGCAAAAGCAGTTGCCTCACAAATCACAAACATCAGTGTATACTCCTTGTGGCACCCGTCCGTGTCATATCCCCAGCAGAAAGCCAAAGACATCCTCCTTGCATTCACATATACTTATATGCACTTTCTTGGCACCCGTCCGTGTCGTATCCCCAGCGCAGTCACCTACACTTTGTATATCAAATATTTGTTCATACTATACTCTTCTCCTTTTGACACTCGCCCGTGTCGCTCTCCCCAGCAGTTAACTACTCATACTACTCAGATACTCGTCCGTATCTTGTATATACCTTTTTATATCCCCTCAGATTCGACAGTAGTCTTTGTTCTTTGTTAACCAGTTGGTACTCGTCCGTACCATCATCTCAGGACATTGCGTCTAGCGTTTGTTTCTACATGATACTCGTCCGTATCATAACCTTAAGGATGCTCGTCCGCATCTTTGATCCATACACCGTGTCAAACACTTTTGTATTCTTGAATAAAGATACTCGTCTGTATCTACTATCCCCAGAAGAGTTCTTTCAGATTCGACACTCGTCTGTGTTCTCTGTTAACCAGTTGATACTCGTCCGTATCATCATCTCTGAGCACGTATCAGTTTGTTTCTACCTGATACTCGTCCGTATCATAGTCTTAAGGATGCTCGTCCGCATCTTTAATCTATACACAACATCCAAACACTTATACCTTTTGTTTCTTGGATATAAACACTCGTCCGTGTTTACTACTCCCCAGTAGATCGCCAATAAAACAGCAAATTTTCTTTTATCTGACACTCGTCCTGTGTTATGATAAACCCTGAGAGCAGCCGTACCCTGCTAGGTGGTCGTCCTCCACCTCTTGATGGTCGTCCTCCATCATGCTCATCCGATGGCCGTCCCCATCGTTGATTTTAGCAGCCGTCCCCTGCTAGGTGGTCGTCCTCCACCTTTTTGATGATCGTCCTTCATCATTTTATCCAATGGCCGTCCCCATTGTTGATTTTGGCATTCGTCCTATGTCATGAGAAACCTCGAGAGCAGCCGTACCCTGCTGAGTGGTCGTCCTCCACTTCTTGATGGTCGTCCTCCATCATGCTCGTCCGATGGCCGTCCCCATCGTTGACCTTTTCTATCCGATGGCCGTCCCCATCGTTGATTTTTTCGGCAGCCGTCCCCTGCCAGGTGGTCGTCCTCCACCTTTGATGGCCGTCCCCATCATATCCTTTTATTCCCCAACAGAGCAGCCGTCCCCTGCTAGGTGATCGTCCTTCACCTTTGATGGTCGTCCCCCATCATCTGTTTATTTCATTTATTCTTTAACCCGATGGCCGTCCCCGTCGTGGTCCCTTTTCCTTTTTAGCCCGATGGCCGTCCCCATCGTTGGTTACTTTGCTTTATGAACTTGATGGCCGTCCCCGTCATGTTTCATTAGTCCCCAGAGATTTTTACAGTTTTATCGTGATGGCCGCCCCCATCATAGTTTCTTATTGTTCCCAGCTAGTCGGCCGTCCCCGTCTTGGCTTTACCTTTTATCCCCAGCATGTCGGCCGTCCCCGTCATTGTTTTATTTCCTACACTTTTCCTAGCATGTCGGCCGTCCCCGTCATTGCTCTATCACCCACTTTACAATATACTTTATTTTCTTTTACAATCTATATCCCTTTTCTCCTTCTTCCTGTGAGTGCAAATTTTGGACTGTCTTTGGTATTCAACCACAAGTTATCTTGCTTGCCTGTTAAGCCGTCGCTTACATCCTGCACAGCTAACTCATGCTTGAATAGGGGCAGCTGTAAACACCCCAAATTTGCCCTCACCCATTCACACCATGGCTTGTGATCATTTCATATGCATAAATACAATCATATCCCCTCATATCCCATTTTTGATTCACTGCATAGTTCCTAAGTCATCTGCACCTAGGGTTTGTGATCTGAGCAATCCAAGAGCCTCTTGAGCCACTCCAAAGGCAACCAATCACTTCAAAGGGATCCATATGTGTTCAAGTATCATGTTATATCCTCTCAAAGTCAAGGTTTCCAAAGAATCACAAGAACTAGGGTTTGAATGGATGCAGAGCCAGGTTTGACTGCACAGTTGACCTAAAATTAGGGTTTTGGTTTCAGAGGCCATAACTACAAATTTTTTGGTCATTCTTGTTTCCATTGGTCTCTATATGGTATAGGGAGTATGCATATCAATTTTCATGAAGAAATTCCATGGGGAAGTCATCTGATCAAGAGTTGACTTTTCAGACAAGTCAGTGCAAAATCAGGGCATCTGAGGCCCCCAATGACCCAACCAATGGTTGATCTTCATCATTTTGAGTGTATATGATCTTTATTTGATCATGGAAGAAGGTTGAAGTTCATAAAAATCAAGAATTTGGAAGTTTTGCAAATGTTGACTTTTTGGGCATAGTTGACTTTTCAAGAATGCTTCATTTTAGGTCATTTTTCAAGCCTTGATTCTTGATCCAAAAATGCTTCAAATGGAAAAACTTTGGTCATGAAAGTTGTAGATTACATCTTTCCCTTTTCAAAAAGTACAAGAACATGATCAAACTCTTCTTGGATCAAAAGTTATGGTGTGACAAAGTTGGCTAAAATCATTGATTTTTAAGGCATGCTTCAAATGAGAATTTTGCAAAACCATGAACCAATGCCTTTTGTAACCTCTAGTTCATTTCAAACCAGTACACAAACATTCCATATGTCCCAAAAATCAGAATTGAACCAAAATCACATGTTCATGGTTCATGTAACAAGACTTTTTTTCATGAAGTTCAAAAAGGTGACAACTTGCAAAACCATCATGATGCTTCTCTCCACTTGATGCATTGGCTGCTGGACCTTCCCAACATCACACACACACCATGCTGCACCAGAACCATGCCTTGTACTAGCCTAGATCATGAGCCATACTTCTCTTACACAAAAGGTGGACTTTGAGCAAAAGCAAACTTACCAATCACTATAGGCCAGGTCACATCATCTGACCTATAGGATTAAAATACAATATCCTTTGGCAAGCAAAATATAACAAGAGGCAAGGCTGAAACAAGACATGGCAACACATACACAAAAACACACCATTTTGCAAATTGCTTCGAATCTCTCTGCCCAGCCATCAAACATCCAAACTATTTTCACACCTCAACTCACCATGCTTCATTGAGCTCAAAGCAACCAAGAACCAGGCCTGAAACAAGCCATAACTCCATTTCACCATTTTCACTCCAACTTGCAGTTTCTTTCGAAACTCTCACCACAGCTCACTGTCGCTCCCGACAAATGAAACGGGTTCATATGAAGGTACAGACGCGAACGGTCGGCGAGAGGGACAATGAGAACACACAGCCGTGAACTCACTGGAGATGAATAGAGTCGCCAGCTAGGCATTTTTATCCCGGAGGAAAGGTAATGCTGCATAAACCTAGAAAGAGATGGATAAGACGGTTGCGAACCAGAGAGACTGAGAAAGGGGGTTGGTTACAACCTGGGAAGGTATTAGCACCCAGATTGTCCGCCGTACTCGACGGGATCCACGCTTAAAAGATTTGTGTTTTAAAGGGGTAGTGTCAGTGCAATTTGTGTATAAAATAGCTGGAAAGGAATGTACAGGTGTCAGTGTAAAGTGTATAAGTGATATGAAGTATGAAAGTGTCAGTGTAAGAACAAGGTGAAATGCTCAAGATCATGAGGCTAAAGAATGAAGCTAGAAAGAGGGGGAATATACAGGGACTTTTGTTCGATAACTGTTAAGTTATGCCTACGTATCCTCTCGTGCAATGAGGAAGTCAGAACACCGTAGTTCGACCCAAAGAGACTGAAGATAAATTGACTGTGAATTGCTTGCTTGTCTATGCTCAAGTGTATGACCTGTCTGGCTCAGGTGCAGACTGTCTTGCATTAGACGGAAGAAGCAAGTTCTCGTTTGTGAGTGAATGAGATGAGAAAAGAATCCCGGAGGAGACGATTATTGTTTGTTTTTGTGTTTTCAGTCTTTTATTGCTTTTTGGTTTGTCATAAGTTAATGAGCTTAAGTCTAAACCAATGGGTTAGTAGACTCATCACATCCTCCCTCTGATTAGGGGTAATGAGAATACCTTAAGTGTGAAGTCAGCTTCTCACACTTAATCACCTTTGATGTAGGATTAAAATCATTAACCTACTTGTGATTATTTAGATGTTTTTGTTGTTTTTGTTTAGTGTTGAGTAATGAGATTAAGCCATAATCAGGGATTAAACAGACCCATTACACCATCCTAATAGAAGGATAATAGATGAGAATGTTTAAGCTGAGGAAAGCTCCTCAACTTAATCCATGATTAGGGATTAAACTCATGACAAAACAAGACCTTTATTAAGTGGATTTTAATTAATGATAAGATGATGAAGTGATTTTTAGGGTTTGTAAGACAGCTTGAGGAGGACTTGTCCATTAACACTAGGGTTAGTCCTTCTTAACCAATTAAGGAAGAATTAGAACCCTAATGCAAGGCCCAAGTTACAAGCTTGATGTCTTGATGATTATTAGATGAATTGATTAGAGATTTAAACACATTAAGGGTTTAACACTTAGGATTAAAGTTATACACTCCATCCTAATAGAAGGATGCAGGCATAAGCTTAATCACAAAGCCTTAAAGCCTTTAGGGTTTAGTCCCTGATTATGAGGTGAGAAGAGAAGACTCAATGAGACACAAAGGTAAAAACTGAGTGGGGAACTAATCAAAACCCTAATCATTGTCATGCTTGGTTGTTCCTAAGGTTTGTGAGGTTTACAAGAGAAGTCTTCAATGGAACCACCAGGAAGCAGATGAAAGGATTAGGAGAAGCAAAGTAACTTGCTTCATTGAAGAAGACAAGTCACTTGAAGAAAGAAAGTAAGAAGAAAAAGAATGAGCAAGCTCAATCTCAAACACATAACAAAATGCAGCATGGATGCATAAGAGAGATGAAAAGGAAATGTGAGAAGTGAAGGCAAATTCACTTCTCAAAGTTACTCACCACCTGAAAAGTTAGTAAAGGAATGCAATGCAATGCAAAATGAGATGAAATGTTATGATGAAAACCAAAACCAGAAGCATGTACATGATGATAATGATGCTATGAGATGATGCAAACATGAGATAAGGCATGGTGATGATCATATAAGCTCATGGATGCAAATGAAGCAAGCTAAGACACATGAACATACATGAAAAGTTATGAGATGCATATGGCATACAACATGGCAAATGCAAGATGCAATGATCAAACATGCTTTCAATATGTCTTAAGATGTCAAGTGAATCAAATAGATGCATAAAATTCTATGGCAAGTCATGTTATGCAAGAGAATGCAAGAAGGATGCAAAAGAAGGCCCAAATTAGGGTTCATGGGTCAAACATCAAACCAAAATCCAAAACAGAAACAAACCTTAATATAAAAAATGGAAAATGCCACCCAAAGAAACCCTAAACCTATAATAGACCACTGCCCAAAGGGGAACTCTCAACTCTCAACCAATCTCAAGATATGATTTTTACAAGTTATTAGGGTTTTTTAGGGTTCTTAACAAAAGAAATGCCAAACAAATAGAAAATGCAAGATCAAATCATGGCCATTTTACCCTAGAAACTACATGCCAAACACAAAACAATGCAAGAGGAATCAATGTCTCAACCTTCTCCAATAGGCAGAAATGAATTTTTGAATCCATGATCAAAATAATGCATAAAAAATGATTTAATTCAATGAAAAATTCTTAAAATGCATCAAGATCAAAAAAGAAATTTGGTTTGAAGGTTAGACAATGTTTCTAAATGTCTTAGAACATTTCATGAATTTTTTTGTAATTTTTAAATACCTAAAAGTATTTTTAATAAATTAATTTCCATTAATCAATTAAAAATAATCTTTTAAATATTTAAAAATACTTTTTTAATGATAAAAAATAAAATAAAAATGTTTTTGTGTCATAAAAATTAATAAAACTTTAAGGAAAAAGTTTCATAATTTTTATGTGTTTTTTACTATTTTTAATAAATCATGCAATTAAATTGAAAAGAAATAAAAATAAAATTGATTTAATCTGAATTAAATGAAAAGTAAGCTAATCCTAAGGTCCAGATTTGAAACTGCCTGCGCGCGAATTGACTACCCGCCACATCTTACGGCCCAAATTCAAACTTGCTAATTAATGCTTAAAACCCTAACCCTGCCGTTAATTACAATCAGGCGACCGGAACAGTGTTCCGGTCGTCTTCTCCGGCCATCCCCAAAATCAATCTCTCTCCCTAGGCCAAATCAGAAGCCCCAAGTCTCCAGAATCCATCTACCAACTATCCTAAGCACGAATCCATCCTCAAATCATGTTTAAACTCACACACAAACAAGAATCGAAGCAAATAAAATTCTAGGTCAAACTTTCAGAAGGCCATTACATGCTCATTTCTGGCTTATTTTCAAAAGTAAAGAGATCCCAATGATCAGTGTAACATGCACAACAAGATTTTAACAAGAGAAATGAGTTCTGGGAAAAAAGTTCATGGTGTCACCTGAGATGGAGCTCTTGATTCAGGAGCTCTTTGGATGATTCTTTGGCTCAACCTGGTCCCAATGGTCCACCTTTGAAGCTTTGGATGCTTAGTTGGAGTTTAAACAACCTCCTGGGTGAGTTTGCAGCAGCTCTGATCAAGGGAGGATGAAAATCGTATTTGAGATATAGGGTGTTTCAGGCCAAAACAAAGGGTTGTTTCTGGTCAGTGAGGTGAGTGGTGATTGTTGGTGGAGTTTGTTCTTGTGTTTGAGGTTTGTGGAAGGAGATTCGATGGAAAATGCAGGCTGAGGTGAAGAATGGCAATGGGGTATTCTTGCTCAAATCAAGCCTGGTTCTTGGTGCTTTCTACTCAAAGAGGCAAGGTGAGTTGAATGGTGAAGATGGCTTTTGTGTTTGCAAGCTGTGGAGAGGAATTCGAAGCAACTTGCAACTTGGTAGGTTTTTGTGTATGTGATTGTGTAGAGTGTTTCAGCCTTGCTTAGTACATGGAATGGCTTGCAAAATGATATGTTATTTTAATCCAAGTGGCCAGAGGATGTGACATGGCCTGTGGTGATAGGTAAGTTTACTTTTGCAAAAAGGTCAACTTTTGTGTAAGGCAAGTATGGTGAGGTGCTAGGCAAGTACAATGGGCATGGGCTGCGCACCATGATGAGTGTGTGAGGCTAGCTTGATTCAAGGACCAATGCAGCAAGTTGGTGAGGAGAAATGAGTGTTTTGCAACTTGGTTACTTTATGGATTTTCATGATAAAAATGCCTTGTTACATGAACTAAACACATGTGATCTTGGTTCAAATCTGATTTTTGTGACTTAGAGAATGTTTGTGTAATGGTTTAAAATGAACTAGAGGTCACAATTGGCTTTGGTTCAAGACTTTGCAAAATTTCCATTTGAAGCATGCCTTGAAAATTAATGATTTTAGCCAACTTTGCCTTGCCATAACTTTTGATCCAAAAAGAGTCTGATCATGTTCTTGTACTTTTTGAAAATGGAAAGATGAGATCTACAACTTTCATGACCAAAGTTTTTCCATTTGAAACCTTTTTGGATCAAGAATCAAGGCTTGAAAAATGACCTAAAATGATGCATTCTTGAAAAGTCAACTATGCCCAAAAAGTCAACATTTGCAAAAACCCTAAATTATTGATTTTTATGAACTTCAACCTTCTTACATGATCAAATAAAGATCATATACACTCAAAATGATGAAGATCACCCATTGGTTGGGTCATTGGGGGTCTCAGATGCCCTGATTTTACACTGACTTGTCTGAAAAGTCAACTCTTGATCAGATGACTTCCCCATGGAATTTCTTCATGAAAATTGATATGCATACTCCCTATACCATATAGAGATCAATGGAAACAAGAATGACCAAAAAATTTGGAGTTATGGCCTCTGAAACCAAAACCCTAATTTTCAGTCAACTGTGCAGTTCATCCTGGCTCTGCATCCAATCAAACCCTAGTTCTTGTGATTCCTCTGCATTTTTGACTTTGAGGAGATGGAATATTACATAAGAACACACATGGACCCCTTTGAGTTGATTAGTGGCCTTTGGAATGGCTCAAGATGCTTTGGGATTGCTCAGATCACAAACCCTAGGTGCAGATGCCCTAGAAACTATGCAGTGAATCAAAAATGAGATGTGAGATGATATGATTGTGTTTATGCATATGAGGATGATCACAAGCCATGGTGTGAATGGGTGAGGGCAAATTTGGGGTGTTTACAGCTGCCCCTATTCAAACATGAGTTAGCTGTGCAGGATGTAAGCGACGGCTTAACAGGCAAACAAGATAACTTGTGGTTGAATACCAAAGACAGTCCAAAATTTGCACTCACAGAAAGAAGAAGAAAAGGGATATAGATTGCAAAAGGAAAATAAAGTATATTGTAAAGGTGCGGAAAACAAAGCGATGACGGGGACGGCCGACATGCTGGGGATAGAAGGTAAAGCCAAGACGGGGACGGCCGACTAGCTGGGAAAAAAATAAGAAATTATGATGGGGACGGCCATCAAGATAAAGCTGTAAAATTCTCTGGGGATTAATGAAACATGACGGGGACGGCCATCAAGTTCATAAAGGTAAAGTAACCAACGATGGGGACGGCCATCGGGCTAAAAGGAAAAGGGACCACGACGGGGACGGCCATCGGGTTAAAGAATAAATGAAATAAACAGATGATGGGGTACGGCCATCAAAGGTGAAGGACGATCACCTAGCAGGGGACGGCTGCTCTGTTGGGAATAAAAGAAGATATGATGGGGACGGCCATCAAAGGTGGAGGACGACCACCTGGCAGGGTACGGCTGCCGAAAATATCAACGATGGGGACGGCCATCGGATAGAAAAGGTCAACGATGGGGACGGCCATCGGACGAGCATGATGGAGGACGACCATCAAGAAGTGGAGGACGACCACTCAGCAGGGGACGGCTGCTCTCGAGGCTTATCATAACACAGGACGAGTGTTAGATAACCAAAAATCAACAATGGGGACGGCCATTGGATAAAGTGATGAAGGACGATCATCAAGAGGTGGAGGACGACCACCTAGCAGGGGACGGCTGCTAAAATATCAACGATGGGGACGACCATCGGATGAGCATGATGGAGGACGACCATCAAGAAGTGGAGGACGACCACTCAGCAGGGTACGGCTGCTCTCAGGGTTATCATGACACAGGACGAGTGTCAGATAAAAGAAAATGCTTTGGCGATCTACTGGGGGTATAGTAAACATGGACGGGCGTTTACAACCAAGAAAGGAAAGTATAAGTGTTTGGTATTATGTATAGATTAATGATGCGGACGAGCACCCTTAAGACTACGATACGGACGAGTATCGGGTAGAAACAAACTAGCACATGTTCAGAGATGATGCTACGGGCGAGTATCAACTGGTTAACAAGGAACACGGACGAGTGTTGAATCTGATGGTTCTTCTGGGGGAATAGTAGACACGGACGAGCATCTATATTCAAGAAGACACAAGTGTTTGACACGGTGTATGGATTAAAGATGCGGACGAGCATCCTTAAGACTTATGATACGGACGAGCATCATGTAGAAACAAACACTAGACGCAATGTTCTGAGATGATGGTACGGACGAGTACCAACTGGTTAACAAAGAACAAGGACTATTATTGAATCTGTGGGGTTATGAGTGGTGTATACAAGATACGGATGAGTATCTGTATAAGTGTACCAAGGAGTAGTGAGTATATATATATAAGCGTTTATCTGCTGGGGAGAGTGACACAGACGAGTGTCAAAAGAGAAAAGTGTAATATGAGCAAGTATCTGCTATACAAAGTCTAAGCGACTGCGCTGGGGATATGACACGGACGGGTGTCAGGAAAGTGTATATATAGATATGTGTGGGTGCAAAGAGGATGTCTTTGGCTTTCTGCTGGAGATTTGACACGGACGGGTGTCAGGAAATACCTGTAGTACGGGTGATTTTGTTTGTAAAGTGTATTCAGGCAACTTTACTGGGGAGTGACGACACGGACGGGTGCCAAAAGGTGTATATACTGGTGTTTGTGATTTGAGAGGCAACTGCTTTTGCTGGGACTCTGGTGAGGATTTCTGTACAATGATGATGAACGGTTATTATGCACAAGCGTTAATTCATAACATGGCTTATGATTATGCTATGCGTTTGATTTTTGCCGTAATGCTCCGTATTAGACGGAATGCTACGCTCTGAGGGGATAGTATGATGCAAATGCCATGATTATGCAAAGAGGCACAGATCCAGGATTCGGATCCCGTTGCTGCGAAGATCTCTGGTTGATCTGCTTGAAGTGAACATCCCAGCTGGGGATGAGATCATTGGTAGATCTGGTGATGTATTCATTTGGGGATATAGGTCACTGGTTGACATATCCTTGTAATACGGGACCCAGCTGGGGTTTGTAGAAGCTTTCTTCATTCTGTTGTGATCTTCCTGCGCTGCTCTTCTGGATAGAGGCTGGAACTCTGTGGGGAGATGGTTCTCTGACTTCTGTATTCAGCTGAGGATGACACGGCAACTTGGCTGGGGAATTATGAGAGGCAACTCAGCTGGGGAGAGCAACAAGAGGCAACTCAGCTGGGGAGAGCAACAAGTGGCAACTCAGCTGGGGAAGTGGGCACCTTCCAGTGCCACGTGGAAGATAGACCGAGTTGATAATGATTTGCCAGCTTGCTAAGACGTAACTTGCATGCCCCAGGTTGCGTTCTGGATACCTGCAATCCTGCAAAGATAAGGAGACGCACAAAAGGTCCCGAGGTATCCTCTACTGGATTCCGTCATAGGAGTCAAGCACTCTCAAGAGTAAGTATATTCCCTGTAAGCATGTGTTTTTTTTTATTATTTTTAGAGAAAAACATCTGTACTTATGCAACTAGTTTTTTAGAGACATCAGACATCCTTTGTAAATGTACAAGACGAAACATGACTGAAAAATCTGATTTTATTAATTCATATGCCCTGAATTGGCGAGATACAGTCAAAGAAACAAATCCCCTGAAATGAGGAGATTGTTACAAATTGAGAAACAAAATGCTGGCAGTGTTGACGACGCTTTGAGGAGCTTCCTCTCCTGCTATGACTCGTATGACAATGACGTTCTTCTCGTCTTGCTTTCTGAAGAAAGTTGATCCTGATTGAAGCTTGATCCTTTGGAGCTTACCGAGTTGTATATAATACAGACGAATTCAGAATGCAGTTGTTCGCTTATTCCCTTATTTTGCATGGATCGCCCTTTCGGGTTTTCAATCCATCAGGATACCCATTTTTGCCTGAGTTGTCCAATGCGGCTTTTCAACTCAGCGGGTGTACATTTTTTCATTTATTTCCCTTATTTTTGCCCGAGTCTTTTATTCTGTTTTTGACTCGCCGGGATGCCCTATTTTGCCTGGACTTACATTCTGTTTTTATGTCCAGCGGGTCATTTTATGCGAAGTATTTTTTAACTGCATCTGAATTCACAGGGGACGGGAAATCTTCACCATCCATGGTGCTGAGCATCAGCGCTCCACCAGAGAAAACTTTCTTTACAACGAATGGTCCTTCATAATTTGGAGTCCATTTGCCCCTGTGGTCTGTATGAGGAGGGAGGATTCTTTTCAGTACAAGATCTCCCACTTGGTACTCTCGGTGCCTGACTTTCTGATCGAAGGCTCTCTTCATTCTTTTCTGATACAACTGCCCATGACAGATTGCAGCTAATCTCTTCTCTTCGATCAGACTTAGTTGCTCGTATCGGGCCCGAACCCATTCTGCTTCACTCAGTTTAACATCCATTAATACCCGTAACGAGGGTAGTTCAACTTCAACAGGTAGGACTGCTTCCATACCATATACAAGTTGATACGGTGTTGCCCCAGTGGATGTTCTGATTGACGTGCGGTACCCATGCAAGGCAAACGGTAACATTTCATGCCAGTCTTTGTATGTGATTACCATCTTCTGCACAATCTTCTTAATATTCTTGTTTGCCGCCTCAACAGCGCCATTCATCTTTGGCCTGTAAGGAGAAGAATTGTGGTGTTGGACCTTGAAGTCCCGGCATAACTCTGCCATCATTTTGTTGTTTAGATTTGAACCATTATCAGTAATGATTCGCTCGGGCACTCCATACCGACAGATGATATCTCTTTTCAGAAATCTGGCTACCACTTGCCTTGTAACATTTGCATATGAGGCTGCTTCGACCCACTTGGTGAAATAGTCGATGGCGACCAGGATGAATCTGTGGCCATTTGAAGCAGTTGGCTCAATCTTGCCAATCATATCAATGCCCCACATGGCAAAGGGCCAAGGTGAAGACATGATGTTCAAAGGATTGGGAGGCACATGCACCTTATCTGCGTAAATCTGGCATTTATGGCATTTCCTGGCGTAAGCACAACAGTCTGCATCCATTGTGATCCAGTAATAGCCTGATCTTAACAACTTTTTAGCCATGGCATGCCCTCCAGCATGGGTACCAAAAGATCCTTCGTGCACTTCATGCATCAACAAATCTGCTTCTGTCTTGTCAACACATCTGAGGAGTACCATATCAAAGTTTCTTTTGTATAAAGATCCATCAGTGTTCAGGAAGAAACTACCAGCAAGCCTTCTCAAAGTCTTCTTATCATTGGAAGATGCCCCAGGTGGGTATGTTTGATCCTCCAAGAAGCACTTAATGTCGTGGAACCAAGGCTTATCATCTTTGACAACATCTGCTGCAAATACATATGCTGGCCTGTCGAGTCTGGACACTGAAATCTGAGGTACAAAGTTAGCAGCTTGAACTTTGATCATGGACGAAATGGTAGCCAAAGCATCTGCAAACTGATTCTCATCCCGAGGGATATACTCAAGTTTGACTGTTGTGAAGAAAGTCAGCAACCTCCTTGTATAATCCCTGTAAGGTATCAGATGATCCTGGTGGGTGTACCATTTTCCGTTGGTTTGATTGACTACCAAAGCTGAATCTCCGAATACAGTCAACGTTTTGATCCTGAGGTCAATGGCTTCCTCAAGACCCATAATGCAAGCTTCGTATTCAGCTTCGTTGTTAGTGCAGTTGAAAGTGAGTTTTGCCGAGAAAGGCATGTGAACTCCTTTAGGTGTAATGAGTACTGCACCAACACCACGACCATTCATGTTAACAGCCCCATCAAACATCATAGTCCATTCTTCCTCCGGGTCAGGCCCTTCAGTGTGAATAGGCTCTTCGTGATCTTTTGCTTTAATGAACATGATGTCTTCATCAGGGAAGTCAAACCTCATAGGCTGGTAGTCATCAATGGGTTGCTCAGCAAGATATTCAGATAGTACACTGCCTTTGATGGCTTTCTGAGATGTGTACTGTATGTCGTATTCTGTGAGAATCATCTGCCATCTCGCAACCCGTCCGGTAAGAGCTGGCTTCTCGAAGATGTACTTAACCGGATCCATTTTTGAGATTAATAAGGTAGTGTGGGTCAACATATACTGTCTCAGTCGGCGAGCAGCCCACGCTAAAGCACAGCAAGTTTTCTCGAGCAGTGAATAACGTTGTTCACAGTCGGTAAACTTTTTGCTTAGGTAGTATATTGCATACTCTTTTCGACCAGACTCGTCATGCTGGCCCAGCACACACCCCATTGACTCTTCTAATACTGTCAAGTACATTATCAGAGGTCTTCCTTCAACTGGCGGCATGAGGATTGGAGGTTCTTGCAGATATTCCTTGATCTTGTCAAAAGCCTTCTGGCAATCTTCGTTCCACCTGACCGTCTGTTCCTTTCTTAACAGCTTGAACAAGGGTTCACAGGTTGCCGTAAGGTGAGATATGAACCTTGAAATGTAGTTCAACCGACCCAAGAACCCTCGAACTTCTTTCTCAGTTTTCGGTGCAGGCATTTCTTGAATAGCCTTGACTTTATCAGGGTCAACTTCAATCCCTTTCTCGCTTACAATAAATCCCAGCAGCTTACCGGATCGCACCCCAAATGTGCATTTGTTGGGGTTCAGCTTCAGTTGGTACTTCCTCAGACGCTTGAACAACTTCAGCAGATTTACCAGGTGTTCTTCTTCAGTAAGAGACTTGGCAATCATGTCATCCACATAACACTCGATTTCCTTATGGATCATATCGTGGAATAATGTCACCATAGCCCGTTGATATGTTGCACCAGCATTCTTTAGTCCGAATGGCATCACCTTGTAACAGAACGTGCCCCAAGGTGTGATAAATGTTGTCTTCTCCATGTCTTCAGGTGACATCTTGATCTAATTATATCCTGAAAATCCATCCATGAAGGAGAATACCGAGAACTGAGCCGTGTTATCCACCAATACATCAATGTGAGGTAATGGGAAGTCATCTTTTGGGCTGGCTCTGTTCAGATCCCGGTAATCAACACACATTCTTACTTTGCCGTCCTTCTTAGGCACAGGTACTATATTAGCAACCCACGGTGGATAGCTAGTCACAGCAAGGAACCCGGCGTCCCATTGCTTTTGTACCTCTTCCTTAATTTTCATAGCCATGTCGGGACGAGTTCGGCGCAGTTTCTGTTTGACCGGTGGGCATTCTTCCCTTAGAGGCAGCTTGTGCACAACAATGTCGGTATCCAACCCTGGCATGTCTTGATACGACCAAGCAAACACATCAACATACTCTTGAAGCAGATCTATCAGTTGTCTCTTCACCGAGTCTTGCAGGCAGGCCCCGATTTTGACTTCTTTCACGTCTTCGTCCGTACCAAGATTAATCACTTCAACCTCCTCCTGGTGAGGAGTAATAACCTTTTCCTCCTGTCTTAACAACCTGGCTAGCTCTTCAGGAAGCTCATATTCTTCTTCAACCCCTTCATCAGCTTGATTGATCGGATTGTCAAAGTCATACGATGTCATAGCCGTGCTGTTGTCGGTGCTGTCTGGAAGGCACACTCTGCAAGGGTTAAGTTTGTTCATTTTAGTGATTGATTTTAATCTTTCCTTAGAAAAAAGTGAAATGAAGTTATCATTTTGAAAACACCGCCATTTATTTTTGTACAAAAAGAAAAATGGAAAAACAGTGAGCAGAAAAGAAAAGACTCGTTTGCAAAAAGATGTCTGATATTTCATTAATTTAATCTTGTTTGCACAAAAGTACAGATGGCCCTGATTACAAAATGAGTCTTGTCATCTTGGGAAAGATGCAGGACTTGGATGCATGCTATAAAAATACAGGAAATAATAATTACTCTGCATGAGTAACTCTTATAATTTCCTGGGAAGACCAGTTCGAGACTCTGTTCCCCGGGATCTTTGGACGAATCCAATTCTCCAGATTGCGCTCCTCTTCCAGCTCGTCTTCCAGGCAGTTGATAGCATCAGGGGTAAGCATTCCCCCACTGACAAAACCTGGCTCTGCAGCAGCCTTTGCTTGATGTTGAGTTGGTCTGTAACCCAACCCAAACTTGTCCTTCTTCTCCTCCACAGCTAAAACCTTGCCCTAGCCTAGGGCAGTTCCTTCTTCAACAACCTTTCGGGCTTGTTGGTAAGACGACATGGAGATACCCGACACAGCAGATGCTTCATTGACATTCAAGGCTTCAAAACCTTGGCTCATTGTTTCATGGATCTCTCCATCCATCTCAATGTACTTATAGGTTGCCAGGTGGCTGACAAAAATGTCCTCCTCTCCACAGATTGTGACAACTTGGCCTTCCCACTCAAATTTTAACTTTTGGTGAAGGGTAGACGTTATTGCGCCGGCGGCGTGAATCCAGGGTCTACCCAACAAATAGCTGTAGGCGGGCTGAATGTCCATCACATAAAAGATAGTTTTAAAGGTCTGTGGGCCAATTGTCACGGGTAGCTCAATCTCTCCCAGAACCGATCTCTTAGAGCCATCAAAGGCTCTTACTACCAGGTTGCTGGGTCTCAATGCCAATCCATCATATTCTAACTTCACCAGAGCCTTCTTTGGTAAGACATTCAGGGAAGAACCTGTGTCCACCAGCACATGAGAAAGGACAGCTCCTTTGCATTCCATGGTTATGTGCAAGGCTTTGTTGTGATTGCGGCCATCCACTGTCAGGTCAGAATTGGTAAACCCTATCCCATTGCTAGCAGTAACGTTTCCAACCACGGTTTCCAACTGGTTGACAGTAATCTCCTCAGGCACGTAAGCTGCGTGCAAGACTTTAAGTAGTGCATTCTGATGGGCCTCGGAGCACATAAGCAGTGAGAGAATAGAGATTTTGGATGGCGTCTGGTGAAGCTGATCCACAATTTTATAATCACTCTTTTTGATGATTCGCATAAACTCATCAACTTCCTGATCAAATGGTGTCTTCAGGGTTTCTTTGGCAGCCTGATCTTCCTGCACCGGGCCTTTTCCCTTTGCCTTGGCAGCAGCTTCTGCTTCGGCAGTAGGTCTTTGCATTGGTGGAGCAAAGAGACGTCCGCTTCGAGTGAAGCCTCCGCCTCCCCCCACATTGTCAATTTGTGGTGCAGGTGTTGATGTTTCAAGAGTGATTCTTTTTCCTTCGCAATACACGTCAGAGCCATAGTGCCAAGGGATGGCCCTGTTGCTTTCATATGGTACTGGTCCAGGCACCGTGACAGTGACTGGACTGATTGCCGCTGCTGAAGGGACTGTAATTGTTTGTGGATCATAAAAGATTGTAACTGGTGCTCTAATGGGAGCAGCACCTTCTGAATGGTATGCAGAGTTGTTTTCAGGATCATAAAATATGGTAACAGTGGAGACATCTTCATGATTGATTGCTGGTGTTGTAGGAGGTATTGTTGGAAGGACTGTTGTTGTTGTTGATGGAGATTCGAAATGGAATGAAGCTGAAGTTGTAGCAGGAGAAACTGTTGAAAACTGATCATTTGGGAGGACAGATGGAGTACTTGTTGATGTTGCTGTAGGATTGTCGGGAACAATAGTTGCTGCAGTTGTAGGAGGTTCTGGAACCGTTGCTGATGAAGTTGCCGGATTTGTCGGGAATGATGTAGTGATCTGTAGCAGGCCACTCTGAATAAGGCTGTCAATGCCATTCCTCAGGTCCTCACACCCATTCCATGAAATATTGCAATAGGGACACCCTAGTTCACACCCTGGAAATATTTGGTTCTCACGAAGTTGAGCTTTGATTTCCACCAATGGTGTCCTGATCTGATCCACACTGGTTATTAAATAAGACGGTCTGTCTTCTTCAATAGCATTAATTCGGGGACCACCATGGTTTGGCATAGGGTTTTTATTGACATTGGGCGGAGGTGCAAAATTCAGAGCCTTGGAGTCTACCAAGTCTTGTACCTTCATATGCAGAGCCCTGCATTTTTCTGTACTGTGACCAGGTGCGTTTGAATGAAAAGCACACCTAGCATTGGAGTCATAGTTCCTTGGTAGACTGTTGGGATCCGGAGGTGCCAACGTTCTTAGCTCAACTAGGTTGAGTTTCAGAAGTTGTGGCAGCAAGGCAGCATACGGCATCGGGATCGGATCGATCACTCTGTTAGCTTGAGAAGGCCTTTGTTGGAATGGCCTCTGTTGATTGTTGTTGTTGGTGTTGTTGCTGTTGTAGTTTCTTGGAGGATATTGATTCGACTGATACTGAGGTTGTTGTTGGAAGTTTTGTTGAGGAGGTTGATAGACTGGCTGAGGATGAGCTGGAGCAGGAATGGTGACTGCTGCTATCGACCTTTGAACGTACTGGGGTCTACCCCTGTTGGTGTGAATGGCATTGGTCTCGCCAGTTCTTCTCGGGCCTGCAAAAGGCTTTCTTGTACTACTGGACGAGCTGGCACCATTATCAGAGATCTTACCCATTTTTAACAGGCTTTCAATTCTCTCCCCAGCTATGACAACATCTGCGAAGCTAGTAGAAGAGAAAGCAGCCAACCTGTCAATATATGTTCCCTGAAGGGTGTTCATAAACATGTCTGCCATTTCTCTCTCAGACATTGGTGGTTGAACGGCAGCAGCCAATTGCCTCCATCTCTGGGCATATTCTCGGAAACTTTCCCTTGACGACTGTGACATTCCCATTAGGAGAGTCCTGTTGGGCGCCATGTCTAGATTATACTGATACTGTCTGATGAAGGCCTCTGCCAGGTCCTTCCAGCATCTAATTGTTGCTCTTGTCAGATGGGAATACCACTCCCTCGAAGCTCCAGTCAAGCTATCTTCAAAATAGAACATCCACAATTTCTCATCCATTGTATAGGCCTTCAGCCTTCCCAGAAATGATTGTAGATGAGTCCGGGGGCATGAAGTCCCATTATACTTTTCGAAACAAGGTGGCTTGAACTTATGGGGGATCCTGACCCCGTCTACCAAACCCATGTCCATAACGTCGAAGCCCAAAGAGTTTTGAGATTCTAAGGACCTCAACTTCTCAGCTATTTCATCCAATCTTCTATCATAAGCCTCTTCCCCAACACCCATTACTGTGAACTGGTCTTCTTGAGGGTCTTCCTGTAGTACCCTCCCTGCTGTGGCAGTCCCTTGTATATTGACAGGGATGTTAGTCTCTGGATGGAGATGGGGTCCAAAAACTGGGGGATTGACATGAGGTTGGACCCTCTCGTTGTTACTTGTGCCAGCAGTTCCCACATGGGGCTCCTCTTGATTCCTCCCTTCTACCAAAGCTCTGAGCCTCTCCTGGCTTTGAGCTAAGTTGTTCATTACTTCCATGAACTGTGTTATCTGAGTTCTCATCTCCAACCTTTCGTTGGCCATCTGGTTTCTGACCTCCGTAAGGTCCTGCTGCATCTGATCCATCTGAATTCCCGGAAGGTTGTTTCTAGTTGGGTACCTGTGTGGCCTGTTGAGGGGAAATACCCGGCGGCGAGCAATAATTCCTGAGATTCACAACAGAGGTTAGTAACAACAAAACAAAAACCTACAAAACAAACAAAAGGGTTAGTATGCAATGCAGTTATGCTTATTTGTTCTCAAGGTATCCGGTTTGGCCTTCAGTTTTGACCCTTCCAGACCCTTGAAGATGATGCTATTGAAGTTGCTTTTGAAGTAAACTTGGATGGAACAAACTAACACATATATTACATAAGATGAAATAATACAACTTGTTCATTTTACAATACCAGCCCTCAAAGGGGTCAAAATACATCACAAAAAACAAAAGTACATGGAATAGGAATAACAACAAGCAAATGATCAAACTCCAAGGCCAAACTCATCCTCACGAACCTCCTTAAGAAGTGCTTCGGTCACAGGATCAGCCGGATGTTCCGTGAGATTCCTGATGAGAAGGTTTCTTGTTGCAACAGCTGCAGTCAATTTCTTGTTCTGACTTTGGTCCTTAGACCTCTTCACTCCAGCTCTGATTTCTAGCTCTGATATTTCCTTCTGGGCTGCTGCCAGGGCTTTTTCCATCTGCTCCATCTTGTCCTGAACTCTCTTGTCTTCTAGAGTACGGGCCTCAGTGATCCGGACCCACCTGGCCTGACTCTCTTTCAGGTACAAGTCTGTTCCTGCTCTCTGGAACTGGGCTTCTTTACAAGCATTCTTCAGAATTTGTTCACCAGCTTTAGACTTGTTGATATAATCTCCAGACTTCTCAATTTTAGTCAAGTGTTCCACTCTTAATTTCTCCAATCTCTCAATCTCCCTCACACCTTCACTCCTCTCCCGGAGGGTCTTCTGCAAGGCCTGGGTTAACTTCTCATTTCTTTCCTTCAAACTCTCAAACTCCTCCAAACTGACGGTGGCAGGGGGTGGTGCTGAAGATGACTCAGGCATGTCTTCTATGGTGAAGGGCAATCCAGAGAATTGGGCCCTGGCATGGGACCACTCATGATATTGGGCTGATGCCACATTATTGCACTTCCCCAGAATGGTGACTCCCTTGGTTTGAACATGATCCCAGGCCCAGGCAGCCTGCCTAACAGTTGCCAGACTAATCTTGTTCTCACAGTAGAGGGTCTCAACCAAGTCTTGCTCCCTAGGAGTATGGACCAGTGCATAGCCCAGTTGCCTCCTGAACAGCAGAGGGTTGTAATTGATACTTCCCTTAACTCCTATTAAGGGCACATTGGGAAAGTGCCCACAGCTGGTGATGATATCTCTACCCTTGGTGCTTTGAGTACACCATCTGATATCTGCTGAAGTTAGGTTAGTGAGCCTCTTAGCCCAGTTGCTCTACTGATGAGGATTGAGAAATGTATCTGTCCTGGGTAGATGCTTGAGAAGCCAAGTATGAAATAATGGAGCACAAATCCTCACTAATCTTCCCCTCTGTTTCTCATTCCTCTGATGCACTGAATAGTAAAGATCCCCCAATAAAGTTGGCACTGGGTTCTTCAGGATGAACAGATGGATTGCATTTTTGCTAATGAATCGAGGCTCATCTGCAAACAACACAATTCCATATATGCACAAGGCCAGCAGGGCACAAACAGCTTTCCATTCTCCTAGAGAAGCCTTCAAGGTAGCTTGAGAAATTAAGAAGTCCAGATGAAAACCAGGGATCCAAGCTTTAGAGGTCATATGCTGCTCGACCAAAACAGGTTCCAGACGCAAAGCTTTTGCTACTTCTCCATTAGCAGGAAAGACCATCTCAGGGTTGAAAGGAATTTCTCTCCTGATAGGCATGCCAACTAATGAGGAGTACTCTTCCAATAAGGGGCCTAACTGAAAGTCTTGCAAAGTAAAACATCTCAGTGGAGGATCATAAAACTGAATGCAGGTGTGGATGAGGCTCCTCTGAGATGGGTCCAGATCCATGACCAAGTCAAGTATATCCCCATAATGCTCCCTGAACAAAGGTATGTGCTCAGGAGGGATCAGGGTTTGGACCCTCCTGATGTCTGATAAGTCTGGTTGGAAGAAATGATAGGTGATGTTGCTTTTCTTTGGAGCCATGATGCTGAAGACTGAGTAGGGTGCTGATGAAGATGTTGAGGAGTGGGCCACTGGCTGGCTAGTGCAAGTAACTGAAGTATATGGCTGACAAGCTGAAGCAAGTACTGGTGGAGATAGGTCAATACTGCAGATGGGGTCAAAACCAAAACCAGATGAAAATGGATACCCTGAAACACAAATAAGCACATGTTAATATGATGCAATGGGTATGTATGCAAATGAAATGCAAGGGTCTGTGACTGAGCCGGATCTGATTAACTGCCTTGGTATAAGTCCATGTGTGTCCAAGAATTCCAGATGGAGGTCTATAAATCCAGTAACCAAGGTGGGGGACTCAAATAAAGAGCCACATGTCCAGGGTTTAGAATCACAAGAACTATCCAACATGGAGTATTCTTAACAAAGTCAAAGTAACAGGGTATTCTGAGGTCAAGGTACCTGCAAACCTGTAAACAGCCCAACCCCCTCACAGGTGGTGATCTAGAACAAGGATCCTCAGACTTGGATCAGTTATGAGAAGTGTAAACACTTCTAACCCGGAGGTACAGTGTTTACAATAACCATAACAATTCCTCCTCTAATTCACCTCAGTTTCTGAAGGTCAATACTAAAAGGTCATCCAGACTTAGCAGGCTTCCCAGATAGCCCTAGCATTGCAGGAAATCTGCAACACAGAGTTCTCAAGAGGAAACCCATATCTGAACCGTGTTTCATATTCCCGCACCAGACCGAAATGGAATGGGAAAGAATATGATTCACTCTAACCTAGGTGTCACTCAGATCCCAGGTATAGGATCTTAACTCTCAATGAAACACCCACCCACCAAAACAAAAAAAACCAGATCCAGCCAGCAGTACAGTATGACAATTATGATATAATGCAAAAGCAATAAAGAAAGTAGTAAAGCAAACTGTACATAAATCAAAATAAATACAAATATACAAACACAAATAAGCACATAACACCCCAGTAAACACAAATCAAACAAGCGCTAGGAGGAACCCACAAAAAGAACCAGAAGCCCTGGTTGCAGTATAAGGTTCCCCAGCAGAGTCGCCAAGCTGTCGCTCCCGACAAATGAAACGGGTTCATATGAAGGTACAGACGCGAACGGTCGGCGAGAGGGACAATGAGAACACACAGCCGTGAACTCACTGGAGATAAATAGAGTCGCCAGCTAGGCATTTTTATCCCGGAGGAAAGGTAATGCTGCATAAACCTAGAAAGAGATGGATAAGACGGTTGCGAACCAGAGAGACTGAGAAAGGGGGTTGGTTACAACCTGGGAAGGTATTAGCACCCAGATTGTCCGCCGTACTCGACGGGATCCACGCTTAAAAGATTTGTGTTTTAAAGGGGTAGTGTCAGTGCAATTTGTGTATAAAATAGCTGGAAAGGAATGTACAGGTGTCAGTGTAAAGTGTATAAGTGATATGAAGTATGAAAGTGTCAGTGTAAGAACAAGGTGAAATGCTCAAGATCATGAGGCTAAAGAATGAAGCTAGAAAGAGGGGGAATATACAGGGACTTTTGTTCGATAACTGTTAAGTTATGCCTACGTATCCTCTCGTGCAATGAGGAAGTCAGAACACCGTAGTTCGACCCAAAGAGACTGAAGATAAATTGACTGTGAATTGCTTGCTTGTCTATGCTCAAGTGTATGACCTGTCTGGCTCAGGTGCAGACTGTCTTGCATTAGACGGAAGAAGCAAGTTCTCGTTTGTGAGTGAATGAGATGAGAAAAGAATCCCGGAGGAGACGATTATTGTTTGTTTTTGTGTTTTCAGTCTTTTATTGCTTTTTGGTTTGTCATAAGTTAATGAGCTTAAGTCTAAACCAATGGGTTAGTAGACTCATCACATCCTCCCTCTGATTAGGGGTAATGAGAATACCTTAAGTGTGAAGTCAGCTTCTCACACTTAATCACCTTTGATGTAGGATTAAAATCATTAACCTACTTGTGATTATTTAGATGTTTTTGTTGTTTTTGTTTAGTGTTGAGTAATGAGATTAAGCCATAATCAGGGATTAAACAGACCCATTACACCATCCTAATAGAAGGATAATAGATGAGAATGTTTAAGCTGAGGAAAGCTCCTCAACTTAATCCATGATTAGGGATTAAACTCATGACAAAACAAGACCTTTATTAAGTGGATTTTAATTAATGATAAGATGATGAAGTGATTTTTAGGGTTTGTAAGACAGCTTGAGGAGGACTTGTCCATTAACACTAGGGTTAGTCCTTCTTAACCAATTAAGGAAGAATTAGAACCCTAATGCAAGGCCCAAGTTACAAGCTTGATGTCTTGATGATTATTAGATGAATTGATTAGAGATTTAAACACATTAAGGGTTTAACACTTAGGATTAAAGTTATACACTCCATCCTAATAGAAGGATGCAGGCATAAGCTTAATCACAAAGCCTTAAAGCCTTTAGGGTTTAGTCCCTGATTATGAGGTGAGAAGAGAAGACTCAATGAGACACAAAGGTAAAAACTGAGTGGGGAACTAATCAAAACCCTAATCATTGTCATGCTTGGTTGTTCCTAAGGTTTGTGAGGTTTACAAGAGAAGTCTTCAATGGAACCACCAGGAAGCAGATGAAAGGATTAGGAGAAGCAAAGTAACTTGCTTCATTGAAGAAGACAAGTCACTTGAAGAAAGAAAGTAAGAAGAAAAAGAATGAGCAAGCTCAATCTCAAACACATAACAAAATGCAGCATGGATGCATAAGAGAGATGAAAAGGAAATGTGAGAAGTGAAGGCAAATTCACTTCTCAAAGTTACTCACCACCTGAAAAGTTAGTAAAGGAATGCAATGCAATGCAAAATGAGATGAAATGTTATGATGAAAACCAAAACCAGAAGCATGTACATGATGATAATGATGCTATGAGATGATGCAAACATGAGATAAGGCATGGTGATGATCATATAAGCTCATGGATGCAAATGAAGCAAGCTAAGACACATGAACATACATGAAAAGTTATGAGATGCATATGGCATACAACATGGCAAATGCAAGATGCAATGATCAAACATGCTTTCAATATGTCTTAAGATGTCAAGTGAATCAAATAGATGCATAAAATTCTATGGCAAGTCATGTTATGCAAGAGAATGCAAGAAGGATGCAAAAGAAGGCCCAAATTAGGGTTCATGGGTCAAACATCAAACCAAAATCCAAAACAGAAACAAACCTTAATATAAAAAATGGAAAATGCCACCCAAAGAAACCCTAAACCTATAATAGACCACTGCCCAAAGGGGAACTCTCAACTCTCAACCAATCTCAAGATATGATTTTTACAAGTTATTAGGGTTTTTTAGGGTTCTTAACAAAAGAAATTCCAAACAAATAGAAAATGCAAGATCAAATCATGGCCATTTTACCCTAGAAACTACATGCCAAACACAAAACAATGCAAGAGGAATCAATGTCTCAACCTTCTCCAATAGGCAGAAATGAATTTTTGAATCCATGATCAAAATAATGCATAAAAAATGATTTAATTCAATGAAAAATTCTTAAAATGCATCAAGATCAAAAAAGAAATTTGGTTTGAAGGTTGGACAATGTTTCTAAATGTCTTAGAACATTTCATGAATTTTTTTGTAATTTTTAAATACCTAAAAGTATTTTTAATAAATTAATTTCCATTAATCAATTAAAAATAATCTTTTAAATATTTAAAAATACTTTTTTAATGATAAAAAATAAAATAAAAATGTTTTTGTGTCATAAAAATTAATAAAACTTTAAGGAAAAAGTTTCATAATTTTTATGTGTTTTTTACTATTTTTAATAAATCATGCAATTAAATTGAAAAGAAATAAAAATAAAATTGATTTAATCTGAATTAAATGAAAAGTAAGCTAATCCTAAGGTCCAGATTTGAAACTGCCTGCGCGCGAATTGACTACCCGCCACATCTTACGGCCCAAATTCAAACTTGCTAATTAATGCTTAAAACCCTAACCCTGCCGTTAATTACAATCAGGCGACCGGAACAGTGTTCCGGTCGTCTTCTCCGGCCATCCCCAAAATCAATCTCTCTCCCTAGGCCAAATCAGAAGCCCCAAGTCTCCAGAATCCATCTACCAACTATCCTAAGCACGAATCCATCCTCAAATCATGTTTAAACTCACACACAAACAAGAATCGAAGCAAATAAAATTATAGGTCAAACTTTCAGAAGGCCATTACATGCTCATTTCTGGCTTATTTTCAAAAGTAAAGAGATCCCAATGATCAGTGTAACATGCACAACAAGATTTTAACAAGAGAAATGAGTTCTGGGAAAAAAGTTCATGGTGTCACCTGAGATGGAGCTCTTGATTCAGGAGCTCTTTGGATGATTCTTTGGCTCAACCTGGTCCCAATGGTCCACCTTTGAAGCTTTGGATGCTTAGTTGGAGTTTAAACAACCTCCTGGGTGAGTTTGCAGCAGCTCTGATCAAGGGAGGATGAAAATCGTATTTGAGATATAGGGTGTTTCAGGCCAAAACAAAGGGTGGTTTCTGGTCAGTGAGGTGAGTGGTGATTGTTGGTGGAGTTTGTTCTTGTGTTTGAGGTTTGTGGAAGGAGATTCGATGGAAAATGCAGGCTGAGGTGAAGAATGGCAATGGGGTATTCTTGCTCAAATCAAGCCTGGTTCTTGGTGCTTTCTACTCAAAGAGGCAAGGTGAGTTGAATGGTGAAGATGGCTTTTGTGTTTGCAAGCTGTGGAGAGGAATTCGAAGCAACTTGCAACTTGGTAGGTTTTTGTGTATGTGATTGTGTAGAGTGTTTCAGCCTTGCTTAGTACATGGAATGGCTTGCAAAATGATATGTTATTTTAATCCAAGTGGCCAGAGGATGTGACATGGCCTGTGGTGATAGGTAAGTTTACTTTTGCAAAAAGGTCAACTTTTGTGTAAGGCAAGTATGGTGAGGTGCTAGGCAAGTACAATGGGCATGGGCTGCGCAGCATGATGAGTGTGTGAGGCTAGCTTGATTCAAGGACCAATGCAGCAAGTTGGTGAGGAGAAATGAGTGTTTTGCAACTTGGTTACTTTATGGATTTTCATGATAAAAATGCCTTATTACATGAACTAAACACATGTGATCTTGGTTCAAATCTGATTTTTGTGACTTAGAGAATGTTTGTGTAATGGTTTAAAATGAACTAGAGGTCACAATTGGCTTTGGTTCAAGACTTTGCAAAATTTCCATTTGAAGCATGCCTTGAAAATTAATGATTTTAGCCAACTTTGCCTTGCCATAACTTTTGATCCAAAAAGAGTCTGATCATGTTCTTGTACTTTTTGAAAAGGGAAAGATGAGATCTACAACTTTCATGACCAAAGTTTTTCCATTTGAAACCTTTTTGGATCAAGAATCAAGGCTTGAAAAATGACCTAAAATGATGCATTCTTGAAAAGTCAACTATGCCCAAAAAGTCAACATTTGCAAAAACCCTAAATTCTTGATTTTTATGAACTTCAACCTTCTTCCATGATCAAATAAAGATCATATACACTCAAAATGATGAAGATCACCCATTGGTTGGGTCATTGGGGGTCTCAGATGCCCTGATTTTACACTGACTTGTCTGAAAAGTCAACTCTTGATCAGATGACTTCCCCATGGAATTTCTTCATGAAAATTGATATGCATACTCCCTATACCATATAGAGATCAATGGAAACAAGAATGACCAAAAAATTTGGAGTTATGGCCTCTGAAACCAAAACCCTAATTTTCAGTCAACTGTGCAGTTCATCCTGGCTCTGCATCCAATCAAACCCTAGTTCTTGTGATTCCTCTGCATTTTTGACTTTGAGGAGATGGAATATGACATAAGAACACACATGGACCCCTTTGAATTGATTAGTGGCCTTTGGAATGGCTCAAGATGCTTTGGGATTGCTCAGATCACAAACCCTAGGTGCAGATGCCCTAGAAACTATGCAGTGAATCAAAAATGAGATGTGAGATGATATGATTGTGTTTATGCATATGAGGATGATCACAAGCCATGGTGTGAATGGGTGAGGGCAAATTTGGGGTGTTTACACTCACAAACATCAAAACCAACCTCACAAACCTTCTCCACTCATCATCAGGACCACACAGAACCACTCACATTGGCCTGAAGCTGCTTGCATCACCATTGCCATTTCCAACTGAGCTTGAGCAGAAGCTGCTCAAACTCTTCACGCAGCCAACATAAACTTCTCCAAAGCATTCAAACATCGTCTGGGGACCAAGTAGAGTGGATTGCACTGAAGGAAGTGTCCAGAAAGTCATCAGAGTGAAAGCTTCGAATCTCAGGTAGCTCAAGAAATATTTTTCCAGAAATCATTTCTTTTGTTCTAAACTTGTTCTTTGTGTCTTCCTGATCATGAATATGTCTTTGGTTTTGCAAATGGTGAGGAAATGAGAGTTTAATTGCTCTCTGAAACTTGCGTACCCTAATTCTTTCTTGCTTCGATTCAGCCTTGTTAGGAAGTATAAATTTGCTTTGATTAGGGGTTTTGGTTCGTGAGTGAGTGGGGGTCATTTCCCAATTCTTAGATTTCATTTTAGATAGGTTTTTAGAGTTTTGAGGATTTTCAGGGGAGATGCTGGCCGGAGAAGACGACCGAAAGTCTTCTCCGGCAGCCTGAAAGTAATTAGTGAGTTAATTAGGGTTAGGGCAAAATTCAAATATGGACCCTTGGATCTGGCTTCCCGCGCGCGTGTGTATGGTCCAGATCGTATCATTAATTCATAATCAGGATTAATTAATTTAATTAATTGAAATTAAGAGGTTTGAATTTCAGCCTTTGATCTGCGCGCGCAGTCAACCAGGCTCTCCCCAGATTCAATCCTGGCCCCTCATTTGGTTGACTTTCCATTATATTCATTTTTATTCATTTTCTTTTTCTTTTATTTGCACAATTATTTTAAAATAGTAAAAAATGTGTAAAAATTATGAAACTTTTTCCCATAAGTTTTATTAATTTTTATGACCCAAAAATATTTTCATTTTATTTTTTATCATTAAAAAAGTATTTTTAAATATTTAAAAGATTATTTTTAATTGATTAATGGAAATTAATTAATTAAAAATACTTTTAGGTATTTAAAAATCACCAAAAAATTCATGAAATATTCTAAGACATTTAGAAACATTGTCCAACCTTCAAACCAAATTTCTTTTTGGATCTTGATGCATTTTGAGAATTTTCCATTGAATTAAATCATTTTTTGTGCATTATTTTGATCATAAGTTCAAAAAATCATTTCTGCCTATCTAGGAAGAGTTGGACATTGATTCTTCTTGCATTGCATTGTGTTTAGCATGTAGTTTCTAGGATTAAATGGCCATGATTTGATCTTGCATTTTCAAATTGTTTGACATTTCTTTTGTTTAGGAACCCTAAAAACCCTAGAATCTTGTAAAAATCATAACTTGAAAGTGGTTAGGAGTTGAGACCTCTCCTTTGGGCATTGGTTTAGTATAGGATTAGGGGTCCTTTGTGGGGCATTTTCAATTTTTTATCTTAGGGTTTGCTTCTGATTTTGATTTTTGTTTGATGCATTGTCCATAAACCCTAATTTGGGCTTCCATGTGCATCCATCTTGCATTCTCTTGCATAACATGACTTGCCATGACATTTCAAGCATCCATTTGATTCATTTGACATCATAAGACATATTGAAAGCATGTTTGATCATTTCATCATGTATTTGCCATGTTGTATGCCATGTGCACTTCATAACTTTTCATGTATGTTCATGCTTCTTAACTTGCACCATTTGCATCCATGAACTTGTATGACCATTTCCATGTGCTGCCTCATGTTTGTAGCATCTCATAACATCATTGGCATCATGTGTATGCTTCTGGTTTTGTTTCTCATCATGTCATTTCATCTCATCTTGCATTGCATTGCATCTTTCTCACTAACTTTTCAGGTGGTAAGTGATGCTGAGAAGTGAATTTGCCTTCACTTCTCATGACTTTTCTTTTCATCTCTCTTGCATCCATGCTACATTTTTATATGTGTTTGAGTTTGAGCTTGCTCATTCTTCTTCTTCCCACCTTCTTTCTTCAAGTGACTTGACTTCTTGAATGAAGCAAGTCACTTTGCTTCTCTTGATCCTGTTCATCTGCATCCTGGTGTTTCTCTTTGAAGATTGCTCTTGTAAACCTTGCAAACCTTAGGAACAACCAATCATGACAATGATTAGGGTTTTGATTAGTCTCCCCTCTTAGTTTTACCTTTGTGTCTTCTTTGAGTCTTCTCTTCTCACCTCATAATCAGGGACTAAACCCTAAAGGCTTTAAGGCTTTGTGATTAAGCTTATGCCTGCATCCTTCTCTTAGGATGGAGTGTATAACTTTAATCCTAAGTGTTAAACCCTTAATGTGTTTAACTCCTTTAATCAATTCACTTAATAATCATCAAGACATCACACTTGTAACTTGGGCCTTGCATTAGGGTTCTAATTCTTCCTTAATTGGTTAAGAAGGACTAACCCTAGTGTTAATGGACAAGTCCCCCTCAAGTTGTCTTACAAACCCTAAAAATCACTTCATCATCATATCACCTAATAAAATCCACTTAATAAAGGCTTGTTTTGTCATGAGTTTAATCCCTAATCATGGATTAGGTTGAGGAGCTTTCCTCGGCTTAAACATTCTCATCTATTATCCTTCTATTAGGATGGTGTAATGAGTCTGTTTAATCCTTGATTATGGCTTAACCTCATTACTCAACACTAAACAAAAACACCAAAAACATCTAAATAATCACAAGTAGGTTAATGACCTTAATCCTACACCAAAGGTGTTTAAGCGTGAGAATCTGACTTCACACTTAAGGTATTCTCATTACCCCTAATCAGAGGGAAGATGTGATGAGTTTACTAACCCATTGGTTTATGCTTAAGCTCATTAACTTATGACAAACTCTCAAAAGCAATAAAAGACTGAAAATACAAAAGCAAACAATAATCGTCTCCTCCGGGATTCTTTTCTCATCTCATTCACTCACAAACGAGAACTTGCTTCTTCCGTCTAATGCAAGACAGTTTGCACCTGAGCCAGACAGGTCATACACTTGAGCATAGACAAGTAAGCAGTTCATCAAGTCAATTCACCTTTCAGTCTCTTTGGGTCGAACTACGGTGTTCTGACTTCCTCATTGCACGAGAGGATACGTAGGCATAACTTAATAGTTATCGAACAAAAGTCTATGTACATCCCCCCTCTTTCAGCTTCATTCTTTTAGCCTCATTATCTTGAGCATATTCTCACTCCTGCACTGACACTTCACTTATACACTTCACTTCTTTTACACCGACACCTGTACATCATCTTTCCAGCTCTTTATACACAGATTGCACTGATATTACCCCTTTAAAACACAAATCTTTTAAGCGTGGATCCCGTCGAGTACGACGGACAATCTGGGTGCTAATACCTTCCCAGGTTGTAACCAACCCCCTTTCTCAGTTTCTCTGGTTCGCGACCGTCTTATCCATTTCTTTTCTAGGTCTATGCAGCATTGCCTTTCCTCCGAGATAAAAATGCCTAGCTGGCGACTCTATTCATTCTCCAGTGAGTTCACGGCTGTGTGTTCTCATTGTCCCTTTCGCCGACCGTTCGCGTCTGTACCCTATCTGACTTAGCATCATTTAGCGGGAGCGACAATAGGGATAGTCTTACCATTTAAAGGATAAAGAACAGAAAGATTTAAACTTTAGGGTAGGTTCCTCATAGTTACTTGCTCACTATTTCAAATTTCAAATACTTCACAAAATTTCAAACAATTTTCAAACACAAGTTTTTTTACGCATCCGTACATGGATCATTATTAAACTCTTATGAAAATTTCTATTCACACACTTTACCTTTTCAAACACAATTTAAAGTGAGCTAAGTAACTAAGAGCCCATGGATAACCATGGATGTAAAGCGTGCTAACACCTTCCCTTTACATAACCTACCCCCCGGACCCAAAAATATCTCTTAAGGTCTTTCCTGTTCTTTTATGCCTTTCCTTTGGATAAAATAAAAGTCGGTGGCGACTCTTGCTATCCGCAACATAACTAAAGTCAGTTCTCCCACCGTGTTACAGAACTGGCGACTCTGCTGGGGATTTAATATTAAAGAGGGGTACCCTTAGGAATTAGATCACTCTTAAATTGTTTGCCTTGTTTGCTTTATATTACTTGTTGGGCTTTATGTGTGAAAGATCCTAACCCGGATCTAGTGTACCTTAGGTAAATGGCAATAGACCAAGGAAACTATACGACGTATATCGATACGGTTGATCTGGTGGCCATAGTTAGTGTGACTTCTTGGTTGGTGCTTATGTTCCTTAAGTCAAGTTGAGGATAATATGAGGCTGCCATATGTTGTCAATGCACTAACTAACTTTTAGAACCCTAGTTAACTCATCTTGGCCTTTAGAAAGTAGTGAGGTAACCGGCTTTGGTGCAGACTGAAGTTGGTTGACACTCGATACTACGCTCATTGAGATCTTAAACTTGGAGGGTTTTGGTTGGCAAGTAAGTTTCCTACTGAACAACCACCCTTGTGAAGGATCAATGATATTGAGATCCCTTAGAACCTGGTTACTTTTGTAGGACAGGATGAACCAACTAACTTCAGGGGAGGGTACTTACCTTAAACCTCATGCAAGCCTTTAAACCTAGGGCTATGGTGTGACTTGTTTGTGTGTGCCACATGTTTGTGATTGAACATAACATCATGACATCATCATGCATCATAAGCATAGCATTTTCACTAACCATTTCAAGGACCAAAGGATTTATCTTTGTTCTTTGTTGCAGGTCATGACTTCTGCTCGTAGGAACACCATCAGGATCAACTTTGTAGGGATACCTTCTAAGCTTAAAGAGTTGGTTTCTCAAGTGTCTGATCATTCCCAGTTCATCAAGAGACATGGTCACCTATTGGATCTAGTCACCTCAGGGTTTAATGAAGACATGATGAGTGTTCTGTTTCAGTTCTTTGACCCTAAGCACCATTGCTTTGCATTCCCTGACTATCAGCTGGTTCCTACAATGGAGGAGTTCTCTAAACTTCTGGGTATACCTGTTCTTGATCAAAGACCCTTCACAGGCTTGGAGAAAGAGCCTAAACCAGAGTTTATTGCTGCAGCTCTACATCTGAAGAAGTCTGACATTGTTCTAGAAACGAGAAGCGGAGTCAAGGGTATTCTTGCCAAGGTGCTAATGGACAAGGCTCAAATGTTCTTGAAGGCCATGAGTTACGATGCTTTTGAGGAGATCTTAGCCTTGCTGATTTATGGCTTAGTATTGTTTCCCAATCCAGATCAGTTCATAGACGTTCATGCCATCAACATATTTCTGAGTCACAATCCGGTGCCTACATTGCTTGGAGACATCCTACATTCTCTTCACACCCGTACTACAAGGGCAAGAGGAACTTTGATGTGTTGCATACCTTTGCTTTCTAGGTGGTTTATTTCTCACCTTCCTCGCTCAGTAATGAAGAATGAGCAAGGGTTCAGATGGTCCAAAAGGATCATGTCACTTTCTCACTCAGACATTCATTGGTGCTCCAGATCTATGGAGAATGTCACCATCATTGACCGTTGTGGGGAGTTCCCTAATGTGCCACTTCTAGGCATAAGAGGAGGCATCACCTACAACCCATCTCTAGCTTTACGACAGTTTGGTTACGCTTGGAGTGATGGTCCACATGACATGTTGATTCAAGGAATTGTGTTTGATTACGACAACGATCTTCAGGGTTACCGTCAGAGATTCATAAGAGCCTGGGGAAAAGTAAACAGGGTTGACAGCAAGACACTGGAGCCTAAGTACACTATTCCTATGGAAGTTTATCTCAGATGGGTACGATCCCGTGCTCAGACTCTCATGATGCCATATCCTGCCGTCCTACCAGTTACCATGGAACCTGTTGCTGAAGGAGACACAGCTTATACCATCCTTCACCCAGACATGCCTACTGATATGGAAGACTTGCAGAGATCATGGATCCAACTGAAAGAGCAAAGGGATACTTTCGAGGCTCATTACAAAGCAAGCCAAGAAAGAATCCTGGAACTAACAAAGCAACTTCACGAGGAGCGGAACCTCAACTCATACCTAAACACAAAGAGGAAACGTCCATGGGAGACTTAAAACCCCATCTTTTGTACCTATTTTATTTTTTGTAAAGCCTAAAAGGCAAAACAAAGTTATTACTAATAAAAATTTACCTTCGTGTTTGTCTAAGCAAATTTAAATCCTGCGGTCCTTGAAAACATTGCATATGCATTCACATATCATATCATTGCATCACAGGTTTATAATTGTGCACAGGTTTCTCATCTTCTCGCTGTTTATTTCAGCAATGGCTCTTGAACAATCAGTTAAGGATCTTCAGGCACAGAATGCACAGTTCCAAGAGCTGATCCTGAACCTATCCAAGGGGCAGGATGAATTGAAGGCACTGCTGGCCAAGAAGACTAAGAAGACTAGAAGGTCAGGTGGCCTGCTCAACATGGGAAGAAGGTTCAGAGGTCCTGTCAAGACCAGAGAACAGGTTGAAGACTATGAATCTGAAGAATCTGAGAAAGAGGTAGGCAGTCTCCACCACACAATGGGGGATTCTGATTCTGAGGCTAATTATTACCATGACCCTAATGAAGACAAATTCAAGATGCTGGTGGATAGAATGGATGCTATGGAGTTGCAGAAATCTTCTGGGCTTGATTTTGAAGATTTGAGTCTGATATCTGGGGTAGTCATACCCATTGGTTTTAAGGTTCCTACCTTTGTTGTTTATGATGGGGTCTCCTGTCCCAAGCTGCATTTGAGGTCTTATGTCAGAAGGATTCAACCCCACACTGCTGATAAGAAGTTGTGGATCCATTTCTTTCAAGAGAGCTTATCTGGAGCTCAGTTGGAGTGGTATTATCAGTTGGAGAGTGTCAACATTAGAGACTGGAATGATCTTGCTGAAGCTTTCTATAAGCAGTATCAATACAATGCTGACTTAGCCCCCACTCGCATGCAGCTTCAGAGCATGTCTATGGGTGCCAAAGAAAGTTTTAAAGAGTATGCTCAGAAGTGGAGAGATTTAGCTGGAAGAGTTCAACCCCCTTTGACTGACAGGGAGCTGGTTGATATGTTCATGTGCACGCTGAATGGTCCGTTTTACAATCACCTCATTGGGAGCTCATCATCTGGCTTCACTGAGTTGATAATGACAGGAGAGCGAGTAGAGAATGGTATAAAGAATGGTAAGATCCATGTGGGCACTTCTTCATCAGGTGCTGCAAAGAAGCCTCCCACTGGGAAGAAAGAATCCAATGCTGTTTATGGTCAACCTGATCGTAACAGAAGGCATCAGTCTGTTAGTGCAGTTCATATTTCAAATCCAACCCCTGCAACAACAGAGCAGCCACAGGGCAACCAACAGAGGGCTAGAAGGCAGTTCACGAAGATCAACATGTCAATGGCACAGGCATTGCAACACTTGTTGAAGGATGAACTTATTACTTTGAAAGAGGCTCCTCAGAATCCTAATGTTACCTCTCCCAGGTACAATCCCAATGCACGGTGTGCATACCATTCAAATTGTCAGGGACATGATACTAATAATTGCTGGATCTTGAAGAATAAAATTCAAGATATGATTGATGCTGGAGAAATTGAGTTTGATCCTCCGGGTACTCCAAATGTGATTACTGCTCCAATGCCAAATCACGAGAAGACTGTCAATGCCATTGAGGAAGATCTGCATATCCATTCAGTTGATGAATTGACCACACCATTGTCTGTCATCAGAAAGAAGTTGGTACAAGCTGGGTTCTTTCCGGGTTGTCGTGAAGATTGTGTTTATTGTGAGTATAATCCAGAGAAGTGCTTCAGGTTGAAAGACGGAATTCAGCGTCTCATGGATAATTACACCATAGTGTTTGAAAGAAGACCGTCTTCCGTGGAGAGTATGGTAGATCATATTACGCAGGGTAAGAAGACTGAAGAGGTTGACATGGTTGACAAAGTACCGGTGAAAATCACTCATCAGGGTCCAATCAAGATTACTGCTGAAGGTCCTGTGAAAGTTGTTGCTGAAGCCAGAATTGCTCCTATGGTTATTACTACTCCTGGTACTATCCCGTATACGTCTGACAAAGCTGTGCCTTGGCATTATGGATCTGATGTTTACATCCATGGTGTTAAGCAAGAGCCTATAGCTGATGTGCCTGTTGATGTTGACAATATTGCTGGATCTAGTAAGATCACACGTAGTGGAAGAGTCTTCTCTCCTCCAGTTGCTTCTAAGAATGCAGTTACTCCTGCTGCTACTTCCACCACTGATGCTAGGGGCAAGGGTCCTGTTATTGAGCCTGTATCTACTGATGTGCCAGCTGTTGATGACCTCTCTAAGCAGATGGAAGAAGTATTGAAAATCATTCGCAAGAGTGATTATGACATTGTTGATCAGTTGGGGCATACTCCCTCGAAGATTTCTATGCTATCCTTGTTGTTATGTTCTGAGGCTCATGCCAAGTCCTTGATCAAGTTTCTGAAGACTGCTCATGTACCCAGTGCAATTTCTGTTGACCAATTTGAGAACTATGTTGCCCACCTGACCTATGACAATGGGTTAGGGTTTTCTGATGCTGATTTGACCCCTGCCAAGAGAGATCATAACAGGGCCTTGCATATTTCAATTGAATGCAGGGGCACTACCTTGTCACATGTGCTGATAGACAATGGTTCCTCTTTGAATGTGTTGCCTAAGGAAGTCCTGAACAAGTTAAGTCCTGAAGATGTTGTGCTGAAGCCCAGTAATATTGTGGTAAAGGCTTTTGATGGTTCTAGAAGAGTAGTGCATGGGGAAATTGATCTTCCAATCAAAGTTGGCTCCCAGGTGTTTACTGCTACATTTTATGTGATGGATATTCGTCCTTCATACTCTTGTCTGCTTGGTCGCCCCTGGATCCATGGGGCAGGTGCTGTAACCTCCACATTACATCAGAAGTTGAGATATCCGGTAGAAGGAAAGGTTGTTACTGTCTATGGAGAAGAAGAATACTTTGTCAGCCATGTAAACACTTTCAAGTATCTGGAAATGGAAGGTGAATACATTGAAACTCCGTGTCAGACATTTGAAGTGGTTCCTTGGGTTTTTAATGATTATGTAGTTCCTCCTGTTGTGAAGAAAGTTCCTGTGGTCACTAGAAAACCTCCAACAATGGCAATGGCTTCCCTCAATGATGCTAGAGTTGTGGTGGATGAAGGTGGTCAGCTTCCTGATATTCCATACAAGTCTAACAAGTTTGGTTTGGGTTTCACTGCAGAGTCCCAGAAAGCTGTTCGTCGTGCTCGTGCTGTTCGTATCACCAATCAAGGGGTTATGAAAGATCAGATCAATGCTGTGGGAGACTATGATGAAGACTACAACTTGGATGCTTGGATTTTTCCTACTGTGGGTGCTGGACTCAATAATTGGAAAGCTGAAGATGTTATCCCTATCTCCTTTAGTCAGGAGTAAATACTATTATTGTGTTGTTATATTTTAAATTTGTAATTTCTTGAACAATAAAACTTTCAAGCCATGTGCCTTACCTGGGGCACAATGGCGTGCTTGTTACGGGCTGTCATTTCATTTGCATACTTCATTCAATAAAATCAGTGGACGTTTCGTTTTCGTAAATATTGTGTTCCTTGTCTTTCTTTTCTTTTTATTTTTTGCTTTATCAGCTATGTGTTCTTACACACACCCACATCACTAAAATGCAGATCCTCATCCACTCTGGATCCTATTGATAACAGTTCTACTATTGCCAATTATAATTTCGAGAATCCGATCTATCAAACTGAAGACGGAAATGAGGACGATTGTGAAATACCTGTAGAGCTTGCTAGGTTGTTACAACAAGAAGAGAAAGCTATACAGCCACATGAAGAGCCAGTCGAAGTTGTGAATCTGGGAACTGAAGAAAACAGAAAAGAGGTCAAGATAGGGGCTGATTTAGAGGACAGTGTCAAGAGCAGATTGATTCAGATGTTACGTGACTATGTGGAGATCTTTGCTTGGTCTTATGAAGATATGCCAGGGTTGGATACAGACATTGTGGTTCACCGTTTGCCAGTGAAAGAAGATTGTCGTCCAAAGAAGAAGAAGGTTCGTCGTATGCGTCCTGAAATGTCAGAAAAGATCAAGGCAGTGGTAATGAAACAGTTCAATGCAGGGTTCTTAGCAGTGACTTCTTATCCTCAGTGGGTTGCAAATGTGGTACCAGTTCCTAAGAAAGATGGTAAGGTACGTATGTGTGTGGACTACAGAGATTTGAACAAAGCTAGCCCTAAAGATGACTTTCCACTCCCTCATATTGATATTCTGGTAGACAACACTGCTCAGCATAAGGTATTCTCTTTTATGGATGGTTTCTCTGGTTACAATCAAATCAAGATGGCACCTGAAGATATGGAGAAGACAACATTTGTGACACAGTGGGGCACCTTTTGCTATAAGGTGATGCCATTTGGTTTGAAGAATGCAGGGGCAACATATCAGCGTGCTATGGTGGCTTTGTTTCATGATATGATTCATCATGAGATAGAGGTATATGTAGATGATATGATAGCCAGATCTCAGAATGAAGAGCAACATCTTGATCATCTGCACAAGTTGTTTGAGAGGTTGAAGAAATACAAGTTGAGATTGAATCCAAACAAGTGTACTTTTGGAGTTAGATCTGGAAAGCTCTTGGGTTTTATTGTCAGTGGAAAAGGTATTGAAGTGGATCCTGCAAAAGTGAAAGCTATACGAGAAATGCCAGCTCCCCGTACTGAGAAGGAGGTTAGAGGTTTCTTGGGACGATTGAATTACATTGCAAGATTTATTTCCCAGTTGACTGCCATCTGTGAGCCAATTTTCAAGTTGTTGAAGAAAGATCAGGTGATGGAATGGAATGATGAGTGCCAGACTGCCTTTGATGAAATCAAGAGATACCTGTTAGAACCACCAATTTTGATGCCACCAGTTGATGGAAGACCCTTGATTATGTACTTAACAGTGTTGGACAACTCAATGGGGTGTGTATTGGGGCAACATGACGAGTCTGGTCGAAAAGAGCAGGCAATATACTACCTTAGCAAAAAGTTTACCGACTGTGAAACAAGATACTCACTGCTCGAGAAAACTTTCTGCGCTTTGGCATGGGCTGCTCGCCGACTAAGACAGTATATGTTGACTCATACTACCTTTTTGATTTCGAAGATGGATCCAATCAAGTACATATTTGAGAAACCTGCTCTCTCCGGAAGAATTGCAAGATGGCAAATGATCTTGACGGAATATGACATACAGTATACTACTCAGAAGGCCATTAAGGGAAGTGTTGTAGCTGATCATTTGGCTCATCAAGCAGTGGATGATTACCAGTCAATGGGTTTTGAGTTCCCTGATGAAGACATTATGATTATTACCAAAGAACCTGGACAATATGACGGACCTGAACAAGGATCCCGATGGACTATGGTTTTTGATGGTGCCTCTAATGCACTTGGTAATGGTGTTGGTGTTGTGATTAGTTCCCCTGAAGGTTGTCATACCCCGATTACTGCCAGACTTTGTTTCTATTGTTCCAATAACATGGCTGAGTATGAGGCATGTATCCTGGGTATTAAAGCTGCTATTGATATGAAGATTCAGTTCCTTGACGTGTATGGAGATTCAACCCTGGTAGTTAGTCAGATCAAAGGAGATTGGGATACTAAGCATGATAACCTCATTCCTTACAGAGAGCATGTGTTGTCTTTGATCCCACATTTCAAAGAGATTACCTTTGAACATATTCCACGAAGAGAGAATCAGTTGGCAGATGCTTTAGCCACCATGGCATCCATGTTTGAGATCAGTTGGGATGATGAAGCTCCTAAGATTACCATTGATAGATTTGAAAAGCCTGCATATTGCAATGAGATTGACACTGAAGGGGCAGAGGAGAAGCCTTGGTTCTATGAAGTGAAAAGATATCTTGAAGCTCAGGAGTTCCCTGAAGGGGCATCTGTCAAAGATAGGAAATTTCTGAGAAGGTTCTCTGCTAAGTTCTTTTTGAGCAATGGCATTTTGTACAAGCGCAATCATGATTCAACTTTGCTTCGTTGTGTGGATAAGAAGGAAGCAACTGAGATTATGGAAGATATGCATGATGGGATCTTTGGCACTCATTCTAGTGGACATACTATGGCAAAGAAGATTTTGAGAGCAGGTTACTATTGGTCTACCATGGAAGTTGATTGCTATCAACACTCCAGAATTTGTCACAAATGTCAAATCTATGCTGATAAAGTCCATGTACCTCCATCACCATTGAATGTGTTGACTGCTCCTTGGCCCTTTGCCATGTGGGGCATTGATATGATTGGTGAGATCAAGCCTATTGCTTCTAATGGGCATCGTTTCATCCTGGTTGCTATTGATTACTTCACGAAGTGGGTGGAGGCAGCTTCATTTGCATCTGTTACTAAGAATGTTGTGGCTCGATTCATTAAGAATAATCTCATATGTAGGTATTGCATCCCTGAAAGGATTATCACTGACAATGGCTCTAATCTGAACAACACTATGATTACTGACCTCTGCACGCAGTTCAAGATTAAACATCACAACTCTTCTCCGTATCGTCCAAAGATGAATGGGGCAGTTGAAGCTGCTAATAAGAACATTAAGAAGATTGTACAGAAGATGACTGTTACTTATAAGGATTGGCATGAGATGTTACCATTTGCTCTTCATGGTTATCGTACCACAATACGCACTTCAACAGGGGCAACCCCATTCTCCTTGGTCTATGGTATGGAAGCAGTTCTACCCATTGAAGTTCAGATTCCCTCCTTAAGAATTATGAAGGATGCAGGCTTGGATGAAGATGAGTGGATTCAGACTCGACTTGACCAGATAAATTTGATTGATGAGAAGAGGTTAGCAGCAGTTTGTCATGGCCAGATGTACCAAAAACGAATGATCAAAGCTTTTAATAAGAAGGTTAAGCCAAAGGTATATCAGGCTGGTGACTTGGTAATCAAGCGTATCATATTACCACAGGGTGATCCTAGGGGCAAGTGGACTCCAACATATGAAGGACCATTTGTAGTCAAGATGGTATTCTCAGGAGGTGCCATGATACTGACTACAATGGATGGTGAAGACTTCCCACAGCCTGTAAACGCAGACATAGTTAAAAAATACTACGCATAAAAAGAGACCCGCTAGGTTGACAGGCCTAGGCAAAAATAAGGGCATCCCGGCAAACCAAAAGGGTTTGGGCAAAAATTAGGGATATATATAAAAAGATGTACACCCGGCAAGTCGAAAACCTGAAAAGGCGGCTTGGGCAAAAAAGGGTATCCCGGTGGATTGAAAACCTGAAAGGGCAATCCAGGCAAAAGTTAGGGATTAAAGCGTATGACTATGTCTCGTTTGGATCACCCATGAAACTGCAACCAGTTGTACTACTTACTCAAGCTCGAACAGATAAAGCTCAATCCAATTGTTTCCGTCTCAACAGCAGAAGATGAGATACTTGAAGATAATGGCAATAGTAGAATTGAAACTCAATAGGATTGTTTCCCACATAGCTGATTCTCTTTGTTTTGTAAAAACTTTATGACAAAATTCTCTTACTAGGGTTTATGTCTCCTTGTACAAATTTACCCGTGTATGGGTCACTTTTTTGATATAAATAAATTCCATCTTTTGAATCCAGATTTACTTTTACCCTATTTACATAAGCGAAACGTCCATTGATTGTGTTTGAATGTATGTATGCTTTTGAATATGATTGATGTTTACAAGAAATGCATGTGTACTTAATATGATTGATGTTTACCAGAAATGCATGAAAATGCAGTAATAGTATTTACTAAGGACGAACGAGGGAAGGATTTCAACGAAGCTTCGCCGGTTTATCTTTACAAGAAAACTACAAAAACCCTCAGTAGGACGAATCCATCTTCATAAAGTCTTATCTCCCCTGGAATTTATATCCATCTCTTTTATCCTCATACGGATATTCGAGAATCTACTTTCCAATAAGGGTACGACGAACGAAGACGGGAAGTTATATCTACCCTACTATCAAACGAAGACAAAGGTTATACTATCCCTAGCAGACGGGAGGTTATCTATACCTTGCTATCCCCAGCATACGGGAGGTTATGTATAATATATTATCAAACAAGATGGAAATAAGATCCTCATATCCTTCAACAACGAATCGGGATTTATTTTCCCTGGCCAACAGTTGTTATACAAAGATATCCAGACTCTTCCGGCAGCATCATATAATACATACATCATTTATATCATACCATAACATACATATCCATAAATACACAATACATTTACTTAGGTGCATCATACTATGCATGCATACATATAACATAAACTAACATTCTCCTTGCAGGATGGTTACATGCAGATAAAACAGCATCAACAATTTACAACAGGTCAGAAATGATCCATACACTACTCAAGATGTCCTCGAATAGCAGGCAAACGGTCCGTAAAAAGATCCATTCCCTGGTTCAAGACATCTCTCAGAAGAACAAATCCTGACGTTCTTTTGACCCTTAAGAGCAAATCCTGACGCTCTTTCGACCCCTTGTTCAAGATACATTTTTCAGAAGAACAAATCCTGACGTTCTTTTGACCCTTAAGAGCAAATCCTGATGCTCTTTTGGCCCCTTGTTCAAGATACTTCTTCAGAAGAACAAATCCTGACGTTCTTTTGACCCTTAAGAACAAATCCTAACGTTCTTTTGGCCCTTGAATAGCAGGCAAACGGTCTATACAAAGATCCATTCCCTGGTTCAAGATATTTTTCAGAAGAACAAATCCTGACGTTCTTTTGACCTTGGAGAGTAGGCAAACGGTCTGTAAAAAGATCTATTCCCTAATCAAGATATTTCCAGAAGAGATAATCGTCACGAAGATTTATTTCTACTGGTCTATTCAACCAATTCAAATTATAAACGATTCAGAGACGGCCTATACGAAGACCTAGTACTGATATCCAGTATCAACATAAGGACATCATCATATTCTGATACTTTAGATGGCATCTCTAAGCCCATCTCCAGTTCTTCCTGATGGCATCTCTAAGCCCATCTCCAGTTCTTCCTGATGGCATCTCTAAGCCCATCTCCAGTTCTTCTAAGTGGCATCTTTAAGCCCACTCAAGCATATACAATCAAACATCAATATCATGCTATGCACTGGTAAGTGCAAATTTTTGGGCTTTTGTGTTCAATCCCCTTCAACCTTCCAGGTCACGACTGGCACATATACCAATCTAACCCCTCAGGTTTCAGAAAATTGAACAGGGGCAGCTGTTGCACCCCAAAATTTGCCCTCACAATACAAGACTTTGTGTGCTAAGAAGGTTCACAAAGTTCACAAGATTCACAATGCTTTCAATACCTTTCATGAGGTTCATGAAGTCTACAAGTCACTTTATGAAGGTTCACAAGGTTCACAAGTTTCTCAACATTTACAAGACCTTTCATGAGGTTCATGAAGTCTACAAGTCACTTTATGAAGGTTCACAAGGTTCACAAGTTTCTCAACACTTACAAGACCTTTCATGAGGTTCATGAAGTCTACAAGTTACTTTATGAAGGTTCACAAGGTTCACAAGATTCACAATGATTACAAAGCTTTCCTGAGGTTCATGAGGTCTACAAAGTCACTTTATGAGGTTCACAAGGTTCACAAGCTTCACAATACCTCCCATGAGGTTCACAAGACACTTTATGATGGTTCACAAGGTTCACAAATAGTCAGAAGATTTGACAACTCCCTCAGACAATGCACCTCCTAAGCAGTGCATCCAAAACTAGGGTTTTGCCTTTAATCAGGCTAAATGAACTTCCAAGACTTCAAGTGAGCTTCATAACATCTTATATGTGTTTAAGAACCCCCATGACAAACTTCAAGACTTTTCTCAGAAGTTTGCTCAGTCAGATGATCAGATAAGTCAAAATCAGTCAATGCAGTTAAAAAGTCAAACTGAGGTCAACTGTGGTCAAACCAAAGTCAAACTTCATGATCTTTTGCCAACATCAAGTATATGAAGTAAAATTCATCATTTGATCAAGGGTTGATCATGATTCATCAAGGAGATTTCAGATCATCAAGAATCAGGAGTTTCTAAATTAGGGTTTCCTTAGTAAAAGTCAACTGAACTTTGACCAGCCATAACTTTCACATACTTCATCACCAAGTTTCCATCCAAAGCTCATTTTTAAGGAAATATAATTCTCTACAACTTTGTGTCTCACAAGCCAAGCTCAAAAATGCTTCATTTGGAAGGTATGAGCTAAGACATTATAGGTCATTTCAAAAGTCAACAAAAAGTCAACAACTTCAAAAGGGCATAACTTGAGATTGGTAAATGATATGGACATGAAACCAGTGGGGTTGTTTAGAGGACTCTTTAAGCTTTCCAAAATATCCAAGAACACCCTCATAGCTTTAAAATTTAAGGATATGTGCCCTTGCAAAGTTGGGAAATTTTGTGATGGTTTATGATGAAAATGGAGGTCTAGAACCAATTCTTTCCAAATGGGCTGGCCAAATTATGATCCAATCCATACACTATCATCATGCACGACCCAAATGATTAAAACTCATAATTTTTATTATTTTATTTTGATTTATTTTGATTTAATTCATAAAAAATCATTTTAAATAAAAAATAAAATATGAAAATGCAATATTTGATGGGGATTGAGCTTCTAGAATATCTTCAATGCTGATTGGAATTGAAAGGGAAGGAAATCATGAGATTGATCCAAAAATAGCAAGCCTTCATACACAAATATTTGAATTTTAAGACATGATCAATTTCAATCTTTTTGAATCAAAATTTTCATACAACCAATCAATATTTTGACCTAGATTCAATCACTTATATATACTAAACACAACCCTATTGCCCAGGCACGAATTCTCTGCCTCTAAGTGTAAGTTCCATTGTTCAAAAATTCTTCACAAAAGTCACATTCGGATTCTTGGATTTAGGACTTTAAAAGATAAAACAAAGACATGGCAAGCTTCATTGGACATCACTGATCATAAACCAGTACTCATATGCATCCCATACATGCCATAATGCTCTACCCGAATCCAATTTACTCTTGAAAATATTTTTTTCGATTCTATTAATTTGCTGCATGTCAATGAATTTTGGTTATATAATATTGTTTGTGATGTTATGTAGAATGATTCTGGACAATTGGATTGAAGAATGAGTACCTAAACAGCAATCGGCCATTATTAGGGTTAAAGCTTCAAAATTAGGGATTCATAGAATACCTAATATAAATTGATAATGGACTCATATTTGGACTGTATTTGTTGTGTAGATCATGTTTGCAGGTTCAATTTGAGGAAATTTCACTCGTATGATGATGTATGTGATTCGCAGGTTTGAATGGCATGAAAATTCGTAAGAGTTTTCCCAGAAAAATTCGCAGGAAAACCTACGAATTTGAGGTTGAAGACGAAGTTGGTTTGGCGCGAATTCTGTATTTGAAATTTTGATTTAAAATATTATTTTATTATTCTGGATATTCGTCACCACATGTTGTGTGGTCCAGTGGAAAGCCAGGCGCATGTTTGACTATAGGGCCAGGGTTCGAATCCTGCCTTGTACCATTATTTTTCTATTTTTTCAGGTTACAAAGGAAACATAATATATTATGTTCAATGGCCATTCTATTATCAGATGGGCTCTTCCAGCCGGGTGGTGATGCGTGCGTTTGTGTGTGTAAAGGTCCTGGGTTCAACACCACCCCAGGCCTTTTGCTTGTTCATTATTTTTCTGATTTTTCAAAGTCAAAGCACAAAACAAATTGAAGCTATTTCCTTATCACCTACGCATGGCTGGCCTAGTGGAAAGTTTTGATGCTTGCAGGCAGAATGACCTGGGTTCAAACCCAGCCAAGGTAAGTTTTCTTTTTTATCAATTTTTCTGTTTCATTTATTTAATTAACTATTCTCTTATTATTAATAAAAAAAATATAAATTGAATATGTATATTTAATAAATATCTAAAAAACAACACTTATATTTTTTTCTAAAAAAATTTTCTAAACTTTTATTTTTCTCAATTTAAATCATTTTTCTTTTATTATGTAATTAAAATTATCAATATATGTACATTTATTAAAATAAATTTTGTATATTTTATTATAAACCCTAAAAATATTTTCTAAATGAATCTTAATTTTGTAAAAAACCCTAACTTTATTTTCTAAATGATTTTTATTTTCTAATTCTTAATATAATTATCATGTATATATTTATTTAATATAATCTTTAATATAATTAATTTTTGTAGATATAATTATAACCTATCTTTTTTATAATATGTAAATATATTCTATATACTATGTTCATAACCTAAATTATTTTCTTTTAACATGTGTTTAGAAACAACTAAATTTATAATAATTTAATTTTGTAATTATAAATAATTTAATAATTTGTACATAAATTAAAATATTACCATAATCCTTTAATTGTTCTTGTTTTTTTAAATAAATGTCTATATTAAAATGTAATTTTGTGTTCATCATGTTATTATAATATTTTTACTAATTCTATTTATTTTAATTATTATTACTAACCATATTATTATTAATCTATTTATTTTTGCTTATTATTATGTCACTAACCTTATTTAATTTTTATTATTATTATTATTAACCCTTATTTTATTTACTTGTTGCTTATTTATTATTTTGGCTTATTATTTATATTTTGCTTCTATATTTATTTTGCTATTTATTTTTAATTTGCTTATTATAATTATGTAATTGCTCCTTGGTGTAAATTTTGTAATATTTAATTTATTTAATTTTTATGCTATGGTTAGTAATATAGGGAGTGCAAAACATGTATCCTATTTAAAATTGAATTTAGATCACTTTAATTATAAGATAAATAAAATTGAACACTCACACACGTAAGTCGATTTTTAATCGCCATCTCACTTTCTAAGGTTATCCCTCAATATTGCCTAATCATAAGGTCAAGTGGGGTGTATAAAGCAAGTCCCTTAAAAGAAAAATCATCAAGTCCCTAATGGTTGCCTTTAAAGATCAAGTCCCTTTTCGAATAATGATGATAGTCCCTCCTAAATGCTTAATACACCTCACAGTTGCCTTCATAAACAGATGTCCCTCACATGTCCCTCACATCCAAGGTAATGACTACCTATTCCTTAATAATAGGGATAGTCTTACCATTTAAAGGATAAAGAACAGAAAGATTTAAACTTTAGGGTAGGTTCCTCATAGTTACTTGCTCACTATTTCAAATTTCAAATACTTCACAAAATTTCAAACAATTTTCAAACACAAGTTTTTTTACGCATCCGTACATGGATCATTATTAAACTCTTATGAAAATTTCTATTCACACACTTCACCTTTTCAAACACAATTTAAAGTGAGCTAAGTAACTAAGAGCCCATGGATAACCATGGATGTAAAGGGTGCTAACACCTTCCCTTTACATAACCTACCCCCCGGACCCAAAAATATCTCTTAAGGTCTTTCCTGTTCTTTTATGCCTTTCCTTTGGATAAAATAAAAGTCGGTGGCGACTCTTGCTATCCGCAACATAACTAAAGTCAGTTCTCCCACCGTGTTACACCAATGCGTCGGCAAATTGATTTTCATCACGTGGTATGTACTGAAGCTTAACTGTCGTGAAGAACGTCAACAGTTTTCTGGAATAATCCCTGTACGGAATTAGATGCTCCTGATGCGTATACCACTTGCCGGTAACTTGGTTAATAACGAGGGCTGAATCTCCGAATATATTGAGGGTCTTAATCTGAAGATTAATAGCCTCATCTATTCCCATTATGCATGCCTCGTATTCCGCTTCATTGTTGGTGCAGCCAAAAGTGATTCTGGCAGCGAAGGGAAAGTGAACACCTTCGGGAGTAATAAGAACAGCACCAACTCCACGTCCATTGATATTGACTGCCCCATCAAACATCAACTTCCATTTGGATTCAGGGTCTGGCCCCTCCTCCGGAAGTGGTTCCTCGCAATCGTTTGCTTTGAGGTACATGATGTCCTCATCGGGGAAATCAAACTTCATTAGTTGATAATCATCTTCAAGAGGTTGCTGTGCAAGGTAATCCGACAATACACTTCCCTTGATGGCTTTCTGAGAAGTATACTGGATGTCATATTCAGTTAAGATCATCTGCCACCTAGCAACCCTTCCGGTTAACGCTGGTTTCTCAAAGATGTACTTGATAGGATCCATTTTGAAAATTAGCAGTATGGTATGAGTCAACATGTACTGCCTTAGTCGGCGAGCAGCCCATACCAAAGCGCAGCAAGTTTTCTCGAGTAGTGAGTAACGGGATTCACAGTCGGTAAACTTTTTGCTAAGGTAATAAATAGCGTACTCTTTTCGACCAGACTCGTCATGTTGGCCTAGAACACACCCCATTGACCCTTCTAGCACGGTCAAGTACATGATTAAAGGTCTTCCTTCAACTGGAGGCATTAGAATTGGAGGCTCCTGCAAATATTCTTTTATCTTGTCGAAAGCTCTTTGGCAGTCTTCATTCCACCTGACCGTTTGCTCTTTTCTTAGCAATTTGAATATTGGCTCGCACGTGGCAGTTAGATGAGATATGAACCGAGAAATGTAGTTCAACCTCCCTAAAAACTTGCGCACTTCTTTTTCTGTTCTCGGTGCAGGCATATCTTGAATTGCTTTTACTTTTGCAGGATCTACCTCAATTCCTTTCTGACTAACAATGAAACCCAGCAGTTTTCCGGAACGCACTCCGAAAGTGCACTTGTTTGGATTCAACCTCAGCTTGTATTTAATCAGTCTATCAAACAACTTCTTAAGATTGACCAGATGCTCTTCTTCGTCTCGGGACTTAGCAATCATATCGTCCACATAACACTCAATCTCCTTGTGTATCATGTCGTGGAACAATGTGACCATGGCCCGTTGATAAGTTGCCCCGGCGTTTTTCAAACCAAAGGGCATGACCTTGTAGCAGAATGTACCCCACGGGGTAATGAACGTTGTTTTCTCCATGTCTTCCGGCGCCATCTTAATCAAATTATATCCGGAGAAGCCATCCATGAAGGAAAATACCGAGAATTGAGCAGTATTGTCTACCAGCACGTCAATGTGTGGCAACGGAAAGTCATCTTTTGGGCTTGCTCAATTCAAATACCGGTAGTCAACGCACATATGGACCTTGCCGTCCTTCTTTGGTACAGGTACAATGTTAGCTACCCAAGGTGGGTAACTAGTTACTGCAAGGAACCCGACATCCCATTGCTTCTGAACCTCCTCTTTGATCTTCATCGCCATGTCAGGACGAGTTCTTCTCAACTTCCGTTTCACAGGAGGACAATCTTTTCTCAAAGGTAGCTTATGTACAACGATGTCGGTATCCAACCCTGGCATATCTTGATATGACCAAGCAAAGATATCCACGTACTCTCGCAGCATACCAATCAGCTCTTTCTTTACTTCGGCCTGCAGACTGGCCCCAATCTTGATCTCTTTCTTCATATCTTCAGTGCCGATGTTGATGATCTCAATTTCTTCTTGATGAGGCTGAATAACCCGCTCCTCTTGTTTCAACAATCTGACCAATTCTTCAGGGAGGTCACAGTCTTCCTCAAACCCTTCATCAGCTTGGTAGACAGGATTGTCAAAGTCATGCGTGGTCATAGCAGGAATGTTATCAATGGAATCCGGATGATCAACACTGCACAGATGATGTGCTTATTTCAGAATCTGTTTATTTTGAAAAAGAGACGCAAACACAAAGCAAAAAGGAAAAACACATTGCCATTTTTATATTTTTTGTGAAAAATTTAAAACAAAGAAAGAGACCACGATTTGTCTGAAAATGTCATTTTAGTTCATGGTAAAATAAGTGCATAACAAACATGGTGGCCCAATACAATGGATCCTAGCATCTTGGGCAGAATGCTGGATTTGACAATGTAGTATGATAAGAAAAAGGAAACAAATAAATTACTCTGAGTGCCAGGTAACTTGGACAATGTCTTCAGCAGACCAGTTTTTCAGCTCCTCTTCGGGCGCACACGGATGAATCCAGTTGTCCCAGTCACCATTATTGTCTCCATCTTGGCTTGTCACACAGATTTGGTTGCGGTCGAGCATCCCAGCGCTTGTAAAAGTAATGGCTTTACCACTTGAAGACCACTCAGATTCACTAGGCTGATATCCCAAACCAAACTTGTCGTCTTTCTTTTCTAACTCCAGCAATTTTCCCCAGCCTTGGGCACTTCCTGACTGAACCACCTATTTTTCCTGCTTGTAGGAGTGAATGGAGGTACCTTCTTTCTCACTGCTCTTCTCTACAGGAGTCAAGATGCTGACATTAACTGCTTTGAAGGCTTGACACAGAGTCTCGTAGATCTCTCCATCCATCTCCACATATTTGAACATTGATAAGTGGCTTACAAAGATGTCTTCCTCTCCGCACACTGTGATTACCTGGCCATCAACCACATATTTGAGCTTTTGATGTAGAGTGGAAGTAACAGCTCCGGCAGCATGAATCCATGGGCGTCCCAACAAACAGCTGTACGCAGGCTGAATGTCCATGACGTAGAAGATGCTTTTGAATACTTGAGAACCTATTTTCACGGGTAACTCAACTTCTCCAAACACTGACCTTCTAGATCCATCAAACACTTTGACAATCAAATCACTGGGCCTTAGGACTATACCATCAACATTGAGCTTCATTAATGCTTTCTTCGGAAGTACATTAAGAGAAGAGCCTGTATCAACAAGGACATGCGACAACACAGCACCCTTGCACTCCATAGTAATATGCAGTGCTTTGTTATGGTTAAGGCCCTCTGACGTAAGGTCTCTGTCTGTAAAGCCCAGCCCATGGCTTGCATTCACACTACCCACTACAGCTTCCAGTTGATTAACAATGATTTCTTGATGAACATAGGCCGTCTGCAGCACCTTCAGCAAGGCCTCTCTATGTGCAGGAGAACACATCAGCAAAGATAGAATGGATATTTTTGAAGGTGTCTGGTTCAACTGCTCGACCACCTTATAATCACTCTTTTTAATTATGCGCATAAATTCCTCGACCTCCTTCTCAAAGGTATCCTGTCCAGCAGCAGGAGTTGTTGTCTCTTCAGTCACAACTTGCTTTCCCTTAGCCTTTGCCGAAGCCTCAGCCTCAGGTTCTCCTCTCAGAACTGGGGGAGCAAATAAACGACCACTTCTTATAAAACCTCCAACCCCTCCGACGTTCACTACACTCGGGTCAATAGCAACAGACTTGCTCTCAACTTTCTGTCCAGCCACATACACATCTGAGCCGTAATGCCATGGAATGGCTTTATCGTCTGTATAAGGAACAGGCCCAGGCACAGTAATAGTCACAGGGCTAACTTCAGGAGCATAAATGGTCACCGACTCTCTTCTAGCAGGCATCTCAGCTTCATCATAGAATATGGTTATAGTGGACACATCATCAACTTCATTATCAACTTTGTTAAACTGCAAAGATACTTCATCAATCAAACTCTGTAATCCCATCTTCAGATTCTCACACCCATTCTCTGAATTCACACATTTCTCACAATCAGGACTGCATCCTGGAAACACTTGACCTTTCAACGGCCTCTCCTTCACTACCAACAGCGGAGTCTTCACTTCTTCTACACTTAGAATTAGACTTAACTTCTCACCACCCTCAACAGCATTAATTCTAGCCCCTCCATGATTCGGAATAGGGTTTGAAGTAACATTCGGTGGTGGTGCAAAGTTAATCGCCTTGGAGTCTATCAGATCTTGAACTTTGTGCTGTAGCACCCTGCACTTCTCAATTGAGTGCCCAGGTGCCCCTGAATGGAAAGCGCATCTAGCATTGACATCGTACCCCACTGGAAGCTCTCCAGGTGGTGGTGGTTCCAAAGTCCTCAATTGTATCAAATTCAGGTCCAGTAATCTGGGTAGCAAAGTAGCATAAGTCATGGGGATTGCCTCAAGCACCCTATTAGTCGGGTGAGTCTTCCTTGGCTGATAAGGTCTTTGTTGATAGTTGTTACGTTGCAGCTGTTGTTGTTGAGGTTGCACCTGTTGCACAGGACTGAAAGGAATTGTGACTGCTGCCACTTATTCATACGATCTTCTATATCCTCGGCCCCGTCCTCGGCCAAACACAACATTGGTCTCACCCTCCCTCCTTCTTGGGGGTCCGCTGAAAGCTTTTCTTGCTCAATTCGAGCTGCTCGCACTTGTATCCTGAATCTTTCCCATCTTTAGCAAAGTCTCAATCCTCTCTCCAGCAATTACTACAACAAGAACGTTAGAAAATGAAGCACTACCTGCAAAACAAACAAACACGTCATATGCATGCAATGTAACTGCTCATGTTCCCAAGTTTTAAGCATTTACATGCCCCAGTTCTGACATCTACTCCAAACAGACACTTTGGATATTAACTTTCAGACTTTCTCTTTGCAGAATGTTCAGATATTAGCAGTATCATACAAACGAGCCTTGCACATTCATAAAAGATAATTTGCACATTAACACTGTATATCATGGACAAACCACTGCCGGCCAAAAGTTAGAGCATAAACAGAAATATTCCCCAAAGGGTTACAAACCATTACATGAAGAAAAGACAAAACAAATAAAGCAAGACTCCTACAACAGGTCTGTAGGTAGTCTAAAAAATAAAATAAACTAAGGACCTAGGCTCCTCTGCTCTGCCCTTCTTGACACCTGCTCTCAGCTTGAGCTCTTCAATCTCCTTCCGTGCCTCCTGACTTTGGGCTAACTGCTGAGTCTTTTCCCTCCGAATATTGTGGACTTACTCCACCTCCTCCTTCTTATAGGCCATTTGCACTTCGAAAAACTCTTATTTTTCTTTAAACTTCTTCTGCTCTTCCTCCCTTTGGCCTTGCAACCAAACAATGGATTGACGAGCTTCCTTGAGAGTCTTCAAAGTCTTTTTGCGTTCAACTTCTCTTTTTGCTTCCATCATACCCAACATGTGAAAGTGAGCTTCCCTTCCAGCAAAGTCTTTCTCTGTAGCTTCTAGAGAGTCTTGGATCTTCTGCAGCTTTCCTTCGGCTTCATTTTTGCCCCTGTTGGCAAGATGGTACATGCTTACCATTTCCGCATTCTCCACTCGAACTTCATGCAGCTGAGCTTCCAATTTCTTGTACTCTTCAAGGGAGACAGTACTCTGACTTGGCACTTCTCTAGGATAAAGTGGAGCTTCTACTGAGAAAGGCATGAGAACCTCTTCTACATGTTTTTGCAACCATGCAGCAAAAGGTGGATATGTCTTTGGATCTACTCTGCCAAAGTCTTTCTTACCCTTCCTTATCCTGTGAGCCCAAGCTTGGGAGGCTTATAGAACTAACTCCTTGTTTCCTTCCACAGGAAAATACAAAGACTCAGAAAACTCTTCCATCTGTGGTGGATCTCTCAAAGGGTAACCAAACTGCTTCCTGGCTAATGTTGGATGATAACTGATCACACCCTTCCTTCCCAGCAAAGGCACTCCAGCAAATCTTCCACAACTGACCAGCAACTCTTTTCCTAGCAGATCTCTGTCATATCCCCAAGCAATATCTTCAGCAGTTAACCCCATCAACCTTCTTGACCATTTCCACTCATCCCTCATTTCCTTAAAGGCACCTGATTTTGGCAGTTGTCTGGCAAACCACTCAGCAAACAAGGAAGCACAGCAGTATACTGGTCCACCCCTACCTTTCTCATTCCTGTAGTGAACACTGTAATAGAAGTCACCCAACAAAGTTGGCACTGGATTGCCTTTAGCAAAGATAGAAATCACTTCCAAGCTTACAAATTCTTTCTCTCCTGGGAACAAGCTGGACCCATACACCATCAAAGCCAACAAAGCACTAAAGTCACCCCAACTGCCCTCTTTAGCATACTTCGCTACCTCTGGTATGAGCACACTCCAAGGGAATCCTTTACCTTCACTATCCTTCAGAGCCTTCTTGACTGTAGCAGCTGGCAAACGACAAACTTTGGCTATGTCCTCTTCTTTAAGCACCACCTCAGACCCATAGAAAGGCAAGGTCTCTCTGACTGGAATATTCAGAATGCTGGCAATCTCCTCCAAGGTAGGAGCCAAGATGTAATCTGGAAACACAAAGCAACGTAGCAGGGGATCATAAAACTGCAACAAGGTATGCAAACTGTCCTTCTGGTCTGCAGTGGGCTTGTCCACATACTTCAATATTTGGCCATATTTTTTCCTGAAATGGCCCAAGACTTGGTCATTCATCAGACCTGCTAATTTCTGAACACTTCTGACTTCAGGTTGAAGAAACTGTAAACACCCCAAATTTTCCCTCACCCATTAACACCATGGCTTGTGATCATTTCATGTGCATAAGTTCACTCATAGCATCTCATATCACATTTTTGATTCATTGCATTGGTTCAAAGTATTCTGCATCTAGGGTTTGTGATCTGAGCAATCCAAGAGCTTCTTGAGCCACTCCAAAGGTCATAAATCACTTAAAAGGGGTCCATGTATGTTCAAGCATCATATTATATCCTCTCAAAGTCAAAAATGTCAAAGAATCACAAGAACTGAGAAAGGCATGGAAGCAGAGCCAGGTTTAACTGCACAGATGACCTAAAATTAGGGTTTTGGTTTCAGAGGCCATAACTCCAATTTTTTTGGTCATTCTTGTTTCTATTGGTCTCTATATGGTATAGGGAGTATGCATATCAATTTTCATGAAGAAATTCCTTGGGGAAGTCATCTGATCAAGAGTTGACTTTTCAAGCAAGTCAGTGCAAAATCAGGGCATCTGAGGCCCCCAATGACCCAACCAAGGGGTGTTCTTCATCATTTTGATTGTATATGATCTTTATTTGATCATAGATAAAGTTGGAAGTTCACCAAATTGAAGAATTTCAAGTCTTTTGCAAAGTTGACTTTTTGGGAAAGTTGATTTTTAATGAAATTGCCATTTTAGGAAACTTTTTCAACCTTTACTTTTTGATTCAAAAATGCTTCAAATGGAAAAAATTTGGTCATGGAAGTTGTAGAATGGATCATTCCCTTTTTAAAAAAGTACAAGAACATGACCTAATTCATTTTGGATCAAAAGTTATGGCTTGTCAAAGTTGGCAAAAAATCACAAAATTTGAAGTTTTCTACCAAAGAGGCAAAGTTGCAAATTCACATGTCAAGGCAAATTGGGCTGTCAAATGCACTTCTAAACTTCACAACATGATCATACAAGACCTAAAAATCAGAATAGGCCAAGGGATCATTCATTTTTGTGACCTATGGATCAAGATTTTTCATAAGAAGCAAAAGTGAACCAACTTGCAAAAACTCACTCAAGTGAAGATCCACTTGCTTGCTGACTTGCTGAACCATCCTAGGGTTCTCCCCACAGCATGCTGCGCAGGACATGCCTTTTTTCCTTGGCTAGCAAGTAGCCCATACCTCTCTTACACAACTTTGACATTTTGGCAACTTGAGCCATACCTATCACAAAAGCACACATCACTTCTTCTGACCAATCCCAATTGTATATACAAGCAAAAAGCAAGCCAAAGCAACAACAACACAAGCCTGAAACCATCCATAACTCAGCATTCCCATTTTCACACCAACTTGCATAAGCATTCGAAACTGCTTGCACAGGCCACAAACTCACAAACAAACTTCACAAATCAACTCAACACACCTTCCTGGTCATAAAGCACCCTTCACCATAGCCTGAAACTCAAAGAATCAAAAACACGATCACCACCTGCCCTTGAACAGAACTTCTGCCATCCCTTAAATCATTCATTCTAAACTTCAAACAAGCATTGCAAGCTTCTTAGGAGGATCATTGGAGTGGATTTGAGCCAAGGAAACAGCTAGAAAGCTCCTGAATCAAAAGCTTCAGTTCAGGTAGTCATCTCAAAACGTTTTTCCAGAAGCATGTTTTTAAGTTCTTAAAAGCTTCTATGCACTCTCCTGATCATGAATATGTGTTTACTTTTGAAAATGGTTGAGAAACCAGGATGTATGAATGCTCTGAAACTTTTTGCCCTAATAATGTTTTGATTCGATTTGGCTGATTGATGAATGAAAAATGATGTTTGATTGGGGGGTTTGATTCGTTTTTGAATGGGGATGAGTTCTGGGCATTTAGATTTTGTTTTCATTGCGTGTAGAGAGAGTTAGGAGTTTGAGCTTGCCGGAGAAGACGACCGGAACAGTGTTCCGGTCGCCTGAAAGTCATTAGGGTTTGATTAATTAGGGCTAATCATAATTATGTGAGTTTGAATCTCAGCCCTTGGATGTGGCGCCAAGTCAAACGCGCGCGTTCCCAGTTCAAATTCCAGCCATTGATTCTGATTACCACCCATTTAATTAGTTTTTATTTTCATTTTAATTCATTTGTTTTCTCCATTTTATTTAAAATAGCCAAACAATTTTAAAAATTCTGGAAATTTTTGTATAAACTTTTATTAATTTTCAGAAACCAAAAACATTTTTATTTTTATTTTTTGCATTAAAAAACATTTTTAAATCATTTAAAAGTTTATTTTTAATTAATTAATGAGAATTAATTAATTAAAAATACTTTTAGGTATTTAAAAATCACCAAAAAATTCATGAAACCTTTAAAATAATTTAGAAACATTGTCCAACCCTCAAATCAAATTTATTTTTTGATCTTGATGCATTTTGACAATTTTCCATGGAATTAATTTCATTTTTAAGCATTATTTTGATCCAATGTTCAAAAAATCACTTCTGCCTAGTCTTTGAGAGTTGGACATTGATTCTTTTTGCATTGCATTTTGTTTTGCATGTAGTTTGTGAGATTAAATTGGCATGATTTGATCTTTCATTTTCATTTTGTTTGACATTTTTCTTGTTAAGGTACCCTAAAACCCTAGAAATCTTAGGAAATTCATAACCCTAATTAGGTTAAGAGTTAGAACCCCTCCTTTGGGCAATCAGTTGGTGTAGGGTTAGGGTTACTTTGAGAGCATTTTCAATTTTTTATCATGATGTTTGCTTCTGGTTTTGAATTTTGTTTCATGCATTGATCATAAACCCTAATTTGGGCATCCTTTTGCATACATCTTGCATTTGCTTGCATACCATGACTTGCCATGACATTTTATGCATTCACTGGATTCATTAGACATCTTAAGATATGTTGAAAGCATGTTTGATCATTGCATCATGTATTTGCCATGTTGTATGTCATTTGCATTTCATAACTTTTCATGTATGATCATGGTTCTAACTTGCTCCATTTGCATCCATTTGTTCATATGATCATCCCCATGCCTTGTTTCATGTTTGCACCATCTCATAGCATCATTATCATCTCATATATGCTTCTGGTTTTGGTTTGTATCATGCCATTCATTCTCATTTTGCATTGCATTACATTTCTTTCACTAACTTTTCAGGTGGTAAGTTACTTTGAGAAGTGAATTTGCCTTCACTTCTCACAATTTCTTTTCATCTCTTTCATGCATCCTTGCTGCATTTTTGTGTGTGTTTAAGTTTGAGCTTGCTCATTTTTCTTTATCTCACTTTCTTTCTTTAAGTGACTTGTCTTCTTAAATGAAGCAAGTTACTTTGCTTCTCCTAATCCTTTCATCTGCTTCCTGGTGTTTCCTTTGAAGATCTTTCTTGTAAACCTCACAAACCTTAGGAACAACCGTGCATGACAATAATTAGGGTTTTGATTAGTTCCCCATTTAGATTTTACCTTTGTGTCTCATTGATTCTTCTCTTCTCATCTCATAATCAGGGGATAAACCCTAAAGGCTTTAAGGCTTTGTGATTAAGCTTATGCCTGCCTCCTTCTATTAGGATGGAGTGTATAACTTTAATCCTAAGTGTTAAACCCTTAATGTGTTTAAATCCTTTAATCAATTCATCTAATAATCATCAACACATCAAGCTTGTAACTTGGGCCTTGCATTAGGGTTCTAATTCTTCCTTAATTGGTTAAGAAGGACTAACCCTAGTGTTAATGGACAAGTCCCCCTCAAGCTGTCTTACAAATCATGAAACTCACTTCTTAATCATATCATTATATAAAATCCACTTAATAAAGGCTTTTTTTTGTCATGAGTTTAATCCCTAATCATGGATTAAGTTGAGGAGCTTTCCTCAGCTTAAACATTCTCATCTATTATCCTTCTATTAGGATGGTGTAATGAGTCTGTTTGATCTTTGGTTATGGCTTAATCTCATTACTCAACACTAAACAAAAACACCAAAAACATCTAAATAATCACAAGTAGGTTAATGATCTTAATCCTACATCAATGGTGATTAAGTGCGAAACGTTGACTTCACACTTAAGGTATTCTCATTACCCCTAATCAGAGGGAAGATGTGATGAGTTTGCTAATCCATTGGTTTAGGCTTAAGCTCATTTTCCTATGACAAACTCCAAAAAGCAATAAAAGATTGAAAACTCAAAAACAAACAATAATCGTCTCCTCCGGGATTCTTTTCTCATCATCTTCACTCATAATCGAGAACTTGCTTCTTCCGTCTAATGCAAGACAGTTAGCACCTGAGCCAGACAGGTCATACACTTGAGCATAGGCAAGTAAGCAGTTCACAAGTCAATTCATCTTTTAGTCTCTTTGGGTCGAACTACGGTGTTCTGACTTCCTCATTGCACGAGAGGATACGTAGGCATAACTTAACAGTTATCGAACAAAAGTCTCTGTATATTTCCCCCTCCTTCTAGCCTTATTCTTTAGCGTCATTATCATGAGCATTTCATCTTTGTTCTTACACTGACACTTCACTTGTACACTTCACACTGCTTTTACACTGACACCTGTACATCCTTCTCCATCTCTTTTATATACAGATTGCACTGACACTACCCCTTTAAAACACAAATCTTTTAAGCGTGGATCCCGTCGAGTACGACGGACAATTTGGGTGCTAATACCTTCCCAGGTTGTAACCAACCCCCTTTCTCAGTCTCTCTGGTTCGCAACCGTCTTATCCATATCTTTCTAGGTCTATGCAGCATTGCCTTTCCTCCGGGATAAAAATTCCTAGCTGGCGACTCTATTCATTCCCTGTGAGTTCACTCCCGTGTGTTCTCGCATCCTCCTTTCACCGACCGTTCGCGTCTGTACCCCATTTGACCCGGCTTCATTTGGTGGGAGCGACAGCTTGGCGACTCTGCTGGGGATGCTTATACTGTAACCAGGGCTTCTGGTTCTTTTTGTGGGTTCCTCCTAGCGCTTGCTTGATTTGTGTTTACTGGGGTGTTATGTGCTATTTGTGTATGTGTATTTGTATTTATTTTTGCTTTATGTACAGTTGTTTTACTGCTTTCTTTACAGCTTTACATATATCATACTGTCATACTGTCTGGCTGGATCTGGTTTGTTGCTTTGGTGGGTGGGTGTTCTATTGAGAGTTAAGGTCCTATACCTGGGACCTGAGTGACACCTAGGCTAGAGTGGTTCATGTTCTTTCCCATTCCATTTCGGTCTGGTGCAGGAATATGAAACACGGTTCAGATATGGGTTTCTTCTTGAGAACTCTGTGCTGCAGATTTTCTGTAGTGCTAGGGCTATCTGGGAAGCCTGCTAAGTCTGGATGACCTTTAGTATTGACCTTCAGAAACTGAGGTGAATTGGAGGAGGATCTTTTATGGTTATTGTAAACATTGTACCTCCGGGTTAGAAGTGTTTACACTTCTCATAACTGATCCAAGTCTGAGGATCCTTGTTTTAGAACACCACCTGTGAGGGGGTTGGGCTGTTTACAGGTTTGCAGGTACCCTTGACCTCAGCATACCCTGTTACTTTGTTTCGATTAAGAGCACTCCATTTTGGGACAGTTCTTGTGATTTTTAACCCTGGACATGTGACTCTTTATTTGAGTCCCCCACCTTGGTTACTGGACTTATGAACCTCCATCTGGATTTCTTGAACCATACATGGACTTATATCAAAGCAGCAATCAGATCCAGCTTGATCACAAACCCTTGCATATCATTTGCATACATCATCATTGCATCATTTAACATTTGCTTATTTGTTTTTTCAGGGTATCCATACTATATTTTGGCTTGGTTTTGACCCCTTCATCTACATAGACCTATCTGCTTCAGCTATCCTCATCAGCTACCTGCTTCAGTCACCTGTTATCACCAGCATCTGCCTGTCAGTGGCCCATCTGCAGTATTATTCTCCATCATCAGCATCTGTCTCAGCTCTTCTTCAGCAACATGGCACCCAAGAAGAGCAATATCTCCTACCATTTCTTTGAGCCTGAGTTAGCTGGCATCAGGAAGATCCAGGCCCTGATTACTCCATACCATATACCACTATTCAGAGAACATTATGGAGGCATCCTTGATGTGGTTATGGATTTGGACCCTTCCCAGAGGAGCTTGATTCATACTTGCCTGCAGTTCTATGATCCCCCTCTGAGGTGCTTCACCTTCCAGGATTTTCAGTTGGGACCCTTGTTGGAAGAGTATTCATCACTGATTGGTGTACCTGTCAGGGGTGGTATCCCCTTCAACCCTGAGATGGCTTTTCCCAGTAATGAAGAAGTGGCAAAGGCATTGTATCTGGAACCTTGTCTGATTGGGCAGAACATGACTACCAAGGCTGGAATCTCTGGTCTACACTTGGATTTCTTGACTTCTCAGGCTACCATGAAAGCCTCCTTGGGAGAATGGAAGGCAGTCTGTGCATTATTAGCCCTCAGCATATATGGGGATATATTATTTGCAGATGAGCCTAAGTTTATTAGCAAAAATGCCATTCACCTTTTCATTCTGAGGAACCCAGTGCCCACCTTACTGGGAGATTTCTACTACTCTATTCATCAAAGGAATGAAAATCAAAGAGGAAGGTTGGTGAGATGCTGTGCTCCCCTGTTCCATACCTGGATGCTCAAGCATTTGCCCAAGACTGATGCATTCTTGAATCCTCACCAGCCAAAGAATTGGGCTAGAAGACTCATTGCTTTGACCTCAGCTGACATCAGGTGGTGCACTCAGAGCACCAAGGGCAGGGACATCATTACTAGTTGCGGGCAGTTCCCCAATGTACCCCTGATAGGAGTAAAGGGTTGCATCAACTATAACCCTCTGCTATTCAAAAGACAATTGGGCTATGCACTGGTCCATCCTCCCAAAGCACAAGATTTGGCTGAGACCCTTTATTGTGAGATTAAACCTAATCTGGCCATTGTCAGGCAAGCATCCTGGGCTTGGGACAATGTTCAGACCAAAGGGGTAACCATTCTTGGAAGGTGCAACAATGTGGCCTCAGCTCAGTAATATGAGTGGTCTCATTCCAGGGCTCAAATTTCTGGGATGCACTTTACCATTGAGGATACACCAGGGACATCCACAGCACCACTTCCTGCCACTGTCGGCTTAAAGGAGTTTGAGAAATTGAAAGAGAGGAATGAGAATCTGACTCAGGCTCTACAGAAGACCCTCTGGGAGAGGAGTGATGGTCGGCTGGACATTGAAAGGCTAGAAAAGCTAAAGGTGGAGCATCAAGCCAGGATTGAGAAGTCAGAGGACTACATTAAGAAGTCAAGGGCTGGAGAACAGATCTTGAAGAATGCCTGCAAGGAGGCTCAGTTCCAGAAGGCCAGGACTGATTTGTATCTGAAAGAGAGTCAAGCTAGGTGGGTCAGGATCACCGAAGCTCGTACTCAGGAAGATAAAAGGACTCAGGACAAGATTGAGCAGTTGGAGGCTAGTGCAAAGGAGCAACAGGAAGCCCTGCTAGCAGCCCAGAGAGAGATCTCAGAGTTGAAGATTAGAGCTGGTGTGAAGAGGTCAAAGGACCAAAGTCAACACAAGAAGCTAACTGTAGCTGTTACTACCAGGAATCTCCTTATCAGGAACCTCACAGAGCATCCAGCTGATCCTGTGACTGAAGCACTTCTCAAGGAAGTTCAGGAGGATGAGTTTGGTCTTGGTGTCTGACTTTTTGCTTGTTGTTGCTTTCATTTTCATGTACTTTTCCTTTTATGTTGTATTTCGACCCTCAGGGGCATGTATTGTAAAAAACAAACTATGTACCATTCACTTTTTGTAATATATCCATTAGTTTGTTTCATTTGAATCTCTTTCTCCTAAGCAACATCAAAGTATCTTCCTCAGGGGTCTGGAAAGGTCAAAACCAAGTGCCAAGCCGGATGCCTTGGAAACAAATAAGCATACTGCATTGCATACTAACCTTTTGTTTTATTTTGTAGGTTTTTGTTTTGTTACTAACTTTGTTGTGGTTCAGGAACTATTGCTCGACGTCGGGTGTTCCCACTCAACCGTCCACACAGATATCCAACCCGCAACAACCTTCCGGGTATACAGATGGACCAGGTACAACAGGACCTTACAGAGGTCAGGGCCCAAATGGCCAATGAGAGACTCGAAATGAGGAATCAGATGACACAATTTATGGAGGTGATGAATGGTTTAGCTCAGAGCCAAGAGAGATTGAGGGCTTTAGTAGAGAGGCAGACTCAAGAAGACCCCCATCTAGGGACTGGTGGGACAAGCAACAATGAGAGGGTTCAGCCTCATATCAACCCACCTGTGTTTGGACCCCACCTTCATCCAGATATCAATATCCCTGCTAATGTACAAGGGAATGCTACTACAGGTAGAGTATTGCAAGAAGACTCCCAGGAGGATCAGTTCACAGTGATGGGAGCTGGGGATGAGGCCTATGACAGAAGGCTGGATGAAATTGCTGAAAAATTAAAGTCCTTGGAGTCTCAAAACTCTTTGGGTTTTGATGTAATGGACATGGGCTTAGTGGACGGGGTCAGGATTCCCCACAAATTTAAACCACCGTGCTTTGAAAAGTACAACGGGACTTCCTGCCCACGGACCCACTTACAATCCTTTCTGGGGAGGTTGAAGGCATACACCATGGATGAAAAGCTATGGATGTTTTATTTCGAAGATAGCTTAACAGGAGCTTCAAGGGAATGGTACTCTCATTTGACCAGAGCAACCATTAGATGCTGGAAGGACTTGGCTGAGGCCTTCATTAGACAATACCAGTATAACTTGGATATGGCTCCCAACAGGACCCTCCTGATGGGAATGTCACAATCATCCAGAGAAAGCTTCCGGGAGTACGCCCAGAGGTGGAGACAGCTTGCTGCTGCTGTCCAACCACCTATGTCGGAGAGGGAGATGGCAGATATGTTTATGAACACCCTCCAAGGAACATACATTGACAGGCTAGATGCCTTTTCTTCTACCAGCTTTGCGGATGTAGTTATAGCTGGAGAAAGAATTGAGAGCCTATTGAAGATGGACAAAATTTCTGACAACGGTGCAAGCTCTTCCAGCAACTCAAGAAAGCCTTTTGTGGGCCCAAGAAGAACTGGTGAGACCAATGTTATCCATACCAGTAGGGGCAGACCCCAATATGTTCATAGGTTTGTGGCAGCAGTCACCATTCCCACTCCAATTCATCCACAACCAGCTTATCAACCACAGCAACAAAATTACCAGCAACAAACTCAGTATCCTCCTCAGAGAAACTACAACAACACCAGCAACAACAATCAGCAAAGACCGTTCCAACAGAGACCATCTCATGCCAATAGGGTGATTGATCCGATCCCTATGCCCTATGCCACATTGCTGCCACAACTCCTAAAACTCAACCTGGTTGAGCTAAGGACTTTGGCACCTCCAGATCCTGCTAGTCTGCCCAGAAATTATGACGCCAGCGCCAGATGTGCTTTTCACTCAAATGCACCTGGCCACAGTACAGAAAAGTGCAGAGCCTTGCACATGAAAGTACAGGACTTGGTAGATTCTAAAGCTCTAAACTTTGCACCTCCACCAAATGTCAGTAAGAATCCTATGCCAAACCACGGAGGACCCAGAATCAATGCTATTGAGGAAGACAAGTCGTCTTACCTGATAACCAGTGTGGGGCAGATCCGGACACCCTTGGTAGAGATCAAAGCTCAACTCCTTGAATGTCAAATGTTCCCTGGATGCGAGCTAGGATGTGCTTATTGCAACATTTCAGTAAATAGGTGTGATAACTTGAGAGATGGCATAGATGGTCTCATCCAGAGTGGCCTGCTTCAAATCACAACATCAATTCCTACAAACCCAGCAATCTCATTAGCAACAATTCCCGAGTCTTCTACAACTGCAACAACAATTGTTCCAAACAACTCTTCAATCTCATCAACAAATGCTTCATCTGTCACTTCAACTGACCAGATATCAACAAACATCCCTTCCACAACTTCAGCACCACTTCATTCAGAACCTCCTACAACAGCAACACCCATCCATCCTACAATGTCTCCTACAACTTCAACAGCAAATGTCTCAACGGTTACAATTTATTATGATCCTGAAAATGATTCTGCCTACAACTCACAAAATGCCACTCCTATCAGAGCACCAGTCACAATATACTATGATCCACATACTATCATGATCCCTTCTGCAGCTGCCATCAGTCCAGTCACTATCACGGTGCCTGGGCCAGTACCTTATGAAAGCAGTAATGCCATCCCTTGGCATTACGGCTCTGATCTATACTGCGAAGGACAGAAAATCACTCTTGAATCATCAACTTCTTCACCACAAATAGGCAATGTGGGGGGAGGCGGAGGCTTCACTCGAAGCGGACGTCTCTTTGCCCCGCAAATTCAAAGACCCAGTGCCGAGGCAGAAGCTGCTGCCAAGGCAAAAGGGAAGAGTATGGTGCAAGAAGAACAAATTGTTAAAAAAGCTTTGAAAACCCCTTTCGATCAAGAGGTTGATGAGTTCATGAGAATCATCAAGAAAAGTGATTACAAGATAGTAGACCAGCTTCACCAGACACCTTCTAAGATCTCCATTTTATCATTGTTGATGTGCTCCGAGGCTCATCGGAACGCACTACTAAAAGTCTTGCACGCAGCTTATGTGCCAGAGGAGATCACAGTCAATCAGTTGGAAGCTGTGGTTGGAAATGTTAACGCTAGTCATGGACTAGGATTTACCAACACTGATTTGACTACAGAAGGCCGCAATCACAACAAGGCCTTACACATTACCATGGAGTGTAAGGGTGCAGTTCTTTCCCATGTATTAGTAGACACAGGGTCATCCCTCAATGTCTTACCTAAAAAAGCCCTTGTGAAGCTGGAGTATGAAGGATTGGCATTGCGTCCCAGCAACTTAGTAGTGAGAGCCTTTGACGGTTCTAAGAGATCAGTTCTGGGAGAAATTGAGTTGCCTATAACGATTGGCCCACAAACTTTCAAAACGACCTTCTACGTGATGGACATTCAGCCGGCCTACAGCTGTTTGTTGGGTAGACCTTGGATTCACGCCGCTGGCGCAGTTACGTCTACCCTTCACCAGAAGTTAAAATTCGAGTGGGAGGGCCAAGTCGTTACTATTTGTGGAGAAGAAGATATTTTTGTTAGCCATCTGGCTACTTACAAATACACTGAGATGGATGGGGAGATCCACGAAACTATGAATCAAGGGTTTGAGGCCTTGAACATAAATGAAGCATCCGCTGTACCTGGAACCTCAATAACATCTTACCAACAAGCCCGGAATGTTGTTGAAGAAGGGACTGCCCAAGGCTGGGGCAAGCTGTTACCTGTGGAGAAGAAAGAGGATAGATTTGGGTTGGGTTACAAACCAACTCAACAAGATCAAGCAGAGGCTGCTAAGGAACCCAATTTTGTCAGTGGGGGGATGCTCACCCCCGATGCTGTGAACAACTTGGAAGACGAGGATGAAAGCGATCGCAACCTGGAAAGTTGGATCCGTCCAAAGGTCCCGGGGAGCAGTATCTCAAACTGGTCTTCCCAGGAAATTATAAGAGTTACTCCTGCAGAGTAATTATTATTTCCTGTATTTTTAAGCATGCATCAAGTCTTGCATCTTGCCCAAGATGACAAGACTCACTTTGTAATCGGGCCATCTGTAATTTTGTGCAACAAGATTAATCAATGAAATATCAGACATCTTTTTGCAAACGAGTCTTTTTTCTTTTCCGCTCACTATTTTCCATTTTTCTTTTTGTACAAAAAAATAAATGGCAATGTTTTCAAAATGACAACTTTATTTCACTTTTCTAAACAAGATTAAAATCAATCACTAAAATGAACAAACTGAACCCTTGCAGAGAGTGCCTTCCGGACCGCACCGACAACAGCACGGCTATGACTTCGTATGACTTTGACAATCCAATCCATCAAGCTGATGAAGGGGTTGAAGAAGAGTATGAGCTTCCTGAAGAGCTAGCCAGGTTGTTGAGACAAGAGGAGAAGTTTATCACTCCTCATCAGGAGGAGGTTGAAACGATTAATCTTGGTACAGATGAAGACGTGAAAGAAGTTAAAATCGGGGCCTGCTTACAAGACTCAGTGAAGAGACAACTGATTGACCTGCTTCAAGAATATGTGGACGTGTTTGCTTGGTCTTATCAAGATATGCCAGGGTTGGACACCGACATTGTCGTGCACAAGCTGCCTTTGAGAGAAGAATGCCCACCGGTTAAACAGAAACCGCGCCGTACTCGCCCAGACATGGCAATGAAAATCAAAGAAGAGGTGCAAAAGCAGTGGGACGCCGGGTTCCTTGCTGTAACTAGCTATCCACCGTGGGTTGCTAATATAGTACCTGTGCCTAAGAAAGACGGCAAAGTAATAATGTGTGTTGACTACCGGGATCTGAACAGAGCCAGCCCGAAAGATGACTTCCCATTATCCCACATCGATGTATTGGTGGATAATACGGCTCAGTTCTCGGTATTCTCCTTCATGGACGGATTTTCAGGATACAATCAGATTAAAATGTCACCTGAAGACATGGAGAAGACAACCTTCATCACACCCTGGGGCACGTTCTATTACAAGGTGATGCCATTCGGACTGAAGAATGCTGGTGCAATATATCAACGGGCTATGGTGACATTATTCCACGATATGATCCATAAGGAAATCAAATGTTATGTGGATGACATGATTGCCAAGTCCCTCACTGAAGAAGATCACCTGGTGAATCTGTTGAAATTATTCAAACGTCTGAGGAAGTACCAATTGAAGCTGAACCCCAACAAGTGCACATTCGGGGTGCGATCCGGTAAGCTACTGGGTTTTATTGTAAGTGAGAAAGGGATTGAGGTTGACCCCGATAAAGTCAAAGCTATTCAAGAGATGCCTGCACCGAAGACAGAAAAAGAAGTTCGAGGGTTCTTAGGACGATTGAACTATATTTCACGGTTCATATCTCACCTTACAGCAACCTGCGAACCCTTGTTCAAATTGCTAAGAAAAGAACAGACGGTCAGGTGGAACGAAGACTGCCAAAAAGCTTTTGACAAGATCAAGGAATACCTACAAGAACCTCCAATCCTCATGCCTCCAGTTGAAGGAAGACCTCTAATCATGTACTTGACAGTATTAGAAGAGTCAATGGGGTGTGTGCTGGGCCAGCATGACGAGTCTGGTCGAAAAGAGTATGCAATATACTACCTAAGCAAAAAGTTTACCGACTGTGAACAACGTTATTCACTGCTCGAGAAAACTTGATGTGCTTTAGCGTGGGCTGCTCGCCGACTGAGACAGTATATGTTGACTCACACTACTTTGTTGATCTCAAAAATGGACCCAGTCAAGTACATATTTGAGAAGCCAGCGCTTACCGGACGGGTTGCAAGATGGCAGATGATTCTCACAGAATATGACATCTAGTACACATCTCAGAAGGCCATCAAGGGCAGTGTATTGTCTGAATATCTTGCTGAGCAACCTATTGATGATTACTGTAGACACCCTAAATTTGCCCTCTGATTTTATTTCTTCGCCTGTCTTTCATTTGCATCTCATTTGCATTTTCATTTGGTCATTAACATTTAGAATGCATATCATTTGCATATGTTCCTGAGACATGGGATCACATTTTCTGAAGAATTTGGATCTCACGCTTTATTTGCGGATCATCAGAAGAATTCAAAGTCCTTGGCTACGCAGCCATCAATGACATTGTTTTCTTATGTTATTGTCACTCAATTAGGGTTTATTTCCCTAGTTAAGTGTTGTTTAAGGATCTCACGTTTGAAGATTATTCATTAATTCATCTGGAACATCATCAGTAATTAAGGGTGAATAAGAGGTCTTCTCTTTGTCAAGTTACAAGGCCACTATTTTCTTCTCAGCATCTCAGGAGCTGGTTTCAATTCAAGTTATTGGTTTCAGTGGGCTATTCCTCAGGAAATGAGCATTCAAAGTCAAGTTGTGGTGTGTTGAATTCGCTGGGTAGTCAAGTTGTGATTCATAAGGAGTGTTGGATCATTTTGTTTTGTTGAACAGTTCATTAGTGGTTCATCTATGGATTTATTTCCCAGAGTTTGATCTATGAAAATTCAAAGCGATTCATGTGTCGGTGGAGATTCAGAGGACGTTTAATTCAGAGGTTTATTTGCTTCAATGGCAAGTTATTCAGTGATTCAATAGTGGTCCATTCATTTTAATCAGAAGTTGTTGGTGCGAAAGTTTAGGTGTGGTCAAGGTTTGTATTGAGAATGCGATTTGGTTTTCATTGAGAATTGAGGAATTTGGAGGAGTATTCATTCACGTGATCGACTGGCGGTTTGAGATTAAAGTTCAATATCTACTCATTTCACCTTAACCATTTTTTTCCCACATCCATAAGCCCATATTTTTTTTTATATATCCATTTTCAAATCCAATTCATTTTTTTCTTCCCATAAATCATTTTTAACCCTCTATCCATTTCCATAATTCACATCTTGTGAACATTATTTCATTCTCCACATTATCTAATTAAACATTTTTCATAAGCCAATTTCTTGACCAATTTCATTCTAAATCCACTTAAATCTTTCTCACTCCATTAACCTTTTCAAATTAGTCAAATTTCTATTTTTAATCTTTTCCGATTTTATTCATTCATATCACAATATTAATATCTTATTTTACTTATCCACACTCCAATTATCAAGTTATTGATTCCTAATCCATAAAATTCATTTTTCTTAAGACAAACCCAAAGTCCAGGCCATAAGAGGCCCATGTTCATAAATAAAAAACAACAAAAAAAAACAAGTCATAAGACCACATGACCCATCTTGCAGCAAGAATATATCTGTTACCCTAACATATAAAGGCCAACATGAATCCCTAGGGTAAAGGCCTGAAAACAGCGCGCCGCACAACGAAAAAACAACACACACAGCAACCTTTGCTTCTCCTTCAGCTCGCCCACAAAACTAGCAACAATCAACACAACTTCAACCACCAAAACAACCTGCAACTTGCATCAGCCAAATAACAACAATAACCCCAATAATTTCCTTCAACTCGCCACCATCACCATTCAAACAACGTGACCTTCGTCACGAAAATCCCAAATCGCACCAAACCTCAACTCTTCTTCAAACTTTCGACACTCTTCATCACAACGCACCTCGCATAACCGAGCCATTCAACTTTTGCTCACATAAACGCTTCAACCATCAAACAACAAGCCTGTTTCCTCCATTCCAAATCCGCCCTGCTCCATATCCCAAAACATCCTTCATCATCTCCATTAATCTACCAACAACAACACATAAACCTTAACCTTACTCATCTCCCAACATACTTCAACCTTCAACAACACAGTACACCTCACCTCTCACCATCTGAAACATCACCGCCACCACCTTCGTATCTCCCTGCCAAACCCTAACCAAACTTCAAAACACAATCAACTCGCTCGGCCAACACTAAACCACCATCCTTCATTAAACATCACCAACTCGTTATTTCACCTTCAGTCCGCAACCCTTCACTCGAAACACCTATCAACATCAACAGAACCAAAGCAGAAGAGATATGAGACGAAGAGAAGGAGATGAAGTGGGTCAAGTGACGAAGAAAAGTCAAGGTTGAGACCAAAACTCACCGAAGAAGAGGCCGAGACCGCGTGAACCGCCGATGATTTGAGAGAGATTTGAGACGCCTCCTTTGGATCGCAGAAGAGGGACTGAGAGATGGCGGTGCGATTTGACGGAGTCCGCCGGTGAGAGAGCGAAGTTGAAGGTGGTCGGCTGAGGTTCGGCGTTGAAGGATGGTCGCCGTTGTTTTTTCTCTCTCGGTGATGAATGGTTTGACGGCGCGAGTGAGAGAGGAGAGATTTGTGATTCTACAAAGCTGAAGTAACAGGGCACCGTTTTGTTTGTTGTTTTTCGTTTAAAGTTTTTTTGTTTTCCTCATACTTTTTTTTCTTTTTTAAACTTCTCTTTTATTAAATAAAATTATTTAACAGTTGCTATTAAGCTTGGGCTTAGGCCCGTTTTCCTTTTCCTAAATGCACCCTCTTCTTTTCTTTCAGCGTCTCCCCCCCATTATTTGTTGCTGATGTTGGGCTGGGCCCAACAATGTTTCTGCCAGCACCCCTTGAATCCATTACAAACCCTTCATTTCCTTTTTATATTATTAAGTTTTTATGTTCTCTTTTTTTTAGTTTAATTAGATTTTCTTTATAATTTTTGTTAGTTTGATTAATTTTTGGCAAGAGTTATATTTAGGATTTGTTAGAAATTTATTTTAAATCTTGTTATTTTTTGTATAACTTAATTTTTAGTATGGATTAATTAATGTGGTTATTAGAATGTTATTTGATTTTCTATTTGAAGTTTTATTGTTTTTAGAAGTGGTAGAATTATTTTTAATAGATTGTTAATATAATTTTGTGAGCTTTATTATTTAATTTCAATTCATTTTGGACTTTAATTTCGATTAATTGTTTAGGATCGTGTCTAACCTTGGTTTTAGTTTGTGCTTAAAGTTTTGTAGGATTCTTACTTGATTTCGGTAATGGAGGATGTTGCTTGATGATGGCCTTGATGTTATTTGTTTGTGAAATTCTCGATTCAATTTGCGACGCTGAGTGAATTATTTCTTGGACATGATGACTCATCTGGATGAATATGTTGTTTGATTGATAATTTGGACACTCACCTTGAGTTTGATATTTTCTGATAAGTATTTTTGGATCTCTTGTGCTTATTGAAGAGGCAACGGACTTTCTCCGTTAGGTAACACTGAGGACCGATTTCGCTTATCGCATGTTGTTGCATCTGGAAGTCCTACTGGTGTAGGCTCTGTTTGTGCATTATTCATTCTTATTCGCCTCCATGTCGCATTCTCATCTTATTTCTCCTTATCTTATATTTCATCCAACTCATCCTATTTCATTCTTCATTCTTACTCATCTTAATTCATTTTCCTCATTTGAGGTGTGCTTAGGCCACCTTGGTGCTTCTTTTTCTCTCCTTATTTCTTCTCCTTCTTTAGGATAGTAAGCCTCACTAACCTAGGACCATCCGAGCATGTGAATATTAGGATTAGACTTCCCCCACTTAGCTTTTACCTTTGTGTCTCTTTGAGTCCTCTCTTCTCATCTCATAATCAGGGATTAAACCCTAAAGGCTTTAAGGCTTTGTGATTAAGCTTATGCCTGCATCCTTCTATTAGGATGGAGTGTATAACTTTAATCCTAAGTATTAAACCCTTAATGTGTTTAATTATCTTAATCAATTCACTTAATAATCATCAAGACATCACACTTGTAACTTGGGCCTTGCATTAGGGTTCTAATTCTTCCTTAATTGGTTAAGAAGGACTAACCCTAGTGTTAATGGACAAGTCCCCCTCAAGTTGTCTTACAAACCATAAAATCCACTTCATCATCATATCATTAAATAAAATCCATCTAATAAAGGTTTGTTTTGTCATGAGTTTAATCCCTAATCATGGATTAAGTTGAGGAGCTTTCCTCAGCTTAAACATTCTCATCTATTATCCTTCTATTAGGATGGTGTAATGAGTCTGTTAAATCCCTGATTATGGCTTAACCTCATTACTTAACACTAAACAAAAACCACAAAAACATCTAAATAATCACAAGTAGGTTAATGATCTTAATCCTGCACCATAGGTGATTAAGTGTGAGAATCTGACTTCACACTTAAGGTAATTCTCATTACCCCTAATCAGAGGGATGATGTGATGAGTTTACTAAATCCATTGGTTTAGACTTAAGCTCATTAACTTATGACAAACTTCAAAAAGCAATAAAAGACTGAAAACTCAAAAAAACAAACAATAATCGTCTCCTTCGGGATTCTTTTCTCATCACCTTCACTCACAACCGAGAACTTGCTTCTTCCGTCTAATGCAAGACAGTAAGCACCTGAGCCAGACAGGTCACACACTTGAGCATAGGCAAGCAAGCAGTTCATCAAGTCAATTCATCTTTCAGTCTCTTTGGGTCGAACTACGGTGTTCTGACTTCCTCATTGCACGAGAGGATACGTAGGCATAACTTAACAGTTATCGAACAAAAGTCTCTGTACATTCCCCCTCTTTCCAGCTCATTTCTTTAAGCCTCATAATCTTGAGCAATTCATTCTCATTCTTACACTGACACATCATTTATACATGTTACACTTCACACTCTTTTACACTGACACCTGTACATTCTTTCCAGCTATTTTATACACAGATTGCACTGACACTACCCCTTTAAAACACAAATCTTTTAAGCGTGGATCCCGTCGAGTACGACGGACAATCTGGGTGCTAATACCTTCCCAGGTTGTAACCAACCCCCTTTCTCAGTCTCTCTGGTTCGCAACCGTCTTATCCATCTCTTTCTAGGTCTATGCAGCATTGCCTTTCCTCCGGGATAAAAATGCCTAGCTGGCGACTCTATTCATTCTCCAGTGAGTTCACGGCTGTGTGTTCTCACTGTTCCCTTCGCCGACCGTTCGCGTCTGTACCTTCATCTGACCCTTTTTCATTTGTCGGGAGCGACAGCTTGGCGACTCTGCTGGGGAGCCTTATGCTGCAACCAGGGCTTCTGGTTCTTTTTGTGGGTTCCTCCTAGCGCTTGATTGATCTGTGTTTACTGGGGTGTTATGTGCTTGTTTGTGCTTGTATTTATTTTTGTTTATTGCTTTATGTACAGTTGCTTTACTGTTTTCTTTACTGCATTTGTATATATATCATACTGTCATTACAGCTGGCTGGATCTGGTTGTTTGCTTTGGTGGGTGGGTGTTTCATTGAGAGTTAAGATCCTATACCTGGGACCTGAGTGACACCTAGGCTAGAGTGAATCATATTCTTTCCCATTCCATCTCGATCTGGTGCGGGAATATGAAACACGGTTCAGATATGGGTTTCTTCTTGAGAACTCTGTGTTGCAGATTTCCTGCAATGCTAGGGCTATCTGGGAAGCCTGCTAAGTCTGGATGACCTTTAGTATTGACCTTCAGAAACTGAGGTGAATTAGAGGAGGAACTTTTATGGTTATTGTAAACATTGTACCTCCGGGTTGGAAGTGTTTACACTTCTCATAACTGATCCAAGTCTGAGGATCCTTGTTTTAGAACACTACCTGTGAGGGGGTTGGGCTGTTTACAGGTTTGCAGGAACCCTTTGACCTCAACATACCCTCATTACCAGTACAATTGTTTGATCCGGTCACTATGATCCTGAAGTTATTGACCTCCGGTTTTCAGTTACCATTTTGGGTTATTATGCAGATCTTGTGGTTACAGACACTTGATTCTTGGCAGTATCCCAGATTCCAGGCAGTTTCCAGCTGTGATCCCATGTCTTTGCATCTTTTGCATCATCATATTGCATATTGCATTTGCATTTGCATTGCATTTTCCTCTTCCAGAGAGCTCATCCTTCCTCTTTTGTCCATGACCAGCCAGCTGATTTCCCGATACTCAGTTTGAACAAGTGGTAACAGTTAGAAGACGACAGAGTGTGTGAAGCTAGACCGAGCAGTGTCAAGAGGTAAAGGGTCAGTTTGAAAGCCGTCAGTAGCTATGTCAGAGAATAACCGTCGGAATGTTGAGTTTCCACCTGGTTTCACTTCAAGGACCAATCCGTTGTATGGTCTTTCTCCTGATGAAGATCTTCCACAAGTGAACAATCTTGCTCAAGCTCAGCCTGTACAGACCCCGATCGTGAATCAGAATGTACCTGAACCATCTGCTGTCCGAGGTGGACCTTCATCTTCGACTGATACTGCAAATTATCAGAGTTTTGCCTTCCCTATGCCAGACTTCCAAGGGGAAATCCCTCTTGTGAAAACCAAGGATCCACGAGCTATTGATCCTGCTGAAAGATTTCGTGTATTGGACGAGCGACTCAAAGCCTTAGCGGATCCTGATGCCTTTGGTTTTGATGCTCTAAACATGTGTTTGGTGCCTGGTCTTGTCATTCCTCCAAATTTTAAGACTCCGAAGTTTGAAAAATACACTGGTGTCAGTTGCCCGAAGCGTCATTTGGTGATGTTCTGTAGAAAAATGACTTCTCATGCCCGCAATGATAAGCTGATGATTCATTGTTTTCAGGACAGTTTAAGTGGGGCATCTTTAAGTTGGTACTTGGATTTGGAAAGCAGTCATATTCGATCTTGGAATGATTTATCCAGAGCTTTCGTAAAGCAATACCAGTATAATATGGACGTGGCGCCCAATCGCACGCACTTGCAGAGCCTATCCCAGAGGAGTGGTGAATCTTTCAGAGAATATGCACAGCGGTGGAGAGAATTGGCAGCCCAAGTTCAACCACCACTTTCAGGCAGAGAATTAATTGACCTGTTCGTGGGCACCTTGCAGGGTCCATACTTGGAAAGAATGAGTAGCATGGGGATGACAAGCTTCTCTGATTTGATGATAGTTGGAGTACGCATTGAGAGCCTGCTCAAAAGTGGAAAGATCCAGGACTTTTCGAATATCCCAGCTAGTGAAGGTGAGTCTGTTGTTAGCTCCCAAGAGGAAGAATGGGATGACGTCAGTGCCGTCATGGCAAATATCAAATATTCTAGACCAACATCTTCTCAGAGATCATCTTTTCCTGAAACTGGTCACTCTTATGGGCATTTGGCAATGCTCAGAGCACCATATCAGAAGTCTTGGACTCCTCCTCATCCAAATCTGCAAGCTCCTGGTCGAAGACCTCAGAATCAACTTCGGAGTCAGCATAGGCCTCGCAACAATTTGGAAAGAAGGATTGCTCCTCTTCATCCGGTTCCCATGGCATACAGTGAACTCTTGCCACATCTAATTCAGAGCTCTTTGGTGGTTCCTAAGCCTCTCAAGCCGTTGCCAGAGCCATACCCTCCAGGGTACAATCCTCATGAGCAGTGTGGGTATCATGGTGGATCAGTGGGGCATTCAACTGAAGATTGCAAAGCTTTTCAAGCCAAAGTACAACAATTGATCGACAAGGGCTACATCTCCTTTCCAGAAGGAAGCTTGGTTGTGCACGTCAACCTTTCACCTGATTGAGTTCAAAGACTTCGAAGGAGCGTATCCTGATTTCGGTGGTCCAGATAAGAAGATGTCATCAGAGTTGGTGATCGCTGTATCCTTTTATCATTTGCATTGTAGTTTCTTTCCTGTTAGCAGCTACTTGTCTTTTAAGCATTGTTATTTTAAATGGTAATGTTAATGTAGTGATCTTGCACGTTTGAATCAATTATGTCGCATTCGCTCATTTTTCTTTACTTGCATTGAAAAACGGAAAAACAAAAAAAAATTGCATTCATTTACCTCCCATTTATTTCACTGTTGTTTAGCAGGTTTGAGGGAGGATGATGACAACTGAATACCCATAACTGTTCAAGGTATGCTTTCAGGGTAGAACCTGCTGACGATGTACAGGCATTGCTTCAATTCCCAAACACCGGAGACATAAGGGAGATAAACCCTCGTCAACCCCTTTGAGCCTTGAAGTAGGAGTTTCTTTTCTAAACGAAAAAACCCTCACATCCAACCCAGGGCAGGGTAGTTATCAGTCAATTTGACCGAGCGTTCAAATTTCTAAAGGAGTGTGCATCCGAGGATCCATTACCTTTATTCATTACACCTCAAGAGGTCAAGGGATGTGAAACCACAATGGTTATCCCTCCACAACAAAGGAATGAGGCAGTCAACCCTTTCAGCAAGTTATGACAAGCCAGTGTCACACGATTTGTTCAACAAAAATCAAAGAAAAAAAAAAGAAATAAAGCCCGCTAAGTCGAAAAAATGTGTGAAAACATATGACTTAGGCAAAAGTTAGGGCACCCCGCTGGACTTCAAAATCGAAAAATTCAAGAAGAACCAGTCCAGGCAAAAGTTAGAGAGTAAAAATGAAAGAGAATCTTCCATGAGAACAAAGTCGTGTGACCAGACACAAAGTCAGAATGGGTGACTGTTACTCCAAGAAACCTCATTGGTGCGTAAACCATCAACGTCATTGGTTCCTCAATCATTACAAAACCCTTGTGAGAAGCGAACGCTTAAGTCGAATTAGCTGAACATAGGACTGGAGAACATCAAGGAGAATGGGTGGGCAAATATAAACTTTGAGCCATGAATCTTTCTTTCTAGAACCGTAAACCAAGCCACGTTATAACCCTTGAAAGTCCTAATTGAATCAGGTTCAATTCTGAAAGCATACTACGACAAGGTTGCGTAAACTGACTCCTAACGATTTACTAACTCAACACTACGTTTGGACTAATCGTCCATTCGTCACACACTGTCACAGCATCAAAATAAATAAATTTTCAAAAAAAAACTTGCATGTGTACTGCATTAAAATTACCATTTGTAAATGAACAGTTTTAATTGCAAGTCAGCCTGTGACACCAGGGAAATTCCTACAAAGGGCAATCAAAGGAAAACTTGATTATTCAACAATGATGATCAGAATCAAGCGCATCGTGCAGGCCTATGAATCAGGGGCATGTTATCCAGTTGATTTTGTTGACCAAGGAATCTGTCAGGGTAAAGAGAGTTCCCAAGCATCAGTTGATCGAGGAACGTCATTGAAAGTCAGTTGATCAGAGCTGAATCTTCCAAACAGGGGCAGGCCACCCGGATTTTCTATTGACCAAGGATGAATTCTTCCAATACGCAGTCAGAATGAATCAAGTCGCTTACACGCTCATACCGAGGCAGGACATTTCCAGGGCTCACTAAGTGCAACTCTCCTCGAGAGGACATCCAAGTCTGTTATTCCAAGAATTGGATAATCAGCAACAGTCTGTTCAGAGACTCACCCAACAGGGGAAAATTTAGCTACACAGAGCAATTGGTATCAGTAATTTCCAAGTTCAAGACGAGTGTCGGGAAATCATGCTATCCACCGTCGCCTTTGTCACCCCTCTCAACCAGAAGCCTTGTCACATAAGACCTTTCTTCCCCACCTCGGGAGTTCTTATAGCCTTTCATGATCATTGCATAAATCATTTGCATACGTTATTCATGTCGCATATAGAGCATATGCATCACCATTGCATTGAGCATAACCCCCGCAACATCAGATCTCACATCCAGGGCCTCGTAACCCCAGCTTATCAACCTTTCAAAGTCCAGTTCTCGTCTGGCAAGCCTTTTCAAAGTCCAGTTCCCGTCTGGCAAACTTTTCAGAGTCTAGTCCTCGTCCGGCAGACAAACCCAAAGTCCAGTTCTCGTCTGGCAAACCAACTTCAAATACCAGTTCTCGTCTGGTAGGCGAATCTTTTAACCAGTTCTCGTCTGGTCACCTTTTTCATTTAACCTGTTGAACGCCAGTTCCCGTCTGGTAGTCTTTCGTTTTCGGAGTCAATTCTCGTTTGACAATGAACCCCAAGTAGTCAGTTCTCGTCTGACGACTTATTCTTTGCCCATCAGTTCTCGTCTGTTGGCCTACCTTTAATAAACCAGTTCTCGTCTGGTAATTCATCTTCAAAAGTCCAATTGCTTGGCAACCAAAAATATATATCTGTCAACCTGGCCCTAGCACCCAACCATCCTTGTTTCATATCCTTGGTATTGAGCATACGTCTGCATTGTGCATCATTTGCATTTCATCTTCATGCCGCATGGTTTCTATTTTAGCTCTGATGAGGGGCAAGAATCGTTTCAAGACGTAATCTGGGGCAGTTATCTCAAGACTTGTTGAATTTCTGCGAGAGTTTGAAGACACTGGGGCAATTCTGGATGCCAAGTCTTCTGTAAAATCCTCTGAAGACGATCTTTTTATGGATGATGCAGTATGGTATAATTGAGGAGTTAAGGGAATGATAGTTCACTCAGGATGACCAGTAATGCCTTTGTTGAGCTCAGGAGTTTGAAGCACTGTGTTAATTCTCAGGGAATGTCTGGTATTTATTTTACCAGCAGGACATTGGAAGTTTATTTCTTCCCCGAGCATAAAGATCTTCTTTCAGCCGACAAGATTCCCTCATGAGGAGTTGGTTGTTCGCATTCAGTCAAAGCCAATTTTCATTGGCGTATCTTCCCAACACAGTCGTTATACTATACTTGGGGCATATTTTGACTTATTTAATTCTCCAACAAAGTCTCTCCTCAGCAGAGCATTGCCAAATCTTTTCTCAACCATGAAGGTTGACATTCCCAGCTGAGTTGGAACAGACGATATCCCCAACAGAACTTCAAGGCTGATTGAATCGTTCTCGTCCCTAAGCGGACTTATTTTTCCACAGCGAAGTTTTCCCAACAGGCAGCTGAAGGCCTTGTTTCCCCACAAAGTTAGAATTATCAGAATTCTCTCCTCAGCAGGAATGTGTGATCAAGCATCTTCCCTAGCCAAGTCTAAAGATGATTTTTCCCCATATAGTCATCGGGATTTTCATTTCCAAGAGATCTCCCCTGAGAAAGAAGAAATTCTCCCCAGTGGAGTCAGAGCAGGATGATCAGATCCTCAGCAGATGTTCAAAGCAGTTAAACGAAGTATACCTCACGCAGAGTCGTCTTTCCTCCAGTGAAAACCTCTCCAACAGGCATCAGGTTGCCAACACTTCGTTCCCATCAGAGTTAAAAGCTTTCAACTCGTCAGCAGTATACAGAATGCTTCCCAGATTCCCCAGCGGAGAGTTAAAGCTAAGGCAGTTGCCTCACATTCACAAACATCAGTACATACTCCTTGTGGCACCCATCCGTGTCATATCCCCAGCAGAAAGCCAAGGTATCCTCTTTGCACTCACAGATACATGTATATATAACTTCCTTGACACCCGTCCGTGTCACTTTCCCCAGCACGGTTACACAAACACTTTGTATATCAGATACTTGTTTATACTATACTTTTCTCCCTTTGACACTCGGCCGTGTCACCCCCCCCAGCAGATAAACACTCATCTACACAATACAATACTCACTACTCATGGTACACTTATACAGATACTCGTCCGTATCTTGTATACACCATCACTCCTATCCCCACAGACTCGACATTAGTCCTTGTTCTTTGTTAACCAGTTGGTACTCGTCCGTACCATCATCTCAGAACATTGCGTCTAGTGTTTGTTTCTACATGATACTCGTCCGTATCATAGTCTTAAGGATGCTCGTCCGCATCTTTAATCCATACACCGTGTCAAACACTTATGTCTTCTTGAATATAGATACTCGTCCGTGTCTATTATTCCCAGAAAGATTCTTTCAGATGCAACACTCGTCCGTGTTCTTTGTTAACCAGTTGATACTCGTCCGTATCATCATCTCTGAACACGTGTTGGTATTTGTTTCTACCCGATACTCGTCCGTATCGTAGTCTTAGGGATGCTCGTCCGCATCTTTAATCCATACACAGCGTCTAAACACTTATACCTTTTGTTTCTTGGATATAAACACTCGTCCGTGTTTACATTATCCCCAGTAGATCACCAACAAATTTTCCTTTTTATCTAACACTCGTCTTGTGTTATGATAACCCTGAGAGCAGCCGTACCCTGCTAGGTGGTCGTCCTCCACCTCTTGATGGTCGTCCTCCATCATGCTCATCCGATGGCTGTCCCCATCGTTGGTATTTAGCAGCCGTACCCTGCTGAGTGGTCGTCCTCCACTTCTTGATGGTCATCCTCCATCATGCTCGTCCGATGGCCGTCCCCATCGTTGACCTTTTCTATCCGATGGCCGTCCCCATCGTTGATATTTTCGGCAGCCGTACCCTGCCAGGTGGTCGTCCTCCACCTTTGATGACCGTCCCTCATCCTAACCCAACAGAGCAGTCGTCCCCTGCTAGGTGATCGTCCTTCACCTTTGATGACCGTACCTCATCATCTGTTTTATTTCATTTATTCTTTAACCCGATGGCCGTCCCCGTCGTGGTCCTTTTTCTTTTTTTAGCCCGATGGCCGTCCCCATCGTTGCTTACCTTGCTTTATGAACTTGATGGCCGTCCCCGTCATGTTTCATATATCCCCAGAGAATCTTACAACTTTACTTGATGGCCGTCCCCGTCATAATACCTTCTATCCCCAGCATGTCGGCCGTCCCCGTCATCGCTTGATTTCCCGCACTTTTCCCAGCATGTCGGCCGTCCCCGTCATTGCCCTTTACCCAGCAGTCGTCCTCTGCTCGACGGTCGTCCTCCGTCGCCCACACTTTACAATATACTTTATTTTCTTTTACAATCTATATCCCTTTTCTTCTTCAGTCTGTGAGTGCAAATTTCGGGGTCCTTTTTGGTATTCAATCACTGTTTATCTTGAACGTCTAATAGTCGTTGCTCTCATCCTTTTCAGATTAACAGTTGCTTGAATAGGGGCAGCTGTAGACACCCTAAATTTGCCCTCTGATTTTATTTCTTCGCCTGTCTTTCATTTGCATCTCATTTGCATTTTCATTTGGTCATTAACATTTAGAATGCATATCATTTGCATATGTTCCTGAGACATGGGATCACATTTTCTGAAGAATTTGGATCTCACGCTTTATTTGCGGATCATCAGAAGAATTCAAAGTCCTTGGCTACGCAGCCATCAATGACATTGTTTTCTTATGTTATTGTCACTCAATTAGGGTTTATTTCCCTAGTTAAGTGTTGTTTAAGGATCTCACGTTTGAAGATTATTCATTAATTCATCTGGAACATCATCAGTAATTAAGGGTGAATAAGAGGTCTTCTCTTTGTCAAGTTACAAGGCCACTATTTTCTTCTCAGCATCTCAGGAGCTGGTTTCAATTCAAGTTATTGGTTTCAGTGGGCTATTCCTCAGGAAATGAGCATTCAAAGTCAAGTTGTGGTGTGTTGAATTCGCTGGGTAGTCAAGTTGTGATTCATAAGGAGTGTTGGATCATTTTGTTTTGTTGAACAGTTCATTAGTGGTTCATCTGTGGATTTATTTCCCAGAGTTTGATCTAGGAAAATTCAAAGCGATTCATGTGTCGGTGGAGATTCAGAGGACGTTTAATTCAGAGGTTTATTTGCTTCAATGGCAAGTTATTCAGTGATTCAATAGTGGTCCATTCATTTTAATCAGAAGTTGTTGGTGCGAAAGTTTAGGTGTGGTCAAGGTTTGTATTGAGAATGCGATTTGGTTTTCATTGAGAATTGAGGAATTTGGAGGAGTATTCATTCACGTGATCGACTGGCGGTTTGAGATTAAAGTTCAATATCTACTCATTTCACCTTAACCATTTTTTTCCCACATCCATAAGCCCATATTTTTTTTTATATATCCATTTTCAAATCCAATTCATTTTTTTCTTCCCATAAATCATTTTTAACCCTCTATCCATTTCCATAATTCACATCTTGTGAACATTATTTCATTCTCCACATTATCTAATTAAACATTTTTCATAAGCCAATTTCTTGACCAATTTCATTCTAAATCCACTTAAATCTTTCTCACTCCATTAACCTTTTCAAATTAGTCAAATTTCTATTTTTAATCTTTTCCGATTTTATTCATTCATATCACAATATTAATATCTTATTTTACTTATCCACACTCCAATTATCAAGTTATTGATTCCTAATCCATAAAATTCATTTTTCTTAAGACAAACCCAAAGTCCAGGCCATAAGAGGCCCATGTTCATAAATAAAAAACAACAAAAAAAAACAAGTCATAAGACCACATGACCCATCTTGCAGCAAGAATATATCTGTTACCCTAACATATAAAGGCCAACATGAATCCCTAGGGTAAAGGCCTGAAAACAGCGCGCCGCACAACGAAAAAACAACACACACAGCAACCTTTGCTTCTCCTTCAGCTCGCCCACAAAACTAGCAACAATCAACACAACTTCAACCACCAAAACAACCTGCAACTTGCATCAGCCAAATAACAACAATAACCCCAATAATTTCCTTCAACTCGCCACCATCACCATTCAAACAACGTGACCTTCGTCACGAAAATCCCAAATCGCACCAAACCTCAACTCTTCTTCAAACTTTCGACACTCTTCATCACAACGCACCTCGCATAACCGAGCCATTCAACTTTTGCTCACATAAACGCTTCAACCATCAAACAACAAGCCTGTTTCCTCCATTCCAAATCCGCCCTGCTCCATATCCCAAAACATCCTTCATCATCTCCATTAATCTACCAACAACAACACATAAACCTTAACCTTACTCATCTCCCAACATACTTCAACCTTCAACAACACAGTACACCTCACCTCTCACCATCTGAAACATCACCGCCACCACCTTCGTATCTCCCTGCCAAACCCTAACCAAACTTCAAAACACAATCAACTCGCTCGGCCAACACTAAACCACCATCCTTCATTAAACATCACCAACTCGTTATTTCACCTTCAGTCCGCAACCCTTCACTCGAAACACCTATCAACATCAACAGAACCAAAGCAGAAGAGATATGAGACGAAGAGAAGGAGATGAAGTGGGTCAAGTGACGAAGAAAAGTCAAGGTTGAGACCAAAACTCACCGAAGAAGAGGCCGAGACCGCGTGAACCGCCGATGATTTGAGAGAGATTTGAGACGCCTCCTTTGGATCGCAGAAGAGGGACTGAGAGATGGCGGTGCGATTTGACGGAGTCCGCCGGTGAGAGAGCGAAGTTGAAGGTGGTCGGCTGAGGTTCGGCGTTGAAGGATGGTCGCCGTTGTTTTTTCTCTCTCGGTGATGAATGGTTTGACGGCGCGAGTGAGAGAGGAGAGATTTGTGATTCTACAAAGCTGAAGTAACAGGGCACCGTTTTGTTTGCTGTTTTTCGTTTAAAGTTTTTTTGTTTTCCTCATACTTTTTTTTCTTTTTTAAACTTCTCTTTTATTAAATAAAATTATTTAACAGTTGCTGTTAAGCTTGGGCTTAGGCCCGTTTTCCTTTTCCTAAATGCACCCTCTTCTTTTCTTTCAGCGTCTCCCCCCCATTATTTGTTGCTGATGTTGGGCTGGGCCCAACAATGTTTCTGCCAGCACCCCTTGAATCCATTACAAACCCTTCATTTCCTTTTTATATTATTAAGTTTTTATGTTCTCTTTTTTTTAGTTTAATTAGATTTTCTTTATAATTTTTGTTAGTTTGATTAATTTTTGGCAAGAGTTATATTTAGGATTTGTTAGAAATTTATTTTAAATCTTGTTATTTTTTGTATAACTTAATTTTTAGTATGGATTAATTAATGTGGTTATTAGAATGTTATTTGATTTTCTATTTGAAGTTTTATTGTTTTTAGAAGTGGTAGAATTATTTTTAATAGATTGTTAATATAATTTTGTGAGCTTTATTATTTAATTTCAATTCATTTTGGACTTTAATTTCGATTAATTGTTTAGGATCGTGTCTAACCTTGGTTTTAGTTTGTGCTTAAAGTTTTGTAGGATTCTTACTTGATTTCGGTAATGGAGGATGTTGCTTGATGATGGCCTTGATGTTATTTGTTTGTGAAATTCTCGATTCAATTTGCGACGCTGAGTGAATTATTTCTTGGACATGATGACTCATCTGGATGAATATGTTGTTTGATTGATAATTTGGACACTCACCTTGAGTTTGATATTTTCTGATAAGTATTTTTGGATCTCTTGTGCTTATTGAAGAGGCAACGGACTTTCTCCGTTAGGTAACACTGAGGACCGATTTCGCTTATCGCATGTTGTTGCATCTGGAAGTCCTACTGGTGTAGGCTCTGTTTGTGCATTATTCATTCTTATTCGCCTCCATGTCGCATTCTCATCTTATTTCTCCTTATCTTATATTTCATCCAACTCATCCTATTTCATTCTTCATTCTTACTCATCTTAATTCATTTTCCTCATTTGAGGTGTGCTTAGGCCACCTTGGTGCTTCTTTTTCTCTCCTTATTTCTTCTCCTTCTTTAGGATAGTAAGCCTCACTAACCTAGGACCATCTGAGCATGTGAATATTAGGATTAGACTTCCCCCACTTAGCTTTTACCTTTGTGTCTCTTTGAGTCCTCTCTTCTCATCTCATAATCAGGGATTAAACCCTAAAGGCTTTAAGGCTTTGTGATTAAGCTTATGCCTGCATCCTTCTATTAGGATGGAGTGTATAACTTTAATCCTAAGTATTAAACCCTTAATGTGTTTAATTCTCTTAATCAATTCACTTAATAATCATCAAGACATCACACTTGTAACTTGGGCCTTGTATTAGGGTTCTAATTCTTCCTTAATTGGTTAAGAAGGACTAACCCTAGTGTTAATGGACAAGTCCCCCTCAAGTTGTCTTACAAACCATAAAATCCACTTCATCATCATATTATTAAATAAAATCCATCTAATAAAGGTTTGTTTTGTCATGAGTTTAATCCCTAATCATGGATTAAGTTGAGGAGCTTTCCTCAGCTTAAACATTCTCATCTATTATCCTTCTATTAGGATGGTGTAATGAGTCTGTTAAATCCCTGATTATGGCTTAACCTCATTACTTAACACTAAACAAAAACCACAAAAACATCTAAATAATCACAAGTAGGTTAATGATCTTAATCCTGCACCATAGGTGATTAAGTGTGAGAATCTGACTTCACACTTAAGGTAATTCTCATTACCCCTAATCAGAGGGATGATGTGATGAGTTTACTAAATCCATTGGTTTAGACTTAAGCTCATTAACTTATGACAAACTTCAAAAAGCAATAAAAGACTGAAAACTCAAAAAAACAAACAATAATCGTCTCCTTCGGGATTCTTTTCTCATCACCTTCACTCACAACCGAGAACTTGCTTCTTCCGTCTAATGCAAGACAGTAAGCACCTGAGCCAGACAGGTCACACACTTGAGCATAGGCAAGCAAGCAGTTCATCAAGTCAATTCATCTTTCAGTCTCTTTGGGTCGAACTACGGTGTTCTGACTTCCTCATTGCACGAGAGGATACGTAGGCATAACTTAACAGTTATCGAACAAAAGTCTCTGTACATTCCCCCTCTTTCCAGCTCATTTCTTTAAGCCTCATAATCTTGAGCAATTCATTCTCATTCTTACACTGACACATCATTTATACATGTTACACTTCACACTCTTTTACACTGACACCTGTACATTCTTTCCAGCTATTTTATACACAGATTGCACTGACACTACCCCTTTAAAACACAAATCTTTTAAGCGTGGATCCCGTCGAGTACGACGGACAATCTGGGTGCTAATACCTTCCCAGGTTGTAACCAACCCCCTTTCTCAGTCTCTCTGGTTCGCAACCGTCTTATCCATCTCTTTCTAGGTCTATGCAGCATTGCCTTTCCTCCGGGATAAAAATGCCTAGCTGGCGACTCTATTCATTCTCCAGTGAGTTCACGGCTGTGTGTTCTCACTGTTCCCTTCGCCGACCGTTCGCGTCTGTACCTTCATCTGACCCTTTTTCATTTGTCGGGAGCGACAATTACCAGCCTATGAGATTTGACTTCCCTGATGAAGACATCATGTTCATCAAAGCAAAAGATCACGAAGAGCATGTTCACACTGAAGGGCCTGACCCGGAAGAAGAATGGACTATGACGTTTGATGGGGCTGTTAATATGAATGGTCGTGGTGTTGGTGCAGTACTCATTACACCTGAAGGAGTTCACATGCCTTTCTCGGCAAAACTCACCTTTAACTGCACTAACAACGAAGCTGAATACGAAGCTTGCATTATGGGTCTTGAGGAAGCCATTGACCTCAGAATTAAGACATTAACTGTATTCGGAGATTCAGCTCTGGTAGTTAATCAAACCAACGGCAAATGGTACATGCACCAGGATCATCTGATACCTTACAGGGATTATACAAGGAGGTTATTGACTTTCTTTACAACAGTCAAGCTTGAGTATATCCCTCGGGACGAGAATCAGTTTGCAGATGCTCTGGCTACCATTTCATCCATGATCAAAGTTCAAGCTGCCAACTTTGTACCTCAAATTTCAGTGTCCAGACTTGACAGACCAGCATATGTATTTGCAACAGATATTGTCAAAGATGATAAGCCTTGGTTCCATGACATTAAATGCTTCTTGGAGGATCAAACATACCCACCTGGGGCATCTTCCAATGATAAGAAGACATTAAGAAGGCTTGCTGGTAGTTTCTTCCTGAACACTGATGGTTCTTTGTACAAGAGGAACTTTGATATGATACTCCTCAGATGTGTTGACAGAACAGAAGCGGACTCGTTAATGCATGAAGTGCACAAAGGATCCTTTGGTACCCATGCAGGAGGGCATGCCATGGCCAAGAAATTGCTAAGATCAGGTTATTACTGGATCACAATGGATGCCGATTGTTTTGCCTACGCCAGAAAATGCCATAAATGCCAGATTTATGCAGATAAGGTGCATGTGCCTCCCAATCCTTTGAATGTGATGTCTTCACCCTGGCCCTTTGCTATGTGGGGCATTGACATGATTGGAAAGATCGAACCGACTGCTTCGAATGGCCACAGATTCATCCTGGTTGCCATCGACTATTTCACCAAGTGGGTCGAAGCAGCTTCCTATGCAAATGTTACCAGGCAAGTGGTAGCCAGATTTCTGAAGAGAGATATCATCTGTCGATACGGAGTTCCCGAGCGAATCATTACTGACAATGGTTCCAACTTAAACAACAAAATGATGGCAGAGTTGTGCCGGGACTTCAAGATCCAACACCACAATTCTTCTCCTTACAGGCCAAAGATGAATGGCGCTATTGAGGCAGCTAATAAAAATATCAAGAAGATTGTGCAGAAGATGGTAGTTACATACAAAGACTGGCATGAAATGCTACCATTCGCCTTGCATGGGTACCGCACGTCAATCAGAACATCCACTGGGGCAACACCGTATCAGCTTGTGTATGGTATGGAAGCAGTCCTACCTGTTGAAGTTGAATTACCCTCCCTACGGGTACTAATGGATGTTAAGCTGACCGAAGCAGAATGGGTCCGGTCCCGATACGAACAACTGAGCCTGATCGAAGAGAAGAGATTGGCTGCAATCTGTCATGGGCAGTTGTATCAGAAAAGAATGAAGAGAGCCTTCGATCAGAAAGTCAGGCACCGAGAGTACCAAGTAGGGGATCTTGTGCTGAAGAGAATCCTCCCAACGCATACAGACCACAGGGGAAAGTGGACTCCGAATTATGAAGGACCATTTGTGGTAAAGAAAGTTTTCTCGGGCGGAGCACTGATGCTCAGTACTATGGATGGTGAAGACTTCCCATCCCCTGCGAATTCAGATGCAGTTAAAAAATACTTCGCATAAAATGACCCGCTGGACATAAAAACAGAATGTAAGTCCAGGCAAAAATAGGGCATCCCGGCGAGTCAGAAACAGAATAAAAGACTCGGGCAAAAATAAGGGAAAATAAACAAAAAAATGTGTACACCCGCTGAGTTGAAAAGCCGCATTGGACAACTCAGGCAAAAATGGGTATCCCGATGGATTGAAAACCCGAGAGGGCGATCCATGCAAAATAAGGGAATAAGCGAACAACTGTATTCTGAATTCGTCTGTATCATTTACGACTTGGTAAGCTTCAGATGGATCAAGCTTCTGTCAGAATCAGCCTTCTTCAGAAAGCAAGACGAGAAGAACGTCAAAAGTTATACGAGTCATAGCAAAAGGGGAAGCTCCTTGAAGCGTCGTCAACGTTGCCAGCATTTTGTTTCTCAATTTGTAACAATCTCCTCATTTCAGGGGATATGTTTTTTTGACTGTATCTTGCCAATTCAGGGCACATGAATTAATAAAATCAGATTTTCAGTCATGTTTCGTCTTGTACATTTTTATTTGCAAAGGATGTCTGATGTCTTAAGAAAAACTGATTGCATGAATGCAGATGTTTGTCTTCAAAAATAAAAACTACGTGCTTGCAGGAAATATACTTATTCCTGGTTGTGTCTAACTCCTATGACGGAATCCGGTAAGGGATACCTCGGGATTACTTGTGCGTTTCTCTATCTTTGCAGGATTGCGGGTATCCAAAGCGCAGCGTGGGGCGTGTAAGCCTCATCCCAGCAAGCTGGCAAATCTCACTCAGTCTTAGCACTCAAAGTGTTTTCTACCCAGCTGAGTTGCCACTTGTTGCTTCTCCCAGCCGAGTTGCCAATCATTCTTCCTCAAGCCAAGTACAAAAGTCAGGGAATCGTCCCCCCACAGAGCTTCAGCCTCTATCCAGAAGAGCAACGCATGGAGGGATCACAACAGGGTGACGAAAGCTTCTAAAAACCCCAGCTGGGTCTCTCATTTACTGGAATAGGTCTATCAGTGACCTACTTCCCCAAGCAGATACATCTCATCAGATCTACCAATGATCTCATCCCCAGCTGGGATGTCCATTTCAAACAGATCGACCGGAGATCTTCACAGCCACGGGATCCGAATCCTGGATTGGTATCCTTGCATAATCATAGCATTCGCATCATATTCACCCACAAAGCGTAGCATTCCGTCTAATACGGAGCATTACGGCAAAAATCAAACATATAGCATAATCGTAAGCCATGTTCTGAATTAACACTTGTGAATAATGACAATCCGTCAACAATATACAGAATGCTCCCCCAGAGTCCCCAGCGGAGAACTAAAGCTAAAACAGTTGCTTTGCAAACATCAGTATATACTCCTTGTGGCACCCGTCCGTGTCATATCCCCAGTAAAATACCAAAGCGTCCCCTTTGCACTCACAGATTCCTATATATATACAACTTTCTTGACACTCGTCCGTGTCACTTTCCCCAGCACAGTAACCTAAACACTTTGTATATCACATATTCGTTTATACTATACTTTCCTCTTCTCGACACTCGTCCGTGTCACTCTCCCCAGCAGATTGAACACTCATCTATACACCACTCACACTTATGCAGATACTCGTCCGTATCTTGTATATACTACTTAAATCCCCACAGATTAGACACTCGTCCGTGTTCTTTGTTAACCAGTTGGTACTCGTCTGTACCATCATCTCAGAGCATGCGTCAAGCGTTTGTTTCTACCTGATACTCGTCCGTATCATAGTCTTAAGGATGCTCGTCCGCATCTTTAATCCATACACTGTGTCAAACACTCTTGTCTTCTTGAATATAGACACTCGTCCGTGTCTACTATTCCCCAGAAGAGTCCCCTCAGATTCAACACTCGTTCGTGTTCCTTGTTAACCAGTTGATACTCGTCCGTATCATCATCTCTGAGCACGTGTCAGTATTTGTTTCTACCCGATACTCGTCCGTATCATAATCTTAAGGATGCTCGTCCGCATCTTTAGTCTATACACAGCGTCAAAACACTTATACTTTTATTTCTTGGATGTAAACACTCGTCCGTGTTTACTATTCCCCAGTAGATCGCCAACAAAACAAATTTTCTTTTTTATCTGACATTCGTCCTATGTCATGATAAACTTTGAGAGCAGCCGTACCCTGCTAGGTGATCGTCCTTCACCTCTTGATGATCGTCCTTCATCATGCTCATCCGATGGCCGTCCCCATCGTTGACCTTTTCTATCCGACATTCGTCCTATGTTGTGATATTTAGCAGCCGTCCCCTGCTAGGTGATCGTCCTTCACCTTTTGATGATCTTCCTTCATCATTTTATCTGATGGCCGTCCCCATCGTTGATCTTGTTATCTGACATTCGTCCTATGTCATGATAAACCCTGAGAGCAGCCGTCCCCTGCTGGGTGGTCGTCCTCCACCTCTTGATGGTCGTCCTCCATCATGCTCGTCCGATGGCCGTCCCCATCGTTTACCTTTTATCCGGCATTCGTCCTATGTCGCGATATTTTCGGCAGCCGTCCCCTGCCAGGTGATCGTCCTTCACCTTAGATGACCGTCCCTCATCTTATCCCCAACAGAGCAGTCGTCCCCTGCTAGGTGATCGTCCTTCACCTTTGATGACCGTACCTCATCATCTGTTTATTTCATTTATTCTTTAACCCGATGGCCGTCCCCGTCGTGGTCCCTTTTCCTTTTCCTGATGATCGGCCTTCATCAGTTTAGCCCGATGGCCGTCCCCATCGTCGGTTACCTTACTTTATGAACTTGATGGCCGTCCCCGTCATTGTTCATTAATCCCTAGAGAATATTATAACTTTACTTGATGGCCGTCCCCATCATAATTCCTTTTATCCCCAGCATGTCGGTCGTCCCCGTCATTGCTTTATTTTCCGCACTTTTCCCAGCATGTCGGCCGTCCCCGTCATCGCTCTCTCCCCAGCAGTCGTCCTCTGCTCGACGGTCGTCCTCCGTCGCCCACACTTTACAATATACTTTATTTTATTTTACAATCTATATCCCTTTTCTTCTTCATCCTGTGAGTGCAAATTTTGGACTGTCTTTGGTATTCAACCACAAGTTACCTTGTTTGCCTGTTAAGCCGTTGCTTACATCCTGCACAGCTAACTCATGTTTGAATAGGGGCAGCTGTAAACACCCCAAATTTTCCCTCACCCATTCACACCATGGCTTGTGATCATTTCATGTGCATAAGTTCACTCATAGCATCTCATATCACATTTTTGATTCATTGCATTGGTTCAAAGTCATCTGCATCTAGGGTTTGTGATCTGAGCAATCCAAGAGCTTCTTGAGCCACTCCAAAGGTCATCAATCACTTCAAAGAGGTCCATGTATGTTCAAACATCATATTATACCCTCTCAAAGTCAAGAATTTCAAAGAATCACAAGAACTGAGAAAGGCATGGAAGCAGAGTCAGGTTTAACTGCACAGATGACCTAAAATTAGGGTTTTGGTTTCAGAGGCCATAACTCCAATTTTTTTGGTCATTCTTGTTTCTACTGGTCTCTATATGGTATAGGGAGTATTCATATCAATTTTCATGAAGAAATTCCTTGGGGAAGTCATCTGATCAAGAGTTGACTTTTCAAGCAAGTCAGTGCAAAATCAGGGCATCTGAGGCCCCCAATGACCCAACCAAGGGGTGTTCTTCATCATTTTGATTGTATATGATCTTTATTTGATCATAGAAGAAGTTGGAAGTTCACCAAATTGAATAATTTCAAGTCTTTTGCAAAGTTGACTTTTTGGGAAAGTTGATTTTTAATGAAATTGCCATTTTAGGAAACTTTTTCAACCTTTACTTTTTGATTCAAAAATGCTTCAAATGGAAAAACTTTGGTCATGTAAGTTGTAGAATGGATCATTCCTGGCTAATGTTGGATGATAACTGATCACACCCTTCCTTCCCAGCAAAGGCACTCCAGCAAATCTTCCACAACTGACCAGCAACTCTTTTCCTAGCAGATCTCTGTCATATCCCCAAGCAATATCTTCAGCAGTTAACCCCATCAACCTTCTTGACCATCTCCACTCATCCCTCATTTCCTTAAAGGCACCTGATTTTGGCAGTTGTCTGGCAAACCACTCAGCAAACAAGGAAGCACAGCAGTATACTGGTCCACCCCTACCTTTCTCATTCCTGTAGTGAACACTGTAATAGAAGTCACCCAACAAAGTTGGCACTGGATTTCCTTTAGCAAAGATAGAAATCACTTCTAAGCTTACAAATTCTTTCTCTCCTGGGAACAAGCTGGACCCATACACCATCAAAGCCAACAAAGCACTAAAGTCACCCCAACTGCCCTCTTTAGCATACTTCGCTGCCTCTGGTATGAGCACACTCCAAGGGAATCCTTTACCTTCACTATCCTTCAGAGCCTTCTTGACTGTAGCAGCTGGCAAACGACAAACTTTGGCTATGTCCTCTTCTTTAAGCACCACCTCAGACCCATAGAAAGGCAAGGTCTCTCTGACTGGAATATTCAGAATGTTGGCAATCTCCTCCAAGGTAGGAGCCAAGATGTAATCTGGAAACACAAAGCAACGTAGCAGGGGATCATAAAACTGCAACAAGGTATGCAAACTGTCCTTCTGGTCTGCAGTGGGCTTGTCCACATACTTCAATATTTGGCCATATTTTTTCCTGAAATTGCCCAAGACTTGGTCATTCATCAGACCTGCTAATTTCTGAACACTTCTGACTTCAGGTTGAAGAAACTGTAAACACCCCAAATTTGCCCTCACCCATTCACACCATGGCTTGTGATCATTTCATGTGCATAAGTTCACTCATAGCATCTCATATCACATTTTTGATTCATTGCATTAGTTCAAAGTCATCTGCATCTAGGGTTTGTGATCTGAGCAATCCAAGAGCTTCTTGAGCCACTCCAAAGGTCATCAATCACTTAAAAGGGGTCCATGTATGTTCAAGCATCATATTATATCCTCTCAAAGTCAAAAATGTCAAAGAATCACAAGAACTGAGAAAGGCATGGAAGCAGAGCCAGGTTTAACTACACAGATGACCTAAAATTAGGGTTTTGGTTTCAGAGGCCATAACTCCAATTTTTTTGGTCATTCTTGTTTCTATTGGTCTCTATATGGTATAGGGAGTATGCATATCAATTTTCATGAAGAAATTCCTTGGGGAAGTCATCTGATTAAGAGTTGACTTTTCAAGCAAGTTAGTGCAAAATCAGGGCATCTGAGGCCCCCAATGACCCAACCAAGGGGTGTTCTTCATCATTTTGATTGTATATGATCTTTATTTGATCATAGAAGAAGTTGGAAGTTCACCAAATTGAAGAATTTCAAGTCTTTTGCAAAGTTGACTTTTTGGGAAAGTTGATTTTTAATGAAATTGCCATTTTAGGAAACTTTTTCAACCTTTACTTTTTGATTCAAAAATGCTTCAAATGGAAAAACTTTGGTCATGGAAGTTGTAGAATGGATCATTCCCTTTTTAAAAAAGTACAAGAACATGACCTAATTCATTTTGGATCAAAAGTTATGGCTTGTCAAAGTTGGCAAAAAATCACAAAATTTGAAGTTTTCTACCAAAGAGGCAAAGTTGCAAATTCACATGTCAAGGCAAATTGGGCTGTCAAATGCACTTCTAAACTTCACAACATGATCATACAAGACCTAAAAATCAGAATAGGCCAAGGGATCATTCATTTTTGTGACCTATGGATCAAGATTTTTCATAAGAAGCAAAAGTGAACCAACTTGCAAAAACTCACTCAAGTGAAGATCCACTTGCTTGTTGACTTGCTGAACCATCCTAGGGTTCTCCCCACAGCATGCTGCGCAGGACATGCCTTTTGTCCTTGGCTAGCAAGTAGCCCATACCTCTCTTACACAACTTTGACATTTTGGCAACTTGAGCCATACCTATCACAAAAGCACACATCACTTCTTCTGACCAATCCCAATTGTATATACAAGCAAAAAGCAAACCAAAGCAACAACAACACAAGCCTGAAACCATCCATAACTCAGCATTCCCATTTTCACACCAACTTGCATAAGCATTCGAAACTGCTTGCACAGGCCACAAACTCACAAACAAACTTCACAAATCAACTCAACACACCTTCCTGGTCACAAAGCACCCTTCACCATAGCCTGAAACTCAAAGAATCAAAAACACGATCACCACCTGCCCTTGAACAGAACTTCTGCCATCTCTCAAATCATCCATTCTAAACTTCAAACAAGCATTGCAAGCTTCTTAGGAGGATCATTGGAGTGGATTTGAGCCAAGGAAACAGCCAGAAAGCTCCTGAATCAAAAGCTTCAGTTCAGGTAGTCATCTCAAAACTTTTTTCCAGAAGCATGTTTTTAAGTTCTTAAAAGCTTCTATGCACTCTCCTGATCATGAATATGTGTTTACTTTTGAAAATGGTTGAGAAACCAGGATGTATGAATGCTCTGAAACTTTTTGCCCTAAAAATGTTTTGATTCGATTTGGCTGATTGATGAATGAAAAATGATGTTTGATTGGGGGGTTTGATTCGTTTTCGAATGGGGATGAGTTCTGGGCATTTAGATTTTGTTTTCATTGCGTGTAGAGAGAGTTAGGAGTTTGAGCTTGCCGGAGAAGACGACCGGAACAGTGTTCCGGTCGCCTGAAAGTCATTAGGGTTTGATTAATTAGGGCTAATCATAATTACGTGAGTTTGAATCTCAGCCCTTGGATGTGGCGCCAAGTCAAACGCGCGCGTTCCCAGTTCAAATGCCAGCCATTGATTCTGATTACCACCCATTTAATTAGTTTTTATTTTCATTTTAATTCATTTGTTTTCTCCATTTTATTTAAAATAGCCAAACAATTTTAAAAATTCTGGAAATTTTTGTATAAACTTTTATTAATTTTCAGAAACCAAAAACATTTTTATTTTTATTTTTTGCATTAAAAAACATTTTTAAATCATTTAAAAGTTTATTTTTAATTAATTAATGAGAATTAATTAATTAAAAATACTTTTAGGTATTTAAAAATCACCAAAAAATTCATGAAACCTTTAAAATCATTTAGAAACATTGTCCAACCCTCAAACCAAATTTCTTTTTTGATCTTGATGCATTTTGACAATTTTCCATGGAATTAATTTCATTTTTAAGCATTATTTTGATCCAATGTTCAAAAAATCACTTCTGCCTAGTCTTTGAGAGTTGGACATTGATTCTTTTTGCATTGCATTTTGTTTTGCATGTAGTTTGTGATATTAAATTGGCATGATTTGATATTTCATTTTCATTTTGTTTGACATTTTTCTTGTTAAGGTACCCTAAAACCCTAGAAATCTTAGGAAATTCATAACCCTAATTAGGTTAAGAGTTAGAACCCCTCCTTTGGGCAGTGAGTTGGTGTAGGGTTAGGGTTACTTTGAGAGCATTTTCAATTTTTTATCATGATGTTTGCTTCTGGTTTTGAATTTTGTTTCATGCATTGATCATAAACCCTAATTTGGGCATCCTTTTGCATACATCTTGCATTTGCTTGCATACCATGACTTGCCATGACATTTTATGCATTCACTGGATTCATTAGACATCTTAAGATATGTTGAAAGCATGTTTGATCATTGCATCATGTATTTGCCATGTTGTATGTCATTTGCATTTCATAACTTTTCATGTATGATCATGGTTCTAACTTGCTCCATTTGCATCCATTTGTTCATATGATCATCCCCATGCCTTGTTTCATGTTTGAACCATCTCATAGCATCATTATCATCTCATATATGCTTCTGGTTTTGGTTTGTATCATGCCATTCATTCTCATTTTGCATTGCATTACATTTCTTTCACTAACTTTTCAGGTGGTAAGTTACTTTGAGTAGTGAATTTGCCTTCACTTCTCACAATTTCTTTTCATCTCTTTCATGCATCGTTGCTGCATTTTTGTGTGTGTTTAAGTTTGATCTTGCTCATTTTTCTTTATCTCACTTTCTTTCTTTAAGTGACTTGTCTTCTTAAATGAAGCAAGTTACTTTGCTTCTCCTGATCCTTTCATCTGCTTCCTGGTGTTTCCTTTGAAGATCTTTCTTGTAAACCTCACAAACCTTAGGAACAACCGAGCATGACAATAATTAGGGTTTTGATTAGTTCCCCATTTAGATTTTACCTTTGTGTCTCATTGAGTCTTCTCTTCTCATCTCATAATCAGGGGATAAACCCTAAAGGCTTTAAGGCTTTGTGATTAAGCTTATGCCTGCCTCCTTCTATTAGGATGGAGTGTATAACTTTAATCCTAAGTGTTAAACCCTTAATGTGTTTAAATCTTTTAATCAATTCATCTAATAATCATCAAGACATCAAGCTTGTAACTTGGGCCTTGCATTAGGGTTCTAATTCTTCCTTAATTGGTTAAGAAGGACTAACCCTAGTGTTAATGGACAAGTCCCCCTCAAGCTGTCTTACAAATCATGAAACTCACTTCTTAATCATATCATTATATAAAATCCACTTAATAAAGGCTTTGTTTTGTCATGAGTTTAATCCCTAATCATGGATTAAGTTGAGGAGCTTTCCTCAGCTTAAACATTCTCATCTATTATCCTTCTATTAGGATGGTGTAATGAGTCTGTTTGATCCTTGGTTATGGCTTAATCTCATTACTCAACACTAAACAAAAACACCAAAAACATCTAAATAATCACAAGTAGTTTAATGATCTTAATCCTACATCAATGGTGATTAAGTGCGAAATGCTGACTTCACACTTAAGGTATTCTCATTACCCCTAATCAGAGGGAAGATGTGATGAGTTTGCTAATCCATTGGTTTAGGCTTAAGCTCATTTTCCTATGACAAACTCCAAAAAGCAATAAAAGATTGAAAACTCAAAAACAAACAATAATCGTCTTCTCCGGGATTCTTTTCTCATCATCTTCACTCATAATCGAGAACTTGCTTCTTCCGTCTAATGCAAGATAGTTAGCACCTGAGCCAGACAGGTCATACACTTGAGCATAGGCAAGTAAGCAGTTCACAAGTCAATTCATCTTTCAGTCTCTTTGGGTCGAACTACGGTGTTCTGACTTCCTCATTGCACGAGAGGATACGTAGGCATAACTTAACAGTTATCGAACAAAAGTCTCTGTATATTTCCCCCTCCTTCTAGCCTTATTCTTTAGCCTCATTATCATGAGCATTTCATCTTTGTTCTTACACTGACACTTCACTTGTACACTTCACACTGCTTTTACACTGACACCTGTACATCCTTCTCCAGCTCTTTTATATACAGATTGCACTGACACTACCCCTTTAAAACACAAATCTTTTAAGCGTGGATCCCGTCGAGTACGACGGACAATCTGGGTGCTAATACCTTCCCAGGTTGTAACCAACCCCCTTTCTCAGTCTCTCTGGTTCGCAACCGTCTTATCCATATCTTTCTAGGTCTATGCAGCATTGCCTTTCCTCCGGGATAAAAATGCCTAGCTGGCGACTCTATTCATTCCCTGTGAGTTCGCTCCCGTGTGTTCTCGCATCCTCCTTTCACCGACCGTTCGCGTCTGTACCCCATTTGACCCGGCTTCATTTGGTGGGAGCGACAAAAACATATAGTGAACATTATTTTTCCTTGTAACTATTCTGGTTTCTGCCATCTGGAGATAAGATTTACCAGAACTGGGAGCTGATTATGAACAATGACCTGAAAAATGGAAACATAAACAGTTAATGCAAGAATGATGCAAATGCAAATGCAATGTAGGCATATGATCAATCTGGGACCATCTGGATACTGGACACTGAACACAAGGACCCACTGATCAACTGCAAACCAAAAGTCCTCTGAATCACAACTCTCTGATAGAAGATCTCAGAACCACAGTACCAAGAAAACCAGAACACCAGAACCATAGGACCATAGGACCAGAAATCATAACAAGGACCACTGATAATGAGGGTATGTAGAGGCCAAAGGTTCCTGCAAACCTGTAAACCCTTCCTAATCTCACTGGTAGGCTTCGGGTCAGACATCACGGACTCTCAAAGCTAAATAGCAATAATACTTTCACCATCTCCAAGAAATGACTTATGACCAAATCAGGGAATTGGTTTGGCATTATATACTACGCAGGGAGGCCTCAGCTGAGTCCGGGAAACAAGGTCATCCTATGTAAGTCCCAGGTGGGCCCTCGGATGTGAATGGGTTTGCCACAAAATGTGGTCTGCCACTGCCATCACTAAAGAGGGATGTTTCCACAAGGTTCTCAATGATCGGTCCCCAGCTGCACATAACTGTCAAGGTTATGAAATGAGAGAGGAAGATCCCCAAATCAAGACATTTCCAAGACGGTCGTAAATCTGGGCGTGGAACTCACTACTACCCCCATTGACAAGATCTCATGAGGCCAAAGTGGAACCACTCTAAGTCCTAAGGTGCACTCGAGTCGTGGTAATGAGCTCATCTCTCAGAAACAGTATCACCCAACCCACCAAACAGAAAATCCAGTCCAGACAGTCCAGTATATAATATGATGCAGAAAATAAATACTGAAAATTGTAAATAAAGCTGTAAATAAAAACTGTAAATAAAAACAGTAAAATACAACACACAACAACAAACAGTCAACACCCAAAGAAACAGAAACACACAAGCGCTAGGAGAGACTCACAGGGGAACCATAGATTTTGGGTTCGGTCCCCAGCAGAGTCGCCAGCTGTCGCTCCTCGGATTTCCATCCTGGTACAAACCAAAAGAAAATGGAATGGTAATGCTGCACAAACCAGAAGAAAAGAAAAGGAAGGACACGGGTCCTGCGAACCAAAGAGACTGAGTTCGGGAGTCGGTTACGACCTGGGAAGGTATTAGCACCAAGATCGTCCGCCGTACCCGACGGGATCCACGCTTGCAAAGAAAATGGTTCAAAAGGTGAGGTTATGAAAGTTGCTGCAAGAAAATGAAAAGAAACTGGAACTGGAAAAGAAAACTGAGAAAGGAAATGAATAGAAAACAAAGAGAAAAATGTAGGGAAAATAAAGATTGTGCTCGAACGGGCCCTACCCCGTTGCCTACGTACCTCATCAAGAAAATAAGGATCAGAGACGTTGTAGTTCCCCTAACTAGGGGTAGAAAAGAAATTGCTTGTGAATTAAGGCTTGAACTGCCTATGCCAATGCTCAGGTGTTGCAGACTCGGACGACGAGTGCGTAACCGTCTTGCAAAATGACAAGTAGGAGCAAGTTCGCGGACAGAGCGAAGGAGATGAGAAAATAATTCCCGAAGGAAAGACATTTATTGTTTGTTTGTTTGTTTCATGAAGCTTTTACGAGTGTGTCACAAGGAAGTGAACTCAAGCTCTTTTCCATGGAATGTGCACTTGTCACTACATTCCAAGATGGAATAATAGAACAAGCACACTCAAGTAAGGAGAAGATCCCCAAAACTTGAATCCGGAGATTAGGGCTTAAGCTCACTAACTCATTAAACTTATTAAGTGTTTTTTGTATTTACAATGAAGAAGTGTGTTTTATGATTTTCTTGGTGAAGATGATATCCTGATCAGACTTGTGCATCACAAGACAAGCTTGTACTATCCCAAGATGGGAAGACTACAAGTGTCTCGTGGGATAAGGCTATTGCTCAAGATATCACTTAAATCTTTATTAAGTGTCTTTTTAGGGTTTTGAGATGAGAAGAGAAGAGAAACAAAAGGATCACAAAGGCAAAAGTCTAATGGGGGACTAAAAGATCCTAAGTGTTATCATGCATGGGTATCCTAAGGTTAGTATGGTTTTCTATCCTAAAGAAGAAAGAAAGAAGAAGAGAAGAAGAAGAAAGGAGAAGAGATGAGTAAGACCTAAGCCCAACAAGCAAAGGGGTAGTATAAATAAGAATAAGAAGAGAAGAGATGAGATTTGGAGATGTGGGAATCACTTCCACACCTCTCACTTACCATAGCCCCTAAAAAGGTTAGCACAAGCATACAAGCAAAATAAGATGAACAAGATGACATGCCAATATTATACAAACAGAAATGAAGTCATATATACAAATGCTCAATGGATATGCAAGTTACAAGAATGAGAAATAAGCATGCAAGTCAATTAAGAGACAAAATGAATCACATGGAAAACAAATGCAAACTTAATGAGATACAAAGCAAAAATGTACAAACATGAACTCAAAGCCCAAGACCAGAACCAAATCAATTCAAAGAAATGCTTAAGAAGCAAGAAAGATGAAGAGAAGAGAGGCACAAGACCAAACAATCACATTATGAGATGGAAAGGAGCAAAGAAGATGAGGTGAAAGCACACAAGAAATGGAAGAACTTAAAAAGGCAAGCCAAACACAAAATTTCTAAGACACAAACCCTAAGCTAAGATCAAAAAGGTACCCACACCCCAAAGAGACCCCAAATGAGAAGAAGAAGTTGGCACAAGTGCCCTTCTAAGCTAATGAGAGAGCTTATGATCACAAAGAAGCAAAATGGGACAAGGTAAGAACAAATATTCAAATCAAATCAACAATGCATCTTAAAATTCCATAACTTAGAAAAAATGATCCTCAAACATGATATAACAATGAGCCAAAAGGGTTGGGAGAAATTCAGAAGCTAGATAGGTCAAATGAGGACAAGAACATGAATTAGGGTTAAGAAACTTCACTTACAAGGCAAGGACCAAAACCCAATGAACAAATTTCTAAAAATCTGGACAAAAATCACAGAGCAAAAAGAACCAACACAAAACTCAAAAAGATGAACATTATGGAAATTGGACAAGGCAGCATGCACAAAAAGGACTTAAAATGAATTAATTAAGATGCACAATTATTTGACACGTGGATATTGAAAATAAATGGAAAAGAAAAATATAGAAAATTAGAGAAAACTCAATTGATCATCCATGAATTAATTTGGAATTTTCTAAGATTTGGAAGTATTTTTAATAATTGAAAATCAAAATGGAATAAAAGAAATAAAAGAAAAAAGAATTAAAATATGAGAAAAGGGCAAGAGGTGAGAATGGAAGAGAATCCAGTTGAAAACAATTGGGCTTATGAATCAGGGGGTGTGAATATCAAGCAGGGCCCATCCAATTTGCATTGGAATACAAAAAATAGGGTGGAAAATCACAAAATAAATGAAAAAAACCAAGACCAGAGGATTGAACCAACGCATCCTGTGCTAGCTTTCATTAAATGACGTGGCGTTTGTATCGGATGAGAAGCTGAGGAACACACACGCTATTGTGGGGTGAATAACACAAAGCACACCTCAAAAATCATTTCTAGATCTGAAGATTCAGATGCATACCTGAGCTTGCAGATCTTGAGTAAGCTTATTAGAAGTCCAGATGATGAAGCCAAAGCACTCCAAATGCACTCTAGTTGCAAACTAAATGCAACTAGAGCCTTGAATCCTTCTGGATCTGAGGATTTGCAAGCAACTGCCCTGAAATGGCAAGGTTGTGATTCTTGAGAGATAGCTTGCACAATGGTGAGATTAATGATTCTGAGCTCTCAAGGATGAAGGATCTATGATTTGTTTTTGGAGAGAGCTAGTGTGTGAGGAGATTCAAGAGAAAATTCCAGTTGTGCAAGAAGGTGGAAACTCAGCAATGAGAGAGAACTGAGCCCTTGTAAAACCCTAATTTGTTTTATATCCTCTCATGAGCCAATGCTGAAGAAATGAGGAAGTTTGCACATGTGGATCAAAAGTTTGAGTGATTTTGCAAATTTTGCAATTTTTTGATGAGAGCATGTAATCCTCAGCATTCCCTTGCATTCAGCCCATGTGCACTCTAAATCCAACCCTTAATCTCAAACAAACAAAATCCTGGCCCTTAGATTAGAGTGTCACACTCTTTTCATGTTCATGTACAAAATACACTTTTGGAATGACATTCTTGTTGTGCACGAATTTGGTGCATTTCTTTGAGCAAAGTGATCCAATTGCATTGCATTTTAATGTTGTAAACTTATTTGATCCATACCAACACTTAAAATGAAGTTTTGTGACTTTTGGCTCTTGGTGCATAAATGAAAATCAACATTTGCCCTAATTTTGAAGGAATTTTCGAGGGGCATAACTTCCTAACCAAGAATGCTATAAAAAATTACTTGTACTTTTTGAAAATGGGAGGCCTTAATCTCCAACTTTCATGTTTGACTTTGGTCCATTTGAAGAATTTTTCACCAAGTTATGATCATTTAAATTTTAGGGCAAAAGTTGCCAAAAATGGCATTTTCTCAAAACCAACTTTGTACCAATTTTGCAAAACCCCTCAAAACTTCATGGTTCTTGATCTTTGAACTTGACAAACCTCTTATAACATTTTAAGAACATCCCTTGGCTAGAAAAAATGGATTGGACCCCTTGAAATCACACAGTTGACTTTTTTAAGGCACAATTGACCAGTTTCTTCATCTGCAAGCAACTGAAGAAATTCTTGACTTCCACAAGGAATTTTCTCACTAAAATTGGTACCTAGGATCCTCTTGACATATGAAAGACTTTTCCCAAATGAAATGGCCAAATTTTTGAGGTTTTCAAGCTTGAATATCAAACCCTAGTTTAGGATCCTTGTGTAGGAGCTTTGCCTTAGCCTGGAATTCCTGATGATCTTCCAACCTTCTGAGCTTTTGCAAATGAACTTGAGCTTGTAAATGCAATGTAGATCCCTCATAGGACTTGTAAAAAACCATTGGGCCCCTTGTCATGGCTTGTGAGGCTTCAAGAACCTCCACAGATGATCATATGCCTAATGTTAAGTCATGAGAAATGTTATGCCTCATCTTTCCATGCTAGGATGCTAAGAAAATTATATGTTCATGATGAATATGCTGTGATATGATGCTTAAAATGAAGAGGGAAAATTTAGGGTGTTACACACCTGAACCCTTGTTCATTCTTCATCACTGATCGAGGAAGGTGGGAAATAAACCACCTAGACAATAGAGGTATACAACACATCAGAGTTCCTCGTGCCTTCGTAGTACGGGTATGAAGAGAGTGTAAGATGTCTCCAAATAATGTAGGCACTGGATTGCGAGTCAGAAATATGTTAATGGCGTGTACGTCTTTGAACTGATCTGGATTGGGGAACAATACTAAGCCATAGATCAATAGGGCTAAGATCTCCTCAAAAGCATCATAACTCATAGCTTTCACGAACACTTGAGCTTTCTCCATCAATACCTTAGCAAGAATACCTTTAACTCCACTCCTTGTTTCTAGGACAATGTCTGATTTCTTCAAATGTAGGGCTGCAACAATGACTTCAGGTTTAGGCTCTTTTTCCAAGCTTGTGAAAGGTTTCTGATCAAGGATAGGTATACCCAGAAGCTTGGAGAACTCTTCCATTGTAGGAACAAACTGATAGTCGGGGAATGTGAAACAGTGATGTTTAGAATCAAAGAACTGAAACAGAACACTCATCATGTCTTCATTGAACCCTGAAGTGACTAGATCCAGTAGGTGACCATGTCTCTTGATGAATTAGGAGTTTTCAGAAACTTGAGAGACCAATTCCTTAAGCTTAGGAGGTATTCCTACAAATTTGATCCGGATAGTATTCCTACGAGTAGAAGCCATGACCTGCAACAAAGAACAAAGATAAATCCTTTGGTCCTTGAAATGGTTAGTGAAAATGCTATGCTTATGATACATGATGATGCTATGATGTTATGCTCAATCACAAACATGTGGGACACACAAACAAGTCACACAATAGCCCTAGGTTTAGAGGCTTGCATGAGGTTTAAAGGTAAGTACCCTCCCCTGAAGTTTAGTTGGTTCATATTGTCCTATAAAGTAACCAGGTTCTAAGGGATCTCAATATCATTGATCCTTCACAAGGGTGGTTGTTCAGTAGGCAACTTACTTTCCAACCAAAACCCTCCAAGTTTAGGATCTCAATGAGCGTAGTATCGAGTATCAACCAACTTTAGACTTCTCCAAAGCCGGCTATCTCACTACTTTCTAAAGGCCAAGATGGGATAACTAGGGTTCTAAAAGTCAGTTAGTGTATTGACAACATATGACAGCCTCATATTATCCTCAACTTGCTTAAGGAACATAAGCACCAACCAAGAAGTCACACTAACTATGGCCACCAGATCAACCATATCGGTATACGTCGTACAGTTTCCTTGGTCTATTTCCATTTACCTAAGGTAAACTAGATCCGGGTTAAGGTCTTTCACACATAAGAGCACCCAACAAGTAATATAAAGCAAACAAGGCAAACAATTTAAAGTGGTCTAATTCCTAAGGGTACCCCTCTTTTATTAACTCCCCAGCAGAGTCGCCCGTTCTGTAACACGGTGGGAGAACCAATTTTAGTTAAATGTTGCGAATAGCAAGAGTCGCCACCGACTTTTATTTTATCCAAAAGGAAAAGACATAAAAGAATGAAGAGGTGATGGATTTTTTTTAATGAAAAGAATGAAGAGGTGAAAGCCAGTCGATATTGTTGCAGCATGTTGGATGTATGAAGAGTGAGTTGTGTGTAAACGTTACTTCTGGGACGTTGTTTTTGTAACGATTCCCTTTTGCAAGTTTTCACGCCTTTTTTTCCTTGCTCATGTGCGTGTGCGTTGTGAATTTGTGGAGCCGGGATGCGTGAGGCTGATTGTGTGATATTGTTGGAGTGGAATAGAAAAGTTGTTGCAGCAGTGGACTGCGTGTGGGGCCGAGTAAAGTTTGTTACAACAATTGGTGTTTTGTTTTCTGTAGGCTGATAAAAGATCATATTGGAGCAATTGGGAATGATGAGCTGTTAAAATAAAAAGAATGGGCTTGTGACAAATGAAAGGGATTAGAAATTTAGTTTAAAGGTGTATAATATAGTTTATTTAAAAATGGATTAGAAAAATATGGCTTTATTAATTGACTTAAAAATGACTAAAGAAAATTTGGATGTGAATTTATGGATAAAAAAAGGAAAACAAATTGATGAAGAAATTGTGAAAACGATACAAGGATAAATGGATTTAAATAAAATATGGACTTGGGATTGAATAATGAAAAAAATGGTTGATTGGATATGAGAAACCGGTTATGTAAATGTGGTTGTTGAATAAAAATCGAATAATGGATAGGAAATGATGGAAAACAACGAATATGGATATGAACAAACGGTTTAGAAATGAAACGAAAAGAGAATGGAATTTAGACAAAACACTAACACAACCACAACCATGAAATCCCGATTTTCAACTCGGAACCAAACTTGAACCGCTTTCACAGAAACCACTGATTAAGAATAACATGGCCAGCCCTGAACAATTTACCAATAAAATACCAACTATCTGATTTAAACATCTTCTGAAGTTTCTGATTAAACAAATCATGACCCACTGCTTAAGACCCCGATAAATTCCTCACAACAATTTGATCTTGGACGCACATTGACTGACAAATAAACCACCAAAACCAATAACTTGAATTGAAACAAGTTCCTGAGACGCTAGGAAGAAAATAATGGCCTTGTGACCTGATGAGGGAGAAAATTGCTTGACGACGAGCCAGATACATAGTGAATAGTCCTTGAAGATGGGAAATCCTTGAAGATCACTGTTTCAGGGAAATAAACCCTAATCCAGCGACATGAGGAGAATGATACCACTGATGGCTGCAAGCCAAAGCCTTGAATTTGTCGGATAACCACAAATAGGAACGTGAAACCCTAATTCCTCAAAAAATCGATCCCATGTCTTATGCACATGATATGAATCCTAAATGTTAATGATCTAATGGAAATGCATATGAGATGCAAACGAAAGGCAGACAAAGATAAAAAACCAGAGGGCAAATTTGGGGTGTCTACACTTATGTGCTTTCAATGGTAAGACTATCCCTATTATTAAGGAATAGGTAGTCATTACCTTGGATGTGATAAGGGACATGTATAGGGACATCTGAATTTAGGCAACTGCAAGGTGTCTTTAGCAATTCATAGGGACTTATCATCTTTTATTCGAAGGGACAAGATCATTTATCGTAGGCAACCTCGAAGGGACTTGATCTTATAATTTGAAGGGACTTGATGATATTTTATGAAGGGACTTTGCTTTAAGACACCTTACTTGACCTTAGAAGTAGGCAACATGAGGAGTAACCCTAGAAAGTGAAAGATAGCGATCAAAGATCGACTTACGTGTGTGAGTGTTTATATTCAAGTATTTATCTTATTTAATTAGTTTTCTAAATTATTTTAATTACACATAGTTATGCACACCCTATTTACTAACCACACAGTTAATATAAAAAATAAAGCAAAAGCATAATCATAAACTATTACAAAGCTTTGGGATAGTTACAATATAATCGAAAAAATATAAACAATGATAAATAATAATAATAATAAATAAGCAATAATTTAAACGGTTAGTAATAATAATAAAAGGGTTAGTAGAATATAAAGAAAATAAAAATTCAAGAGGAAATATTAACATTTAAGTTAAATAAACATTTAGAATAGAATAATTATAAACAAATAATAATTACTTATAACAAAATATGATTAATTATTTAATTATAAATTATAACAAAAATTAATTAAATTAAATATTAAAGTTAATGAAAATTAGGGTTAATAAAATATTTAGGGTTAGAAATTAGGATTTTGAAAAAATTAGGATTTAGATTTTTATTTAAGAAGAATTAGGGTTTTAATTGTAAATTTACAAAAAATCAATTTATTTACAACATATATATATATATATATATATATATATATATATATATATATATATATATATATATATATATATATATATATATATATATATATATATATATATATATATATATATATATATTTAATAATGTGAACATATAATAAATATAAATAATTTGATTTTTGAGAAAATAATTTATGAATAAAAAATATATAAGTTTTTATATATAAAAATAATATGGACATTTTGTTTTAAGAGTTATTTAAGAAAATTAATTAAATTAAACAAATATAATATAAAATAAACAAAATCATAAAAAAAAGTTAGAAAATAAATAAACATACCTGGGGCTGGGATTCGAACCCAGGCCCTAAGCTTCATTCACCTTAGACCAAGAGCATAACCACCAGGCCAGGCGCGCTGGTGTTAGTGTAGGGGCAACCATTCCTTTTCTTATTAACCTACAAAAATATCAAAAATAAAAGCAAAACAAAATGGCCTGGGGGGATTCGAACCCAGGACCATACAATACACAAGCAAACACACAAACCAGCTGAGCCACATGGGGCGCGTTCAACATGAAATCAACAACAAAACATTATATTTTAAAACCATTATTTGAATTTGGTTTTCAGCGCCAAACTTCATCTTCTTCCTCAAATTTCCTGCAAAATTTCCTTCAGTATTTCCTGCGAAATTTCCTACGAGTTCTTCCCTTCAAGAACCTGCGAATTTGAATCTCTCACAACACGTAAAATTTCAACAAATTTGTTATACAAACATGATCCACACATCAAATCCAATTCAATGACGTCTTTAGAATTCATTTATATTGGTTTAAATGAGAAACCCTAAACGGCCACTCTAAACCCTAACAATGGCAACTTCATGATCCTGTATCGAAACTCAAATTAGATTGCCCAGAAACGTTCCTAAGCTTGTCACAAACACAAAACAATCATCAAACATAATTTATAATGCACAAACAATAGAAAATGAAAAAATCATAAAAGTGTGATAATATTGATTCGGTTTAGGATCATGGCAATGCTTTTGATACTGCAAATGGTCCAGAATCCTTCAATAATCACCTATAAACGTATTGCAACCTTTGAAACACCTTGAAATTATCTCTATCCAAGAATCTGAATATGAGTTTTTTAGTGAATTTTTGAAGTTTGAATATGATGCTTGTGGCTGCCAATTTCGTCCCTTTGTGTTTGTATGAGTTGTACATATATAGTATGACCTAACTAGGTCAAAAAATCAGATCATACTTTGGATTTTTGGATCAATTGAGATTGAAAAAGATATGCTTCCAAATATTGAAATTTTTTGATATATCCTTACTATTTTTGGTTGATCTGATTTTGTATAATCTCAATCACTTTTAAATGACCTTCATGACTTTCTAGAACAAAAATCTTATCAAATATTGCAACTTTTATATTTTATTTTGATTTAAAATGATTTTTAATGTATAAAATCATAATAAATAAAATAAAATGAATAAAAATTTAAATAAATGATTTTTAATTCGTGCATGATGTCATGGAAGTGTTTGGGTCATAAAAATGCAAGCCCATTTGGAGAAATTTGGTTCTAAAGTCCCATTTGCTTCATAAACCTCTCAAAAATTTCCCAACTTTGCAAAGGCACAAATCCCTCAATTTTAATGCTATGAAGGTGTTCTTGGACATTTTGGAAAGCTTAAAGAGTCCTCTAACCAACCTCTTTGGTATAATGTCCATATCTTTTACCATTCTCAAGTTATGCTCTTTGGAAGTTGTTGACATTTTGTTGACTTTTGAAAAGACCTATAATGTCTTAGCTCATACCTTCCAAATGAAGCATTTTTGGGATTGGCTTGTGAGACACAAAGTTGTAGAGAATTCAATTTCCTTCAAAATGAGCTTTGGATGGAAAAGATTTGATGAAGTATGTGAAAGTTATGGCTGGTCAAAGTTCAGTTGACTTTTCCTGTGGAAACCCTAATTTAGAAACTCCTGATTCTTGAAGATCTGAAATCTCCTTGATGAATCATGATCAACCCTTGATCAAATGATGAATTTTACTTCATATACTTGATGTTGGCAAAAAATCATGAAGTTTGACTTTGGTTTGACCACAGTTGACCTCAGTTTGACTTTTTAACTACTTTGACTGATTTTAGCCTATATGATCATCTGACTAAGCAAACCTTTTGGGAAGGCCTTGAAACTTGACATAGGTATTCTTAAAGACATATAGGATGATATGAAGCTCACTTGATGCCTTGGAAGTCCATTTAGCCTGATGAAATCCAAAACCCTAATTTAGGATGCATTGCTTAGGAGAATGCATTGTCTGAGGGAATTGTCAAACTTTCTGACTAATTGTGAACCTTGTGAACCTCTTGAGATACCTTGTGAACCTTGTGGGACACCTTAGTACACAATATCTTGTCTTGGTGAGGGCAAATTTTGGGGTGCAACAGAGGATTAACACATCTTAGTATTGACTTGCACAAGGATTAACATGTATCAAGGTTGTGCCATGATGAAGTAATGAATGAATTGGAACTAAGTCCGCATATTTTCATTTTGAATCAATCTTAGCCAAACTTGACACCAAAAATGAACTATGACTTCTTTGAAATCATGACCTCAAGAGAGAAATCAACACCAAATTAAACCTTAAAGGTAACTCGCATGATAATGCCTTAGTTTATAAGTCATGCCTTGAATAACCTTCATGAATTACTTATTGAACCAATTCAAGGTCCCCTTTGAAATTCATAACTCCCTTTAAAATGAATGAAGTTAACATTAATCAAAAATCCATTCTTAACATTGAACACCTTATGACCTTGAATAAAATTCTTGCAAAATGACATCAATCCTGACAATTTCCAATCAACTTGCATAACCCGAGCCTATCCATCCCGTAAGACAAATGAAACAACAAACACACACATTTTTTTGAAATTTTAGATAATGGTTGGTAATGCAGTAACAAATAAAAGTAAAAACTAAACGGGTAGGATAAGTTTGGGATATGATGTAACACCCCATTTCTACCCGGCTTTATAATTTAAATCAGAGTTATAAAAATTCATCAACAAACATAGGATATCACATTTTCAACTTATAAAATCAATAACCATAACTTCATAAAATAAATTACTTTGAAAACAACGTTGCGGATTCAACAAAGTTACAACTTTTAAAACAACTTCAATAAAATCAACTTCAGATGCTTCAACGAGGTTTTCCAACATAAAACAACTAAAATAACTTTCAACTAATAGAATCCAACACAAAATAAAATATGTGTTCATCCCCCCGAAGTGCTACGTATCAGAGTGATAAACACCAACTTTAGACGACTAGGTACTCGAATCTTGATTACATGCACATTACCAACAGAGGGCAACATTCAAACAGAAGGGGTGAGATATCAAATAACATAAATAGGATTATGATAATCAATATGTAAGCAAGATAATCATATAATCACACCACTTCACACAACAAGCAACATCAACGTACAACTGATATCCAACAACAACAAATCAACATAATAAAATGCAACTCAAATGCAACTCAACTTATATATGCATGTGGTACCATTCAGAGTAAACTCCCAACTTGAAACATTGCCAGTTTATCGAGGCATCAACAACTTATTTGTCAATCCAGGCCAACTTGAATCGAGAGTTCGCTCCAACTTGAAAATATGCAAATGTATGCAACTATTAATGACATACAACAACAACGACATAATCAACAACGCGACAACATAACAACTTAACAACTCAGCAACATGAATCAACATTGGTCGTAAGACCTGCAACTTAATAACCTTCCCAAAGATCGGGACAACATGACTCACAATAAATTATAACAACTTCAACGTGGAAAACGACAATTTACGACTTAGACAATTAGTTTACTAAATTAATTATTTTTAAATATCCAAATCTACTATAATCAACTTATTTTATCTCTTCTTAAAGTCTAAGATAAAACCAACTCGAAACGGATGCGAAAATAGGACGAATTGACAAAAACTACATTTTTCTGCACTTACTCTGCCCATACGTGTAATGCCTATCTCCATACGCGTAATGCTCAGACTTGTTACGCGTAATGCCTGCGTAAGGGGCCACGTTACGCGTAATTTCTTGCTTGTTACACGTAACACCAAATCTATTATGAATTCAACTAGAATGCATACAATTCCAACTCTGCTACGAATTCTCACAACTTCATCGTTCTATTCAAGCCTATTTGGGTTTCTACATCGATTTTACACTCAAAAACTTATGTATCTATTCATCTATCAAGTTCTATGATTGATTTTACGAACCATAACTTCTTCTCTACACGATTTCTACAACATAAACTAGCAACTAGAACACATTCGTGATTATCATAACCAGGACAGTTTTCAGAATACCAATACAACAAGAATAACATGCTTCTTTATCAGATATCAACACAAAATCGACAAAAATAATTCATACCAAAACAAAAACAAAATTCACATGAAAACCCAACCTACATACGATCATCTAGTCCCGGTTATAGAATTCGAACCCCACCCTTACCTTGGATTGAAGGCAGCTCGAATTCACCGCAGAATCCTCCACGAAAAATTCAACCTAGCCTCTTATTCTTCCTCTAGACTTGTTATTCTCTCAAAAAAATTCTAATTATTCTCCTAATTAGGTTTTCAGCTTATTTTTACTAAACATTCACTAATCAACCTAATTACTAATGGGTCTAACTTAGCACCCCCAACTTACTACTCTTACACCACAAAACTAAGCCTAACATAATATTATCTTAATAACACTTATTCGACTTAATTAAATTAAACTAAACCACCTGTAACACCCCAATATTTTCCCTCTCATTTCATGGCATTTAGCATATTATATTGCATACATAATCCCACATCCTTGCATAAAAGTTGAAGCATAGCAATCATAGGTAGAGGCATAATGCATGTGATCAATGATTGGTGGAGTTGATGATCATCCAAAGGAAATAAAAGGGTCACATGGCTTCACAACAATGTTCAAAGGGTTCACAACATCCCATAAGATCTCAATTTATTCCTCAAGGCTTAGAAAGAGGTGGGTTGATCAAAGAATTCAAGCAGTGCAACACCTCCTAACAAAAGGGGCTAAAATTAGGGTTTCTTATTAATGGTTTTTCCCAAGGAAATTTTGGTTCAAACTTGATCTCATTGTTTTCCACATGATTTCAAGTGTTCAGGGTTGAAATATCATCCATTGAATCATTTCATAAGGTCTTCAATTGATCAGTTATTTGAGAATCAGAAAATTGGGGAAAAGTCAACTATGCAGAGGAAAAAGTCAACTCCTGACTTTTTGAGGTCAAAATCATGAAATTGATGTTACAAGGAGTCCATGGACAAAATTTAATCAATAAATGATGGAGGAATCATCGAGAATCAAGAAAATCAAAACATACCATTTTTGGAAAATTAGGGTTTCCAAATATGGCAAGTTTTGGCCATTTTTCAGTCATGTTCAAGAGAGACCTTCTCCCAAAATAAAAGTCAAACAAAAATTCCACTTGGACTGTTTGAAAGAGGGCATCCTAAGCTTCAAGTCCATAGGTGGATCATGTTCATGGGATTAAAATTGAGAAAGTTATGATCAATCAAAGTTTTATCAAACTAGGGCAAAATCCAAGGCAAACCAAGTCATACCAAGCCTCCTTCCTGTGCGCGCTGGGCAAAGCATTTTCACAAACATGTGGTGTACAATAAGTATGGCCTCTTTTCTCCATCAAGATGACCTCAAATTAATTTTTTCCAAACATCAAAGTTGTTCATTGTTGCATTCTCTACAACTTTCATGTTTGGAGATTTTTTAGTAGAGCAAAGGGTTAAAAGTTATGAAGCGTCAAAGTCATGTCCCAATCCTGATCAATTCATAAGGCCATTTTCCCTAGGCAAGCTTATCTCATGCAGGCCAAAAATGCAGCAATGTGACACAAGGTTCAATGGAAAATTTGAGTGACCTACAAGCTTCATCTTCATTTGGCATGAGCATCAATATTGTGGTATGAAGTTTGATCTTCAAATTGAACACAAGAATGGCATCATTTGGTAGCTCGATCATGAAGTTACATCCTATGGAAGATCATAACTTTCAATATGGTTTCTTGCTTGCTAAGGCAATGATCAAGTGTACAATCTCAACTTCAGTCAGCTTGTATACATCAGTTAACATGTTTGTATTATATTGCATTGCATTTAAAGAGTTCAAAGGATCTCATACATGACCATACATGTTAACAGCCATGCATCTCATGAAGATTCAAGCCAAACAAGAAGCTTCTATGTATTATACTCAAACTGCATTGATCACTTCACTTCACCATATCACCCTCACCATAATCAACATGTTCAACATCACATACAATCATATTCAAACAAGGCAAACTCAAGCTGAACTGAATTGCACCAAACACCCTAGCTTGCTCAATTCACCTCAAGTTAGAACTAACTCTAGTTCTAATTGTTAACTAGAGTTAGTTAACACTAACAATGCATATAAAAGCATCTTTTCCAACTGAATTGCACAACATTCATCATTTTCTCAAAATTGCACCCAAAATCTCACTCTCTCTCTCTCTCTGATTTTGCTCTGAGTTTGAAAAAGTTCACCACTGCATTTTGCTTTGAGTTTCTTCATTCTTCATAAATCACACTTCAAGCATTCTCTATTCATCATCATCTTCTGATCATCATCCATGGATTGATTCATCAGAATCTTCAAGAATACACTTCACTGCACTTCTGCATTTTTCTTAATTCAGGAAGATTTCACAAACTTTGAGTGTTTATTTCACTCCATTGAAGATCAGCAACAAGTATAGATCATATTTGGATCCTCACCTATGGTTTTCTTCAACAAATTGAAGCTCTGCAATTCAAGTTCCATCTTAAATCTTCTTGCTCGAATTCATTGTTTTCTTGCTTGTTTTATGTTGCTTGAAGCTTGATAGAAGCTTATTTGGTTCTAGCTAGATGATAGGCACCATAAGTGCATATATTCAATTTTTCAGGTTAGATGTGTTGCTTCGATTTGACTTGTTTATGCATGATTAATGAAATTTGAACCTAGATTCGTGATGTACTAATTGAGGGTCACTAGAGAAGATGACCAGAGGTCATCTCCGGTGACCTGAACAGTGCCCTAGCCTTTTCCATAATTTTAAGTCCCAGCCGTTGATCTTTGTCCATCGTGCGTTCATCATGTTGCCAGCACATTAATGAAACATGTGAGGGTCACGTGGAAATTTTATGAGCCTGAGTAGTTGTGTGTGTGACATCCACCTTTGTTAGTGATCTGGTCAAATGCTGGGAGGCTATGAAGGGCAGCATCAAGATTCAAGTGGGCAATATTAGAGCTTCATTTTAGAAGAGTTTTTACGAGGTTAAGTGTGTCCATAGAGGTCCATTTTATGTGAATTTGGTTAATTCAGTATCTAGAGCTGCTTTGCGTCACATTGCTGAAGAGTGGCACAAGGTTGACATGGTGGGTACAAACACCCAGATGTGAAGGTGATTTCGTAGAATAATTTATGGTTTACCTTGTGCCTGTGAGTTAGGAAAATACATATTGAGATGTGAACCAATACCAATAGATGCTATTCATATCCATTGGAGGAAACTAAGTATGGAAGGTGGACACAGAGGTGGACACTGAGGAAGGAGGAGAGTTGGATATGACAAATGAAATTAAGGCACTATGGAAACGGTTTCATTCATTAGATGTTGCAGGTAAGAGAGCATTAAAAAGTAAGGTGTGTAAAATAGCTTAGCCCACTACAACAAAGATGGTACCACCACTTGAGAAGATAAATACCAAAGGAGGAGTGAAGATAAAAGGGAAAAAATTGTTGGATATGATGTTTATCGTGATCCTTCGTATCATGAGTATGTTGAACAATCACACAACAATTCTCAGAAATCTTCGAAGAGGCCATGTTCACAAATATCACAGACGTCAAAGAAAAAACCATCTCACAGGTACATTGCATAATTTCCTACACATATCAGACCTTTTATTGAGGACTTTGTTGATGTTAAGGATGATGGAAATTGTGGGTTTAGAGTCATTTCATCAATGTATGGGTATGGTGAAGATGGTTGGACAATGGTTCGTTGTGATTTGGATGTTGAAATGAAAGGACCTAGAAATAGTCTTTATGCGAAGTTATTTTGTGATCTCTTATCAAAAGTAAAAGAATCCTTGTTGATATCATCTTTAGGTTCGCAGCCATATGATAAATGGATGACACTACCAAAAATGGGTTATGTGATAGCAAATAGGTATAACATCGTTCTTGTCTCTTTAAGTGCTCTTAGTTTGTCGTTCTTCCCTATGATGACTAAACATAATCCTAATGTCTTCATTTACTGCATTGGTTTTGTAAACTCAAATCATTGGGTTCAGGTAAATATAAGAAACTTACACCAATTCTCCCATTTACTTCATTGGTTTTGTAAACGCATATCACTAATATATTTTTATTTTTGTAACAGGTTAACATGAATGAAGGATTTCCCTTACCACCAGTCACAGTGGATTGACAGAATAATCGCACATCAGATGCAACATCTTGGATAACAATATTCTCTGGACGATTACAACATTGACACAAGCTTACACCAATTCTCCCAAACAATATTATATTATGAGTCCTTTTCATTTTTTTTTAAATTCTATAGCATGATTTTGTACATGTAATTTTTTTAATGCATATGAATAATATAAGTTTGGTTGATACAAAACTTTATAAATAATATAAGTTTCATTTGATCTGAATAATTATGACAAATACAAGTTGTCTGAATATATAAAACATAAAACTATTTCAACAAAAGATTACTACAACAATTGATCACGCATCTGTAGTTTTAAGAGTGCACCTAAGAGGGGGGGGTGAATTAGGTTGTTAACAAATTCTTCGATTTTTACCGGTTTTGGTTTATTTTTCTGCTTAAGGTTAGATGCTGAAAAATAAAGTGCTGAAAGTAGAGAGGACACAGCGATGTATAGTGGTTCCCCTCACAATCCGAGAGTACTCCACTCCTCCTTCGACTCGAAAGAGAATTTTACTATGTTTTGGACTTGTACAAGACACTCCTAGTCTTAAGCCACTAAACCACCAAGAACAATCCTCTTGGATTTTTCCTAAGTTCAAGTAGAGAACAATCCTCTCTAAATGAACACACTTGTTTCCAACTAACCCTTGAAACACAAGTAATACAACTCCACAACTTTGTCTTAACAATCCTAAAACAAAGTGTGACTTTAGAAATAATTTAGAATTTTTGAAGTGTATGAAAATGATTTCTATGTTGTATATCAATCAATTGATTGATCTTCTCCTTGTAGACAATCTCAATATAGTATACAAGTGTTCAATGCAAATGATATGTATTCTTAGCAATGTATGAAATTTTTGTGCAAAGAATACTTTAGTGACAATTTGTGAACACTTGAGAAAGTATGAAAATATATGTGAGAAATTGTTTATAAAAAATGTTTTCAAAAAGGAGGTGAAAACTGAAATCTGAAAAATGTTGAATTTATATTGCTACACACACCATTCTAAAGGAGTAAAATGAGTGAAAGAATGCCATGGATCATCACAATGCATCAAAAAATTCTGGATGAAGAAATGCAATTTTTTGCCAAATTTTATCAGTGGTAACCGGTTACTTACCCTGGGGTAACCGGTTACTTATTCCCAACGTTAATTTTTTTAAAAAAACAACAGTGGTAACCGGTTACTTACCCTGGGGTAACCGGTTACTGAAGCTGAAAAATGAAAAAAATATTTTCTTGACAAAATGTTTAAAGAAATGCAATGACACAAAATTATGATGGATGAACCAAGACACTATTAGATGAATATTTTGAACACTTGTATATCATATTAGAGAAAGTTTAGATATACCATTTATGTTGCTTGATCATTTGAAAGAAAATGCTCCATTTGAAATTATTTTTAGTCTTCACTTTAATATTCACTCCAAGTCTTCAACTCAATCCTTTTTTGATATTTGCTCATGAGAGTTATTGAGAGATGTTGTCTTCATCAAAATTACCAAGAAGCTATGCCTTCACATTCTCCCCCTTTTTGATGATGACAACTCATTATTTGAACAATGATTTCCACCAAGTTTCTATACACCAAGGAATCTCCCCCTAAGGATGTGCTCCCCCTTTCTTTTAGAATATGAGCAATGCTTTGAGACTTTGAAAAAATTTCCTGCATAAATTTTAAACAACAAGCAACAAAGCAAGCAACAATGCAATTCTTCTCCCCCTTTGGCATTATCAAAAAGGTTGGGTCAAGACTTAAAAATTATGAGCATTTTCACATTTTACCACAAACATTGTAAAATATAGAAACATAGCATATCAAGTTTCAAAAAGGAAAAGTCTACCCTTGTAGGACTTTAAAGTGCATAACAACATAACATAACAAAAACCATAAAAAGATTAAAAACATAGATAGAAAAACATCAATTAAACCAACACATTTAGTCACTTCCGGAACCTTCTCCCATCTCCACATCTTTTTCTTCTTCATTAGACCGGTGAGAAGCGCGGTGAAGTTTTAGAAGTTTGTTAATGCCACGCATTGCTTGAGCATGGTTGGAGGTCATTTGAATCTTCATGGCCATCATCTCACGGTGAAGTGATTCCATTGTATATCCTCCTTCCGGAACAGCAGCATATAATTCCTCTTTATATTTATAAGTCTCGTCCGGAGCCAACACAATGCCGGTATTCTTGAGAAGTGTGTTTTTGTTGAGTTCACATATTTGATCATCCATTTCAAGACACTCTTCATTGTCAAGAGGCACCTTACAATAAGCCAACAACTTAGAGATAAAGAAACCATATGGCAAACCACCGGAAAGACCAAATTGATGTCTTAAATGATAAAAGATCAAATGAGACCAATTAATCTTCCATCCCATTCTCAAAGCTTTTAGTAAAAACACATCAAAATCGGAAACTTGGGCATGATTGGAATGGCGAGGAACTAAAATATAAGCTAGCACAAAATGCAACATTCGGTCACTAACCGTCAATGACTTAGCATATTTGATAACACGGGATGATTGAGATTGTCTCCCAATTAAGTCATCATGAGTACCACGAGATATTTCAACAAAATAATTCAAGGTATTAAAGTCTTTCCAATGAGCACCTTCGGGAACATATCCGAAAAGAAATTCATCTCCCTCATTTGGAATTTCTAAACACTTAGCAATATCATCCAATCCAATGCATATATTAGTATTATTCACCACAGATTCCATAAAAACATCATCAAATTCATCATGAGTAAACTTAAGATTCCGATAAAAAGTTTTAACAAGTTCCGGATAAATCAAACCTGTCTCGAAGACTAACTTGTTCACACCGGAGTTTGTCAGAAGCTGTTCAAAATCAAAACTATGAACTGGAAAAGCAGAGAACTTCACATATTTGGTCTTCATCATCTCCCTTCGACTTACATCAGAGCTGGATTTTCTTCCCTTCGAAGGATGCATGTGACTAACATCCATGGATTCTTCCCTATTTCCAGTTTGTGAACCTTCACCCATAGCTTTCTTTCCCTTGTTCTTCTTGGTAGGAGCCATAATTTAGGTTTTGAAAAGTGAGGGTTTTGAGAGGAATCCGAAAATGTAAGCCTTGATAGAGAGATATGGGAATGGTAGGATGTATGTGGAGAGTGTGGGTTTGCTTTTTATGGAGTTAATTTTGGAATTTGTGTGAGTGGGTTATTTTTCCAAGTGAGGGTTTATGAGACATTGAAGGAGGAAGGTTGAAGAAGATGAGATGAGTTCCAAGACAAGTGATAATGTTTGGTCTTAAAGTACAACACTTTAAAAATTATTTTTTTTCAGAATTGTTCAGCAGTAACTGGTTACTTACCCTGGGGTAACCGGTTACGCATGCGCAAAAATTAAAAAAAAAGAAATCAAACAGTGGTAACCGGTTACTTACCCTGGGGTAACCGGTTACTCAGGCCAAACATGCAAAAACAGCAAGCTTCTAGAGACAAAAAGGTGAGAGAAATTCATATTTTTGCACATGGACATAATTAAACACATATTAAGGCAACTTTTGATCATAGTACAAAAACTTGAAAAATAATTTAACTCTACGAAGAATCGAGAAAACTCACTTTTTAAACATAAATCATCAAAAAAATGTGACTTACCGAAGTCGAAAAATTATGAAAAATACATACCTTTGATCCTTAATGATGTATGATGAATATTTGATGAAGAAATTAGAGATCCGTTTTGGTCAAAATTCCAAGTTCTCGGCGAATTTTGTAAAATGGCTCTTTTGCAAGGGGTTTGGTGAATATGTCCGCAAGTTGGTTATGTGTATCCACAAATGTGACTTCGACATCTCCATTAAGCATATGATCTCGTAAGAAATGATGTCGGATGTCAATGTGCTTAGTTCTTGAATGCATGACAGGATTTTTTGTGATGTTGATAGCACTCGTATTGTCGCATCGAAGGGGAATGCATCCAAGGTTTAATCCATAATCATCAAGTTGTTGTTTAAGCCATAGGATTTGTGCACAGCAACTTCCCGCCGCTATGTACTCCGCTTCAGCCGTACTTAGAGCAACACAAGCTTGTTTCTTGCATGCCCATGAAATCAATGCATTTCCTAGGATGTGACATGTACCACTTGTACTTTTTCGATCTGTTTTGCATCCTGCATAATCAGCGTCAGAATAACCAACTAAATTACACATACTACCTTTCGGATACCATAATCCAACGTCCGTTGTTCCTTTAAGGTACTTCATGATCCTCTTGACCGCCGTAAGGTGTGACTCCTTTGGATTAGCTTGAAACCGAGCACACAAACAAACACTAAACATAATGTCAGGACGGCTTTCCGTCAAATAGAGTAAAGAACCAATCATACCTCGATATTTCGTGATATCAATTGGAATTCCGAATTCATCTTGATCAACGTAGGTACCGGACCCCATTGGAGTAGCCATAGGTTTGCACGTATCCATTTCGAATCTCTTCAATAATTCCTTGCAATATTTAGATTGGTTGATATCTTGATCTTGTTGAATCGAATCTTCACTTTCAACTTGATCTTCAACATGGTTTTTCGAGGTATCTTCTTTAGGAACTTCTAAAATTTCATCATCATCATCACACAAAATAATATCCTCCTTGGAGGGGTTAGTTTCATCAAATTTAACATGAATAGATTCTTCAATAGTTAAGGTTCTTTTGTTATAAATTCTATATGCTTTACTATGAAGGGAATAACCGAGAAATATACCTTCATCCGATTTCTCATCAAACTTACCGAGATTGTCCTTGTCGTTGTTAAGGACAAAGCACTTACAACCAAAGACATGAAGAAATGCAATGGTTGGTTTTCTTCCTCTAAATAATTCGTATGGAGTCTTTTTGAGAATTGGTCTAATGTTGACACGATTACATACAAAGCACGCCGTGCTTACCGCGTCCGCCCAAAAGTATTTAGGTAGATTTGAGTCACTAAGCATGGTCCTTGCAAGCTCTATCAATGACCGATTCTTTCTTTCTACGACACCGTTTTGTTGTGGAGTTCTTGGTGCAGAGAAATTATGTGATATCCCATTCTCTTCACAAAATTCATCAAATGATGCATTTTGAAACTCACCACCGTGGTCGCTTCTTATGGAGACAATTGAAAGAGACTTCTCATTTTGGACTTGCTTGGCATACTTCTTGAATGCTTTAAAAGCGTCACTTTTCTGCACTAGAAACAAAGTCCAAGTATATATAGAAAAATCGTCTACAATAACTAGTACATAAACATTACCTCCGAAGCTCTTAGTTCTTGATGGACCAAAAAGATCCATGTGTAGTAATTGTAGCGGCCTCGATGTGGACACCACGTTTTTGGATATGAAAGTTGATTTGGTTTGTTTTCCCTTTTGGCATGCATCACAAAGTCTATCTTTGACAAACTTCATCTTCGGTAATCCAATAACAAGATCATGCTTAACCAATTTGTTTAAGTGCTCCATGTGAATATGAGCCATCCTTTTATGCCATAGCCATGACTCATTGTTATTTGCCACAAGGCATTTTACCTTCAAAGAAACATTGTCAAGAGAAATCATAAAAATATTATTGATTCTATTACCTTTTAACATAACCTCATGAGTGACTTCATCTACAATCAAACATTCATCTTTATTGAAGTTGATCTTGAATCCTTTGTCACAAAGTTGGCTAATGCTAAGAAGATTGTGCTTGAGTCCTTCGACATAGAGTACATCTTCTATAGTTGTAAAAGGTGGTGAACCAATGGTGCCAATGCCAAGAATCTATCCTTTGTTGTTGTCACCATAAGTAACATAACCCTTGGCCTTAAGCTTTAGATTTGAAAATTTGTTTATGTCTCCCGTCATATGCTTTGAGCAACCGCTATCGAGATACCATTGATTAGTGGTTGACTTCAAGCATTCCTACAACACAAAATCAAGTAGTGTTAGGTACCCAAATTGCTTTGGGTCCTTGATAGTTAGTACCCTTTTCAACCCACACATAATGCCCTTTAGCAACACCAATATTACGCACATAGCAAGCATTAGGTGTGTGGCCTTTAATTCCACAATAAAAACAAGTAGGTTGAAAATGACTTCTATATCTAGGAACATAATTCTTTTTCTTCACAACTCTTTTCTTTTTATGATTTTGATGCTGAATTTTAGAAGTGATTGCCTTCTCTTTAACAACTTGTTCACTTGCTCTTACGAAAACGGTCTCATTGGTGCTTGGTTTGGAAAACTTGGAATATCCTAATCCACTTTTATCATTAGGATATCTTTGATGTTTAAGAATTTCTTCCAAGCCAATTTGACCTTTTTCGTATCTTTCTAACACTCTTTTGAGTTGAACAATTTGAAAAGATAAGGATTCACAATTGTTGCATACAAGACTTTGTTTTTCATCCATCAATTTTTGTTTTTCATTTTCAATATTTTTCATAAAAACTGAATTTTGTTCTTCTAAAAATGAAATTCTTTTCTTTTGAGATGAGATGCTTTTATACAAAGTCTTGCATTCTTTTAGAAGTTCATCTATAACTTCTTGTGCATCATTATCATAAATAGAGTAATTGCTACTAACCTCATCATGTTCGTCATCGGAGTGGTGAGAAGCCATCAAAGCCATATTTGCACGTTCTTCATTTTCCGATTCCGATGATGAACTTATCTCATTGTCTTCCCACGCAACATATGCCTTCTTGTTTTTATAGTCCTTCTTGCCTTTGAATCCTCCTTTCTTTTGAAGCTTTGGACAATCCGGTTTGATATGTCCTTGCTTCCCACATTCATAGCATGTAACATCTTGATTTGATGTGGATCCCTCTCTTTTCCTGAAATGTCTATTCTTTTTAGTGAAAATATATTTATCATTTTTATTAAAAAACTTACCAAGCTTTTTCACAAGTAGCATGAAGTCTTCATCTTCCGATGTGTCCTCATCTTTATCTTGTTTAGATTCGACTTTCAAGGCAATTCCTTTAGACTTCTTTTCTTGATTCTCATGTTTTTCTAATCTTCCAAGTTCCATTTCATGTTCTTGGAGTTTTCCGAACAAGGATGCGGATGTCATCGTTGAGAGACTCTTTTTCTCGGAAATAGCCGTCACTTTTGGTTTCCATTCTCTTGTTAATGATCTTAGGACTTTAAGATTGAGATCATCATTTGTAAATGTTTTTCCAAGAGCAATCAAATGATTTGTAAGATGAACAAATCTCTTTTGCATTTCTACAATGGATTCTCCGGGCTGCATTCGAAACATTTCATACTCTTGGCTTAGGGTGTTTAGCCTTGATCTCTTCACTTCGGTGGTTCCTTCATGTGTTTCTACCAAGGTGTCCCAAATTTCCTTTGCCGATCTACATTGAGATATGCGAAAGAACTCATCCATACTAAGAGCGCTTTGGAGTATGTTGATTGCCTTCTTCTCATCTAGAATCCTTTTCTTATCATCTTCATCATAAGTATTTTTCAATTTCGCGGTTCCAATGCCATTGATAACATTCATCGGATTATGTGGACCGTTTTCAATTGCTTCCCATATACCTTATCCTTGGGCTTCAAGATGTGCCTTCATTCTAATCTTCCAAAAGTCAAAATATTCTCCGGAGAAGAGTGGGGGCTTGTTGCTACTTCCACCGTCTTTGAAAACCGGATGTGTGTTTGCGGAAGCCATGCTGGATCACTAGGAACAAGTTACCTATAACTTGCTTTGATGCCAATTGTAGTTTTAAGAGTGCACCTAAGAGGGGGGGGTGAATTAGGTTGTTAACAAATTCTTCGATTTTTACCGGTTTTGGTTTATTTTTCTGCTTAAGGTTAGATGCTGAAAAATAAAGTGCTGAAAGTAGAGAGGACACAGCGATGTATAGTGGTTCCCCTCACAATCCGAGAGTACTCCACTCCTCCTTCGACTCGAAAGAGAATTTTACTATGTTTTGGACTTGTACAAGACACTCCTAGTCTTAAGCCACTAAACCACCAAGAACAATCCTCTTGGATTTTTCCTAAGTTCAAGTAGAGAACAATCCTCTCTAAATGAACACACTTGTTTCCAACTAACCCTTGAAACACAAGTAATACAACTCCACAACTTTGTCTTAACAATCCTAAAACAAAGTGTGACTTTAGAAATAATTTAGAATTTTTGAAGTGTATGAAAATGATTTCTATGTTGTATATCAATCAATTGATTGATCTTCTCCTTGTAGACAATCTCAATATAGTATACAAGTGTTCAATGCAAATGATATGTATTCTTAGCAATGTATGAAATTTTTGTGCAAAGAATACTTTAGTGACAATTTGTGAACACTTGAGAAAGTATGAAAATATATGTGAGAAATTGTTTATAAAAAATGTTTTCAAAAAGGAGGTGAAAACTGAAATCTGAAAAATGTTGAATTTATATTGCTACACACACCATTCTAAAGGAGTAAAATGAGTGAAAGAATGCCATGGATCATCACAATGCATCAAAAAATTCTGGATGAAGAAATGCAATTTTTTGCCAAATTTTATCAGTGGTAACCGGTTACTTACCCTGGGGTAACCGGTTACTTATTCCCAACGTTAATTTTTTTAAAAAAACAACAGTGGTAACCGGTTACTTACCCTGGGGTAACCGGTTACTGAAGCTGAAAAATGAAAAAAATATTTTCTTGACAAAATGTTTAAAGAAATGCAATGACACAAAATTATGATGGATGAACCAAGACACTATTAGATGAATATTTTGAACACTTGTATATCATATTAGAGAAAGTTTAGATATACCATTTATGTTGCTTGATCATTTGAAAGAAAATGCTCCATTTGAAATTATTTTTAGTCTTCACTTTAATATTCACTCCAAGTCTTCAACTCAATCCTTTTTTGATCTTTGCTCATGAGAGTTATTGAGAGATGTTGTCTTCATCAAAATTACCAAGAAGCTATGCCTTCACAGCATCATCATGAGGTGTCGGTCCACCATGAGGTATCGGTCCACCCTTCGCTAGACGTAGCGCTCAAAATATCTCAACAAATTCATCATCAACCTCCTCAGCCTGGTGACGCTGCAGATAGCAACTAAGCTCATGTGAAATATGCCATAACCTCGGATCTGACGGTCCACCATCAAACTCGGGAACCGGAACCTCAGTGTCATCTTCTCGATGTGGTGGAGTCAAACTAGGATGAGATACTGTGTAGTACCAAGCCAGGTACTCTACCACAGTATCATGTGGAACATCTACAAAACGCGCATGATGAATCACCTGCCTAACACTCTGGTGATAACTGATCCAATCAATGACTATGTCCAGTGAATCAATGTCAGGTGGATGTGATGGTACGTACTGCTGGTATCCAAACTGCCGTAAGCATTTATCAGGTAAATAAAGGACATATATATTGTACCATCGCAGACCACCCTTGTACAAACTGATGTCATCAAAGGGTCTATGCTGCCTATGATCCTCGAATGAGCGCCAGATGACATCACTGGGTGTCAATCCATCTAACTTCTCTCTGATCTCTCTAACCTTCGTCGTTGATTGCTTGTAACACCACTTCATTGCCCTCGGAAGTGAACTGCCAACACCAGAAATCTTCGAGAATCCTCTCTTCCCAATAGTTGGAAAATACTCGTGAATCCAACACTGTCATCAAAATATGAAAATTATCAGTTAAAAGTATTATAAATTAAATAATACAATTATAAAGTAACTTAAAATAAAATATTTGTACCTGTAGAAGAGTGGCATATCCATCAAGCTGCTTGCACAAATAAAATGAAGCATCTCCTAAGTATCTGTAAAGTGTGACAAGTGCAGCAGCTCCCCAACAGTATCAACCACATTTGTCTAGGTCCTCAAACAACGGTAAATATTTTGCCTCTACAAGAGTAACGGTCTTATCTGTAAAGATAGTGTAGCCAAGTATCAAGAGCATATACACCCTGGCCGCACAATCAAATCTCCCCTCAGCTCGCAGACGTACAAACTGAGTCTTCAACCAATCAAGTCTATAATATGGACCTCTAGAAACACGGACCTCCTCGGTTGCATCCTCCAAAGGAATACCCATCAGATGAATAGCCAGACTGATAACATTTGTTTCAGTAATCCCTTCTTCAGGGATACATAACTCGTCTCTAATAGGTATGTGAAGGAGGTAGGATACATCGTCCAGCGATGCCATCTCTCAGCAAATGCAGATACGAGGTTCGCATCGATCCTAGACAAGCTGGTCCTCTGAAGATAGGATATACCAGACTGAGATATTCATTCCTCAATCTGAGGTGGGAGATACTGTGGAACCCATCCTATAATTTTGCTGCCATGTGCAACAACCTTAAGCTCCTTCTTCGGTCGTCTCTCCTGAAAAAGATACATATTATATGTCATTATCCACTAAAAATTAAAATAACATTTATTCACCATTGAAAGGTTATAGGTTGTCTTACCTCGCCATCCCACAAATGTCGAGCAACGTGATTCTGGTACCTCACCAAAAGTGAGGTATCAGACGGTCCTCCGGGGAATGGTGGATGCAGTGGAACATGAGACGCACCATGATTAGCAGTCTGAAGTGCCTCAAGTTCCTGCTGATACAGATGAGTAGGAACTGTCCTTCTATCAGACAATCGCCGATGAATATATCTGTCGCGCCCTCTGATTCGAGACACTGGAAAAAAAGCAAAAAAAAATTATACAAATAAATATATATATATATATTACAAAAAAAATTAACGAAACACAACCAGATGTAGCAATGAGGCTACATCCGGTGTTAACTCTTGAAGAACCAGAAGTAGCAGCCAACCTACTTCTGGTATGTAACATAAACAAAAACCAAACCGGATGTAACTTACTTGAGTTATCCGGTGTGAAAAATAAAGAATCGGATGTAGCGTGTATGGGTTATCCGGGAGCGAAAATGAAAATAACAACTTTTTGATCAAAAAACGTGTCTGATAGAAATGAGGTGAAAAAGTTAAATTTTTTGAAATATAAACTATTTATATGAGGGTAATTTTATCCAAAAAATTTATGCGTAGGGGATATCGGGACGATTGTAGAGGTACAAGGTTCAATTTTTTTGTTTGTATGTTGTGAGACCTTTGGGGCATGTGACTAGTATTAGGCCCAAAGAAATTAAACTTATCACTGATATCTACAACAATTCATAATCCATTATATACCGTCTTATTTCTCTACTTTGATAGAAGTAACACTCTGGTCCTTAGTCCCTAGTTCCAGTTGATAATGATGGTAAGATTGTTGGGTTTATAAGTGAAGGTAGTGTCTCTCCTCAGTTTTCCGGTGGGTCGGTACTCTGTTGTGAGACCATTTCCGAGTCATATTTTAATTGGGGAAACGAGGAGATTATGAGAGTTGTTGATGATGTCCCAACACGAGTTTGGATTACCATTAAAGACAGGGGAAGACGACGAATATGATGAAGTGTTCGAGAGAATGATTAGGAATTTAGAATGCAGAGATATGTTGTTATTTAAGGATAGGAAGGGGGAAATAATTCTTATGCCATGCATTGTTTAACATATAATGTGTGAGGTTGCGGTTGCAGTTCATCTTTGAAGAGGAGGAAGGTGAATCAAGTTGTTAAGAAATGTGGTTGAGTCTAACTCAACCTTACAAAGCCGATTAGTAGAGTGAGGATTGTCGTCACTTATATACACAAGTTCTACACAAGTTCATGCCATATATTGTCTAATGTGGGACTCGTAACACACCCCTTCATGCCCAGGATTGGACATCTGGAACGTGGAAATAAATGGTGGGTGGCCCGATATCGGAAACTATAAATGGAGGCTCTGATACCATGTGTGGAGTTACTTGTTGTCTGCATTTCCCCGGGCAGCTGAACTCCGATCTTAGAAAGCTTGCTGTCAACCTTATCCCATTCCCTCGTCTCCATTTCTTTATGGTCGGGTTTGCACCTTTGACATCAAGAGGATCCCAGCAGTACCGCAACTTGTATGTGCCTGAATTGACTCAGCAGATGTGAGATGCTAAGAATATGATGTGTGCTGCAGATCCACGCCACGGTTGTTATTTGACTGCTTCAGCGATGTTCCGTGGTAAGTTGAGCACCAAGGAGGTAGACGAGCAGATGATAAATGTACAGAACAAAAACTCTTCATACTTTGTCAAATGGATACCCAACAATGTCAAGTCTAGTGTGTGTGATATACCACCAAATGGTCTTAAGATGGCATCCACTTTTTTTGGAAATTCAACATCCATTCAAGAGATGTTCAGGAGAGTTAGCGAGCAGTTCACAGCTATGTTCAGGCGTAAGGCTTTCTTGCATTGGTACACTGGTGAGGGAATGGATGAAATGGAGTTCACTGAGACAGCGAAAGTTTGTTTTATACAAGAAAATAAATTAAAACAAATTAAAGCTGGATGTATTCAATCTCTGTGGGACGGTGGTGATGTGGACTGGTTAGCATCCCCATCTATTGGCCAGTCAGATAGTTTACTAAAGATGTGGAGAAGGGATAATTTTTCATCAGAACTGAGTTTCAAAGGTGAGGGGTATTTAGGGGTTGGAGGAATGTGGAAAGGGCGAAAGATATATCTAATCAATGTTTACTCGTCATGCAGTATCAGAAGAAAAAAAACGTAGGCTCTGGGCTAATCTCATCAAACTTAAAGAAACATTATCACAGGGGGATTGGATCGTAGAATGCGATTTCAACCAATGAAGTCAGAAGAAGAATAAAGTATGGGTCTGGGTAGAGTGAGTGGCTCAGAATTGGCTGATTTCTCTTCTTTTATAGATTTAATGGAATTGATTGATGTTCTTGTATCTGGTAATATGTATAGATGGTTCAAAGCAAATGGTCGAGGTAAAAGTAGGTTGGATCCGTTTTTGGTCTCGGAGGGCCTTTTAACCAGTTGGGGAGTGGTGGTGCAAAATGCGGCAGTTAGGGATATATCTGACCACATATCGGTCTGGTTAAAGGCTAATAAGTCTAATTGGGGACCCAAACTGTTTAAGATATTCTCGTGTTGGTTTGATAATCTGGGATTTTTAGAATTTGTGGACGCTTCTTTGAAGTCTTTTAAGATTTGAATGGAGTCCGTCGTTTGTTCTTACGGGAAAATTTAAGCTCTTAAGAAATAAGCTGCGGTGGTGGAACAAAAGTATTTTTGGGTGGGTCGATCTAAACATAGATGTTGGAGCTAACTGTTTGAAAGAAATGGAGGATGCGATGGAATGGGAAGAAGGTGAGGTGTTGGATGAGGAGCTGCAGAGGCGAAGCAACGTAATTACCAATCAATGGAATAATCTGAAACGAAAAGAGAGTATGTTAAAACAAAAATCCAAATCCAAATGGTTATCTGAAGGAGACTCTAACTCTCGCTATTTCCATACATGTATGAAGGCTCATACTCGTAGGAATTACATTGGTATGATCAATTAAGGTGGTGAGTGTTTGGAAGAGGTAGATCAAGTGAAGCAAGCTATAAAATAATTCTTTGAAACCAAGTTCACAAAAGTACCTACTGCAAATGTGCATTTGAATATTGCAGAAATCAATAAACTGTCTGATGAAGATAATGCGCAGCTGGTTGATTCTTTTACGGATGAGGATATTTCGGAAGCTTTAGCAGACAACGAAGGAGGTAAAAGTCTGGGGTCTGATGGTTTTAACCTCCATTTTCTGAAGAAATGTTGGAGCACTATAGGTATCGATGTAACTAAGGTTATCCATCACTTCCATAAATTTGCTTTTCTCCCCAAGTCCTTGGCTTCATCGTTCATTTAGCTTATTCCTAAGAAGGAGAACCCACAATGTCTGGAAGATTACAGACCCATAAGCTTGGTGGGTTGTGTCTACAAACTTATTTCTAAAATTATGACACAGAGATTAAATAGGGTAATGGGCAAATTAGTGTCTAAGAATCAACATGATTTTATTCTGGGGAGACAGTTTTTGGACGGCGTTTTGCTTGTAAATGAGTTATTGGACCTAGCAAAAAGGAGCGAACAAAATTGTCTTGCGCTCAAGGTTTTCAACAAGCGTACGATTGCATAGATTGGTTGTATTTGGAAGAGGTTTTAAAAGCGATGAATTTCTGCCCAAAGTGGATTAGTGGGATTCGAGGTGGAGCGTTCAATTGCTATATGTCTGTTATCGTCAACGGAGGAATAATAAATGATTTCAAGATCTCTCGTGGACTGCGTCAGGGAGATCCCATGTCTTTGTTCTTATTTGCTTTAGCTGCTGAGGGTCTCTCGATTATGATGAAACAGGCGAGTGTAAACGGAATTTTTAAAGGTTTCAAGGTCAACGAGTCGTTGTATGTAAATTTGGTTCAATTCGCAGATAATACGTCTATATTTTCTAATGGCTCTTGGCATGAAGTTTTGAGGACTAAAGCACTGCTGAGGGGATTTAAGATGCTCACAAGTCTGAGGGTTAATTTTTTTGAAAAGTAATATCTATGGTGTTTGTGTGCAACCTCTGTTTCTGACAGCTGTTGCAGAATTTTTAGCATGGGTATTGGATCGTTGCCGTTCAAATTTTTGGGTATTGAGGTAGGAGGTAATCACAGATTCGTGGTGTTTTGGAAGCCGGTGGTGGAGCGTTTCAAAGAGAAACTTTCGTCATGGCGTGGAAGACTTCTCTCAATGGGAGGAAGAGTAACCTTAATTAATTAGGAGTATTAACTAACTTACCTATTCATTATTTTTTCCTATTTAAGGTTCGTCTAAAGTGGTTAAAGATCTCATTGCCATTCAACGTAATTTCTTGTGGTCGTCGACATGGAAAGGAGAGCGGTACCGTGGATCAGTTGGGATATTGTTTACAGGCCTAGAAAGTATGGAGGGCTTGGTATCAAGGACCTTGCAAAGTTTAATATAGCCTTGCTGTCTAAATGGCTTTGGAGAGTGATTGTAGATAAGTCTTCTAGCTGGTATGACTTGTTAGTCCAGAAATATGGTAATTTGATTTCAAGAATCATTCTGAAACAACAATTGGGGCAGGCTAGAGTTGAATCACAATGGTTGGTTGATTTGATGAGGATATGACATTGTAATGTTAAAGGAAGCTTCTTAGATCAACTGTCATGCAAAGTAGGGGAAGGATCCCTTGTCTCGTTCTGGTACAGCAGCTGGTTGGGTGGAGAACCATTAAAATACAAATTCGTGTCATTATTTGAGGTTGCTACGTCTAAATTAGTGGTTGTTGCTGAGCTGGGAGTCGACAATAGGTGGGTTTGGTAGGTTAAGGAATCGTTTTTAGCGCTGTCTGCTGACTTGCAACCAGTTCTGCATGAATTATTGGTTTTGTTGCAGGAAGCTAATATCCATTTCAGAGTGGAGGATCATTTCTCGTGGAAATCAGGAAATTCTGGATCATTTCAGGTTTGCTTATGTTATAATAACCTGTTGATGCATTCTATACAATCTGAGGTTGAGATTTATTTCAAGACTGCTGTGGGCTTAATTTGGTAATCTAACGTTCCGCTGAAAGTGCAAATTTTTGGTTGGCGTCTTGCGTGGAATAGATTACTGACTAGAGGTAATTTAGTAGCCAGGGATATAATCTCGAATCCCCACGATATACTTTGTGTCCTTTTCTTTGATTCGTTGGAGGATGCAAATCACTTATTTTGCTCATGCCCGGTAATAGTCAATGTTTGGAGAAAAATTGCAAAATGGGTTGAGATTAATATGTTGGAGGAGGATAATGTCTTTGATCACATGTTAGATTGGTTCATGAAAGTTTGGAAGAAAACTTAAAAGTCATCGATCATGTTCATTTGGTTATAGACGTGTTGGTCAATATGTTAGACACGGAATCAAATTATTTTTAATGACATGATCGGAAATTACAAGATATAGCTATGAGGACGATTCAAATTTCTTGGTCTTGGTTGGATTTCAAGGCAACATCGAATTTTTTTTGTAGCTATTACAATTGGTTTAAGGCACCGATCAATTTTTTGTCTTAGTTGTAAATATTAGAATGTCTTCCTTGTAATCGGTCTACATGTAATCGGATTGGTATATTTCTAGTATGCTGCTCGAGTGAATTTTGTTATTTATAAAAAAAATAAAATAAATGATTATAGATTGATTATGCAAATAATTCAATCATAAACATTCTTACTTAAAAATTCTTAAACAATATGTAACACAAGTCTTTGCATTCCTAGCTCAATATCTAATTCAGTCTCTACTTTACTTACTAATCTGTACTTTAATTATTGTATTCTTTAATTTGAAGGTCTTTTCTTGTTTAAACTACAGATGTAAGTTATTCACGTATTCTCTTTTAATCTAACCATTTGTATGTCTCGCATGAAATTTTTTTCTTCTAACTTTTGTTATATGTTTTTTTTATCAAATAATTCAGTGGTTGAAATTGTATGCTTAAAGATAAATTTGCTTTGAAGGTTATCCCTCATTTAAACTTAAAATGTCATATGCTAACTAATTCACATATTCTTTTCTAATTATTGCTATGAATGCTTGAAGTGTTTTTTTTTTTGTTTATAAGTTTTTCTTATCTGATAATTGAATAGTTGAAATTTTATCTCTTAAAAATAAATAGATAAGATGTCAGAAATTTTATCTCTAGTCGAATGTCTACACAACTTTCAACTAAAACTAAACTTAGTTAACGAAACAACTTTTGTCATAAGTTACTCTTTTAAATTAAAAGGAACCATTAAATAATAAACTAATTAGGGAGGAAAATGTTATAAGTTACTCTTTCAAATTGAAAGATATTTAAAAGAAGATAACATTTATAAAAAATGTGGATGTATGATATATTTGGTTCTAGTCTTTTTTTTTAAAGCACTTGTTATTAAGATACAATCAAATTGCAGTCACAGTAATTGTAACAGATTTTTTTTCTTTCAACATACTAAGAAGAGAAGAATAAGACAATATACACCATTTCACCATCTTCAACTTAATGTAAGCTAAGCAAGAAATATCAATAGATTTTATTTTCTAACAAAAATTGAAGCCAAAAATTTACAAGTTCCATAGTGATACCTCGTCATCCTGAGAAAGTGCATAGCCAAATTCCAATTTTCTTATTTCACACACACATTTACCTAAGTTCCTCTTCCTCACACCACTGCTTCCTTCTTCCAGTAACTCGCACATCTCCGATTTCGGTGATATGTGTTGTAGGAAGAAGAAACTTATGAGAAAATGAAGAGAAACTTAGATAAATGGGTGTGTGAATAGGAAAAAGAATTTTGAGTAATTGAGAGGGAAGTGAGAATTGAAGACAAAGTTAGTTATAATAGAGTGAAGAGTAAGGTGGGTTATATATAGAGAAGAAGCATCGTCGAAGGAAAAGGATAATATGAGTGTGTGTGGGTGAACTAGTTGTAAATTATTTGGAAAGAGAGAAGGAAATCGATAACAAAAGAGAGTAAAGACACACAAAGAGAAAGTGTGGTTGTGTGTAACAATGTGACACGTAAATAGGAACACTTGGCTCAAAATGAAAACAACAATGTTATCAAAACATCTCTGTTTTTGTTTTTCAAGGCATGTTATCTAGATATGCATACTAGATCACTATTATTGGTTAGGAGTATTAAAGGATTCTGCTATTTTTTTCTTCTCTTAATTCACTTTTTATATATATATATATATATATATATATATATATATATATATATATATATATATATATATATATATATATATATATATATATATATATATATACTAGAATGATAAGAATGATTATTAATTTTTAAATTAAAACTAAATAGTTGAACTTTAGAAACTTATTTAAAAAACATGTATGTCTCTTTCATATGAATAATAAATGATAAAAATGACACACATTTTTCTTAAATGAACTTTTTAATCTCAACCAAATATACGAAGAAATCCAATTAACTTCTCGTGACATATATATAATGTTTGTCACTAAAAATCAATATTATGTAGGAAGATGTAATAGAACTTTGAGTGACACCTTCTTTGATGTCAACTACATAGAGGTGTTGTGTTACTGTAAATTGATTTTCACAATAAATGTCATTATATACTATATTAATTTTACAACTATTTAAATGCATGCTTATGATTTTTCGTTTACAGGTGTCACTAGAACGTAATAAATAAATAAAAATTATCATATAAAAATATAAAAAAAATTATAAATTCATTTTTGATATATAAAAAATGACGGTCATTTAAAGGTTTTGCATAAATAATAAAGAATGTGATAATATTGTCATAAATATTTAGAGTAATTGGCATAATTCGTTCTTAGAAAACCGATTTATAAGACGATGTGTCATTTTATATAAACTATTTTAAGACTTTATCTCTAACCAATGTGGGAACGACGATTTTCCCAACACACTCTTTCACACCTATCAACCCTAATTTTTACTCATGTGATCAGTGGTGGAGCTAGAAACTTGGATCAGAGAGTGCAAGATATTTTTCTTAATTTTTCTCTTCAATGTATATTTTAGAAAACTAACAAATTATTAAAAAAAATGTATATTTTAGACAATTTAAAATAATAAGTTATTTCTAATAAAAATAAGAATTGATATATGTTAATTAAAAAATTAATTAAAATAATTTTTAAGTAATTTAATAATTTTAATTAACTTTTGTGTAAAAGATATTTATCCTAATGATATACAAATTAATTTACGTCTATGATATAATTATAAAAAACCATAATTATATTAAAGTAGAAAAACATGTCTGCACATATGGCAAGTCAGCAACCAAAACTTAAGTTATGTTTATTCTTTTATTAAAAAAATCAAATAATTTTTATTGAAATTATGTTTATTCATATCTATAATATAGGAATTTCAGTTGTTCTGGATAAGACCAAAATGCCCTCCTGTCTCCTTGCTGCGCCACGTGGATGCCTTCTTTGCAAACTTCCTTTACAGCCTAACATTCCTGCTTTCTGCTTCTTTCCAAAACTCACCCATCTTCTTCTTTCTCATTTCAAATTTGAAATATATCCCCCTCTCTCTCTCTTGTCCTTTCTCTCACTTTCCTTCTTCCTTTTCTTCTTCTTCCAATAACAACACCCTAACCGCAAAGCTACAAATTTCTGTTTCTTTTCCATTTAATATTTAATTTTTTGTTGTTGTTCTTTCAGGAAGTGTTGAACTGGATTTCGACGGGTAAACCAATGTTTTGAACAATAGTTTGAACAACGTTTCGGTAAAATCAGGTGGTGGATATGGTTTTGGTGCTTCTTCATATTTATGTTTATTTTAGGGCATTTCATGATTTGGTTATTTGGGTTTTTTGTTTGTAGATACTGAAACCCTTAAAATGTTATATTTTTATGCATTTGGGGGTGATTGTATACTGATATATTTTTTCCACTTGCTACAGCTTTTAATCGGTAAAGGCCTTTCTCTCATTTCAAACGGGTGGTGAATTCCTCTTAGAGAAACTGCTTATCTTATAATTGGTTTGGTTATACTGGGAAGGATTTTGTTTTGTCCTAATTAATTGTCATTTTAGTTTAATTGAAATAATAGATTGTTAACTCTGTTCTCAAATTTTCACTAAATTTTCAAAATACAAGAATTTGTAGGATACCTTTCTTATTGCGAAATCGAGTTTGATCTTTGGCGGGAACATGTGCAGGAATTTTCATACCGTCAATGACTCCTATATAATCCTGAAATTATACAAGGGAGAGGAAAGGTCACTAAAGCAGCACAAGGACGAGTCCATTGTTGCCTTACCCGTTGATGATCTGATAGAAAAAGGTGACCGACTTGCTGGTGTATTTCCTGGTATGCTTCTATATTATGGTTGCACTTGTGTTTATTTGTGCCTTTTAGGAATGAATGATACTATGATGAATGCCATTAGATTAAAATGTAGAATGATTTAGGAATTAGAGTCTGAGATTATGTTGTTTCATGCATGCAATGGGTATTGTTCAGGGCTATTATTGCATTTAATCTATGGTTATCTCTCTATTTCAGTTGTGATATTTTTAAAATGGTTGCCACAATTGTTTAATTATTTTTAGTTACTAATGAGTCTATCTTATATACCAGCTTTGCTGCAAATATTACAGATTTATATGATGTTGCTGAGTCAATGGGAATATCATTCTCATTCCAACTGGGATACCTTAATCTTCAGCTTGAATTTCGGGACCATAACATATGATGAACCTTGGTTTACTGATACAAAATATTTCTGCTTCAGGCAAGGGAATCAGATATGGCCGGATCAAAAGATTAAGTAAGATTATAATTATTGTTTTGTTTCTCAGTTTCAATGTTAATTTATTCCTGTTATCATGAACTTTTCAGATTGAAATTGACGGGGTTGTATATGTAGGTGCTGGATTTTATTCATACTCCATAATTGCTTTAATATTCTTCAAGTTTCTAACTGATTATCATTTGCTTAAACTTTAGTATTGACTGTGAATATTTTTGTGATAGGGTCATAAGGTTTGCAGGTATTTGTTTATGAGGTGTGACAATGAGCCAGCTCCATGGACAAGGTTGGTTTTAGTTCCTCGATTTTTATGTTCTAATGTTTTGATTTTTCAAATGGGAACAAGCAGGTTATAACTCATCATCGATTTCCTTCCCGAGATTTGTGTTGTTAATTGCTATCACTCATCCAAATACTTGTGTTTGCAGCTACTATTACAGATAGCCATATAGAACATAGATTAAGGAGTTCGAGCAATACGTTTGAAGTAGGCCTAGGAAACTTGAAACTTATTTACTCATGGAAGGAAGCGAAACTTACTCAATATATTAACAGAAAGAGGAAGGTATATGATTTGGTTGACACATTACTTATATATCAGTTTTATTTTATATGATTTGAGTTTTATGTTTCTATTCGTAATGAAAGGTCAAAGAATCGCTATATCAGAAGTACAAGTTTTATGCTGAGATGAATTTACAGATAATGCTCAGGTGATAATGTTTCTCTAATACATCTATTTATTAGTTTGATTGTGATTGTTTATATCAAGCTACTGGTTAAAATGTTCTCAATTTTTTTGGCATTGTTCTAGCAGGGGACTGAAGTTTTTGGAATGGTTAGTTTGAATAAATAATTTCATTTAATCAATGGACTTGCAGTGGCGCTGAGAAAAAGAAGAAGCTGAGCTAAAAAAGAAACGTAATTTGCAAACGAAAGTTGCAATCATGGAATATTTTTTGAAGAGAAGTAAGCCTAATCCATCTGTTCAGAATGACATAGTTTCAGGTGAGCCAACTGCATCTGAGTTTATAACAAGTAATACCAATCCAAGTCAGCTACACTTTTGATGGATGACGTTCTTGCATCACATAGTGATATTACGCCCGAGGATATTCGCAGGTAGTACTGTTTTACTCTTTTAAGCATCAGTACTTGAAAAATTCCTGTTGTACCCATACCTGATACTATTTACCAAAATTAATGTTTACCATAACAAATTGTGTACATATAAATATAAAATAAATATCTATCTATCTTTTGCTATATAAAATCATGTTTTCCAACTCTTTTCTTTGCTGATGTTGATACTTTTCCTATTATATTTTGTATATGTGTTCCATATTTATATTGTATATACTTTTTTTTGCTGATTGAGAATCATTGTTTTCAGTCACAGTATTAAATTTATCATAAGAAAATGTATAAAATGATTTGACACATTAAAAATATCACTGATATTAAATGAAATTTATAATAATTGGTATTAAATGCAATTTATGTTCATATTATGTTTTCTTTAAGTCAAAATGTTCATATTATTGTTAAATATATAAGTAATGTATGAACTAAATAGTATTAAAATTGAGATATAATATGAACAAACTCACAATTAATTTAACATTCTAAAAATAAAATATTCTATAATTATTTATATATTTTTAATTCATTATGTGAATTATATATTCATAAACACCTTATTAATTAAATAAATTAAATAAATTTAATACAAATAATAATAGAATATGACACAAAATAACAAGAGTGAGATTGAAAAAAAAATACAATAAAAAAGTAGATTAAACAATTAGTGGAAGAAATCTATTTTTTTTTTTATAAATGATAAATAAAAGTGTATGATTATTGTATATACAAAAGGTATCAGTCATTCACATGAGACTCCTCCATTGGGAAACACCCTTGGTGGGTTAAATGTTGTCCAAATCCATCATGTTTCAACTGGTTTAATTGTTAGTTAAGACTAGACATCTATAATATAGGAATTCCAGTTGTTCTGGATAAGACCAAAATGCCCTCCTGTCTCCTTGTTGCGCCACGTGGATGCCTTCTTTGCAAACTTCCTTTACAGCCTAACATTCCTGCTTTCTGCTTCTTTCCAAAACTCACCCATCTTCTTCTTTCTCATTTCAAATTTGAAATATATCCCCCTCTCTCTCTCGTCCTTTCTCTCACTTTCCTTCTTCTTCCAATAACAACACCCTAACCGCAAAGCTACAAATTTCTGTTTCTTTTCCATTTAATATTTAATTTTTTGTTGTTGTTCTTTCAGGAAGTGTTGAACTGGATTTCGACGGGTGTAAGCTCATAATTTCGACAAGTTGAAATTTGGGATTTGAAGTTATTTCTATTGCTGAGAGGATGATCAGTAGAAAAAGTGAAGATGTTCAAGAGATGTTAACAAGGTTAAGAGCTCAAATGTTTCGACAGGGGGGCAAATAGTATTCTGGCAAGCCAAGTTTGGGAACCTGTTAATAATTGGGTGTTCGACAAGCTGAGTGCGTCATTCGACATTTTGACAGAAGGAAGTTGTTTGACAGAAGCGTTGGTTCGTAAAGTTTGAAGAATTTATTTTTCTTCGACGTTTCGACAAATGAAGAGGTGCAAGGCTTCGTCACCAAAGGGAGAAATTCAAATTCAAAGGTTACAACCTTTGGCAGTTAGACACATGGAAGTTTCAGAGAAGGAAATTGCATGCAGGCTGACACTTGTCATTTAATTATAATTTTTCCGTTCTAGGCAGTTACTTTGTTTGTATATAAATAGGATAGTTTGTGTTTAGAATGTGTGTGTGAAAACTTATACAAATTCCTGTAAATACTCTAAGTACCCAGTGTGAGAGAAAATGAGTCTGATATTTGGAACAATGTATGTGTTGAACACCATTTTGTTTTCAAGTCATTTAAATCATTAAGTTTGTTTCATCAAGTTATTTTATCTTCAGTCTTATTTACTTTCTTGCAAAGTTTTATATCTTTCGCCATTTTTCTTACTTTTGTTTTAACTTCAACTTTATATTACTTTCAAATTCAAAGTATTTAACATTTTAATACTATTAACAAAACAAATCACAAATCATTCACAACCCTAAGAGTAGTTCGACAAAATAATTGCACATGTGTCCTAGGACTTGTTTGGTTGGTCCTGCAAGTAACCCAGTTTTCTAAGAGATTGGTTAACCAGAGGTTGTTCGTCAGAAATCACTGCGAACAAATTGGCATGCCCAGTGGGACCTGTGCAGTTAATAAGAATTAATAGAGAACCCTCTTAGACAATTTGTTCCTTGCTGCGTTGTATGATTCTTAGAAGCGGTAAACTAGCCGTAACCGACGTAGAAAGACCAAAGAGAACAAGAGGAAGAAGGATGGCTAACTTGCCAAATGCTTCAAACAATCCTAGCGAAACCATTCCAGTTTCCAATCCTATCCCTTCGTCAGAAGGAGTAGCAGTTTATGGCCCTGTGTTAGAACAGATTAGGCCTCCATTAGTGGATTCGATGCCAACGGGTTCAGGGTCCCAAAATGCGCCTAGTTCTTCCACCATGGGGCACTCAAGGCCTATGGGAACCCCTCCCCCTGGAGGAAACTCCTTTAGGCCATTTACTAATTTTACCATGCCCTTGCCTGGGAGAGAACAACCATATGGAATGCCAACTTCAATGATGGCAAGCTTACATGATTCGTCACCATTATTTTCTGATGCTATGGTTCAAATGTCTTCACCATTGCAAGGATCAGGATTTGGTGGAAATGGAAGTAGATTAAATCAAGTTCCACCAGGATTCCATATGCCTACTATGACAAACCATTCTGCACAAGTAATCTGTCAACAGATGGATGAAAGCAATCATGATATGGTGCAGGCATTGACACAACAAATGGGGGAAGTGTTTAATCCTTTAATACAAAATACTACCCAAACAAACCAAATATTGGCAGAACAGATGGCACGCATTGCTGACTTTTTTGGAGTCCCTCAAGCACAGCAAAGAATGCAATTGAATCAAAACCCTGCCAATAAGCCTGTCGAAGAGGAACTCACTATAAACCAAAGGCCATTAGGAAACCCTCAAGAAAATCCCAGGGGCCAAGAGGGAATAGTCGAACAACCTCATGTAGAGGAACCCATTCGACAGGAACCCAGAAGAATAATAGTCCAAAGAGACCAAAATGCTGATGAGATATTACAGCAGAGAATGCGTTACAACAACCTGCCTGTCGAAAATAATATTGCAACCATGGTTGAGAGAATAATGGTGCAAAATGGAGTGAACGTAGGATTACAAAGGCCTAGTTATACTCCCCCTTTGTCTGAATATGTTGTGCAACAAGAACTACCACCAAGGTGGAAAGTCCCCAAATTCACCAAATTCACAGGGGATACTAGTGAGTCCACCATAGAACACGTAGCACGTTATTTGATAGAGGCAGGAGAGATTGCTAATAATGAGAACTTAAGGATGAAATACTTCCCAAGTTCTTTGACAAAAAATGCTTTCACTTGGTTTACTTCTCTGCCTGCAACTTCAATATTTACATGGACCCAATTAGAAAGATTGTTCCACGAACAATTCTATATGGGACAAACTAAGATAAGTTTGAAAGAATTAGCAAGTGTCAAAAGAAAATTCTCTGAACCTATAGATGATTATTTGAATAGGTTTAGATTGTTAAAGGCCAAATGCTTTACACAAGTGCCGGAACAAGAATTAGTCGAAATGGCTGCAGGGGGTCTGGATTATTCCATAAGGAAAAAACTAGATACCCAGTACTTGAGAGACATGGCACAACTAGCAGATAGAGTAAGGCAAATAGAAAGGCTAAAGAATGAAAAATTTAGATCAAATAAAAACAAGAAGGAAAGAGTGGCCTATGTAGGAATAATTCAGGAAGATGATTATGACGAAAACGAACCAGTCATTTTCGACCAGCAAGAAATTGATCTGGCAGAACTAAAACAAGGCCCTCCATATTCCTGTAAAGTTTTAGCCCCGTCGAATGGAAAAAATCCAGTCGAAGGGGAAAAGAATGACAGGTTCCCTAAAAGAACCTACACATTCGACATCACCAAATGTGATGAAATTTTTGATTTATTAGTTAAAGATGGTCAGTTAATAAAACCAGCAGGCACTAAGGAGCCTCCTGTAGACCAACAGAAAAAGAGAGGTTTTTGCAAATACCATAATTTCTTAGGTCATAAAACTTCTCAATGTTACCTTTTCAGGGATCTTGTCCAGAATGCAATCCAAAATGGAAGGCTGAAGTTTGGAGACAAAGCTAAGCAACAGATGAGAATTGACTCCAATCCCATGCAAGTTGTGGAAGCCAACTATGCTGAACCAGAAATGGTGAATGTGGTCGAAATGGAATTCATGTCTGAGGAAAGCTTTGAAATAGTAGAAGCCACTGAAGGTTCCGACACCAACTTCACCATGATAGAGGCTGCTGAGGGCTTCGACACCCATGTAAATGTGGTGGAAGGGGCTGATGACCTTACTGACCAGGCTGAGGAAGAAGAAGTCAAAGCTTCTGAAGACTTCGACAGGGAGAACGCCATTGAAAATACTGAAGGTTTTGACGGAAGAAATACAGTCAAGGTGGGCAGAAGCTTCGACAAGAAAAACTATAAAAGAGATGCTGAGTATGGGGTGATTTGGGACACTCTAGGAGAACCCAGTGGGAAGTTTGACTTCATGGTAAAATATTCAGCACCACCAAGCTCCAAAACTGATATCAGCAAAATCAAACCCACAGGATGGGGAGATTCTGTCAAAAATAATGAGAAGGAGGAAGATAACAAAGCCCTCATTGTCCAAAAAGAGGCCACTGAAGGCCTTAGCCAGGACAAGATCAAAAGAACAGAGACTGCTGACAATGTCCACATTGTCGAACCAATAAACAGAAGTACCACCAAAACTGAAGAAGATTATGTCGAAGGTGTTGCACAGTGCTGCAAATACATCTATAAGGGCTTACACCCAAAAGACAGTGTGAATCAGTTAAAGGGGAATATCCCTGAGGAAATGATGCTAGTTGAAAAAATGAACAAATTGAAGATCACAAGTGAGCAGAATGCAGGGATTCATATGGTGGAAGTCACTCATAAAATAGGACCAGACACCAACAAGGGAAAGAAACATCAAGAGAAGCACCAGAAGCTGGTTTACCCAGAAGAAAATGAAAGTCTTGTCGAATTCATCCAGAGGTGCCAGAGGAAGAACGCAGAAGTTATGCTTTGCCCAAGATGTAGCGTTGTGTTCGACAGGAAAGCAGCTGATGACTTAGAAGCAGCAGAAAAGACCCAAAGGAAAAGAAACTGGGGGGCAGTCCCACCAATCAGGAATGAAAGGTTCGACCCAATAAGAAGGGAGCATCATATCCAAGGAATGGGAGAAAGACGTTACAGCACCTATAAACCATCCAACAAACCGAACGATGACAAATGGGTTCAACCTATAAGGGATGCCCAAGGTCAGAAGAGATGGAAGAGTTTTGAAGTGAACAGGGGTGCCTCAATAGAAGTAAAAAAGGAGGCAGAAAAAGAAAAGCCAAAATACGTCTCTGAAAACTACAAAGGGAAGAATCCTATGTCCAGGTCCCAATGGAGAAGATTCCAAAGGCAGAAGAGAATTGAAAAAGAAACTGTAGAACACAAAAGGATTGGGCAGAAGGAAGCTGAGTCAAGCAAGTGTGTGCAGACTACAAGCAAAGGGAGATCTCTGGCGAAGGAAGAACCCCCCCAGAAAGATAAATCTAGTGACACAACAGAAATGCAGAAAACAAACAACAAAATGCCAGAGGACGAAGAAGTTACTGATGACTTCAGTTCAGAGTCTGATGCGTCCTTCGATGTAACTTGCAATGTGGTTTCTGTATTGCCCAGAGACTATGACAGGATAATGGAAGTCGAAGACGAAGAGGATGATATGGCAGATGATAGTATAGGGCTTAAGCCTGTATGTTACTACATAATGAACAATGGCTGTGTCGAAGAGCAAAATGCTTTCTTCGAAAAGCCAGATGATGCAATGAAGGCTCATTTAAAGCCTCTGTTCATAAAAGGAAAAGTAGAAAACGTGGGTGTCAACAAAATCCTGATAGATGGAGGGGCAGCTGTGAATCTAATTCCTCATTATATGATAAAGAGGATTGGAAAAGATGATTCAGACACCAAGCCTCACAACATGGTGTTGTCCAACTATGAAGGTAAGGTAGGGACAACATTGGGGGTGATACAATTGAACCTGATAGTAGGATCTATTACCAGGCCTACAATGTTTGTGGTGATAGCATCAAAAGCAAATTACAACCTGCTGCTGGGAAGAGAGTGGATCCATGGAATTGGGGATGTACCATCATCCATGCATCAAAGGATAGCAATCTGGAGGCCAGATGGGATTGTCGAAAACATAAAAGCAGACCAAAGTTACTTCATGGCTGACGTAAACAATGTCACTAGTCGTAATTTCGACAAGAACTTGGCCCACATAGCACGTTGCAATCCTGCTGGTTTCAACCTAACAGCCTCTGACAACGCGTATTGTTCCATGTACCTCCACCCTACGCATGGTTTCCAGTGGGATAAAGAAGTAATTGGGGAGACAAATTACACTTGGGGAACTGCCCATGTCAACCCAACTGGGTGGGGGAGTGAGTTCAGTGAAAATGACTGAAGCATCAACAATAGAAAGGATTACGGCTTATGTGGCCGAAAAACAACTCAAAGCGGCCCTTGAGGCCGAAGTAAGAAATATGGCTATTAAAGCCAATACACAAATTGTCGAAGAACAACACCCTCAAGAAAATATTGAGGAACAAGGTGCAGGACAGAGTTTTGAAGAAAACTCTAGTGGCGAATGGCAGAATCAAAGACTTGATGCCATTTATGATGACGAACCCTTGGGGTTTGAAAAAGACCCAGCCCCAACCAATATGAAAATGGTGGCACAAGATCCCTTGGAAGAGGTCAATCTGGGACTGGGGGCAGAGAAAAGGCCAACTTACATCAGTGCCAAGATGGATCCTCAGCTCAGAGTCGAAATAATCCAACTGCTGAATGAGTTTAAAGACTGTTTCGCATGGGATTATGACGAAATGCCTGGTTTAGACAGAAGCTTGGTCGAATTGAAGTTGCCAATACTGGAAGGGAAAAAGCCAATAAAGCAGACCCCCAGACGCTTCGCACCTAAAATTCTGTCGAAAATTAAAGAGGAAGTCGAAAGACTTCTAAAATGCAAGTTCATCCGTACAACAAGGCATGTGACTTCTTAGGCTTTGTGGTCCACAAGAAAGGGATTGAAATTAATGAAAACAAAGCTAAGGCCATAATGGAAGCGAAAGTGCCATCGACAAAGAAGGAATTGCAGTCTCTACTAGGGAAAATCAACTTTCTCAGAAGGTTCATCTCAAACCTTAGTGGAAAAACGCAGGCCTTCTCACCTCTACTTCGACTAAAGAAGGAAGGTTTCACTTGGGGGCAAGAACAGCAAGATGCCTTCAACAAGATAAAAGAATATCTAGCAAGTCCTCCAGTTTTAATGTCTCCTTGTCGAAAAAGAAGTATGAGGCTCTACATCTCAGCATCCGACAGAACATTGGGAAGCATGCTTTGTCGGGAAGATGAACATGGCGTCGAAAGAGCCATCTATTATCTCAGCAGAGTCTTAAATGATGCTGAAACTAGATATAGTATGATAGAGAAATTATGTTTATGTGTATATTTCTCTTGTACAAAGCTAAAACATTATATAAAACCCATTGATGTATATATATCTTCTCATTTCGACGTAATAAAACATATGTTGTCTAAATCTATTCTACATAGTCGAATTGGAAAATGGGCTTTAGCCTTGACTGAGTATTCTTTGAAATATATGCCTCTAAAAGCTGTCAAAGGACAAGTGGTTGCTGACTTTATAGCTGACCACTCCATAGTTGGGGATGAAATAAAATATGTCGAAAGAGAGCCTTGGATATTATATTTCGACGGTTCCAGTCATAAGAATAATGGAACAGGTGTTGGGGTATTAATTATTTCTCCCAATAGAATTCCAACAAAGTTCAAGTACAAAATAGAAGGTTGTTGTTCAAATAATGAAGCAGAATATGAAGCTTTAATTGTTGGACTTGAAATATTGTTGGAATTTGGGGCAACAGAGGTCGAAATAATGGGTGACTCTGAGTTGGTAATAAAACAATTGACGAAAGAATACAAATGTGTCAAAGAGAATTTGATCATGTATTTTGTGATAGCCAACAGACTCCTCAAGAGATTCGACAGTGCAGCCTTTAGACACATTCCTAGATTAGAAAATCAGGAAGCAAATGATTTGGCTCAACTAGCATCAGGCTACAGAGTGTCGAAGGAAAACCTGGAGAAAGTTGTCGAAGTAAGGGGAAAAGTACTATCCACTAGACTGTCCCCATCTGATTTGGAGACCATAAGACTGGGATTTGGTGATGAAGAAAATTTTGAAATTTTCAATGTAGATGATCCAGGGGTAGGAGATTGGAGAAAACCTATTAAGGATTATTTACAAAATCCAAACCAGACAGTCGAAAGAAAGATAAAGTATAGAGCTTTAAGTTATGTACTCTTTGGAAATGAGTTGTTTAAAAAGACTGCAGAAGGAGTCTTACTAAAGTGCTTAGGAGAGACTGAAGCTTATATAGCTTTGTCGAACATGCATAGTGGTGCATGTGGTGCACACCAGGCAGGGCACAAGATGAAATGGTTACTATTTCGATAGGGGATGTATTGGCCAACAATGTTGAAGGATTGTGTCGAATTTGCAAAGGGATGTCAAGAATGTCAAATTCATGCAGGTATACCTCATGTGCCTGCAAATGAGTTACATTCCATCATAAAGCCTTGGCCATTCAGAGGTTGGGCTTTAGATTTGATTGGTGAAATTCGACCAGCTTCTTCAAAAGGGCAGAAGTACATTTTAGTTGGGGTAGACTACTTCACTAAGTGGATTGAAGCCATACCACTGACGAATGTAGATTAGGAAGCAGTTATTGACTTCATCCAGAAACATATAATTTATAGATTTGGAATACCATAGACTATAACCACTGATCAAGGATCTGTGTTTACTGGAAGAAATATGCAGGCATTTGCAAAAGAGACAGGTTTTAAGTTGCTAACTTCGACACCTTATTATGCTCAAGCAAATGGACAGGTCGAAGCAGCCAACAAAGTGGTGATAAATCTAATAAAGAAGCAAGTGGGTAAAAAACCTAGAAATTGGCACAAGACTCTGGATCAAATCCTTTGGGCTTGTCGAACGTCTCCTAAAGAGGCAACTAATTCTACCCCATTTAAGTTGACTTATGGACATGAAGCAGTATTACCAGTCGAAATCTATTTACAATCAATACGAATTCAAAGACATCATGAAATTCCATCTGAAATTTATTGGAGTATGATGATGGATGAGTTAGTTGATTTGGATGAGGAGAGGTTACGTGCTTTGGAGTTGATAAGAAGGCAGAAAGAAAGAGTCGAAAAGTTTTACAATAAGAAAGTAAAATTTAAAGCCTTTTTAGTTGATGATTTAGTTTGGAAAGTAATTTTGCCCATGGAGAAGAAAGATAGATTGATGGGAAAATGGTCCCCTAAATGGGAAGGACCTTTCAAAATTTTAAGATTTTTTTCAAATGGTGCATATGAGGTCGAAGAAATGGAAGAAGATAGGAGAGTGCTGAAAATAAATGGCAAATATTTGAAGAAGTATAAGCCAACATTGCAAGAAATAAAAATAGAAATAGAATAAAATTGCAAATAAAAGTTTGTCTTCGCCAAACAGATGGCGTTAAGTAACATTACATATGAAAATGCTGAAAGGCTTAAAGTAATAAAATTTCCTATTTTCTATTACAAACTACTGTTGGAGGAAAGTTGCTTTGAGTTCGTCAAATTTCTTCTTTTGAAGCTGAATTCGACGTTCGCAGAGACTTTTGCTAACAGTCAGTTCGTCAATTTCTCTGTGGAGTTGTTGGGCTGTTTCGGCGTGTTGAAGACCTTTTTGAAGCTCCCTGTCAATTTCTTCTTGGTTGGGCTGTTGGAGGTTGGCTTGACGTTCCTTCTCTTGGAGGATCTTCTTCTGAAGTTCAGCAATCTGAGCTTGATAAGCCTGGATGTTGTTTTCGCACTAAGCAGCAGCTTTAGAGTAATCTTCAGAAAGCTTGTTTAGTTCTGAGATTCTTTCTGTCGAAGAGGCTACAACATTCCATTCTGAGACTTGTTTCTCAGATTTGGCTGTGATGTTCTGAGAAAATTCTTTTTGACGAACCAAGTCAGCACTTACAGAATCAATCATAGACATCAGATCCATCACCAGACGACTCTCTTCAGTCGAAGCCTCCAGGAGATTGGCTTATTTTAGGAGTTTCTTCAAGTCATATTGTGCAGAGGGTTTTCAGCCAGAGTCTCAAATAGGTCCACCCCAAGGATTTTTGCCTTAATCTCAGCCATGATAGCACTGATGGGTCGAATTTCAGAGGTAGCCCCTGAAGCTGTCGAGCTGCTGTGGGAAGAGTCTTGGAAGTTGTACCTAGAGCTGAGTAAAGCTTTTAGATATTCCAGAGGCTTTCTTACTTTCAAACTCTCAATTTTTTCATGTGACAAGCTTGTCGAACCCGTATTTAAAGGGGTTTCTGCTGGAGTTTCTGTTGGAGTAGGAACAGTTTGGGTACTTCCTCCAGGGTTCAAGTTTGTGTCTGGTTGCTTCGACAGATCATCTTCTTCTTCGACAGTTTCCTTATCATCCTTTGTTGTATCAGTTAGCCCTTGAGGTTGTGCATCCTGGTCTGGGGCAGTTTTTTCAACTTCTGTTATATCAATTGGCCCTTGAGGTGGTGCATCCTGGTCTGGGGCAGTCTTTTCTTCCGCAGTAAAATCTGGACGGAGAGGAGAATGGTTATCAGAAGACTCAGGGTCACTAATGTCAAAATCACTGAAGGTCTGAGGGCCATAGGCACCAGCATCTGGAGTGGCTTCTTCTTGAAGCCTTTCAGCTAAAGTCTTCTCAGAGTCAGAAGGAATAACTTCTTCTTGAACCTTGGAAATTTCTTCGACATCAATGATAACCTGAAGAAAACGGAAAGGGAAGTTTAAAATAAATATATAAAAAAAACAATGCAGTTAAGACTATGAATATTGTCAGTCGAGAGTTAATACCTGAGGGATCTCAGTGTGAGTGCTTGAATCCCCACTTTTCTCACTTCTTGAAGGGATTTTGTTGGTTGGACTAGCAGGAGGAGTTCGTCTATGAACTATGGATCTCTGGGAGGCCACTGTCTTTATTCTCATGCCTTTGTTTCTTTTCAGAGGTTGAGGCTCAGGAGATTCATCCTCAGACTCTTCGACACTCACCTCTTTTTCTTCTTGTTTTCTTTTTTTGGCTGGGGTGCGAGTTACCTGAGGTATGCAAAAAGAAAACGTATTTAGCATAAGAGAATATTGGAACAAAAAAAAAGAGAATTGAGGTGTCATTATTGGTCGAAACCTTTTTAGCTATGGGTGATTTTTCGACTGGTTTTGAGGAGGTCCCTTCACCAGGAGTTTTCTTGATGATTCTAACAGCTGAAAAAGAAAGAGTTGGGTGAACATTGATATAAAACATGAAAAGAGTTAGAAACAGGAAGAGGAATTTAATTTCTTCGACACCTTCAAGAATAGGTTCTTCTACACTGACATGTTCTATTCCAACATGAAGGTGCCCAGTGAAGTTGCCCAAATAATACTTCGTCGGAACCACACGTTCGGCAAGTTTTTTGCTGGACTCGCGAAGCAGCTTTAAGTGGGATCCACACACAAACCAATCTGGAAATGGAGGGCACAAAGCCACACCAAATTCTGCAAAAGGGAGTGGGGGAAACTTTGGGGGAAATGAAGTATAGGCAAAGTTGTAACGTGCATGTGGTGGAATGTATGAAGGCACCCCCAACCTGTCCAACTTTTCTGAAAATTTTTGTTTTAAAGTCACTGCTGCTTCGCCTATGGTTCGACGAAGATCATTGGGCCTGTAAATAGTTTCAAAATATTTTTGAAATTTTTGAATTTCTTTGATATGCTTATCTGTACCTTTTTTCTTCTTATCCTGCACAAAAGCAAAGGCATTCGTCACAAGAGTGTTGAAAGTTGCTACGTCAAAGAATTTGTTAATATAATACTCCTTCCACCAAACGTCGAAGTCTTCAGTGCATAAGAAGTTTGGTCGAAATACGGTTGGGAAGACTTCCAAAGATGCATCGAAAAACTTGTTGTACAATTCCAGACTTCTCTCAAAATTTTGAAATGAGTTGTAGAACAGAATGAAGCCTTTCTTGTGGTAGATTGGTTTTGTCTTCGTCTGTGTTAGCCCAAATTGCCTAGCCACCAGATTAGGTTGATAGACAATGAGAGAAACTTTAGTGTTGTTGAGACTGTGATGGGAGAAAAGGTGTCTTGGCATAAGGAAGGCCTCCCAGATGGATATGTAAGAGTCTTCTTCTTTTTGGTTTTCCACTGGGAGTTGTCTTGTGAACCATCTGGGACCCACAGTCCTGTTGGCAAAGGGTGCCATGGATGGAGTGAACTTATAACATTTGGCGAACATCATTATATAACTAGTGAAGGCTTGTCGAATACCTACGTTTTCGTCAGTAGGTGTTAGTTGGACTAACCTAGGCCATTCGACGCGCCTGTCTTTCACCTCTTCTTTGTCAACTGGCATCTTAATAGGGATGCAGGATTCGAAGGTTGCGTTCAGCCATAACTGTAAGAGCCAGAAGGGGCCTGTGAGACTGATGGTTCCTTTGTCCTTGAGGGTTTTTAAGTTACTCACACTCTCACTCAGAGATTCATAGAGATTTGCCAGAAGCAATTCACTTAGGCAAAATGCAACTCCATTATGAAGTTGATTAGCCATGATGATATAGCTTCTGGCAACCTGGAGTGACCTAGTGCAGAAGACGAACTTGGCTAACCATAGAGTAAGGAAAGCAATATGTTCTCTGTCGGATACTTCCTCAATGCCTTCGCCTTGGTGATGATCAATGAATACGGAATAGCCAGCGTGCTTGGTGTCGAATCCTATGGGATCTTTATTTAGGTGCTCAGGATTAAAAATTTCTCCTAAGGGACTGAGGCCAGTGATGGCTGCTATGTCGAAAAGGGTATGAGTAACCATACCACAGGGGAGATGGAAGTTGTTGTAGGTACTATCCCAGAAATACAAAGAGGCCAGCAGCATATTCTGACAATAGTGTGGGCCTTCCTTCGACAGCTGGATTAGATCGTAAATGCCAGTCTTCTTCCAGAATTTCTCTTTGACCTTTTCGACTCTAGTGAGCCAAGCTAAGTAGTCTGAAGGGTCTTTTGTTAGGGGAGGGCTCCTAAAAATCCTAGTTTGATTTAAGTAGGACAAGTCTAATTCTGTCGAAGCCATGGGAATTTCAGGTTTCTTAGATGATGTTTCGACAGACCTAGGGGTCTTACTACCAGCTATTGGTTTGGAGGCAGAATAGCAAGGATAAAAATCCTTTAAACGATTTGGGTCAGCATTAGGATCAAAAATGGGACCTAACATTGCATGGTGAACTCCAGAAACTGAGATAGGGATCATTACCTGAGATCTGTAGATACTAACTTTCTCCCTCTCATTTGGGGGTTCTGGGATGTATTGTTGTTGCTGCACTTGCATGGGTCCAGATAGTGTGTGAGCAGGAGGGAGGTCAGCAGTCTTCTTTGCTTTCTTGGCACTACGGTCAGCAATAGTCTTTGGAGGCGCCATTGTTATGAGAAGCTTGAAGTTGGAGTAACAGAGAGCTTGAAAGGGTTTCAATGGAGGTTTTCTTTGTTAAAGAGAAGAAGAGTTTGAGAGTGTAAAAGGAAGAAAAGTTTTAGAAGTTGGTATTTATAAGAAGGTGATAGGATATAAAAAATAAATAAAAAGAAAAAGAAAAGACTTTTCAGTTCAGGTCATGGGAGACGTGCGTTGATCAATGGTGGTGATTAAAGGTGACAGTTGGTAGGAAACCCATGATTTAGCTAGAATATAGGGTTATGGAAGGTTGTGTAAACGTGGGATAGACAAGACGTTTTTTCAGAAAGTTGGAATCATGGTGTTTCCTTGGGACTCAACAAAGTCACTTTATAATTAATGAGACTGACATAATGTCAGAAGTTATTTCGACAGCAAATGACATTTCTCCAAAAAATTAGTCGAAAACATCTTTGCTGGGGGGCAATTTGTAAGCTCATAATTTCGACAAGTTGAAATTTGGGATTTGAAGTTATTTCTATTGTTGAGAGGATGATCAGTAGAAAAAGTGAAGATGTTCAAGAGATGTTGACAAGGTTAAGAGCTCAAATGTTTCGACAGGGGGGCAAATAGTATTCTGGCAAACCAAGTTTGGGAACCTGTTAATAATTGGGTGTTCGACAAGCTGAGTGCATCATTCGACATTTCGACAGAAGGAAGTTGTTTGACAGAAGCGTTGGTTCGTAAAGTTTGAAGAATTTATTTTTATTCGACGTTTCGACAAATGAAGAGGTGCAAGGCTTCGTCACCAAAGGGAGAAATTCAAATTCAAAGGTTACAACCTTTGGCAGTTAGACACATGGAAGTTTCAGAGAAGGAAATTGCATGCAGGCTGACACTTGTCATTTAATTATAATTTTTCCGTTCTAGGCAGTTACTTTGTTTGTTTATAAATAGGATAGTTTGTGTTTAGAATGTGTGTGTGAAAACTTATACAAATTCCTGTAAATACTCTAAGTACCCAGTGTGAGAGAAAATGAGTCTGATATTTGGAACAATGTATGTGTTGAACACCATTTTGTTTTCAAGTCATTTAAATCATTAAGTTTGTTTCATCAAGTTATTTTATCTTCAGTCTTATTTACTTTCTTGCAAATTTTATATCTTTCGCCATTTTTCTTACTTTTGTTTTAACTTCAACTTTATATTACTTTCAAATTCAAAGTATTTAACATTTTAATAATATTAACAAAACAAATCACAAATCATTCACAACCCTAAGAGTAGTTCGACAAAATAATTGCACATGTGTCCTAGGACTTCTTGTTTGGTTGGTCCTGCAAGTAACCCAGTTTTCTAAGAGATTGGTTAACCAGAGGTTGTTCGTCAGAAATCACTGCGAACAACGGGTAAACCAATGTTTTGAACAATAGTTTAAACAACGTTTCGGTAAAATCAGGTGGTGGATATGGTTTTGGTGCTTCTTCATATTTATGTTTATTTTAGGGCATTTCATGATTTGTTTATTTGGGTTTTTTGTTTGTAGATACTGAAACCCTTAAAATGTTAAATTTTTATGCATTTGGGGGTGATTGTATACTGATATATTTTTTCCACTTGCTACAGCTTTTACTCGGTAAAGGCCTTTCTCTCATTTCAAACGGGTGGTGAATTCCTCTTGGAGAAACTGCTTATCTTATAATTGGTTTGGTTATACTGGGAAGGATTTTGTTTTGTCCTAATTAATTGTCATTTTAGTTTAATTGAAATAATAGATTGTTAACTCTGTTCTCAAATTTTCACTAAATTTTCAAAATACAAGAATTTGTAGGATACCTTTCTTATTGCGAAATCGAGTTTGATCTTTGGCGGGAACATGTGCAGGAATTTTCATACCGTCAATGACTCCTATACAATCCTGAAATTATACAAGGGAGAGGAAAGGTCACTAAAGCAGCACAAGGACGAGTCCATTGTTGCCTTACCCGTTGATGATCTGATAGAAAAAGGTGACCGACTTGCTGGTGTATTTCCTGGTATGCTTCTATATTATGGTTGCGCTTGTGTTTATTTGTGCCTTTTGGGAATGAATGATACTATGATGAATGCCATTAGATTAAAATGTAGAATGATTTAGGAATTAGAGTCTAAGATTATGTTGTTTCATGCATGCAATGGGTATTGTTCAGGGCTATTATTGCATTTAATCTATGGTTATCTCTCTATTTCAGTTGTGATATTTTTAAAATGGTTGCCACAATTGTTTAATTATTTTTAGTTACTAATGAGTCTATCTTATATACCAGCTTTGCTGCAAATATTACAGATTTATATGATGTTGCTGAGTCAATGGGAATATCATTCTCATTCCAACTGGGATACCTTAATCTTCAGCTTGAATTTCGGGACCATAACATATGATGAACCTTGGTTTAATGATACAAAATATTTCTGCTTCAGGCAAGAGAATCAGATATGGCCGGATCAAAAGATTAAGTAAGATTATAATTATTGTTTTGTTTCTCAGTTTCAATGTTAATTTATTCCTGTTATCATGAACTTTTCATATTGAAATTGACGGGGCTGTATATGTAGGTGCTGGATTTTATTCATACTCCATAATTGCTTTAATATTCTTCAAGTTTCTAACTGATTATCATTTGCTTAAACTTTAGTATTGACTGTGAATCTTTTTGTGATAAGGTCATAAGGTTTGCAGGTATTTGTTTATGAGGTGTGACAATGAGCCAGCTCCATGGACAAGGTTGGTTTTAGTTCCTCGATTTTTATGTTCTAATGTTTTGATTTTTCAAATGGGAACAAGCAGGTTATAACTCATCATCGATTTCCTTCCCGAGATTTGTGTTGTTAATTGCTATCACTCATCCAAATACTTGTGTTTGCAGCTACTATTACAGATAACCATATAGAACATAGATTAAGGAGTTCGAGCAATACGTTTGAAGTAGGCCTAGGAAACTTGAAACTTATTTACTCATGGAAGGAAGCGAAACTTACTCAATATATTAACAGAAAGAGGAAGGTATATGATTTGGTTGACACATTACTTATATATCAGTTTTATTTTATATGATTTGAGTTTTATGTTTCTATTCGTAATGAAAGGTCAAAGAATCGCTATATCAGAAGTACAAGTTTTATGCTGAGATGAATTTACAGATAATGCTCAGGTGATAATGTTTCTCTAATACATCTATTTATTAGTTTGATTGTGATTGTTTATATCAAGCTACTGGTTAAAATGTTCTCAATTTTTTTGGCATTGTTCTAGCAGGGGACTGAAGTTTTTGGAATGGTTAGTTTGAATAAATAATTTCATTTAATCAATGGACTTGCAGTGGCGCCGAGAAAAAGAAGAAGCTGAGCTAAAAAAGAAACGTAATTTGCAAAAGAAAGTTGCAATCATGGAATATTTTTTGAAGAGAAGTAAGCCTAGTCCATCTGTTCAGAATGACATAGTTTCAGGTGAGCCAACTGCATCTGAGTTTATAACAAGTAATACCAATCCAAGTCAGCTACACTTTTGATGGATGACGTTCTTGCATCACATAGTGATATTACGCCCGAGGATATTCGCAGGTAGTACTGTTTTACTCTTTTAAGCATCAGTACTTGAAAAATTCCTGTTGTACCCATACCTGATACTATTTACCAAAATTAATGTTTACCATAACAAATTGTGTACATATAAATATAAAATAAATATCTATCTATCTTTTGCTATATAAAATCATGTTTTCCAACTCTTTTCTTTGCTGATGTTGATACTTTTCCTATTATATTTTGTATATGTGTTCCATATTTATATTGTATATACTTTTTTTTGCTGATTGTGAATCATTGTTTTCAGTCACAGTATTAAATTTATCATAAGAAAATGTATAAAATGATTTGACACATTAAAAATATCACTGATATTAAATGAAATTTATAATAATTGGTATTAAATGTAATTTATGTTCATATTATGTTTTCTTTAAGACAAAATGTTCATATTATTGTTAAATATATAAGTAATGTATGAACTAAATAGTATTAAAATTGAGATATAATATGAACAAACTCATAATTAATTTAACATTCTAAAAATAAAATATTCTATAATTATTTATATATTTTTAATTCATTATGTGAATTATATATTCATAAACACCTTATTAATTAAATAAATTAAATAAATTTAATACAAATAATAATAGAATATGACACAAAATAACAAGAGTGAGATTGAAAAAAAAATATAATAAAAAAAGTAGATTAAACAATTAGTGGAAGAAATCTATTTTTTTTTATAAATGATAAATAAAAGTGTATGATTATTGTATATACAAAAGGTATCAGTCATTCACATGAGACTCCTCCATCGGGAAACACCCTTGGTGGGTTAAATGTTGTCCAAATCCATCATGTTTCAACTAGTTTAATTGTTAGTTAAGACTAGACATCTATAATATAGGAATTCCAGTTGTTCTGGATAAGACCAAAATGCCCTCCTGTCTCCTTGCTGCGCCACGTGGATGCCTTCTTTGTAAACTTCCTTTACAGCCTAACATTCCTGCTATCTGCTTCTTTCTAAAACTCACCCATCTTCTTCTTTCTCATTTCAAATTTGAAATATATCCCCCTCTCTCTCGTCCTTTCTCTCACTTTCCTTCTTCCTTTTCTTCTTCTTCCAATAACAACACCCTAACCGCAAAGCTACAAATTTCTGTTTCTTTTCCATTTAATATTTAATTTTTTGTTGTTGTTCTTTCAGGAAGTGTTGAACAGGATTTCGACGGGTAAACCAATGTTTTGAAAAATAGTTTGAACAACGTTTCGGTAAAATCAGGTGGTGGATATGGTTTTGGTGCTTCTTCATATTTATGTTTATTTTAGGGCATTTCATGATTTGGTTATTTGGGTTTTTTGTTTGTAGATACTGAAACCTTTAAAATGTTATATTTTTATGCATTTGGGGGTGATTGTATACTGATATATTTTTTCCACTTGCTACAGCTTTTACTCGGTAAAGGCCTTTCTCTCATTTCAAACGGGTGGTGAATTCCTCTTGGAGAAACTGCTTATCTTATAATTGGTTTGGTTATACTGGGAAGGATTTTGTTTTGTCCTAATTAATTGTCATTTTAGTTTAATTGAAATAATAGATTGTTAACTCTGTTCTCAAATTTTCACTAAATTTTCAAAATACAAGAATTTGTAGGATACCTTTCTTATTGCGAAATCGAGTTTGATCTTTGGCGGGAACATGTGCAGGAATTTTCATACCGTCAATGACTCCTATACAATCCTGAAATTATACAAGGGAGAGGAAAGGTCACTAAAGCAGCACAAGGACGAGTCCATTGTTGCCTTACCTGTTGATGATCTGATAGAAAAAGCTGACCGACTTGCTGGTGTATTTCCTGGTATGCTTCTATATTATGGTTGCGCTTGTGTTTATTTGTGCCTTTTGGGAATGAATTATACTATGATGAATGCCATTAGATTAAAATGTAGAATGATTTAGGAATTAGAGTCTGAGATTATGTTGTTTCATGCATGCAATGGGTATTGTTCAGGGCTATTATTGCATTTAATCTATGGTTATCTCTCTATTTCAGTTGTGATATTTTTAAAATGGTTGCCACAATTGTTTAATTATTTTTAGTTACTAATGAGTCTATCTTATATACCAGCTTTGCTGCAAATATTACAGATTTATATGATGTTGCTGAGTCAATGGGAATATCATTCTCATTCCAACTGGGATACCTTAATCTTCAGCTTGAATTTCGGGACCATAACATATGATGAACCTTGGTTTAATGATACAAAATATTTCTGCTTCAGGCAAGAGAATCAGATATGGCCGGATCAAAAGATTAAGTAAGATTATAATTATTGTTTTGTTTCTCAGTTTCAATGTTAATTTATTCCTGTTATCATGAACTTTTCATATTGAAATTGACGGGGCTATATATGTAGGTGCTGGATTTTATTCATACTCCATAATTGCTTTAATATTCTTCAAGTTTCTAACTGATTATCATTTGCTTAAACTTTAGTATTGACTGTGAATCTTTTTGTGATAGGGTCATAAGGTTTGCAGGTATTTGTTTATGAGGTGTGACAATGAGCCAGCTCCATGGACAAGGTTGGTTTTAGTTCCTCGATTTTTATGTTCTAATGTTTTGATTTTTCAAATGGGAACAAGCAGGTTATAACTCATCATCGATTTCCTTCCCGAGATTTGTGTTGTTAATTCCTATCACTCATCCAAATACCTTGTGTTTGCAGCTACTATTACAGATAGCCATATAGAACATAGATTAAGGAGTTTGAGCAATACGTTTGAAGTAGGCCTAGGAAACTTGAAACTTATTTACTCAAGGAAGGAAGCGAAACTTACTCAATATATTAACAGAAAGAGCAAGGTATATGATTTGGTTGACACATTACTTATATATTAGTTTTATTTTATATGATATGAGTTTTATGTTTCTATTAGTAATGAAAGGTCAAAGAATCGCTATATCAAAAGTACAAGTTTTATGCTGAGATGAATTTACAGATAATGCTCAGGTGATAATGTTTCTTTAATACATCTATTTATTAGTTTGATTGTGATTGTTTATATCAAGCTACTGGTTAAAATGTTCTCAATTTTTTTGGCATTGTTCTAGCAGGGGACTGAAGTTTTTGGAATGGTTAGTTTGAATAAATAATTTCATTTAATCAATGGACTTGCAGTGGCGCCAAGAAAAAGAAGAAGCTGAGCTAAAAAAGAAACGTAATTTGCAAAAGAAAGTTGCAATCATGGAATATTTTTTGAAGAGAAGTAAGCCTAATCCATCTGTTCAGAATGACATAGTTTCAGGTGAGCCAACTGCATCTGAGTTTATAACAAGTAATACCAATCCAAGTCAGCTACACTTTTGATGGATGACGTTCTTGCATCACATAGTGATATTACGCCCGAGGATATTCGCAGGTAGTACTGTTTTACTCTTTTAAGCATCAGTACTTGAAAAATTCCTGTTGTACCCATACCTGATACTATTTACCAAAATTAATGTTTACCATAACAAATTGTGTACATATAAATATAAAATAAATATCTATCTATCTTTTGCTATATAAAATCATGTTTTCCAACACTTTTCTTTGCTGATGTTGATACTTTTCCTATTATATTTTGTATATGTGTTCCATATTTATATTGTATATACTTTTTTTTGCTGATTGCGAATCATTGTTTTCAGTCACAGTATTAAATTTATCATAAGAAAATGTATAAAATGATTTGACACATTAAAAATATCACTGATATTAAATGAAATTTATAATAATTGGTATTAAATGTAATTTATGTTCATATTATGTTTTCTTTAAGACAAAATGTTCATATTATTGTTAAATATATAAGTAATGTATGAACTAAATAGTATTAAAATTGAGATATAATATGAACAAACTCATAATTAATTTAACATTCTAAAAATAAAATATTCTATAATTATTTATATATTTTTAATTCATTATGTGAATTATATATTCATAAACACCTTATTAATTAAATAAATTAAATAAATTTAATACAAATAATAATAGAATATGACACAAAATAACAAGAGTGAGATTGAAAAAAAAATACAATAAAAAAAGTAGATTAAACAATTAGTGGAAGAAATCTATTTTTTTTTATAAATGATAAATAAAAGTGTATGATTATTGTATATACAAAAGGTATCAGTCATTCACATGAGACTCCTCCATCGGGAAACACCCTTGGTGGGTTAAATGTTGTCCAAATCCATCATGTTTCAACTAGTTTAATTGTTAGTTAAGACTAGACATCTATAATATAGGAATTCCAGTTGTTCTGGATAAGACCAAAATGCCCTCCTGTCTCCTTGCTGCGCCACGTGGATGCCTTCTTTGCAAACTTCCTTTACAGCCTAACATTCCTGCTATCTGCTTCTTTCTAAAACTCACCCATCTTCTTCTTTCTCATTTCAAATTTGAAATATATCCCCCTCTCTCTCGTCCTTTCTCTCACTTTCCTTCTTCCTTTTCTTCTTCTTCCAATAACAACACCCTAACCGCAAAGCTACAAATTTCTGTTTCTTTTCCATTTAATATTTAATTTTTTGTTGTTGTTCTTTTAGGAAGTGTTGAACAGGATTTCGACGGGTAAACCAATGTTTTGAAAAATAGTTTGAACAACGTTTCGGTAAAATCAGGTGGTGGATATGGTTTTGGTGCTTCTTCATATATATGTTTATTTTAGGGCATTTCATGATTTGGTTATTTGGGTTTTTTGTTTGTAGATACTGAAACCTTTAAAATGTTATATTTTTATGCATTTGGGGGTGATTGTATACTGATATATTTTTTCCACTTGCTACAGCTTTTACTCGGTAAAGGCCTTTCTCTCATTTCAAACGGGTGGTGAATTCCTCTTGGAGAAACTGCTTATCTTATAATTGGTTTGGTTATACTGGGAAGGATTTTGTTTTGTCCTAATTAATTGTCATTTTAGTTTAATTGAAATAATAGATTGTTAACTCTGTTCTCAAATTTTCACTAAATTTTCAAAATACAAGAATTTGTAGGATACCTTTCTTATTGCGAAATCGAGTTTGATCTTTGGCGGGAACATGTGCAGGAATTTTCATACCGTCAATGACTCCTATACAATCCTGAAATTATACAAGGGAGAGGAAAGGTCACTAAAGCAGCACAAGGACGAGTCCATTGTTGCCTTACCTGTTGATGATCTGATAGAAAAAGCTGACCGACTTGCTGGTGTATTTCCTGGTATGCTTCTATATTATGGTTGCGCTTGTGTTTATTTGTGCCTTTTGGGAATGAATTATCCTATGATGAATGCCATTAGATTAAAATGTAGAATGATTTAGGAATTAGAGTCTGAGATTATGTTGTTTCATGCATGCAATGGGTATTGTTCAGGGCTATTATTGCATTTAATCTATGGTTATCTCTCTATTTCAGTTGTGATATTTTTAAAATGGTTGCCACAATTGTTTAATTATTTTTAGTTACTAATGAGTCTATCTTATATACCAGCTTTGCTGCAAATATTACAGATTTATATGATGTTTCTGAGTCAATGGGAATATCATTCTCATTCCAACTGGGATACCTTAATCTTCAGCTTGAATTTCGGGACCATAACATATGATGAACCTTGGTTTACTGATACAAAATATTTATGCTTCAGGCAAGGGAATCAGATATGGCCGGATCAAAAGATTAAGTAAGATTATAATTATTGTTTTGTTTCTCAGTTTCAATGTTAATTTATTCCTGTTATCATGAACTTTTCATATTGAAATTGACGGGGCTGTATATGTAGGTGCTGGATTTTATTCATACTCCATAATTGCTTTAATATTCTTCAAGTTTCTAACTGATTATCATTTGCTTAAACTTTAGTATTGACTGTGAATCTTTTTGTGATAGGGTCATAAGGTTTGCAGGTATTTGTTTATGAGGTGTGACAATGAGCCAGCTCCATGGACAAGGTTGGTTTTAGTTCCTCGATTTTTATGTTCTAATGTTTTGATTTTTCAAATGGGAACAAGCAGGTTATAACTCATCATCAATTTCCTTCCCGAGATTTGTGTTGTTAATTCCTATCACTCATCCAAATACCTTGTGTTTGCAGCTACTATTACAGATAGCCATATAGAACATAGATTAAGGAGTTTGAGCAATACGTTTGAAGTAGGCCTAGGAAACTTGAAACTTATTTACTCAAGGAAGGAAGCGAAACTTACTCAATATATTAACAGAAAGAGCAAGGTATATGATTTGGTTGACACATTACTTATATATTAGTTTTATTTTATATGATATGAGTTTTATGTTTCTATTAGTAATGAAAGGTCAAAGAATCGCTATATCAAAAGTACAAGTTTTATGCTGAGATGAATTTACAGATAATGCTCAGGTGATAATGTTTCTTTAATACATCTATTTATTAGTTTGATTGTGATTGTTTATATCAAGCTACTGGTTAAAATGTTCTCAATTTTTTTGGCATTGTTCTAGCAGGGGACTGAAGTTTTTGGAATGGTTAGTTTGAATAAATAATTTCATTTAATCAATGGACTTGCAGTGGCGCCGAGAAAAAGAAGAAGCTGAGCTAAAAAAGAAACGTAATTTGCAAAAGAAAGTTGCAATCATGGAATATTTTTTGAAGAGAAGTAAGCCTAATCCATCTGTTCAAAATGACATAGTTTCAGGTGAGCCAACTGCATCTGAGTTTATAACAAGTAATACCAATCCAAGTCAGCTACACTTTTGATGGATGACGTTCTTGCATCACATAGTGATATTACGCCCGAGGATATTCGCAGGTAGTACTGTTTTACTCTTTTAAGCATCAGTACTTGAAAAATTCCTGTTGTACCCATACCTGATACTATTCACCAAAATTAATGTTTACCTTAACAAATTGTGTATATATAAATATAAAATAAATATCTATCTATCTTTTGCTATATAAAATCATGTTTTCCAACTCTTTTCTTTGCTGATGTTGATACTTTTCCTATTATATTTTGTATATGTGTTCCATATTTATATTAAATGAAATTTATAATAAAATGAAATTAAAATTGGTAATATTAAATGAAATTTATAATAATTGGTATTAAATGAAATTTATAATAATTGGTATTAAATGCAATTTATGTTCATATTATGTTTTCTTTAAGACAAAATGTTCATATTATTGTTAAATATATAAGTAATGTATGAACTAAATAGTATTAAAATTGAGATATAATATGAACAAACTCATAATTAATTTAACATTCTAAAAATAAAATATTCTATAATTATTTATATATTTTTAATTCATTATGTGAATTATATATATTCATAAACATCTTATTAATTAAATAAATTAAATAAATTTAATACAAATAATAATAGAATATGACACAAAATAACAAGAGTGGGATTGAAAAAAAAAATACAATAAAAAAAGTAGATTAAACAATTAGTGGAAGAAATCTAATTTTTTTTTTTATAAATGATAAATAAAAGTGTATGATTATTGTATATACAAAAGGTATTAGTCATTCACATGAGACTTCTACATCGGGAAACACCCTTGGTGGGTTAAATGTTGTCCAAATCCATCATGTTTCAACTGGTTTAATTGTTAGTTAAGACTAGACATTTTGGTTGAAGAAGAATGCAGAGTCTGTGTAATACAGTAACCGAAAATGCCAATGTTTTTTATATGTCAACTGAAAATGCCAATGGTTTCACATTATACTGTCACAACAAACTTAAAAAGCAGCGTTGTACTGTAACAGAAGCATAAAGGAAACAACTTCCAATGCCTATTCACATTGTTCATGCACATCAGCATTTAATGCATCTCCCATTGTTCATGGCACAGTAAATATTATGAAAATTATTAGTATCTTTATTATTTCATAGTAACTAATAAATATAGTAACCAATAAATATTAATTAATTTGATTAATTCTATTGTCATTCAATTTTTTATTATTCACTATTTAAATTGATGGTGTGATTCAATTTTTTATTATTCACTATTTAAATTTATGGTTTGTACATTGATATTCTATATATGTTGATTGTATTTCAAGAAATTTTAATGTCTATTGAAATCCCAATTTTAAAATTTACTTTTTTTGAACTTATTCTTTTTTTATATTTTAATTGTTTGATTTTGAAAAAAAACATATATTCTTTTTTGTTAATGTTGTTTTAATAGAAATTAAATTACATGAAATTCATGAGATTATGGAATTAGATGCTTCAATTTTTTGTTTAATTAACTAATTATGAACGTGGGTGATTTTTATTTAAATCTTTTATTTAATTATAATGGAACGTGGGGTGGGTTATTTTTGGGGATGAATTTTTTATTTCATTATAATGTTTATTATATTCTGTAAGGAACTTTGTAAAATTTAGTTCTTAAAATTTGTTCAATTAATTTAATTAATTACTTAAAAAAAAAAGTAAATCTAATAATTTTTTAAATATGAAAATCTTTTATGTTGATAATATTTATTTATTAAATTAAAAAAATATTAATAACAAACTGATAAAAATTCTACACGAGTTTTGGTTTAACACAGGTTCTGATTTATACATTTTATTTACAAAAACTTTATTTCATTTAAATATTTATCTTTATTAACTTATATATTTATCTTATATTATTTTCTCTATTTTCTATTTTACAATTAAATTTATTTTTTTTTAATTTTTTAATTTAAAAACAAATAAAATAATACAAACGGATGATGACAATGCATTGACAGTAGAGTTTATATTTAATATATATCAAAATTAATGTAAAAAAGTTTATCCAACCATCATAAAAAAAATAATTTAGACTAAAAGAACATTATTTTTAAATTCTTTATTTTTTATTTAAAACTTATTTATTTTTGGATTTATTTATTTAAATTATGTCTAATAGTGACTTGATTTTTATCCATGTTAATTATGTTAACTATATATTTCTATACAAAAAAAAGAAATGAAATATGTCATTTGAAATTTTAGAAGTTAATTATATTTTCCATTTATATATCTCAAATTTATTTAACTATTTAATTTGTTATTATTCAATATTAATTAAAATACTCTAATTCTATTTTATTATTGAAATTAATGTATTAAATGTCATCTTTAATATAATACCACAATAGGTGTGATCTATTTATAGACTCACAATAATAATTTTTAATATACAATTATGATGATATTGATATGAATTTAATTGGAATGCACTGACAGTGTAAAGTAGTTTTACACTGTCAGTGAATCATAGTCGTTGGATGTTGGAACAATTTTGACTTTTAATTTAAAAACAAATAAAATAATGCAAACGGATGATGACAATGCATTGAAAGTAGTGCATAGCAATTAAACTCTATTGATATATGATATTTTTAAAATTAGTAACACTGAATAATATTTTTTTAATCAAGATATAAATATAAAGTATATGTATGCTTTTATTCCAACTAATAGAGTTTATATTTAATATATATCAAAATTAATGTAAAAAAGTTTATCCAACCATCATAAAAAAAAAATTTAGACTAAAATAACATTATTTTTAAATTCTTTATTTTTTATTTAAAACTTATTTATTTTTGGATTTATTTATTTAAATTATGGAATAATATTTATATGGATAAATTTGATGTAATATAATTTGATTATTTACTTACGGGAAAAAATATATTATTGATTCAAATATTTTTATACGGGGAAAATACATTATTGATTAATTTATTTATATATACGGGGAAAAATATTATTGTTATAAACGAGAACAATTTTAATTGTTCAAAATATTAAATAATATTAATTTATTAATCATATTATAAATCCAAATATTTAATAATATTAACATAGATGAAATTTTATATAAAAATACATTGTTGATTCAAATATTTTTACACGGAAATAAATATATTATTGATTAATTTATTTATATATACCGGAAAAATATTATTCTTATAAATGAAATCAACTTTAATTGTTCCAAATATTGAATATTATTAATATAGATAAAATTTGATATAATATAATTTGTGTATTTCCTAGCGGACAAAAATTAATCGTCGATTCAAATATTTTTATACGATAAAAAATATAATGTTGATTAATATTTATTATTATGCTTTTTCTTTTTTCCAAATAGAAAGTTTTATAAAATTCTTTTTATGAAAATATTTTTATTTTGTATTTTATTTTTCTTAAATAAATTAAAGTCTATTTTTAAGCAAATGCGCGTAATCGATCGGGACCCGTTTTGCACGGGTATCCCATTAGTGTATTTTAAGGGAAAAAACATTGACATTTTAATTATAGTAGTAAAAGATAGACAATTTATTTTCATGCAATTAGTACTATATGTAGTATGTGTCAGAATGTCCAGTTTTGGAGGTGCAATATTAATTTAACTTATGATTTTAACAAAATTCAGGGGTTCAAATAATATTTTATTTGTTTAAGTATGACTCTTAAAGTTAAAGTCCAATGATATTGATCGGATGTTACATAATTTCAGGGGGTGCAATTGCACCCTCTCACTCCAACGTGGCTCCGCCAGCCACTGCATGTGATTCCACCTCTATTTACATCATTTGCATAATATCAAGGTCACAAGTCGTGGATGGCTTTTAACCCTCTCATCTTTGGATTTTTCTTTGCAGAGATCATTAAACACTTTTTTTTGTGTCTTTTATGCATTATTAATCCCATAAAAATACAAAAAAAAAAATGTTGCAGTTGGCTTGTTTCTTTCTCTATGTTGTTTAGGGTTTTGCATAGATGTCAATGACAAAAGTATTGGTTCCAAATCAAAGGTGTTTGCCCATTCAAGCCAAAATCAGATGGAAATTTGACTTAATTTGGGCCAAACCATAAAAAGTTTGTTTCTATCGCAAGTTGTCAGTGGACTATTTCTCAGGTAATGGGTGTCCAAGATCAAGTTGTCTTGATTCAGAAAAATTCAGAAATTATGGAAAATTTCAAGTGGATTCAAATGGTCGTGACTTCAATTGTAAGTTAGTCAGTGATTCAGGAATAATTTCATTCTTTTTAATCGGGGGCTTGTGCGAAAAGTTCAAGTTTGGTTGTGGATTACAATCTGGATTTCATTATCTATTTTCCTAGACCACTATCCATTATCCATAAACCATTTTCCTATATCAATTATTCATTTCCAATCATTATCCAAATATACATTTTGAATTCAATTACCCACATCCAATCCATATTCCAAATTTTTATCCATTTATTAATTTCAATTTCTAAAACCAATTAAATATTCATTTCTCTAAAATCCATTTTAATTTACAAAATCCAAATTCATAATTTCAAAAGGTATCCTATTGCTATTACATTACAATATCATCACCAAAATTGTACCATAAACCCATTACAAATATAAAGAGAAAACAAAACACATGTTGATGCACAACCGTACCAAGCCTTCTACCAAGCCCCACCACAACACTCCCAAACCATATGCATACAAGCTTTCACACAATTGTACAAGCCTCACAATTGTACAAGCCTCAAACCTGCTGCGACCAATGTATTATGCTATAACACCACTCCAAGGCAATACACTCCAAGCCAAACAACAACATACACAATAAATAAAGCAAAACCTGCACAAATTGAAAGGGGTCTATAAACATTACAAGAGAATGTGTACTTGGAGACTTAATAAACACGTTTTAATTTTGTTTAAAAGTAGGAAGGGAATGAATTTGAAGGAGGAGGCAGTCACATAGAAAAATTCTAAAGAAAATTTCAGCCACACGTTTTTCAACAAGAGGTGTTAAAAAAAACATCAGTAATTATAAAAGATTCCAAATCACCATATCCACATCAAAAAAAAAAAAGAGTACAATTTCAAGAGAACACCGCACTTGAAAATCCTACATAAAAATCTCAACATCTCAATAAACAACATCAAACAAGAAGAATATAAAGTACATGAAAGCACATCTTTATGGTAAAACTCGTTAATCCCTCGCGTTACTACCTTTGCTTAAACCTCTATTTTAATTAGATTTTCTCTGAATTTCAAATATCGTTTGTTTCTACTTTATACCTCTGTTACTACTGTGACTTGTTTCGAATTTCTGCTTTCATTACGATTTACTATATACTTCTGTTATTGTTGTGATTTACTGTTAACTATTGTTGCTGCATCTTTGTTTCACCATATGAGGATTTGGTTTCGATGTGTATTTCATTCCTTTCGACGCGATCTTGAAGGAATCTGAAATAGGGAGAGCTTCAAACATAGATGAAATATACGAATATGTGCATAGAAATAGCGTGAAAGAGCGATGTATGAGAGAGAGAGAATTAGTTTTCTTGAGGTGAATTGATTTCGATGATAGGAAGCGTGTTTTTGAGAGAATAAAAAGGGAACGGCCGTGACAATCAATCTTAGTTTTTTTTTTTCTTTTTCATTTTCATTTTTGTATTATTTCAAGCCAACCGGGTTTGCGTCAGAAACGACCCACCCGCTCATCAGTTGGAGGTCCTTTTTGTGGACTGATTTTCATGTGCTTTCACTATCCATGTTTAGTGCTAAAAAATTAAATCTTGTACCCCTATATTTATCCCCTATTCTTATATAATTTCAAAATTAAATCTTGTATCCCTACACTTGTCCCCCTATTCCTACATAATTTCAAATATTCCAATTTTACATTTCAATATTTATTTAATTATTTTTAACTTTTACCGCGAAATAGGATTAAAAAAATATTATTTTTTACATTGGACGAGACGAACCGGAAGTAAGTAGGCAAGATAAGTTATCCGGTTCAAAAATATCCTTCATCAGAAGTAACACGCTTGTGTTATACGGTTTATGATTTTCTTAACCAGATGTAGCTCTCTTGGATTTTCCGGTTTGTATATATATATATTTTTATTTTTTATTTTAATTATTACAATATCATTAAATAAAAAATTAATTAGTAATAAATGTGGATTTTGTGATCATTAATTTATTTTAATTATGTTAAAAAAATAATAATAAAGTGAAGAAGAAAAAAACGTATAGTATATTGACATTCCTTGTTTATTATATATATATATATATATATATATATATATATATATATATATATATATATATATATATATATATATATATATATATATATATATATATATATATATATATATATATATATATATGTATTTCCACATCGTCTTTTTAGTTCCAAAAAAGTTTTTTTTTTTAAATAGTAATGAAATATACCAAATGATATATATATATATATATATATATATATATATATATATATATATATATATATATATATATATATATATATATATATATATATATATATATATATATATATATATATATATATATAATTTTAACAATTTTTTATAATTTTTTAATAATTTTTTTCCTGTTCGTATATTTTTGAATTTTAGATTAAAAAGAAAATTAATATTTTGTTTTAGATTTTTTTATTTTGTAAAAGAAAATATAAGTTTAAACACACATTAAATAAATCTAGATATGAAAATAAATAAAAACAAAACAAAAAAAACTCATATTCTTTTGAAACTTATTAAAAATTATCATTTGGTATATTTCACAACTATTAGAAAAAACTCTTTTAGAACTAAAAAGACGATGTGGAAATATATATATATATATATATATATATATATATATATATATATATATATATATATATATATATATATATATATATATAAAACAAGGAAAGTTAATATACTATAAGTTTTTTTCTTTCTCTCTTTATTAGTATTTTGTTAACACAATTAAAATAAATTAATGATCACAAAATCCACATTTATTATTAATTAACTTTTTATTTAATGATATTGTAAAAAATTAAAATTAAAAAAATTAAAATATATATATATATATATATATATATATATATATATATATATATATATATATATATATATATATATATATATATATATATATATATATATATATGCGAACCGGAAAACCCAAGAGAGCTACATCCGGTTAAGAAAATCTTAAATCGGATAACACAAGCGTGTTACTTCCGGTGAAGGATTTTCGTGAACCGGATAACTTATCTTGGCTACTTCCGGTTTTGAAATTTCTTAATCGGAAAACCTACTCATGGTACTTCCGGTTCGTCTCGTCCTATGTAAAAATAATGATATTTTTTTAATCTGACTTCGCGGTAAAAGTTTAAAATAATTAAATAAAGATTGAAAGGGCAAAATTGGAATATTTGAAATTATGTAGGGATGGGGGACAAGTGTAGGGGTACAAAGTTTAATTTTCTTACTACTAACAACCTTAGGCCCTTATTTTTTTCTTTTTGTTACTTTGTTTTTTAGATTAAATTGGTTTAATTTTAGTTTTCAAAAAAATGTTAAAATTATATTTTGATTAGTTTATTTTTATATTTTAGTATTATTTGAAGTAATCTTAAGAATTTTTTTTTATTAATATTAAAAAGTCTAAAAAGTATTTTCTTATTTGTTTTAAATTCATTGTGTTTCGTATTTCTTTGATTTATATTTATGTGTTAGTGATCTCTGCTTATCATTTTGAATATGTTGTTTGATGCCAAGCTTTACCTTGACCTAATTGCTTGATGACTACATGATTTTTTTTCATGTGTTAATTGATTTCATTTGTTGCTTGATGCTTGATGACTAATGATTTTTTGCCATGTATTTGTTGATTTCATTTGATGCTTGATGACTACATGATGTTTTGTCATGCGTTTGTTGATTTCATTTGATACTTGATGACTACATGATGTTTTTCCATGTGTTTGTGGATTTCATTTGTTGTTGATGTTTGTGACTTAAATCCAAGGGAAATGGAATGCATATGTTGACTTATTGTCAAGTGTTTGCTTCTTGTGCGGTTATGTCTTTTCTTTTCCTATCTTTCTTGTTAAACTTGGCTCTTAAACCCTAGTTTTAACTCAAACTCCTTTTCAAAAAAGAAGATTCCTTTCCTCGTTTCCCCAACCTTTAGCAAACAAATTTTAGCTAAAAAAACACAGATATTTCAAGAGGTTCCTGTAGAACACTATAGATGCTTAGGGTGCTAGGATGTTCCTTTTGCATAATTAACCCCCATATCTTGGATCTCTTTACTGCTTTTCTTTTAGCCTTGTTTTTTTTTGCTTTACATGTTTATTATGGGTTTATTCAATCTTTTCCCTTCCATTGGAAAAATAAAATTTTGGTGCTGACATCTTATTTTGCGAGTCAAGTTAGTCAATAGTTTGGTCTCTAATTCTTCACCGCGACATAAATGACGACTTCATTGGGGACTTCACCCAAAAGGGTTAAACCTAACTTGTTTTATCCGTGTTATTATTATTATTATTATTATTATTATTATTATTATTATTATTTGTTGTTTTCCTTGGGTTTTTCTATTTTTCAGGGTGTTTGATGATCTATGTATGGTGAGATAAGTCTTAACCCGAACTTGAGTGCACAATAAGATAAAATGGAGGTATAGTCAAGATTGTCTTGGGTGGAGTAATCACGAACAAGATAACTTGAAAATTCCCCACTCAGTGGAGGCCCCTTTGAGGGTAGTATTTATTGAACGAGTAATCATTAAAACATTGAAGGTGTGAGAAAACACAAGAAATGGGGGTTTCAATTGGGTTTTGAAAAATGAAAGCTTTATGTGAAAACGCAACAAGTTTACCAATAAAAAAACAAGAGAAATAAACACACGATATATCATGGTTCACTTGAAAACCTCAAACTACCTCCAGTCCACCCGCCAAGGTGATTTCGCCTTAAACAAGGACTTAATCCACTATAACCAAACTGATTACAAGACACGTTACCACCTGTGAATAACAACTTAATGTAAGCTAAGCAAGAAATATCAATAAATTTTATTTTCTAACAAAACCTGAAGCCAAACACATCAAATTTAAAAGTTCCTTAGTCATACCTCATAATCTTGAAAAAGTACATATCCAAATTCCAATATTCTTATTTCACACACACATTTATCTAAGTTCCTCTTCCTCATGCCACTATTGCTTCTTTGGGTAACTCGCACATCCCGAATTCAGTGATGATATGTTGTAGGAAGAAGAAACTTATGAGAAAATGAAGAGAAACTTAGATAAATGATTGTGTGAATAGAAAAAAGAATTTTGAATAATTGAAAGGGAAGTGAAAATTGAAGACAATGTTAGTTATAATAGAGTGAAGAGTAAGGTGGGTTGTATATATAGAAGAAACATCATTGAAGGAAAAGGATAATATGAGTGTGTGTGGGTGAACTAGTTGCAAGTTATTTGGAAAGAGAGAGGGAAATCGATAACAAAAGAGAGTAAAGGAACACAAGAAGAAAGTGAGGTTGTGTGTAACAATGTGACACTTAAATAGGAACACTTGCCTCAAAATGAAAACAACAATGTTATCAAAACATCTCATCTGTTTTAGTTTTAGAAGGCATGTTATCTAGATATGCATACTTCCGCTTCTGGGATTTACATCCTGGTACAGACGCGAAAGTGGTGCGGAAAAGGAAGAGTCGTCATTCAGGCATTTTTATCCTGAAGGAAGGGTAATGTTGAACAAACCTGGAAGAAGGAGAAAGCAGGGTCTCGCTGTGGCACCCCAAAATTTGACCTCACAAGAAAAGAATTTGTGTACTAAGAGGTTCACAAGACATCTCATGAGGTTCACAAGGTTCACAAAGTTCACAATTAGTCAGAAGATTTGACATTTCCCTCAGACAATGCATCCTCCTAAGCAATGCATCCTAAACTAGGGTTTTGACTTTAATCAGGCTAAATGGACTTCCAAGACTTCAAGTGAGCTTCATAACATCTTATATGTGTTTAAGAATCCCCATGACAAGTTTCAAGACTTTTCCCAAAGGTTTGCTCAGTCAGATGATCAGATAGGTTAAAATCAGCCAAAGTAGTTAAAAAGTGAAACTGAGGTCAAACCAAAGTCAAACTTCATGATTTTTTGCCAACATCAAGTATATGAAGTAAAATTCATCATTTGATCAAGGGTTGATCATGATTCATCGAGGAGATTTCAGATCATCAAGAATCAGGAGTTTCTAAATTAGGGTTTTCACAAGAAAAGTCAACTGAACTTTGACCAGCCATAACTTTCACATGCTTTATCAAAAATTTTCCATCCAAAGCTCATTTTGAAGGAAATTGAATTCTCTACAACTTTGTGTCTCTCAAGACAAGCCCAAAAATGCTTCATTTGGAAGGTATGAGCTAAGACATTATAGGTCCTTTTAAAAGTCAACAAAAAGTCAACAACTTCCAAAGAGCATAACTTGAGAATGGTAAAAGATATGGACATGAGACCAAAGAGGTTGGTTAGAGGACTCTTTAAGCTTTCCAAAATGTTCAATAACACCTTCATAGCATTAAAATTGTAGGATTTGTGCCCTTGCAAAGTTGGGAAATGTTTGAGAGGTTTATGAAGTAAATGGGGTCTTAAAACCATAATTCTTCAAATGAGCTGACTTTTTTGTGATCCAATAGGTTTCATGACATCATGCACGAAATTAATTTAATATTTTCATAATTTTATTCATTTTATTTTTATTTATTATGATTTTTTATATTAAAAATCATTTTAAATTCAAATAAAATATAAAATGGTGAAGATTAAAAATGATTTGTCTTCTAGAATGTCATAAAGTTTATTTGGATCTAATTGATACAAAAATTATGAGGATTATCTTAAAATAGCAAGTTCATATCAAGAATATTCAAAATTTAAAGGTTAATCTTTTCCAATCTTCAACTATCCAAATATCCATCAAATTGGTAAAGTCTTTGACCTAATTCATTGTACCATATATAAACAACAAAAAGACAAGCATTAAGGACGAATTGGCAGCCTCTCACATCATCTTCAAACTTCACAAATTTCATCCAAAACACCAATTCGGTTTCCTCATTACAAAGGGTTTTAAGGTATTTTAAGGACACAAGAAGGTTCCTTGGACTTCATTGAGTCGAAACCAACTCTCAAACGCATCCAATTCATGCTCATACTCATAACCCGAAGCATTCTTGCCCTTGAATTGTTTTTTTTTGATTCCATGAATTCATATATTTATAGTGCGTTTTGATCATGTATTAATGTTTGTTTATGCCTATAGATGATTTCTGGACAATTTTCGTGAAGAATCATAGCCGAACCATGAAAATGCCATTGTTAGGGTTTGCTTGGCCGTTTAGGGTTTTTTGATTGAACAAATATAAATAAATTCTAAGACCATGGATCAACTTTAATTGACCTCTTGATTGTGTTGGTATACTTAATTTGACAAAATTTTGCTTGAATAATGATGTTTGAGTTTCGTAGGGTTTGCTGCAATTTGAAATTCGCAGGAAATATGGTAACAATTTTCACAGGTAAATTCGAAGGATCAGAGGAAGAAGATGAAGTCCAGCGCGCCAAATTCATATTTCAAATTTTAATATTATATTTTATGTTATTATTGTTATATTTATTTCAGAAGAACAAGCTGGCTCAGTTGGTTAGCGCGCGTGTGTGAGATAGGAAGGGTCCTGGGTTCAAACCTTCCCCAGGCCATTTGTTTTTTTTGCTATTTTCATTGATTTTTGCAGGTTAAAAATAAAAAGAATACAACCTATTTTGCTATCACCAGCGCGCAGCTGGTCCAGTGGTTGGCTTGTTGGTCCAAGGAGAATGAGGCCTAGGGCGTGGGTTCGATCCCTGCCCCAGGTAAGTTTCAGTTTTTCTTTTGTTTTTTTGATTTGTTTTATTTAATTATTTTGTTTAACTATTTTATTATTAAGAAAATATAATTATGTTTAATATGTAAATAATTCTAAATTAATATGTAAATATTTATATGTTCTAAAAAATTCTAAACAATGTTTTCTAAAACTAATTTTTTTTATTTATTTGAATTAAAATATGTATATATTTATTTAATGATTAAATTAGTATTATGTATTAAATTAAAAATCCTAATATTTTTGTATCTAAAACCCTAATTATTTTTAAACCCTAATTTATTTTTTAACAATTCAAAACCCTAATTTTCTTTTAAAATTATAATTTCTTATTTTATTATGTTTGTTTAATTATAATTAATAAATATTTCTAATATGTATATAATTGAATTATTAATCATATAAATTAGTATATAATAATAATTATTATTTTGTTCTCATCTTAAAAATTCTTAAAAAAAAAGGATTGTATATTTAAATTTAAAATTTTAATTAATTTCTATATTGTATATTATTGTGCTAACCTTTTTTTCTCTTATATTTATCTTTATTGCTAATCTTTTATTTATTTATTTATATGCTTATTATTTAAATTATTTTTCTTTATAATGTAACTGTACAAGCCATGTAATAGTTGTAGTAATTTTTATTGTTTATTTATTTAAATTGCCATGGTTAGTAAATTAGGGAGTGAAAACATATTTGTATCCTAAAATTAAATTTAGATCACTAATTATAAGATAAGTATTTGAACTTGTACACGCACACACGTAAGTCGATCTTTGATCGCCATCTCACCTTCTTAAGGATACCCCTCATGTTGCCTAAACAAAAAGGTCAAGTAAGGTGTATAAAGCAAAGTCCCTTCTCTTATTAATATCATCTTGTCCCTTTAAAGATTATAAGATCAAGTCCCTTCATGGTTGCCTTCGTAAATGATCTTGTCCCTTTCGAATAAAAGATGATAAGTCCCTTCGTATTACTAAGTACACCTTACAGTTGCCTAATAACAGATGACCCTTCACATGTCCCTTATAACATCCAAGGTAATGACTACCTATTCCTTAATAATATGGATAGTCTTACCATTGAAAGAACATTTAAGAACAGAAAAGATTCAACTTAGGGTAGGTTCCTCTTAAGTACTTGCTCACTCATTCAAAAACATTTCATAAACACTTCACATTTTCAAACAATTTTCAAAACAAAGTCTTTATATATATCCGTACATGGATCATTATAAAGTACTTAAGAAAATTTCTAATCACACACTACACTTCTCAAAACAATTTAAAGTGAGCTAAGTAACTAAGAGCCCATTGATAACCATGGATGTAAAGGGTGCTAACACCTTCCCTTTACATAACCTACCCCCCGAACTCAAAAATCTTTTAAGGTCTTTCCTGTTCTTTTATGTCCTTTCCTTTTGGATAAAATAAAAGTCGGTGGCGACTCTTGCTATCTGCAACATTTAACTAAAGTCAGTTCTCCCACCGTGTTACAGAACTGGCGACTCTGCTGGGGATTTAATAAAAGAGGGGTACCCTTAGGAATTAAATCACTTTAAAATTGTTTGCCTTGTTTGCTTTATACTTATCTGTTGGGTGCTCTTATGTGTGAAAGATCCTAACCCGGATCTAGTGTACCTTACGTAAATGGCAATAGACCAAGGAAACTGTACGGCGTATACCGATATGGTTGATCTGGTGGCCATAGTTAGTGTGACTTCTTGGTTGGTGCTTATGTTCCTTAAGAAAGTTGAGGATAATATGAGGTTGCCATATGTTGTCAATACACTAACTAACTTTTAGAACCCTAGTTATCCCATCTTGGCCTTTAGAAAGTAGTGAGATAACCGGCTTTGGTGCAGACTGAAGTTGGTTGATACTCGATACTACGCTCATTGAGATTCTAAACTTGGAGGGTTTTGGTTGGCAAGTAAGTTGCCTACTGAACAACCACCCTTGTGAAGGATCAATGATATTGAGATCCCTTAGAACCCGGTTACTTTTATAGGACATGATGAACCATCTAAAATTCAGGGGAGGGTACTTACCTTTAAACCTCATGCAAGCCTTCAAACCTAGGGCTATTGTGTGACTTGTTTGTGTGTGCCACATGTTTGTGATTGAGCATAACATCATAGCATCATCATACATCATAAGCATAGCATTTTCACTAACTATTTCAAGGACCAAAGGATTTATCTTTGTTCTTTGTTGCAGGACATGGCTTCTGCTCGTAGGAATACTATCCGGATCAACTTTGTGGGAATACCTTCTAAGCTTAAGGAATTGGTCTCTCAAGTTTCTGAAAACTCTCAATTCATCAAGAGGCATGGTCACCTGCTAGATTTAGTCACTTCAGGGTTCAATGAAGACATGATGAGTGTTCTGTTTCAGTTCTTTGATCCTAAACACCATTGTTTCACATTTCCTGATTATCAGTTGGTTCCTACAATGGAAGAGTTCTCCAAGCTTCTGGGTATACCTATCCTTGATCAGAAACCCTTCACAGGCTTGGAAAAAGAGCCTAAACCTGAAGTCATTGCTGCAGCCCTACATTTGAAGAAATCAGACATTGTCCTAGAAACAAGGAGTGGAGTTAAGGGTATTCTTGCTAAGGTATTGATGGAGAAGGCTCAAGTGTTCCTGAAAGCTATGAGTTATGATGCTTTTGAGGAGATCTTAGCCTTGTTGATTTATGGCTTAGTGTTGTTCCCCAATCCAGATCAGTTCATATACGTTCACGCCATCAACATATTTCTGAGTCACAATCCAGTGCCTACATTACTTGGAGACATTCTGCATTCTCTTCATACTCGTACTACAAAGGCACGAGGAACTCTGATGTGCTGCATACCTTTGCTATCTAGGTGGTTTATTTCTCACCTTCCTCGATCAGTGTTGAAGAATGAACAAGGGTTCAGGTGGTCCAAGAGAATCATGTCACTCTCTCATTCAGATATTCATTGGTGCTCTAGATTTATGGAGAATGTTACTATCATTGACCGTTGTGGGGAGTTTCCTAATGTGCCACTTCTAGGCATAAGAGGAGGCATTACTTACAACCCTTCCTTAGCTTTACGACAGTTTGGTTACGCTCAGAGTGATGGTCCTCATGACATGTTGATTCAGGGTATTGTGTTTGACTACGACAACGATCTGCAAGGTTATCGTCAAAGGTTCATATGAGCATGGGGAAAAGTGAACAAGGTTGACAGCAAGACTCTGGAGCCTAAGTACACTATTCCTATGGAAGCTTATCTCAGATGGGTGCGATCTCGTGCTCAGACTCTTATGATGCCATATCCTGCCATCCTGCCAGTTACTATGGAGCCTGTTGCTGAAGAGGATACTACTTATACCATCCTTCACCCAGACATGCCCACTGACATGGAAGACTTACAGAGATCCTGGATCCATTTGAAGGAGCAAAGGGATACTTTTGAGACTCATTACAAAGAAAGTCAAGAAAGAATCCTGGAGCTAACAAAACAACTTCACGAGGAGCGGAATCTCAACTCATACCTCAACACAAAGAGGAAACGTCCATGGGAGACTTAAAACCCCATCTTTTGTACTTATTTCATTTTTATTGTAAGCCCAAAGGGCAAACAAATTTATTACTAATAAAAGTTTACTTTTTAGTTGTTTAAACAAATTTAAATCCTGCGGTCCTTGAAAACATTGCATACGCATTTATACACCATATCATTGCATTACAGGTTTCTTATGTACAGGTATCTTATCTTCTCGCTGTTTATTTCAGCAGCAATGGCTCTTGAACAAACAGTCAAAGATCTCCAGGCACAGAATGCACAGTTCCAAGAGCTGATCCTGAACTTGTCCAAGGGACAGGATGAATTGAAGACATTGCTGGCCAAGAAGACTAGAAGGTCAGGAGGCCTTATCAACATGGGAAGAAGGTTCAGAGGTCCTGTCAAGACCAAGGAACAAGTTGAAGATTATGAGTCTGAAGAGTCTGAGAAAGAGGGAGGCAGTCTCCATAATACTATGGGGGATTCTGATTCTGAAGCAAATTACTATCATGATCCTAATGAAGATAAGTTCAAGATGCTGGTGGATAGAATGGATGCTATGGAATTGCAAAAGTCTTCTGGGCTGGATTTTGAAGACCTGAGTTTAATATCTGGAGTGGTTATACCCATTGGGTTCAAGGTCCCTGCATTTGTAGTGTATGATGGTGTCTCCTGCCCCAAGCTGCATCTGAGGTCCTATGTCCGGAGAATCCAACCCCATACTGCTGATAAAAAGTTGTAGATCCATTTCTTCCAAGAGAGCTTGTTTGGAGCTCAATTGGAATGGTACTATCAATTGGAGAGTGTCAACATCCGTGATTGGAATGATCTTGCTGAGGCCTTCTATAAGCAATACCAATACAATGCTGATCTAGCACCAACCCGCATGCAACTACAAAGCATGTCAATGGGTGCTAAAGAGAATTTCAAGGAGTATGCCCAGAAGTGGAGAGACTTGGCTGGGAGAGTACAACCTCCTCTAACTGACAGGGAGTTAGTGGATATGTTTATGAGTACACTGAATGGTCCTTTTTATAGTCATCTCATTGGAAGCTCATCATCTGGCTTCACTGAGTTGATAATGACGGGAGAGCGTGTAGAAAGTGGTATAAGGAGTGGCAAGATACAAGTGGGTGCTTCTTCATCAAGTACTGCAAAGAAGCCCCCTAGTGGGAAGAAGGAATCAAATTCTGTTTATGGTCAACCTGGTCGTAATAGGAGTCATCAATCTGTGAGTGCAGTCCATATCTCCAATCCTACTCCTGCAACACCAGAGCCACCACAGGGCAATCAACCAAGGCCTAGAAGACAGTTCACCAAGCTCAACATGTCACTGGCCCAAGCCTTGCAACACTTGTTGAAGGGTGAACTCATCACTTTGAAGGACCCTCCTCAGAATCCTAATGTTACCTCTCCCAGGTACAATCCCAATGCACGATGTGCATATCATTCTAATTGTCAGGGACATGATACCAATAATTGCTGGATATTGAAGAATAAGATTCAGGATATGATTGATGCTGGAGAGATTGAGTTTGACCCTCCTAGTACTCCAAATGTAATTACTGCTCCCATGCCAAATCATGAAAAGACTGTTAATGCCATTAATGAAGTTTCACATATTTCCTCAGTTGCAGATGTGACTACACCATTGTCTGTTATTAAGAAGAAGTTGGTACAAGCTGGGTTCTTTCCAGGTTGTAATGAAGATTGTTTCTATTGTGCTTATAAACCGGATAGCTGCTGGAAGTTGAAGGACGGAATTCAACGTCTCATGGACAATTACAACATATTGTTTGAGAGGACACCTTCTGTAGAGAGTATGGTTGAACATATAACTTAAGGTGCGAAGGTTGAAGAGGTGGATATGGTTGATAAAGTGCCAGTAAGAATTACTTCTAAGGGCCCTGTCAAGATTACTCATAAGGGTCCAATTAAGATTACTGCTGAAGGCCCTGTGAAGATTGTTGCTGAAGCTAGAGTGGCTCCTATGATTATTACCACTCCTGGTCCTATTCCGTATACCTCTGATAAAGTTGTGCCTTGGCATTATGGTTCCGATGTTTATATTCATGGTGTTAAGCAGGAACCCTTAGCTGATACACCTGTTGCTAATGAAAACCTTGATGTTGACAATATTGCTGGATCTAGTAAGATCACACAAAGTGGAAGAATTTTCTCTCCTCCGGCTACCTCCAAGAATACAGTTACTCTAACTACTACCTCCATTGCTGATGCCCGGGGCAAAGGTCCTGTTATTGAACCTGTGCAAATTGATGCACCAACTGTTGATGATCTTACTAAGCAGATGGAAGAAGTACTAAAGATCATTCGCAAGAGTGATTATGATATTGTTGATCAATTGGGGCATACTCCTTCCAAGATTTCCATGTTGTCTTTATTGTTGTGTTCTGAGGCTCATGCTAAAGCCTTGATTAAATTTTTGAAGACTGCTCACGTGCCAAATGAGATTTTTGTAGATCAGTTTGAAAATTGTGTTGCACACTTGACCTATGATAATGGGTTAGGTTTCTCCGATGCTGATTTGACCCCTTCCAAGAGGGATCATAACAAGGCTTTACATATCTCTATTGAATGCAGGGGCACTACCTTGTCACATGTGTTAATAGACAATGGTTCTTCACTGAATGTGCTGCCCAAAGAGGTGTTGAACAAGCTTAGTCCTGAAGATGTTGTGTTGAGACCAAGTAATATAGTGGTAAAGGCCTTTGATGGTTCGAGAAGAGTGGTGCATGGAGAAATAGATCTCCCAATCAAAGTAGGTTCTCAGGTCTTCAATTCAACCTTCTATGTAATGGATATTCATCCTTCGTACTCTTGTTTGCTTGGGCGCCCCTGGATCCATGGGGCAGGTGCTGTGACCTCCACCTTACATCAGAAGCTGAGATATCCAGTAAAGGGAAAGGTTGTCACTGTTTACGGAGAGGAAGGATATATGATTAGCCATGTGAACACATTTAAATATCTTGAAGTGGAAGGTGAATATGTTGAAACTCCTTGCCAAACGTTTGAAGTAGTTCCTTGGGTTATTCCTAATACTGAAGCTCCTCCTGTTGTCAAAAGAGTTCATGTGGTCACCAGAGTACCTCCTACAATGGCTTCCCTCAAAGATGCTAGAGCCGTGGTTGATGAAGGTGGTTGTACTATTTGGGGTCAGCTTCCTGACATTCCTTACAAGTCTGACAAGTTTGGTTTGGGTTTCACTGCAGAGTCCCAGAAGGCTGTTCGTCGTGCTCGTGCTGTTCGTATCACCAATCAAGGGATTATAAAAGATCAAATCAATGTCGTGGGTGACTATGATGAAGACTACAACCTGGACGCTTGGATTTTTCCTACTGTGGGTGATGGGCTCAATAATTGGAAGGCTGAAGATGTTGTTCCTATCTCCTTTAGTCAGGAGTAAATACTATTACTGTATTGTTACTTTTTTGAACAATTAAACTCTTAAGCCTTGTGCCTTACCCGGGGCACAATGGTATGCTTGTTTCGGGATGTCATTTCATTTGCATACTTCATTCAATAAAAATCAGTGGACGTTTCGTTTTCGTAAATATTGTGTTCCTTGTCTTTCTTTTATTTTATTTTTGTTTTATCAGCTATGTGTTCTTACACACACCCACATCACTAAAATGCAGATCCTCATCCACTCTGGATCCTGTTGATAACAGTTCTACTGTTGCCAATTATAATTTCGAGAATCCGATCTATCAAGCTGATGATGGAAAGGAGGACGATTGTGAAGTACCTGTAGAGCTTGCTAGGTTGTTACAACAAGAAGAGAAAGCTATACAGCCACATGAAGAGCCAATCGAAGTTGTGAATTTGGGAACTGAAGAAAACAGGAAAGAAGTCAAGATAGGGGCTGAATTGGAGGATGGTGTTAAGAGCAGATTAATTCAGATGTTACATGATTATGTGGAGATCTTTGCTTGGTCCTATGAAGATATGCCAGGGTTGGATACAGACATTGTGGTTCACCGTCTACCAGTAAAAGAAGATTGTCGTCCGAAGAAGCAGAAGGTTCGTCGCATGCGTCCTGAAATATCAGAGAAGATTAAAGCAGAGGTGATGAAACAGTTTGATGCAGGGTTCTTAGTTGTGACTTCTTATCCTCAATGGGTTGCAAATGTGGTACCGGTACCTAAGAAAGATGGTAAGGTACGTATGTGTGTAGACTATAGGGATTTGAACAAGGCCAGCCCCAAAGATGACTTTCCACTTCCTCATATTGATGTTCTGGTAGACAACACTGCTCAGCATAAGGTATTCTCTTTTATGGATGGTTTCTCTAGTTACAATCAGATCAAGATGGCACCTGAAGATATGGAAAAGACAACATTTGTTACACAGTGGGGCACCTTTTGCTACAAAGTGATGCCATTTGGTTTGAAGAATGCCGGGGCAACATATCAGCGTGCTATGGTGGCTTTGTTTCACGATATGATTCATCATGAGATAGAGGTATATGTGGATGATATGATAGCCAGGTCCCAGAATGAAGAGCAACACCTTGATCATCTGCATAAGTTGTTTGAAAGGTTGAAGAAATACAAGTTGAGATTGAACCCAAACAAATGTACTTTTGGAGTAAGATCTGGTAAACTCCTGGGTTTCATTGTCAGTGGAAAAGGTATTGAAGTGGACCCTGCGAAAGTGAAATCTATACAAGAGATGCCAGCTCCCCGTACTGAGAAGGAAGTTAGAGGTTTCTTGGGACGATTGAATTACATTGCAAGATTTATTTCCCAATTAACTGCTACCTGTGAGCCAATCTTCAAGTTGTTGAAGAAAGATCAGGTAATGGAATGGAATGATGAGTGCCAAACTGCCTTTGATGAAATCAAGAAATATCTCCTAGAACCTTCAATTTTGATGCCACCAGTTGATGGAAGACCCTTAATTATGTACTTAACAGTATTAGACAACTCAATGGGGTGTGTGTTGGGGCAACATAACGAGTCTGGTCGAAAAGAGCAGGCAATATACTACCTTAGCAAAAAGTTTACCGACTGTGAAACAAGATACTCACTGCTCGAGAAAACTTGCTGCGCTTTGGCATGGGCTGCTCGCCGGCTAAGACAATATAAGTTGACTCATACTACCTTATTGATTTCGAAGATGGATCCAATCAAGTACATATTTGAGAAACATGCTCTCTCTGGACGAATAACAAGATGGCAAATGATCTTAACAGAATATGATATACAGTACACTACTCAGAAGGCCATTAAAGGAAGTGTTGTAGCTGATCATTTGGCTCATCAAGCAGTGGAGGATTATCAGTCAATGAGTTTTGAGTTCCCTGATGAAGACATTATGATTATTACCAAAGAACCTGGACAATATGACGAACCTGAACAAAGATCCCAATGGACTATAGTTTTTGATGGGGCTTCTAATGCACTTGGTAATGGTGTTGGTGTTGCGATCAGTTCCCCTAAAGGTTGTCATACCCCGATTACTGCAAGACTTTGTTTCTATTGTACCAATAACATGGCTGAGTATGAGGCATGTATCTTGGGTATCAAAGCTGCCATTGATATGAAGATTCAGTTCTTAGATGTATATGGAGATTCAACCCTGGTAGTAAGTCAGATTAAAGGAGATTGGGATACCAAGCATGATAATCTCATTCCTTACAGAGAGCATGTGTTGTCTTTGATCCCATACTTTAAAGAGATTACCTTTGGACATATTCCACGCAGAGAAAATCAGTTGGCAGATGCACTAGCCACCATGGCATCTATGTTTGAGATTAGTTGGGATGATGAAGCTCCCAAGATTACTATTGATAGGTTTGAGAAGCCTGCATACTGCAATGGGATTGATACTGAAGAAGCAGAAGAGAAGCCTTGGTTCTATGAAGTGAAAAGATATCTTGAAGCTCAGGAGTTCCCTGAAGGGGCATCTGTTAAAGATAAAAAGTTTCTGAGGAGGTTTTCTGCTAAGTTCTTTTTGAGTAATGGAATTTTATACAAGCGCAATCATGATTCAACTTTGCTTCGTTGTGTGGATAAGAAGGAAGCAACAGAGATTATGGAAGACATGCATGATGGGATCTTTGGCACTCATTCTAGTGGTCATACCATGGCAAAGAAGATATTGAGAGCAAATTACTATTGGTCTACCATGTTAGCTGACTGCTATCAACATTCCAGAACATGTCACAAGTGTCAAATCTATGCTGACAAAATGCATATACTTCCATCACCATTGAATGTGTTGAATGCTCCTTGGCCTTTTGCTATGTGGGGCATTGATATGATTGGTGAGATCAAGCCTACTGCTTCTAATGGGCATCGTTTCATCCTGGTTGCTATTGATTACTTTACGAAGTGGGTAGAGGCAGCTTCATTTGCATCTGTTACTAAGAATGTGGTGGCTCGATTCATTAAGAATAATCTCATATGTAGGTATGGCATCCCTGAAAGGATTATTACTGACAGTGGCTCTAATTTAAACAAAACTATGATTACTGATCTCTGCACGCAGTTCAAGATTAAGCATCACAACTCTTCTCCGTATCGTCCAAAGATGAATGGGGCAGTAGAAGCCGCTAACAAGAACATTAAGAAGATTCTACAGAAGATGACTGTCACTTATAAAGATTGGCACGAGATGTTACCATTTGCTCTTCATGGTTATCGTACTACAATACGTACTTCAACAGGGGAAACCCCATTCTCCTTAGTCTATGGTATGGAAGCAGTTCTGCCCATTGAAGTTCAGATCCCTTCCTTAAGAATCATGAAGGATGCAGGCTTGGATGAAGATGAGTGGATTCAGACTCGACTTGACCAGATAAATTTGATTGATGAGAAAAGGTTAGCAGCTGTTTGTCATGTCCAGATGTACCAGAAATGGATGATCAAAGCTTTTAATAAGAAGGTTAAGCCAAAGGTATATCAGGCTGGTGACTTGGTAATCAAGCGTATCATACTACCACAGGGTGATCCTAGGGGAAAATGGACTCCTACATATGAAGGACCATTTGTAGTCAAAACAATATTCTCAGGAGGTGCCATGATGCTTACTACTATAGACGGTGAAGACTTCCCACAGCCTGTAAACACAAAAATAGTTAAAAAATACTACACATAAAAAGAGACCCGCTAGGTTGACTGGCCTAGGCAAAAATAAGGGCATCCCGGCGAACCAAAAAGGTTCGGGCAAAATTTAGGGATATATATATATATAAAATGTACACCCGGCAAGTCGAAAACCTGAAAAGGCGGCTTGGGCAAAAAAGGGTATCCCGGTGGATTGAAAACCTGAAAAGGCAATCCAAGCAAAAGTTAGGGATTAAAGCGTATGACTATGTCTCGTTTGGATCACCCATGTAAACTCCAACCAGTTGTGCTACTTAATTCAAGCTCGAACAGATAAAGATCAATCCAATTGTTTCCGTCTCAACAGCAGAAGATGAGATACTTGAAGATAATGGCAATAGTAGAATTGAAACTCAATAGGATTATTTCCCACATAGCTGTTTTCTTTGTTTTGTAAAAATTTACGACGAATTCCTCTTACTAGGATTTCTGTCTCCTTGTACAAACTTGACCATGTATAGGTTACTTTGTGATATAAATAAATTTCCATCTTTGAATCCAGATTTACTTTTACCCTATTTACATAAGAGAAACGTCCATTGGTTATGTTTGAATGTATGTATGCTTTTGAATATGATTGATGTTTACCAGAAATGCATAAAATGCTTAATATGATTGATGTTTACCAGAAATGCATGAAAATGCAGTAATAGTATTTACTAAGGACGAACGAGGGAAGGAATGCAACGAAGCTTCGCCGGTTCATCCACACAAGATAGCTACAAATCCCCAGTAGGGCAAATCTATCTTCATAGATACTTCAAGATACATCTCCCCTTGAATTTATGTCCATCTCTTTTATCCTCAGTCGGGATATTCAGGAACTTATTCCTTCAATAGAAGTACGACGAACGAAGACGGGAAGTTATGAACACTATACTATCAAACGAGATGGGAACGAGTTCCTCATATTCTTCAGCAACGAATCAGAATATATTTTCCCTAGCCGGGAGTTGTTATACGAAGATATCCAGACACTTCAGGCTGCATGATCCATACATACATCATGTACATCATATCATAACATACATATCCATAAATGCATAATACATTTACTTAGGTGCATCATACTATGCATGCATACATATTGCATAAACTAACATTCTCCTTGCAGGAAAGTTATATGCAGATAAAACAATATCAACAATTAACAACAGGTCAGAAATGATCCATACATTACTCAAGATGTCCTCGAAGAGTAGGCAAACGGTCTGTAAGAAGATCCATTCCCTAATCCAGGATATTTCCAGAAGATTTCATCTATCTGGCCTTGAATAGCAGGCAAACGGTCTGTAAAAAGATCCATTCCCTGGTTCAAGATATTTTTCAAAAGAACAAATCCTGACGTTCTTTTGGCCCTTGAATAGCAGGCAAACGATCTATAAAAAGATCCATTCCCTGGTTCAAGATATTTTTCACAAGAACAAATCCTGACGTTCTTTTGGCCCTTGAATAGCAGACAAACGGTCTGTAAAAAGATCCATTCACTGGTTCAAGATATTTTTCAGAAGAACAAATCCTGACGTTCTTTTGGCCCTTGAATAGCAGGCAAACGGTCTGTAAAAAGATCCATTCCCTGGTTCAAGATATTTTTCAGAAGAACAAATCCTGACGTTCTTTTGGCCCTTGAATAGCAGGCAAACGATCTGTAAAAAGATCCATTCCCTGGTTCAAGATATTTTACAGAAGAACAAATCCTGACGTTCTTTTGGCCCTTGAATAGCAGGAAAACGGTCTGTAAAAAGATCCATTCCCTGGTTCAAGATATTTTTCAGAAGAACAAATCCTGACGTTCTTTTGGCCCTTGAATAGCAGGCAAACGGTCTGTAAAAAGATCCATTCCCTGGTTCAAGATATTTTTCAGAAGAACAAATCCTGACGTTCTTTTGGCCCTTGAATAGCAGGCAAACGGTCTGTAAAAATATCCATTCCCTGGTTCAAGATATTTTTCAGAAGAACAAATCCTGACGTTCTTTTGACCTTGGAGAATAGGCAAACGGTATGTACAAAGATCCATTCCCTAATCCAAGATGCTTCCAGAAGAGATAATCGCCTCGAAGATTTATTTCTACTAGTCCATTCAACAATTCAAATCATGTTGCATAAATGATTTAGAGACGGCATATACGAAGACCTAGAACTGATATCCAGTATCAACATAAAGACATCCTCACATCCTGATACTTTAGATGGCATCTCCAAGCCTATCTCCAGATGGCATCTCTAAGCCCATCTCCAGTTCTTCCAAGTGGCATCTTTAAGCCCACTCCAGCATATATAACTAATCATCAGTGTTATCTTATGCACCGGCGAGTGCACATTTTTGGGCTTTTGTGTTCAATCCCCTTCAACCTTCCAGGTCACGACTGGCATATGTACCAATCTAACCCCTCAGGTTTCAGAAAATTGAACAGGGGCAGCTGTTGCACCCTAAAATTTGCCCTCACAAGACAAGACTTTGTGTACTAAGAGGTTCACAAGGTTCACAAGACATCTCATGAGGTTCACAAGGTTCACAAAGTTCACAATTAGTCAGAAGATTTGACATTTCCCTCAGACAATGCATCCTCCTAAGCAATGCATCCTAAACTAGGGTTTTGACTTTAATCAGGCTAAATGGACTTCCAAGACTTCAAGTGAGCTTCATAACATCTTATATGTGTTTAAGAATCCCCATGACAAGTTTCAAGACTTTTCCCAAAGGTTTGCTCAGTCAGATGATCAGATAGGTTAAAATCAGCCAAAGTAGTTAAAAAGTGAAACTGAGGTCAACTGTGGTCAAACCAAAGTCAAACTTCATGATTTTTTGCCAACATCAAGTATATGAAGTAAAATTCATCATTTGATCAAGGGTTGATCATGATTCATCGAGGATATTTCAGATCATCAAGAATCAGGAGTTTCTAAATTAGGGTTTTCATAGGAAAAGTCAACTGAACTTTGACCAGCCATAACTTTCACATGCTTTATCAAAAATTTTCCATCCAAAGCTCATTTTGAAGAAAATTGAATTCTCTACAACTTTGTGTCTCACAAGACAAGCCCAAAAATGCTTCATTTGGAAGGTATGAGCTAAGACATTATAGGTCCTTTTAAAAGTCAACAAAAAGTCAACAACTTCCAAAGAGCATAACTTGAGAATGGTAAAAGATATGGACATGAGACCAAAGAGGTTGGTTAGAGGACTCTTTAAGCTTTCCAAAATGTTCAAGAACACCTTCATAACATTAAAATTGTAGGATTTGTGCCCTTGCAAAGTTGGGAAATGTTTGAGAGGTTTATGAAGTAAATGGGGTCTTAAAACCATAATTCTTCAAATGGGCTGACTTTTTTGTGATCCAATAGGTTTCATGACATCATGCACGAAATTAATTTAATATTTTCATAATTTTATTCATTTTATTTTTATTTATTATGATTTTTTATATTAAAAATCATTTTAAATTCAAATAAAATATAAAATGGTGAAGATTTAAAATGATTTGTCTTCTAGAATGTCATAAAGTTTATTTGGATCTAATTGATACAAAAATTATGAGGATTATCTTAAAATAGCAAGTTCATATCAAGAATATTCAAAATTTAAAGGTTAATCTTTTCCAATCTTCAACTATCCAAATATCCATCAAATTGGTAAAGTCTTTGACCTAATTCATTGTACCATATATAAACAACAAAAAGACAAGCATTAAGGACGAATTGGCAGCCTCTCACATCATCTTCAAACTTCACAAATTTCATCCAAAACACCAATTCGGTTTCCTCATTACAAAGGGTTTTAAGGTATTTTAAGGACACAAGAAGGTTCCTTGGACTTCATTGAGTCGAAACCAACTCTCAAACGCATCCAATTCATGCTCATACTCATAACCCGAAGCATTCTTGCCCTTGAATTGTTATTTTTCGATTCCATGAATTCATATATTTATAATGCGTTTTGATCATGTATTAATGTTTGTTTATGCCTATAGATGATTTCTGGACAATTTTCGTGAAGAATCATAGCCGAACCATGAAAATGCCATTGTTAGGGTTTGCTTGGCCGTTTAGGGTTTTTTGATTGAACAAATATAAATAAATTCTAAGACCATGGATCAACTTTAATTGACCTCTTGATTGTGTTGGTATACTTAATTTGACAAAATTTTGCTTGCATAATGATGTTTGAGTTTCGTTGGGTTTGCTGCAATTTGAAATTCACAGGAAATATGGTAACAATTTTCGCAGGTAAATTCGAAGGATCAGAGGAAGAAGATGAAGTCCAGCGCGCCAAATTCATATTTCAAATTTTAATATTATATTTTATGTTATTATTGTTATATTTATTTCAGAAGAACAAGCTGGCTAAGTTGGTTAGCGCGCGTGTGTGAGATAGGAAGGGTCCTGGGTTCAAACCTTCCCCAGGCCATTTGTTTTTTTTTTTGCTATTTTTATTGATTTTTGCAGGTTAAAAATAAAAAGAACACAACCTATTTTGCTATCACCAGCGCGCAGCTGGTCCAGTGGTTGGCTTGTTGGTCCAAGGAGAATGAGGCCTAGGGCGTGGGTTCGATCCCTGCCCCAGGTAAGTTTCAGTTTTTTTTTTTGTTTTTTTGATTTGTTTTATTTAATTATTTTGTTTAACTATTTTATTATTAAGAAAATATAAGCATGTTTAATATGTAAATAATTCTAAATTAATATGTAAATATTTATATGTTCTAAAAAATTCTAAACAATGTTTTCTAAAACTAAATTTTTTTTTTTTGAATTAAAATATGTATATATTTATTTAATGATTAAATTAGTATTATGTATTAAATTAAAAATCCTAATATTTTTGTATCTAAAACCCTAATTATTTTTAAACCCTAATTTATTTTTTAACAATTCAAAACCCTAATTTTCTTTTACAATTATAATTTCTTATTTTATTATGTTTGTTTAATTATAATTAATAAATATTTCTAATATGTATATAATTGAATTATTAATCATATAAATTAGTATATAATAATAATAATTATTTTGTTCTCATCTTAACAATTCTTAAAAAAAAAAAGGATTGTATATTTAAATTTAAAATTTTAATTAATTTTTATATTGTATTTTATTGTGCTAACCTTTTTTTCTCTTATATTTATCTTTATTGCTAATCTTTTATTTATTTATTTATATGCTTATTATTTAAATTATTTTTCTTTATAATGTAACTGTACAAGCCATGTAATAGTTGTAGTAATTTTTATTGTTTATTTATTTAAATTGCCATGGTTAGTAAATTAGGGAGTGAAAACATGTTTGTATCCTAAAATTAAATTTAGATCACTAATTATAAGATAAGTATTTGAACTTGTACACGCACACACGTAAGTCGATCTTTGATCGCCATCTCACCTTCTTAAGGATACCCCTCATGTTGCCTAAACAAAAAGGTCAAGTAAGGTGTATAAAGCAAAGTCCCTTCTCTTATTAATATCATCTTGTCCCTTTAAAGATTATAAGATCAAGTCCCTTCATGGTTGCCTTCGTAAATGATCTTGTCCCTTTCGAATAAAAGATGATAAGTCCCTTCGTATTACTAAGTACACCTTACAGTTGCCTAATAACAGATGACCCTTCACATGTCCCTTATAACATCCAAGGTAATGACTACCTATTCCTTAATAATATGGATAGTCTTACCATTGAAAGAACATTTAAGAACAGAAAAGATTCAACTTAGGGTAGGTTCCTCTTAAGTACTTGCTCACTCATTCAAAAACATTTCATAAACACTTCACATTTTCAAACAATTTTCAAAACAAAGTCTTTATATATATCCGTACATGGATCATTATAAAGTACTTAAGAAAATTTCTAATCACACACTACACTTCTCAAAACAATTTAAAGTGAGCTAAGTAACTAAGAGCCCATGGATAACCATGGATGTAAAGGGTGCTAACACCTTCCCTTTACATAACCTACCCCCGAACTCAAAAATCTTCTAAGGTCTTTCCTGTTCTTTTATGTCCTTTCCTTTTGGATAAAATAAAAGTCGGTGGCGACTCTTGCTATCAGCAACATTTAACTAAAGTCAGTTCTCCCACCGTGTTACACTCGCAAACCAAAAAGAAAGGGTAAGGGAATTAGTTACGAAAAGGGAAGGTATTAGCACCCCAAATCGTCTATCGTACTCGATGGGATCCACACTTGCTAGAACTGTTTCAAAGGGTGAGGGTATTTGCTACTGCTGCAACTGCTACTGGAAAGAACTGAACAGAAATAAGGAAGAATGAGATGAAAGGATAAGTGTCGCTCCCGGGATTTGCATCCTAGTACAAATGTGAAAGTGGCGCGGAAAAGGTAGAGTCGCCAGCCAGGCATTTTTATCCCGAATGAATGGGAAAGGTAATTCTGCACGAACCTAAGGAAAAAGGAAAGGACAAGGTCCTGCGAACCAAAGAAGTGGATTCGGGAGCCGGTTACGACCTGGGAAGGTATTAACACCCCAGACCGTCCGCTGTAACCTGACGGGATCCACATTTGTTTGTTTATTTCAAAGGGTGAGAATAAAACTACTACTGAATAAAGGATATAATAACTGGAACTGGAATGAGAGAAGGAACTGAAAAGAGAGAATGAAAAGGTACATGAGAAATATAGGGAAAATAAAGAGTGTGCTCTAATGGTCCTTACCCCACTACCTACGTACCTCATCAGGAAAATGAGGATCAGAGTCGACGTAGTTCGCCTAATTAAGGCGGGAACTTGTTTGTGTTTTTTATGAATTGAACTGGTTATGTGTAAACACCCCAAATTTGCCCTCACCCATTCACACCATGGCTTGTGATCATTTCATATACATGAGTTCAATCATAGCATCTCATATCACATTTTTAATACATTGCATTGGTTCAAAGTCATCTGCATCTAGGGTTGGTGATCTGAGCAATCCAAGAGCTTCTTGAGCCACCCCAAAGGTCATCAATCACTTCAAAGAGGCCCATGTATTTTAAAGCATCATATTATATCCTCTCAAAGTCAAGGATGTCAAAGAATCACAAGAACTGGGAATGGTATGGAAGCAAAGCCAGGCTTAACTGCACAGATGACCTAAAATTAGGGTTTTGGTTCCAAAGGCCATAACTCCAATTTTTTGGTCATTCTTGTTTCTATTGGTCTCTATATGGTATAGGGAGTATGCATATCAATTTTCATGAAGAAATTCCATGGGGAAGTCATCTGATCAAGGGTTGACTTTCTGAGCAAGTCAATGCAAAATCAGGGCATCTGAGGCCCCCAATGACCCAACCAAAGGGTGTTCTTCATCATTTTGATTGTGTATGATCTTTATTTGATCATAGAAGAAGTGGGAAGTTCACAAAATTGAAGAATTTCAAGTCTTTTGCAAAGTTGACTTTTTGGGAAAGTTTGACTTTTAATGAAATTGCCATTTTAGGAAACTTTTTCAACCTTTACTTTTTGATTCAAAAATGATTCAAATGGAAAAACTTTGGTCATGAAAGTTGTAGAATGGATCATTCCCTTTTCAAAAAGTACAAGAACATGACCTAATTCATTTTGGATCAAAAGTTATGGTTTGTCAAAGTTGGCAAAAATCACAAAATTTGAAGTTTTCCACCAAAGAGGCAAAGTTGCAAATTCACTTCTAAAGGCAAATTAAGTTATCAAATGGACTTCTAAACTTCACAACATGATCATACAAGACCTAAAATTCAGAATGGGCCAAGAAATTTCTCATTTTTGTGGCTTATGGAGCAAGATATCTCATAAGAATCAAAAGCAAGGCAAGTTGCAAAACTCATCATAAGACACAACCCACTTGCTTGCTGACTTGATGATCCATCCTAGGGTTCTCCCCACATCATGCTGCGCAGGACACACCTTTTGTCCTTGTCTAGAAAGTAGCCCATGCTTCTCTTACACAACTTTGACATTTTGGCAACTTGAGCCATACCAATCAATAAAGCACACATCACTTCTTCTGACCAATCACAATTGTTTATGCAAACAAAAAGCAAGCCAAAGCATACACAACACAAGCCTGAAGCCCTCTCTAACTCAGCATTCTCATTTTCACACCAACTTGCAAGAGCATTCGAAACTCTCAGCACAAGCCACAAACACAAAAACTAGCTTCACAAATCAACTCAACACACCTTCCTGGTCACAATGCACCCTTCACCATAGCCTGAAACTCAAAGAATCAAAAACACGATCACCACCTGCCATTGAACAGAACTCCTGCCATCTCTCAAACCAGCCATTCTAAACTTCAAACAAGCATTGCAAGCTTCTTAGGAGGATCATTGGAGTGGATTTGAGCCAAAGAAACAACCAGAAAGCTCCTGAATCAAAAGCTTCAGTTCAGGTAGTCATCTCAAAACTTTTTTCCAGAAACATGTTTTTAAGTTCTTAAAAGCTTCTATGCACTTCCCTGGTCATGAATATGTGTTTACTTTTGAAAATGGTTGAGAAACCAGCATGTATGAACTGTCTGAAATTTTTTGCCCTAAGAATGTTTTGATTCGATTTGGCTGATTAATGAATGAAAAATGATGTTTGATTGAGGGGTTTGATTCGTTTTTGGATGGGGATGAGTTCTGGGCAGTTAGATTTTGTTTTCATTGCGTGTAGAGGGAGATATCAATTTCACCTTGCCGGAGAAGATGACCGGAACCACTGTTCCGGTCATCTGAAAGTAATTAGGGCTGGATTAGGGTTTACTCTTTAATTAGCGAAATTTGAATATAGGCCGTCCAGATGCGCGCCAGGTCCACTCCCGCGCGTGTGAATTTGAATCTGGGCCCTTAGATGCGCATACTTTCTCATTTTCAGATTAAATCCATTTTTATTTTGCATTTTATTTCATTTCTTTTCTCCAATTTATTTAAAATAGCAAAACAATTTTAAAAATTCTGAAATTTTTTGTATAAACTTTTATTAATTTTCAGAAACCAAAAAGATTTTTATTTTTATTTTTTGCATAAAAAAATATTTTTAAATCATTTAAAAGTTTATTTTTAATTAATTAATGAGAATTAATTAATTAAAAATACTTTTAGGTATTTAAAAATCATCAAAAAATTCATGAAACCTTTAAAATCATTTAGAAACATTGTCCAACCCTCAAACCAAATTTCTTTTTTGATCTTGATGCATTTTGATAATTTTCCATGGAATTAATTTCATTTCAAAGCATTATTTTGATCCAATGTTCAAAAATTCATTTCTGCCTAACCATTGAGAGTTGGACTTTGATTCTTTTTGCATTGTGTCTTGCATATCATGTAGTTTGTGAGATTAAATTGGCATGAATTGATCTTGCATTTTCCATTTGTTTGACATTTTTCTTGTTAAGGTACCCTAAAACCCTAGAAATCTTAGGAAATTCATAACTTTTATTAGGTTAAGAGTTAGAACCCCTCCTTTGGGCAGTGAGTTTGTGTAGGGTTAGGGTTCCTTTGATTGCATTTTCAAGTTTTTATCTTGGTGTTTGCTTCTGGTTTTGGTTTTTGTTTGATGCATTGATCATAAACCCTAATTTGGGCTTCCTTTTGCATTCATCTTGCATTTGCTTGCATACCATGACTTGCCATAGCATTTTGTGCATCCATTTGATCCATTAGACATCTTAAGACATGTTAGAAGTATGTTTGATCATTTCATCTTTCATTTGCAACTTTGTATGTCATTTGCATTCCATAACTTTTCATGTATGATCATGGTTCTAAACTTGCTTCTCTTGCATCCATTTGTTCATATGATCATCCTCATGCTTTGTTTCATGTTTGCATCATCTCATAGCATCATTATCATCTCATATATGCTTCTGGTTTTGATTTGCATCATGCCATTTCATCTCATGTTGCATTGCATTGCATTTCTTTCACTAACTTTTCAGGTGGTAAGCAACTTTGAGAAGTGAATTTGCCTTCACTTCTCACAATTTCTTTTCATCTCTCTTATGCATCCTTGCTGCATTTTGCTTTGTGTTTGAGATTGAGCTTGCTCTTTCTTTTTCTTCTTACTTTCTTTCTTCAAGTGACTTGTCTTCTTAAATGAAGCAAGTTACTTTGCTTCTCTTTGCTCCTTTCATCTGCTTCCTGGTGTTTCCATTGAAGATTTCTTTCATAAACCTCACAAACCTTAGGAACAACCAAGCATGACAATGATTAGGGTTTTGATTAGTCTCCCCACTTAGTTTTACCTTTGTGTCTCATTGAGTCTTCTCTTCTCATCTCATAATCAAGGACTAAACCCTAAAGGCTTTAAGGCTTTGTGATTAAGTTTATGCCTGCATCCTTCTATTAGGATGGAGTGTATAACTTTAATCCTAAGTGTTAAACCCTTAAAGTGTTTAATTCCTTTAATCAACCCATCTAATAATCATCAAGACATCAAGCTTGTAACTTGGGCCTTGCATTAGGGTTCTAATTCTTCCTTAATTGGTTAAGAAGGACTAACCCTAGTGTTAATGGACAAGTCCCCCTCAAGTTGTCTTACAAACCCTAAAAATCACTTCATCATCTTATCTCTAATTAAAATCCATTTAATAAAGGCTTTGTTTTGTCATGAGTTTAATCCCTAATCATGGATTAAGTTGAGGAGCTTTCCTCAGCTTAAACACTCTCATCTATTATCCTTCTATTAGGATGGTGTAATGGGTCTGTTTAATCCTTGATTATGGCTTAACCTCATTACTCAACACTAAACAAAAACACCAAAAACATCTAAATAATCACAAGTAGGTTGATGATCTTAATCCTACACCAAAGGTGATTAAGTGTGAGAAGCTGACTTCACACTTAAGGTATTCTCATTACCCCTAATCAGAGGGAAGATGTGATGAGTTTACTAAATCCATTGTTTTAGACTTAAGCTCATTAACTTATGACAATCTCCAAAAAGCAATAAAAGACTGAAAACTCAAAAACAAACAATAATCGTCTCCTCTGGGATTCTTTTCTCACCTCATTCACTCACAAACGAGAACTTGCTTCTTCCGTCTAATGCAAGACAGTTTGCATCTGAGCTAGACAGGTCATACACTTGAGCATAGACAAGCAAGCAGTTCACAAGTCAATTCATCTTTCAGTCTCTTTGGGTCGAACTACGGTGTTCTGACTTCCTCATTGCACGAGAGGATACGTAGGCATAACTTAACAGTTATCGAACAAAAGTCTCTGTATATTCCCCCTCTTTCTAGCATTATTCTTTAAGCCTCATAGTCTTGAGCAATTCATTCTCATTCTTACACTGACACTGTATATATTACACTTTGCACTTCTTTTACACTGACACCTGTACATCCTTTTCCAGCTCTTTTATACACAAATTGCACTGACACTCCCCCTTTAAAACACAAATCTTTTAAGCGTGGATCCCGTCGAGTACGACGGACAATCTGGGTGCTAATACCTTCCCAGGTTGTAACCAACCCCCTTTCTCAGTCTCTCTGGTTTGCAACCGTCTTATCCCTATCTTTCTAGGTCTATGCAGCATTGCCTTTCCTCCAGGATAAAAATGCCTAGCTGGCGACTCTATTCATTCCCTGTGAGTTCACTCCTGTGTGTTCTCGCACCTCCTCTCGCCGACCGTTCGCGTCTGTACCTTTATTTGAGTCGGCTTCATTTATCGGGAGCGACAGCTTGGCGACTCTGCTGGGGACCCTTATACTGTAACCAGGGCTTCTGGTTCTTTTTGTGGGTTCCTCCTAGCGTTTGTTTGATTTGTGTTTACTGGGGTGTTATTTGCTATTTGTGTTTGTATATTTGTATTTATTTTTGCTTTATGTACAGTTGTTTTATTGCTTTCTTTATAGCTTTATATACATCATACTGTCATACTGTGTTTGGCTGGATCTAGTTTTGCTTTGGTGGGTGGGGTTCTATTGAGAGCTTAAGGTCCTATACCTGGGACCTGAGTGACACCTAGGCTAGAGTGGTTCATGTTCTTTCCCATTCCATTTCGGTCTGGTGCGGGAATATGAAACACGGTTCAGATATGGGTTTCTTCTTGAGAACTCTGTGCTACAGATTTCCTGTAGTGCTAGGGCTATCTGGGAAGCCTGCTAAGTCTGGATGACCTTTAGTATTGACCTTCAAAAACTGAGGTGAATTAGAGGAGGATCTTTTATGGTTATTGTAAACACTGTACCTCCGGGTTAGAAGTGTTTACACTTCTCATAACTAATCCAAGTCTGAGGGTCCTTGTTTTAGAACATCACCTGTGAGGGGGGTTGGGCTGTTTACAGGTTTGCAGGTACCTTTGACCTCAACATACCCTGTTACTTTGTTTTGATTAAGAGTACTCCATTTTGGAACAGTTCTTGTGATTTTTAACCCTGGATATGTGACTCTTTATTTGAGTCCCCCACCTTGGTTACTGGACTTATGAACCTCCATCTGGATTTCTTGGACATACATGGACTTATATCAAGGCAGTGATCAGATCCAACTTGATCACAAACCCTTGCATATCATTTGCATACATCATCATTGCATCATTTGACATTTGCTTATTTGTTTTTCAGGGTATCCATACTATATTTTGGCTTGGTTTTGACCCCTTCATCTGCATAGACTTATCTTCACCAGTACCTGCTTCAGCTATTCCTCATCAGCCACCTGCTTCAGTCACCTGCATCACCAGCATCAGCCTATCAGTGGCCCATCTTCTAGTATCAGTCATCATCATCAGCATCTGTTCTTCAGCAACATGGCACCTAAGAAGAGCAACATCTCCTATCATTTCTTTGAGCCTGAGCTAGCTGGCATCAGGAAGGTCCAGGCCCTGATTACTCCAGACTATATACCACTATTCAGAGAACATTATGGAGGAATCCTTGATGTGGTTATGGATTTGGACCCTTCATAGAGGAGCTTGATTCATACTTGCCTGCAGTTCTATGATCCCCCTCTGAGGTGCTTCTCCTTCCAGAATTTTCAGTTGGGACCCTTATTGGAAGAGTATTCATCACTGATTGGTGTACCTATCAGGGGTGGAGTCCCCTTCAACCCTGAGATGGCTTTCCCTAGTAATGAAGAGGTGGCAAAGGCATTATATCTGGAACCAGTTCTGATTAGGCAGAACATGACAGCAAAGGCTGGAATCTCTGGTCTACACCTGGATTTCTTGACCTCTCAGGCTATTCTGAAGGCCTCCTTGGGGGAGTGGAAGGCAGTCTGTGCTTTATTGGCCCTTAGCATATATGGGGTCATATTATTTGCAGATGAGCCTAGGTTTATAAGCAAGAATGCAATCCATCTTTTCATTCTGAGAAACCCAGTACCCACCTTACTGGGAGACTTCTACTACTCTGCCCACCAAAGGAATGAAAAGCAAAGGGGAAGATTAGTGAGATGCTGTACTCCTTTGTTCCATACCTGGCTGCTCAAACATTTGCCAAAGACTGATGCATTCTTGAACCCTCACCAGCAGAAGAACTGGGCTAGGAGACTTGTTGCTCTAACCTCAGATAATATCAGGTGTTACACTCAGAGCACTAAGGGCAGAGACATCATTACTAGTTGTGGGCAATTTCCCAATGTACCTCTGATAGGAGTGAAGGGTTGCATCAACTACAACCCTCTGCTATTCAAAAGACAACTGGGCTATGCATTGGTCCACCCTCCTAGAGTACAAGATCTGGCTGAGACCCTTTATTGTGAGATCAAGCCTAATCTGGCTATTGTCAGGCAAGCATCCTGGGCTTGGGACAATGTCCAGACTAAAGGGATAACCATTCTTGGGAGATGCAACAATGTGGCCTCAGCTCAGTACTATGAGTGGTCTCATGCCAGGGCTCAAATTTCTGGGATGCCCTTCACCATTGAAGATGTACCAGGACCCTCCACAGCACCACCTCCAGCAACTGTCAGCCTGGAGGAGTTTGAAAAGCTCAAAGAGAGGAATGAGAATTTATCTGAAGCTTTGAAGAGAACCCTCTGGGAGAGGAGTGATGGTCGTCTGGACATTGAAAGGTTGGAAAAGCTAAAGGTGGAGCATCTAGCTAGGATTGAGAAGTCAGAGGACTACATTAAGAAATCAAGGGCTGGAGAGCAGATCTTGAAGAATGCCTGCAAGGAGGCTCAGTTCCAGAAGGCCAGGACTGATTTGTATCTGAAAGAGAGTCAAGCTAGGTGGGTCAGGATCACCGAAGCTCGTACCCTGGAAGATAAGAGGACTCAGGACAAGATTGAGCAGTTGGAGGCTAATGCAAAGGAGCAACAGGAAGCCCTGGTAGCAGCCCAGAGGGAGATCTCAGAATTGAAACTCAGAGCTGGTGTGAAGAGGTCAAAGGACCAGGGCAGACACAAGAAGCTAACTGCTGCTGTCACCACCAGGAATCTTCTTATCAGGAATCTCACAGAGCGTCCAGCTGATCCTGTGACTGAAGCACTTCTAAAGGAAGTTCAGGAGGATGAGTTTGGTCTTGGTGTCTGACTTTTGCTTGTTGTTGCTTTCATTTCATGTACTTTTATTTTCTTATGTTGTATTTTGACCCCTCAGAGGGCATGTATTGTAAAAAACAAACTATGTATCATTCACTTTTTTGTAATATTCATTAGTTTGTTTTATCTGAGTTTCTTTCAAGCAACATCACAAGCATCTTCCTCAAGGGTCTGGAAAGGTCAAAACCAAGTGCCAAGCCGGATACCTTGGAGACAAATGAGCATACTGCATTGAATACTAACCTCTTGTTTTGTTTTGTAGGTTTTGTTTTTGTTACTAACTCTGTTGTGGTTCAGGAACTATTGCTCGACGTCGGGTGTTTCCACTAAACCGTCCACACAGATATCCAACCCGCAATAACCTTCCGGGTATACAGATGGACCAGGTACAGCAGGACCTTACAGAGGTCAGGACCCAAATGGCCAATGAGAGATTGGAAATGAGGAATCAGATGACACAATTTATGGAGGTGATGAATGGTTTAGCTCAGAGCCAAGAAAGATTGAGGGCTTTAGTAGAGAGGCAGACTCAGGAAGACCCCCATCTAGGGACTGGTGGGACAAGCAACAATGAGAGGGTTCAACCTCATATCAACCCACCGGTATTTGGACCCCACCTTCATCCAGAGATCAATATCCCTGCTAATGTACAAGGGAATGCTACTACAGGCAGAGTGCTGCAAGAAGACCCCCAAGAAGATCAGTTCACAGTAATGGGAGCTGGAGATGAAGCCTATGACAGAAGGCTAGATGAAATTGCTGAAAAGTTAAGGTCCTTGGAGTCTCAAAACTCTTTGGGTTTTGATGTCATGGACATGGGCTTAGTGGACGGGGTCAGAATTCCCCACAAATTTAAACCTCCGTGCTTTGAAAAGTACAACGGAACCTCCTGTCCACGGACCCACTTGCAATCTTTTCTGGGGAGGCTGAAGGCAGATACCATGGATGAAAAGCTATGGATGTTTTATTTTGAGGATAGCTTAACGAGAGCTTCAAGGGAATGGTACTCTCATTTGACTAGAGCAACCATTAGATGCTGGAAGGACCTGGCTGAGGCCTTTATCAGACAATACCAGTACAACTTGGATATGGCTCCCAACAGGACCCTCCTGATGGGAATGTCTCAATCATCCAGGGAAAGCTTCCGGGAATACGCCCAGAGGTGGAGACAGCTTGCTGCTGCTGTCCAGCCACCCATGTCAGAGAGGGAGATGGCTGATATGTTTATGAACACCCTCCAAGGGACATACATTGATAGGCTAGCTGCCTTTTCTTCTACCAGCTTTGCAGATGTCGTTATAGCTGGAGAAAGAATTGAGAGCCTATTAAAGATGGGCAAAATTTCTGACAACGGTGCCAGCTCATCCAGCAACACAAGAAAGCCTTTTGTGGGCCCAAGAAGAACTGGTGAGACCAATGCTATCCATACCAGCAAGGGAAGACCCCAATATGTTCATAGGTCTGTGGCAGCAGTCACCATTCCCGCTCCAATTCATCCACAACCAGCTTACCAACCGCAACAACAATCTCACTACCAGCAACAAACTCAATATCCTCCTCAGAGAAATTATAACAACAACAACAACAGCAACAATCAGCAAAGACCATTTCAACAGAGACCATCTCAGGCCAATAGGGTGATCGATCCGATCCCTATACCTTATGCCACATTACTGCCACAACTCCTGAAACTCAACCTGGTTGAGCTAAGGACATTGGCACCTCCAGATCCTGCCAGTCTACCCAGAAATTATGACGCCAGCGCCAGATGTGCTTTTCACTCGAATGCACCTGGCCATAGTACAGAGAAGTGCAGAGCTTTGCACATGAAAGTACAGGACTTGGTAGATTCTAAAGCTCTAAACTTCGCACCACCACCAAATGTTAACAAGAACCCTATGCCAAACCACGGAGGACCCAGAATCAACGCTATTGAGGAAGATAAGCCGTCTTACTTGATAACCAGTGTGGGTCAGATTCGGACACCCTTGGTAGAGATTAAAGCTCAACTCCTTGAATGTCAAATGTTCCCAGGATGTGAGCTAGGGTGTGCTTATTGCAACATTTCAGTGAATGGGTGTGATAACTTGAGAGATGGCATAGATGGTCTCATCCAGAGTGGCCTGCTTCAAATCACAACATTAATACCTACAAATCCGGCGATCTCCTTAACAACAGTTCCCGAGTCTTCTACAACTGCAACAACCATTGTTCCAAACAACTCTTCAACCTCATCAACAAATGTTTCATCTGTTACTTCAACGGACCAAATATCAACAAACATCCCTTCTACAACTTCAGCACCCCTTCATTCAGAATCTCCTACAACAACAACACCCATCCAGTCAACAGTGTCTCCTACAACATCAGCAGCAAACAATGAAAGCGTCTCAACAGTTACAATTTATTATGATCCTGCAAATGATTCTGCCTACAACTCACAAAATGCCACTCCTATCAGAGCACCAGTCACAATATACTATGATCCACAGACTATCATGGTCCCTTCTGCAGCTGCTATCAGTCCAGTCACTATCACGGTGCCTGGGCCAGTACCTTATGAAAGCAGTAATGCCATCCCTTGGCATTACGGCTCCGATCTATACTGCGGAGGACAGAAAATCACTCTTGAATCTTCAACTTCTTCACCACAAGTAGACAATGTGGGGGGAGGCGGAGGCTTCACTCGAAGCGGACGTCTCTTTGCCCCGCAAATTCCAAGACCCAGTGCCGAAGCAGAAGCTGCTGCCAAGGCAAAAGGGAAGAGCATGGTGCAGGAAGAACAAATTGTTAAAGAAGCTTTGAAAACACCTTTTGATCAAGAGGTTGATGAATTCATGAGAATCATCAAGAAAAGTGATTACAGGATAGTGGACCAGCTTCACCAGCCACCTTCCAAGATCTCCATTTTATCATTGTTAATGTGCTCCGAGGCTCACCGGAACGCACTACTAAAAGTCTTGCACGCAGCTTATGTGCCAGAGGAGATTACAGTCAATCAGTTGGAAGCTATGGTTGGAAATGTTAACGCTAGTCACGGACTAGGATTTACCAACACTGATTTGACTACGGAAGGTCGCAATCATAACAAGGCTTTGCACATTACCATGGAATGTAAGGGTGCAGTTCTTTCCCATGTACTGGTAGACACAGGATCATCCCTCAATGTCTTACCTAAAAAAGCCCTTGTGAAGCTGGAGTATGAAGGATTGGCATTACGTCCCAGTAACTTGGTAGTGAGAGCCTTTGACGGTTCTAAGAGATCAGTTCTGGGAGAAATTGAGTTGCCTATAACGATTGGCCCACAAACTTTCAAAACGACCTTCTACGTGATGGACATTCAGCCGGCCTACAGCTGTTTGTTGGGTAGACCATGGATTCATGCCGCTGGCGCAGTTACGTCTACCCTTCACCAGAAGTTAAAATTCGAGTGGGAAGGCCAAGTCGTTACTATTTGTGGAGAGGAAGATATTTTTGTTAGCCATCTGGCTACATACAAATACATTGAGATGGATGGGGAGATCCACGAAACGATGAGTCAAGGGTTTGAGGCCTTGAACATAAATGAAACATCTGCTGTACCAGGAACCTCAATGACATCTTATCAACAAGCCCGGAAGGTTGTTGAAGAAGGGACTGCCCAAGGCTGGGGCAAGTTGCTGCCTGTAGAGAAGAAGGAGGATAGATTTGGGTTGGGTTACAAACCAACTCAACAAGATCAAGCAGAGGCTGTTAAGGAGCCCAATTTTGTCAGTGGGGGGATGCTCGCCCCAGATGCCGTAAACAATTTGGAAGATGAGTCGGAAGATGAGCGCAACCTGGAGAGCTGGATACGTCCAAGGATCCCAGGGAGCCGTATCTCAAACTGGTCTTCCCAGGAAATTATAAGAGTTACTCCTGCAGAGTAATTATTATTTCCTGTATATTTTAAGCATGCATCAAGTCTTGCATCTTGCCCAAGATGACAAGACTCATTTTGTAATCGGGCCATCTGTAATTTTGTGCAACAAGATTAATCAATGAAATATCAGACATCTTTTGCAAATGAGTCTTTTTCTTTTCCGTTCACTGTTTTTCCATTTTTCTTTTTGTACAAAAATAAATGGCAATGTTTTCAAAATGATTACTTCATTTCACTTTTTTTCTAAACAAGATTAAAATCAATCACTAAAATGAACAATCTAAACCCTTGCAGAGAGTGCCTTCCAGACCGCACCGACAACAGCACGGCTATGACTTCGTATGACTTTGACAATCCAATCAATCAAGCTGATGAAGGGGTTGAAGAAGAGTATGAGCTTCCTGAAGAGCTAGCCAGGTTGTTGAGACAAGAGGAAAGGGTTATCACTCCTCATCAGGAGGAGGTCAAAACGATTAATCTTGGTACAGATGAAGACGCGAAAGAGGTTAAGATCGGGGCCTGCTTACAAGACTCAGTGAAGAGACAACTGATTGATCTGCTTCAGGAGTATGTGGATGTGTTTGCTTGGTCTTATCAAGATATGCCAGGGTTGGACACCGACATTGTTATGCACAAACTGCCTTTAAGAGAAGAATGCCCGCCGGTTAAACAGAAACTGCGCCGTACTCGCCCAGACATGGCAATGAAGATCAAAGAAGAGGTGCAAAAGCAGTGGGACGCCGGGTTCCTTGCTGTGACTAGCTATCCACCGTGGGTTGCTAATATAGTGCCTGTGCCTAAGAAAGATGGCAAAGTAAGAATGTGTGTTGACTACCGGGATCTGAACAGGGCCAGCCCGAAAGATGACTTCCCATTACCTCACATTGATGTATTGGTTGATAATACGGCTCAGTTCTCGGTATTCTCCTTCATGGATGGATTTTCAGGATACAATCAGATCAAGATGTCGCCTGAAAACATGGAGAAGACAACCTTCATCACACCCTAGGGCACGTTTTGTTACAAGGTGATGCCATTCGGACTGAAGAATGCAGGTGCAACATATCAACGGGCTATGGTAACATTATTCCATGATATGATCCATAAAGAAATCGAATGTTATGTGGATGACATGATTGCCAAGTCCCTCACGGAAGAAGACCACCTGGTAAACCTGCTGAAGCTATTCAAGCGTCTGAGGAAGTACCAACTGAAGTTGAACCCCAACAAGTGCACATTCGGGGTGCGATCTGGTAAGTTGCTGGGATTTATTGTAAGCGAGAAAGGGATTGAAGTTGACCCTGATAAAGTCAAAGCCATTCAAGAAATGCCTGCACCGAAGACTGAGAAAGAAGTTCGAGGTTTTCTAGGTAGATTGAACTACATTTCATGGTTCATATCTCATCTTACAACAACCTGCGAACCTTTATTCAAGCTGTTAAGAAAAGAACAAACGGTCAGGTGGAACGAAGACTGCCAGAAGGCTTTTGACAAGATCAAGGAATACTTACAAGAACCTCCAATCCTTATGCCTCCAGTTGAAGGAAGACCTCTAATCATGTACTTGACAGTATTAGAAGAGTCAATGGGGTGTGTGTTCGGCCAGCATGACGAGTCTGGTCGAAAAGAGTATGCAATATACTACATAAGCAAAAAGTTTACCGACTGTGAACAACGTTATTCACTGCTCGAGAAAACTTGCTGTGCTTTAGCGTGGGCTGCTCGCCGACTGAGACAGTATATGTTGACCCACACCACTTTGTTGATATCAAAAATGGACCCAGTTAAGTACATTTTTGAGAAGCCAGCTCTTACCGGACGGGTTGCAAGATGGCAAATGATCCTCACAGAATATGACATCCAGTACACATCTCAGAAAGCCATCAAGGGCAGTGTATTGTCTGAATATCTTGCTGAGCAACCTATTGATGATTACCAGCCTATGAGATTTGACTTCCCTGATGAAGACATCATGTTCATAAAAGCAGAAGATCATGAAGAGCCTATTCACACTGAAGGGCCTGACCCAGAAGAAGAATGGACTATGATGTTTGATGGGGCTGTTAATATGAATGGTCGTGGTGTTGGTGCAGTGCTCATTACACCTAAGGGAGTCCACATGCCTTTCTTGGCAAAACTCACCTTTAACTGCACTAACAACGAAGCTGAATACGAAGCTTGCATTATGGGTCTTGAGGAAGCCATTGACCTCAGGATCAAGACATTGACTGTATTTGGAGATTCAGCTCTGGTAATTAATCAAACCAACGGCAAATGGTACACCCACCAAGATCATATGATACCTTACAGGGATTATACAAGGAGGTTATTGACTTTCTTCACAACGGTCAAGCTTGAGTATATCCCTCGGGACGAGAATCAGTTTGCAGATGCTCTGGCTACCATTTCGTCAATGATCAAAGTTCAAGCTGCCAACTTTGTGCCTCGGATTTCAGTGTCCAGACTCGACAGACCAGCATATGTATTTGCAGCAGACGCCGTAAAAGATGATAAGCCTTGGTTCCATGACATTAAGTGCTTCTTGGAGGACCAAACATACCCACCTGGGGCATCTTCCAATGACAAGAAGACTTTAATAAGGCTTGCAGGTAGTTTCTTTCTGAACACTGATGGTTCCCTGTACAAGAGAAACTTTGATATGGTACTCCTCAGATGCGTTGATAGAACAAAAGCAGGCTTGTTGATGCACGAGGTGCAGGAAGGATCCTTTGGTACCCATGCAGGAGGACATGCCATGGCTAAGAAATTGCTAAGATCAGGTTATTACTGGATCACGATGGATGCTGACTGTTGTGCCTATGCCAGGAAATGCCATAAATGCCAGATCTATGCGGATAAGGTGCATGTGCCTCCCAATCCTCTGAACGTGATGTCTTCACCCTGGCCCTTTGCTATGTGGGGCATTGATATGATTGGTAAGATTGATTCGACTGCTTCAAACGGCCACAGATTCATCTTGGTTGCCATTGACTATTTCACCAAGTGGGTTGAAGCAGCTTCCTATGCAAATGTTACAAGGCAAGTGGTAGCCCGATTTCTGAAGAGAGACATCATCTGTCGGTACGGAGTTCCCGAGCGAATCATTACTGATAATGGTTCCAACTTGAACAACAAAATGATGGCAGAGCTATGCCGGGACTTCAAGATCCAACACCACAATTCTTCTCCTTACAGGCCAAAGATGAACGGCGCTGTTGAGGCAGCTAATAAGAATATCAAGAAGATTGTGCAGAAGATGGTAGTTACATACAAAGACTGGCATGAAATGCTACCGTTTGCCTTGCATGGATACCGTACGTCAATCAGAACATCCACTGGGGCAACACCGTATCAACTTGTGTACGGTATGGAAGCAGTCCTACCTGTTGAAGTTGAGTTACCCTCCCTACGGGTACTGATGGATGTTAAGCTAAACGAAGCAGAATGGGTCCGATCCCGATACGAGCAACTGAGTCTGATTGAAGAGAAAAGATTGGCTGCAATATGTCATGGGCAGTTGTATCAAAGAAGAATGAAGAAAGCCTTTGATCAGAAAGTCAGGCACCGAGAGTACCAAGTAGGAGACCTTGTGCTGAAAAGAATCCTCCCTCCTCATACAGACCACAGGGGCAAATGGACTCCAAACTATGAAGGACCATTTATAGTCAAGAAAGTTTTCTCTAGTGGAGCACTGATGCTCAGCACCATGGATGGTGAAGACTTCCCGTCCCCTCTGAATTCAGATGCAGTTAAAAAATACTTCGCATAAAAATGACCCGCTGGACATAAAAACAGAATGTAAGTCCAGGCAAAAATAGGGCATCCCGGCAAGTCAAAAACAGAATAAAATACTTGGGCAAAAATAAGGGAAATAAATAAAAAATGTACACCCGCTGAGTTGAAAAGCCGCATTGGACAACTCAGGCAAAAATGGGTATCCCGATGGATTGAAAACCCGAAAGGGCGATCCATGCAAAATAAGGGAATAAGCGAACAACTGCATTCTGGATTCGTCTGTATCACTTACAACTTGGTAGGCTTCGAAAGGATCAAGCCTCTTTCAGAATCAGCCTTCTTCAGAAAGCAAGACGAGAAGAACGTCAAAAGTCATACGAGTCATAGCAAAAGGGGAAGCTCCTTGAAGCGTCGTCAACATTGCCAACATTTTGTTTCTCAATTTGTAACAATCTCCTCATTTTAGGGGATCTGTTTCTCTGACTGTATCTCGCCAATTCAGGGCGTATAAATCAATAAAATCAGATTTTCAGTCATGTTTTGTCTCGTACATTTTATTTTCATTTGCAAAATGTCTGATGTCTTTAGAGATACTGATTGCATAAACACAGATGTTTCCTTCCTTAAGAATGCGTGCTTGCAGGAAATATACTTACTCCCGGGAGTGTCCGAACTCTCATGATGGGATCCAGTAAAGGATACCTCGGGATTACTTGTACGTTTCTATCTTTGCAGGATTGTAGGTATTCAAAGCGCAGCATGGGGCATGTAAGCTTCATCCCAGCAGACTGGCAAATCAGTATTCACTCAGTCTTAGCACCCGAAGTGCTTTCTCCCCAGCTGAGTTGCCACTTGTTACTCCCCAGCCGAGTTGCCAGTCATTCCTCCTTCTTAGCCGAGTGCAAAAGCCAGGGAGCCATCTCCCCACAGAGTCTCAGCCTCTATCCAGAAGAGCAGCACACGAAGGAATCACAACAGAGTGACGAAAGCTTCTACACATCCCAGCTAGGTCCCTCATTTACTGGAATAGGTCTATCATTGACCCATTTCCCCAAGTAGATACATCTCATCAGATCTACCAACGGTCTCATTCCCAGCTGGGATGTTCATTTCAAACGGATCGACCAGAGATCTTCACAGCATCGGGATCCGAATCCCGGTTCGGTATCTTTGCATAATCATAGCATTCGCATCATATTCACCCCACAAAGCGTAGCATTCCGTCTAATACGGAGCATTACGGAAAAAATCAAACATATTGCATAATCATAAGCCATGGGCTGAATCAAACACTCGTGAATATCAACCAATATACATAATACTCCCCAGATTCCCCAGCGGAGAGCTAAATATAAAGCAGTTGCCTCACACCCACAAACACCAATACATACTCCTTGTGGCACCCGTCCGTGTCATATCCCCAGCATAAAGCCAAAGACATCCCCTTTGCACTCACAGATATATATATATATATATATATATATATATATATATATATATACAGACTTTCTTGACACCCGTCCGTGTCACCTTCCCCAGCATATTTACCTAAACACTTTGTAAATCAGATGCTTGTTTATACTATACTCTTCTCCTTTTGACACTCGTCCGTGTCGCTCTCTCCAGCAAGTTAAACACTCATACTTACTTCACAGATACTCGTCCGTATCTTGTATACACCATTTATATCCCCGCAGATTCAACACTAGTCCATGTTCTTTGTTAACCAGTTGGTACTCGTCCGTATCATCATCTCAGAGCATGTGTCAAGCGTTTGTTTCTACCTGATACTCGTCTGTATCATAGTCTTAAGGATGCTCGTCCGCATCTTTAATCCATACGCTGTGTCAAACACTCTTGTCTTCTTGAATATAGATACTCGTCTGTGTCTACTATTCCCCAGAAGAGTCCCTTCAGATTCAACACTCGTCCGTGTTCTCTGTTAACCAGTTGATACTCGTCCGTATCATCATCTCTGAACACGTGTCAGTATTTGTTTCTACCCGATACTCGCCCGTATCGTAGTCTTAAGGATGCTCGTCCGCATCTTTAATCTATACACAAGCATCTAAACACTTACTTTTATTTCTTGGATGTAAACACTCGTCCGTGTTTACCATTCCCCAGTAGATCGCCAGCAAAGCAAATTTTCTTTTTTATCTGACATTCGTCCTATGTCATGATAAACCTTGAGAGCAGCCGTACCCTGCTAGGTGATCGTCCTTCACCTCTTGATGATCGTCCTTCATCATGCTCATCCGATGGCCGTCCCCATCGTCGATCTTTTCTATCCGACATTCGTCCTATGTCGTGATACAGAGCAGCCGTCCCCTGCTAGGTGATCGTCCTTCACCTTTTTGATGATCGTCCTTCATCATTTTATCCAATGGCCGTCCCCATTGTTGATTTTAGTTATCTGACATTCGTCCTATGTCATGATAAACCTTGAGAGCAGCCGACCCCTGCTAGGTGATCGTCCTTCACCTCTTGATGATCGTCCTTCATCATGCTTATCCGATGGCCGTCCCCACCGTTGACCTTTTATCCGGCATTCGTCCTATGTCGCGATATTTTCGGCAGCCGTACCCTGCCAGGTGATCGTCCTTCACCTTAGATGACCGTCCCTCATCTTATCCCCAACAGAGCAGCCGTCCCCTGCTAGGTGATCGTCCTTCACCTTTGATGACCGTACCTCATCATCTGTTTATTTCATTTATTCTTTAACCCGATGGCCGTCCCCGTCGTGGTCCCTTTTCCTTTTCCTGATGATCGTCCTTCATCAGTTTAGCCCGATGGCCGTCCCCATCGTTGGTTACTTTACTTTATGAACTTGATGGTCGTCCCCATCATTTTTCATTAATCGCCAGAGAATCTTACAGCTTTACTTGATGGCCGTCCCCATCATAACCCCTTTTATCCCCAGCATGTCGGCCGTCCCCGTCATTGCTTTATTTCCCGCACTTTTTCCAGCATGTCGGCCGTCCCCGTCATTGCTCTTTCCCAGCAGTCGTCCTCTGCTCGACGGTCGTCCTCCGTCGCCCACACTCTATAATATACTTTATTTTCTTTTACAATCTATATCCCTTTTCTTCTTCATTCTGTGAGTGCAAATTTTGGACTGTCTTTGGTATTCAACCACAAGTTATCTTGTTTGCCTGTTAAGCCGTTGCTTACATCCTGCACAGCTAACTCATGTTTGAATAGGGGCAGCTGTAAACACCCCAAATTTGCCCTCACCCATTCACACCATGGCTTGTGATCATTTCATATACATGAGTTCAATCATAGCATCTCATATCACATTTTTAATACATTGCATTGGTTCAAAGTCATCTGCATCTAGGGTTGGTGATCTGAGCAATCCAAGAGCTTCTTGAGCCACCCCAAAGGTCATCAATCACTTCAAAGAGGCCCATGTATGTTCAAGCATCATATTATATCCTCTCAAAGTCAAGGATGTCAAAGAATCACAAGAACTGGGAATGGTATGGAAGCAAAGCCAGGCTTAACTGCACAGATGACCTAAAATTAGGGTTTTGGTTCCAAAGGCCATAACTCCAATTTTTTGGTCATTCTTGTTTCTATTGGTCTCTATATGGTATAGGGAGTATGCATATCAATTTTCATGAAGAAATTCCATGGGGAAGTCATCTGATCAAGGGTTGACTTTCTGAGCAAGTCAGTGCAAAATCAGGGCATCTGAGGCCCCCAATGACCCAACCAAAGGGTGTTCTTCATCATTTTGATTGTGTATGATCTTTATTTGATCATAGAAGAAGTGGGAAGTTCACAAAATTGAAGAATTTCAAGTCTTTTGCAAAGTTGACTTTTTGGGAAAGTTTGACTTTTAATGAAATTGCCATTTTAGGAAACTTTTTCAACCTTTACTTTTTGATTCAAAAATGCTTCAAATGGAAAAACTTTGGTCATGAAAGTTGTAGAATGGATCATTCCCTTTTCAAAAAGTACAAGAACATGACCTAATTCATTTTGGATCAAAAGTTATGGTTTGTCAAAGTTGGCAAAAATCACAAAATTTGAAGTTTTCCACCAAAGAAGGAAAGTTGCAAATTCACTTCTCAAGGCAAATTAAGTTATCAAATGGACTTCTAAACTTCACAACATGATCATACAAGACCTAAAATTCAGAATAGGCCAAGAAATTTCTCATTTTTGTGGCTTATGGAGCAAGATATCTCATAAGAATCAAAAGCAAGGCAAGTTGCAAAACTCATCATAAGACACAACCCACTTGCTTGCTGACTTGATGATCCATCCTAGGGTTCTCCCCACATCATGCTGCGCAGGACACACCTTTTGTCCTTGTCTAGAAAGTAGCCCATGCTTCTCTTACACAACTTTGACATTTTGGCAACTTGAGCCATACCAATCAATAAAGCACACATC